>CP125978.1:137623138-138223138 GCA_030063025.1 Avena longiglumis
AGGCAATGCTGACAATGGGAGATGATCCTAGTTGTCGTAACCTTCCTGTTGTCTGTTCTCCTGATATTCCTCTTCATAGTCTGTCCACGGGAATAGCAAGGGACAAAGCCATGAGTACTCTTTAAGTACTCGCAAACTAATACTAACAAGTGAAGTGCTTTTTGAGTAGGAAGTACTAGGCTCGAGGTTGTTTTGCAAAAATCCAGATTTACCTCTACTGAGTTCAGAATCAAAGAAAGCTAGTTGAAAGTTTTATAACACCTAAGTGGGAACTTGAATTTCATATCATAACCCTGTTGTGGTCAAGTGAAGTCATGAATCATTTCACAAGTCATTTTGAAAACATTTGACGACATAAAAGTTTGGCCACTCCAACTGTCCATAACCGCGGACGCGGCTATTCGAATAGTTTGACACTTTGCAGAGGTGGTACACTTTCACCACAACATTCGATACATTTGTCAGGAACAAATCCTGAATTCACCATACTCAGTATGCGGATAATCAATCCTAACCTTTCAATTACACGCCCTAGTATAGGCATCTCTCATGTGAGTTGGGCCTCCCAACCATGATGTGGCATCCCGCAAAACCACTACTAGAAAATCGCGTTGAATTTGTGCATTGCATCGTCATCATCATGCATTGTTTGCCAAAACTATTTCGCAAAGCCTGTTTTGTTTTCTAAAACGCCCCATCTTTATTCAAACGCCAAACTCCCGGATGTTCCGGATATTTTGTTTGTCTAAAACTAGTTACAAAAGTTATTTGGAAATAAATAAAACATTAAATTATTTTTAGGGGCAGTCGAACGGGCCGATTGACCCGATCGACCACCCCAGAAAAATATAAACGGTCCACCTGGACACCCCCAACAAAATCCTACAGCTACCCAGGAATCTACCCTCTCTCACCCTCCACCTCACTCCCACCTATCACCACCTGCCACGTCACCCTGCCTCCCTCCCTCCACCAATCATCCCCTGCCACCTAAACCCCCCTCCTGCCAACTCATACCCCCAACCCCCACACTCACACAACACAGCACACACACACCCCGCGCGAGCCAGCCCACCCACCGGATCCCACCTTCCCACCCACGCGGTCCACCCCGCCTGGGACCCACCCGACCCCACCGGCACGCACGCCCACGCGACCCGCGTCCCTCTCCCCTGCCCCGCTCTCCCTCTCCCGCAGCGGCTGCCCAACCTCCCTCCTCCCCTCCGGCGGTTCTCCTCGCCACGGCACCGTCAAGGCTGGCCCTTGATCCTCATGAGCCCCAGGCTCGGCCGCCGGACCCGCTCCGCCCGCCCGTACTCAGACCGCCCGAGCTCCGCGTCTTCCTCCTCGCCCCGCGCCCCCGCGACCATCCCCTCCACCACCGCCGCCAACCGGGCCGCCCGCGAGGTCCTCTCCTTCCTCGCCGGCGCACGCCTACCCCCCCAACCTCCCTAGCGCCGCCCGGCCGCCCCGGCCTCCATCTCCACCTCCACCGCGCGCTCCCGCCGCCCTCTCCGCCTCCCTCCGGCCCCGTCCTCCTTCTCCGTCGACGGCGAACCGCTCCGCCGCTGCTCCGCCCACCGGCTCCGCCCCGCGACCTTCCCTGGCCCCGCCACTGGCTCGGTTCCGCCCCAGCGCCAAGGCTCGCCCGCCATACTGCCTTCGCCGCGCCTTGCCGGCCTCGCGACCGTCCCCGACCCGGCGCCACCTCTGCAGCGGGCCGCCCTCCGCTGGCTGGCGTCACAGCGCCGTCAGGGAGCCGCCGGCGCCCCCCTGCCCTCCGTCGCCTCAAGCGCCTCCGCGCGGACCCGCCGAGCCGCCTCGGCAAGCTCTCCAACCACCCCCCCCTTGTGGGACGTCCTGCCCGCACGCCATGTGTTTGGTGGTGTGCGCACATGTGCATGGTGGCGATGTTTGTCGCGGTTCTGTGATGTAACGGTAAGGATCATGTGAAGATGGAACCCGAAGGCGATGACTCGGGATCGATAAGATCTTCTTAGACGCCGAGAACCCACGGTACCCGAAGGCCAAACCCGGCGCCGCTCTAAGATCCCCTTCCCGGAGTTGATGACCCGATGACGCCAAGATCTACATCACGGATCCGCCGGGCGAGACCTCGAAGGCCATCGACGCGTGAAGATGTAACCTCGGAATTCCGAGGAGGTCGGCAAGAACTTCTACACGGACCCTCGGGATGACAAGTTCTTCACCCCAGGGCGACAAGGCCTCATCACGGATTTCAAGACCCCGACATCGCAACGACAAGATCGGCGTCATAACACCCGAAGACCACAGGTGTGACAAGTACCGCTTCCCGGACGCCAAGACCGACCCGATACGCCGGCCCGACAAGACCTTCGCAACGACAAGATCGACCCCGACCTGGGTGGACTCGAAGACCGTCAAGTACTTCTTCCCAGAACGCAAGATCTACCCCGTTAACGAGAACGTTCCCGCGAGACCGCTTCCGTCGAACCCCGAACCCCAGATCTGTCGAACCCTGCACCCTGTCGAACCCCGGACCCCGGAACCCCAAGATCGTCGAGAACCTTAATGTGTGAACCCTCTCCCGCAAACCCTATTTTATAATTGAAATACAACTTGTCGCATAATAATTGTTCATGCACGCATCTTATCATGTGGTTTGGGGGCCTTATGCTGTTTCACCTAATAATTAAATATGGGGCCCATGTGCGGGCAAATCTAGCCTTATATTGGCCTCATTTAAATTGGAGTAGCGAACCGGTATCTTATCTTGTCTTGTTAAAACAACATTTAAATTGCGGGGGATCTAAACAACATGAACCTATTAATTAATTGCCGGGACCCCGGTTCCGCTTAATATTGACCTAATCGCATCGCACCTTTGCCATGCCATGCATCATACATGCATCATGCCGATCTTCTGCCGTTGTATTAAATAGTGCATCCGGTTTTCTGCTAGTGTTTTTCTTCTTCGCGGATAAGGCCGTTGAGTTGATGTGAGCTTCGCCCCGATCTTCGGTTGAACCCTTCGACAATGTTTTCAGGCGAGCATCTCTCCCTTTCTACCCATCTTACTTTTATAGTCTTTATTCCCTCTTGTTGATCTATTGCTATCTGTGTTGCGATGCTCTAGTTCTCGTACCCGTGATGATTCCTTGCAGCCTTATATTGCCTTGGCCACACCCTATTACCTGTTGTTTGGTAGATAGTTGGACTTGCGCGTCGTAGTTGCTTGCTCAAGTGCTGATGTGTGTCGTCATATGCCACAGTTGCTGATGTATTGCCGCATGTTGATGTTGGAGATGATTCTAGTTTTACTTATTGTTCACTTTACTGCTTTAACAACTAAAATTGAAATAAGCGAGGCATCGGTGGGTGATAGAAAATATTTGGTTTCCGAACGCCCACTTGTGTCCCGTAAGCCCCGAGTACTTGATTCCTGTTCCTTGATTTATCGCGCTATCCACATCCGGGAGGTATATGGGGCCCCCCCTGAGCCAGAGCTTGATTCATTCTTATGTCTTGGGGCCACAAACTAGTTTGAGGTTTTATTTACTATCCTGTACTTATGCCATGCTACTTTCTGTATTTAAATTGTGCAGGTGCACTGCATCTTTTAGGATCGGGACACGATTCCGCGGTGTCGACAAGCCCAGTTTTGGGTTCCCGTCGTTCACGGCCCACCCAAACCTTGAGTCCGTCTGAGCTCGCCACTCCGCTATGGGATCTACTCCAAGGGGTGCCCCCCTGAAACATTTCTAAATCCTGTGATTGTTCAGTCGTGAAAGCCTCGTTGGGTTTTGATTTGGTTTTTCCGAGGCTGATCGAGCGTGTGTTGCTATTGGTGCACCCCGGCCGGGTAAAACTTTCTGAAAGCCGTGTCCGCGGATATGGACGACTTGGAGCACAGTTTCTTGATCATAGACAAGCATAACTAAAGTTTATTGCTATAAATTTGACTTATAATGACTAGTAATTAGCTTCACTATAATGGAATGGCTAAATAATAATGCCCACAATTGCTTGTTTAAGTTGTCGCTTGCGACCATTGTACCTGATTAGTAAATCTTGCAACTACAACGGAATGGCTGAATAAAAGTACCAACAACTGCTGGGTTTTGGGTTTATCTCATGATTTTCATATCTGATTAGTAAGTGCTACAACTATAACGGAATGGTTAATTAAAAGGGCCCACTGTTTATTTTATCAGGACGACTATCTTTAACCTGACTAGTAATTGCTGCAACGATAACTGAATAAATAAAACTGCCAACGGTGTGAGTTCCTCGGTTGACTTCCTCGTTTGGTCTCGAGGGGGAAACACCAGGATGGGTTTGTTTGGTGATAGTTTCAGGTTGGATCCGGTTAGGTCATTCTTCTCCCTCTCTGATTGCCGCTAGTCGTATCGAGTCTCTATAGGTCGTTTAGTGCATGCTGCCGCTGCCGCTTCAGTCCACCATACCTATGTAGGCGAGGACCGCCGAATTCTAGCCTCGCTGCATCTTGGCCTCGATCGACGCTCCTTCTTTTTCCTTTGCCCTTTGTCACCCCTTTTGTTTAAGCAGGTTTGAGATCGTCGTTAGTGGTTACCCTTCCGCTTGGCACGGGCAGGTTATGGACGCCATTGGTTATTCTTCAGGGCTCTTAGCCCCATTTGCATCTTGTCCGTAGCTGGACGCTCTATCGTTTTCAAGGTGATTTGGATCTTTGTATATTATATCTGTATTCTTGACTCTTTGAGTCGCTGTTATATATATCTGTTCTGTGGGTCCCATCGAGGACTGTTGTGTAATGCTATTACTTCATTTTCCACCCGCACGAAAGTGCCAGGTGGGCACCTTTGAATCGTTTCTATGCGGGTCTGGCGAATTTTGCTAAAACTTGCATAGGTCCGATTCTGAGGGTGTTACACATGACCAACTATCATCTTGGTAACTACACAGGTGGACAATCTCCACAAGGTAGCCTCAGCTCAAACCTTGGCCGCAAGGGAACCCATACTAAGGTATATAAATTTCTAGTCAAGCCCTACCCAAATTTCGGGTATTGTGGTTGTACGTTAAAATTGGAATGGTATCGCATCCAGACAACCATCAGTTTTATAAAGGGCTAAGGCTCATGCCTCAACATTTTCATCATCAAATCATCTAGTGTTCAAGAACACATAGCAAAACATTTTAGTAGAATGACTCATCATTCTAAGGCTTTCATAACCATTTTCACCAAGTATTCCCATCTAAAGTGATCAAGTTTTATGCTTAGCACTAGCATCTACAAGTGGTTGTAAACACTAATGAGGGGTGGTAAACAAGTGTGAATTAGCTAAGTTCAATCTCATGCCTCAGGATGACATCAATATTATCTAACTTAGGTCAAGTTTTATGATCTTTATGCTACCTTTAAAACATCTTTCTAAACTCTACAAGTCACTAAGTAATTCTAAAAGAAAGCTTTGATAAAGAAAATAAAATACTAAGCTTGCAAGTAAAACTAGAATGGGGGTATAATCCAATTTATCTAACCAAGAATGCTTAATGCATTGCATAGGTTATCTAACTTTCATAGTTGCAAGTGTTATCTTGCTTAGATAGTAGCTTGCTAAGATAACTTGTAGTGTCAGGCTTGCCTTGTGTAGAGCAGTGGTTGAAGTTCTCCTCGGCTTCTTCCTCGTAGTATTCTCCTTCCTCCTCGTATCCTTGGTCGGTAATAGCGTTTATCAATAAATACGGGGTACACAATACTTAACTACTCTTATTTATCACACCAAGGTTTTCACTAGATGATCCAGCATCATCACAAACATTACAATCATTAAGGCAAGGTTTGGATTGTTTTATTTTAGAAAATTATTTTCTACTCATTGAAAAACTACTTAAGATTTAATATTCTCCAACTAAAACTTGGGATCATGTTGACACATGTCATCACCACATATTTCAGTACATGGGAATGTGATTTAAAGTGGTGTCACATTTTAATAGGGTTTAACCTTTTTATTTTAATTAATTAAAGTGACTAGAATTGCCTATGGGGCATTCTTTTATTACTTGTTCATTATTTCTGCAAGTAAACCTAGATATTTTTATATATTCAGAAAGGTCTTGTTAAATGTGATTTTTGAGAGTTGGAATCAACTCAAAAGCTTTTGTGGTTGAATTTTGAAAAATGTTTGAATGCAGAAAAGGTTCTGCCTTGTTATTTTTACCATGGGTGATCTACAAATCCAATTGGTTTGAATCCAACGGGCTTGGATTAAGAATTCCAGTACCTTTCTAACAAAATTGGTTTCATGCAATTTGATTTAGTGAATCGACCTGGGTTGATTTTTGAATCTAGGTATAGAACTAGGTTTGAAACTAAATGAATAAACCTAAATTCAAACTACTGGTTCACGCGGGAAGTTAACTTGGCCGGCCCACGATGCACAGCGCACGCGCCGGTTGGTTTAAGTGGATGACCCCACCAGTCAGCGAGACAAGGGGTTGTGAAGCGGTACGGGGTGATCTAGGCCGTGCGATCAAACTCTAATCGAACGGCTGGGACCTATCGTCTCTGTCGGGCAACGCCGGCGAGTCAGAACCCTAGCGCGGCCAGTGGGGGTCTACGGAGGCTCACCGGGGCTCAGGCAATGGTCCGCGATGGGGGCGAATGACGAAGTCGATGACGGCAAACCTCCTTATACCTGCAGCTTCTCCTGGGGCGGCTCCAATCACTGGCTCCTATCTTCCTCCGTGGCAGACTCCGGCCAAATTTCAGCCAAATTCCGGGGGTGAGTGGGGGTGATTCTGAGAGAGAGGGGAGTGTGTTGGTGTGAATAATTTGAGCGGGGTGGCCTCTATTTATAGTGCCAGAAGGAAACCGAAGGGCGCGGGTGGAGCTTGTCGTGATCGTCGGCACGGCGAGCTACTGGTATGGGCGAAGGTAGGGGACATTGTTGTGTTCCCTGGTGAAGCTCAACGGCGTGGTTACGTGGCGTGGGGCGGTGCGAGACGGTCGGAACATCGTGGCACTCTAGGCGTGTCCGACGGGAAGTTTTATGGCGCACAGCGGCTACGGGTCGCGCGGCGGCGAACGGGCATATCTGGGGTGTTCCTGGGGCGGTGGTGATCACGCTTGCACGTGGCAAGGACAATTCGTGGTCTGTGAGCGTGTGTCGCGTGCGGTGCGCTGGCGTGCTCTCAGCATGCTCGCACAGTGGCTGCGCATGCTCGGGCCGAGTGGTCCAGGGGCTGGCTGTGCTTTGGCATCATACAGGGGGTGGTGATGGACGGTGGTGAGTGTCCCAAACAAGGTTGGCGAGGCTAGAGAAGCTTCTAGCTTGCTGTCGACTGAGGGGTGGCAATGTGAGCTTGGCATGCTCACCATTGATGGCAATGGCAAGCTCAGAGTGGTGCTAGAGCTTGTTAATTGGGCTAGATGATCTACTAATAGCTTGTTGTGAACCAGAGAGGGAACAAGTTAGGCTAATTTTACTGCTCACAATAGTGTTTGATGTTTGTTTGTTTTGTGTCTGCAAGGTGTTTGATGAAATGGCCAAAAGAGATTCAAATTTGAATTTTTGATTCAAACTTTGTGGGTGTAGTAGTTACATACTCAGTAGTCTCTGGTTAGTTGGAAAGGTCAAGGGGTACTGGTTTGGTTGGTTTTTGGAAAAGGGGTGATCTTCACATATGAACCAGATTCGGTTTTGAAATGTCATTTGAATCAATTTGCCAAATGTTTCTGTAAGTTTGAAAGGTGGGCTTGGGTTCACTTTTACTTGGTCTAGCAAGGGGTGAAAAGAAATGGAAAAGTTTCTGTTTGAAATCTTGGACTAGAAACACTCAAAGTGGTCTAGTGAGCAAGATTGGCAAAAATGACCATTTGCTTTATTTGGTTTGTTTTTTATTTTCTCTTGATTTGTTTTTGCTTGGAATTGATTTAGATGATGTTTATTTCACCTTTCAACCATTCCTTGCTATTTAGATCAGTCACACAAGTCCAACCATGCATTCATATAATCATCACATACATTCATGCATTCATATTGATGTTAATTAACAAAAGTATCTGTTAACCCTAATTTTGGTGATTGGAATTGGATAATCATTGTTCAATATTTTTGGGAAGTTACAAACCTTCCCTCCTGAAAAAAATGTAGCACCCCGGGTAAAACCACTACAAGAAAATCCCTGTTGTTTTTATTATGTGCATCATCATGACATCAACATGCATCTGCTTGCCTAAAACTATTTTCTAAACACCTATTTTGTTTTCTAGATATTCCCCTCTTTGTTCAAATCGAAACCCCAGATCTGTCCGGATCTTTTATTTGTCTAAAACTCTTTTACAAATGTTTTGTTTTAAAATAAAGAAAAAATAATAAATAATAAACCTATTTTTTTCCGAGGGAGGCCGCCACCGGCCTGTCCCAAAAGACCCAGCTAGCGGTAGCCTACTACCCCAAATAAATATCTAGACCTAAACCCTAATCTAACCAACCCAAACCCTAGATCCCACCACCTGATCCTGCCACCCGGCACGCCGCCAGACCCACCCAGCAGCACACCACGCACGCACACCTCTGGCCACCCTGAACACACACACACCCGTGACACACAGCCAACACGACCACGTGACACCCCTGCACCCTGTCACGTTCCCCTTCCGCACTCCACACCCGCGGTCAACGACCCACCCTACGAAGACCTACCCACCTCGCGTCGCTCCTCGCAATTCCCGCAAGTGCCGCGCCCATCTCGCTCGATCCCCAGGCCCACCCTGACGCTCCCATCGGCCGCAATCCCCACCTCCACCTCCGTCTCCCTCTCTGCATCACCCGCCGCCTCAGCGATCCTCGCTCCGCCCTCTCGACCAAGCTCCGCTGCACTGCCGCCTGGCCCTGCCTCCCGGTTGCCGCTGTCAGACGCCATGCCCCTGGTCGCCACGACCTCAAGGCCGCCTCGAGCCACGGACGCCACTGCTTCGCCAGTTGCTGCCTCACCGCCGTGCCCCACGACCTCCTCTCTGTCGGCTTCCCGAGCTCTTCCCCATCCCCAGCACGGCCTCCCTCCTCTGCTTCCCCGGCGTGTCGGCCACCTCCGAGCCGCTGGCCTTCCTCCCGGGAACCTCCTGCACAGCCGGCTGCTTCTCCCTTTCGCCGCCTTGAAGCTCCGCCAGCCTCCGTCCTCCTTCCGCATAGCAAGGAGCCGGCCAACGACCATGCCTCTGCGTGAGCGTGCATAGGTTGACTGCATTTGGAAAGCACCCCACTTGTTCTCTGTGTGTGATAGCCCAGTTACAATGCGATGTGGTACTTTATGTTGTCATGTCACGGCAGCTCGTTGCTCTCCGGTGTGTTTGTGATGGTGAATTTTGCGAAGATCCTTTCAACAACAAAGACAACCGGTGCTTGAACCCGAGAGGACCACGTCAAGGCCCCGACGCTTCGATCCGAAGACCTATCCCGTCGAGACCCTGAGTATGCCTACACGGATTCGATGACCGATGATCTTTTACATGGACGCCAAGACCTCGAAGCTCTGGATCCGAAGACCCGAAACCAAACCCCTCGAACCCCGTGAGTCCAAGATCCTCGGACCCAAGTGTGATCCCTTTTCCGAGACCAATACTTTTATAATATATAATATATACTTGTTGCATATTGAATTGCTCATGTTGCATACGTATTGTGTGGTTTGGGGGCCTTATGTCATTTCACCTAAATTAAATATGTGGATCATATACAGGCTGTTCTAGTCTTATATTGGACCCAGTTAAATTTGCGTAGTGAACCGATGCCATGCTTTGCCTTGTTAAAACAACATTTAAATTATGGGGTATCTAAATAACTTGAACCACTTAAATAATTGTCGGGACCCCGGTTCCACATAATAATGCCTAATTGCATCGCATCTTTGCCATGTCATACATCATACATGCACCCGATGTTTATCGTAGTGTTTTGCTTCTTCGCGGACTAGGACGATGAGTTGATGCGAGTGTCGCCCCGATCTCCGGTGAACCTTCGGCAATGTTTTCAGGCGAGCATTCTCCCCCTTTCTACCTATTTTAAATTTCTAGTCTTTACTTCCTCCAATTGATCTATTGCTATTTTGTGTTGCGATGCTATAGATACCGTATCATGTTATACTTATCTGCATCCCTTATATTGCCATGGACATATCCTATTACCTGTTGTTTGGTAGATAGTCAGCCTTGTGAGTCGTAGTTGCTTGCGCAGGTGATGTGTCGCGTCGTCGATCTTCCACAGTTGTTGGAGTAATATCGCATGATTAATGTTGGAGATGATCATGGATTTAATTACCGTTTAATAACTAAAATTGAAGTAGGTAAATAATGCAGAGGCACATGTGGGCAATAGATGTTATTTGGTTTTTAACCGTCCACTTGTGTCCCATAGACCCCGAGTACTTGATACCTGTTCTTTGAATATTCGCACTATCCGCATGTGGGATCATGAATCCCCCTAACCCTAGATTGAGTCATATTTAATTCCTTGGGGCCACAAAGTAGTTTGAGGCTTTATTACTATCATGTACTTATGCCATGCTTTACTGCTTTATTTACGATTGCGTGTGGAGCGCCTGTACTATTTAGGTAAGTGGAATTTTTCCGTGGTATCGACAAGCCTAGACACACTTTGGGGTTCCCAATCGTTTACAGCCATTAACACAAACCTCTAGGTCCGTCTCGGAGCCGGCCAACTTCGTCGCGGGTTGCTTAGTAGGGTGGCCCCCTAAAATCAAATATGAATCTTCCGAATGTTCTGTCGTGATGCCTCGTTGGGTTTTCATTTGGTTTTTTTTTCAAGGTTGATCGTGCGTGTGTTGCTATTTGTGCCCCCTGTAGGGTAAAACTTTCTGAAAGCCGTGTCCGCGGTTATGGACGACTTGGAGCACAGCATCTCGATCATAGACAACTAAAACTAAAGTAGTGCTATAAATTTGACTTTATAATGACTAGTAATCAGCTTCACTACAACGGAATGGTTAACTAAAACTGCCCACTGTTTATAATATCAGGATGACTCATGCTATCTATATCTGACTAGTAATTACCGCAACTATAACGGAATGAATAAAACTGCCAACTGTGAGTTCCTCGGTTGACTTCCTCGTTTGGTCTCGAGGGGGAAATACCATAATGGGTATGCTTGGTGATAGTTTTAGGTTGGATCTGAATAGGTCTTTCTTATCCCTATCTGATAGCCGCCGGTTGTATTGAGTCTCTATAGGTTGTTTAGTGCATGCTGCGCTGCCGCTTCAGTCCACCATACCTATGTAGGCGAGGACCGCTGAATTCTAGTCTCGTCGTGTACTGGCCTCAGTACTGACCGCTCTCTTTTTCATTTCCCCTTTGTCGGCACCCCTTTTGTTTAAGAAGGTTTTGAGATCGACGTCGTTAGCAGGGTTACCCTTCCAGCATGGCTTGGGCAGGGTTATGGACGCCATTGGTTATTCTTCCGGGCTCTTAGCTCAATTTGCATCTTGTCCGTACTCGAACGCTATATCGTTTCAAGGTGATTTGGATCTTTGTATTGTATATTTGTATTCTTGACTCTTTGAGTCGTTGTTGTATATATATGTTCTGTGGGTTCCGTCGTGGACTATTGTGTAATGATATTACTTCGTTTTCCACCCGCATGCAAGTGCCTGGTGGGCGCCTTTGAGTCGTTTCTATGCGGGTTTGGCGGGAATCGCTAAAACTTCCATAGGGCCGATCCGAGGGTGTTACAGAGTGGTATCAGAGCTCAGCAGTTGCGATACCCCACTGGTCCAGCCTGTAGGATAACCTAGCTAATGGCCGTTTTAGAGTGTCAAAACTATTTTGCAAAATCAGTTGAATAGATCTGATTAGGTCTGCTTTTACTCCTTACCCCGCTGCTATTATCTTCTTACCTCTACGTGTTTTAAATCTTCTCTCTTATCTTTTCTTTGAGTCCAAGAATTCTCGTGGTTGGGTTTCTCTCGTACCTTCAGGGTTTCGCTTCCGTCCTCTTTTAACGGTGCTTCGACATACGAACTTGTTGCTATCTGAGGAATTTCCCTCCGCTGTACCTTTTCGATGGACCAAAATTCACTAAAATTTTCTTTGTATCATCCAGTGTTTTCCTGTACGACGACGACATCCGCATCAAATCTGATGAAGAGCTTGTATCCCTCCTTGTTTTTCTGAACCTCGCTTGTCAAGATTAGTAGTCTGAATTCCGAGCGTTGGTTGCATAATTATTCTATTCATGTACAGAGTAATGCTTTGGGTGCGCGATGGACTGATCACCATCCGACTACTCTTATCATTCGCTTTTGAACATTTAATGGTGGATCGATGAAATTTCACTCCTTCCACAGAAGTTAGAGGTGGCCTTATCTTTTGATACCTTCACCTTCGTCCTTTGTTCTCCGGAGTGTTCTCTCAAGAACGTGAGCATCGGCCTTTGTTGCTGGTGTCGCCGATTTCAAGGTAGAACAAGAATCCTTGTTAGTGGTGTCGCGAGGATCTACATGAAGCAAGAAGATTCAGATCGTCGGCCTTCTTCCCCGTACCATGAGGCGGATCTCGAGGGCGAGATCCATTCTTAGTGGTGTCGAATTGTAGCACCCCGGGAAAACTAGTACTATAAAATCGCTTGTTAAAAATACTTTGTGCATGATCATGACATCATCATGCATATTAATTGCCAAAAATATTTTCTAAAGCCTATGTTGTTTTCTAAAATAATCCCCTCTATTTCAAATACAAACCCCGGCCTCTTCCATATATGTTGTTTGACTAAAAACTATTTATAAAAGCCTTTTATAAAATATATCAAACAATAATATAAATAAAATAAAACTATTTTTAAAACCCAGGAGGCAACCGGCCAGGCTCGTAAGCCCAATCGAAAGCCACCCAGTCCAACCACCAAACCCTATTCTACCCAATCCTCTGACCTAAACCCTAGTCCACACATAACTTTCCTCCACCCCGCCACCACCCACCACACATGCATGATGTGCGCCTCCCCACCTTGACCCGTTCAACACGCACGCACGCGACCCCTGCACGCCACCAAACCACCATGAAACCCCGCGCCCACGATTCCCTCCCCGATCGAACACCACTGACCCGGAAACCACCCCACCTGCCGCATCCCTGGCCCTACCCCGCGTGGACGCTCCCTCGATTCCCTTTCCTTGGCCAGCTCTCATCCCCGATTTTCCTCCCTCCCGTAACCTACGCACTCGACCTCCCTCGTTCCCCAACCCTGCTGTCGCCTATGTTGGTCCCGTCACCGGCACTGCCAACCGCCAGCGAGCCCCATGGCCGCTCCCTCCTCCTCGGGCCAACCCCGCCGTTGTTCCTCTCGATCCAAGCTCCGGCCGCCGTCCGGGTTCCCCTCCACACCCCTGCGACCCTTGGCCTCCCCGGCCCTGAGTTGCGTCACTGTCGGTCGCGCTCGCCGCCTAGGGCTGCATGATCGCCTCCAACGTCTAGAGCACGACCGACATCCCCCATCTTCCGCGTCGTCTGGGTCCCCTGTATCGCCTTCCGTCGCCTCCCTGGCCCGCCTCTCCGACGCCTAGGCTCGGGACCATGCTACCAGTGCTCTCCGTTCGCCTCTTGTGTCTATCCAGCGTCCGCCGTCCGCCCTGCTGCAGGTGTTCCCGATGCTTTCGGTTTGTTTTGAAGCATCGTGCAGAGGAGCATGTCGTCGTGCCCTGGACTTTTTGTTTTCTTGTCCTGGTGGATCCTTGTCCTGCGTGGCAGTCAGTCCCGTGCTCGCGTTTGCGTGCCTCTATTCGATTTTGTTTTGTCTGAATCCGTGTGGTGTTGTTGTATGCCTCTATTCAAGATCGACGGCGACCCGTGCCTCGCGGCGTTCCACATCCATGTTGTCGCCCGCTTGACCGATGTTTCCACGAGAACCCGACGAGCTAATGGCGGAAACTGTACCAACGCCAAGATCTTCGAAGGTTCTATTGGCAACCATGTTCGCCATCTGCCTCGACATCAAAACCCGAAGGCGATGGCGTCGCATTCCAAGATATTCGTCACCGAACCCGAAGACCCTTGAACTAGACCACGGAGCGCCGAGATCGTCTCACGGATTCCGAAGCCGTTCCCGGCGTCCGTAGACCGTTCCGCCAAAGACCGAACCATGTCGAACCCTAACCAAGATCGTCGAACCCTATGTGTGACCCTTTCCTCAAACCCCTATTTTATAAATGATATATCCTTGTTGCATATTAAATTATCCATATTCCACACATATCATGTGGTTTGGCAGCATTAGGCCGATTCACCTCATAATTAAATATGGATACCATATGCGGACAAATCTAGTCTAATATTGGTCCCATTTAAATTTGTGCATCGAACCGGTGACATATTTTGTCTTGATAAGACAACATTTAAATTGTGGGGTATCTAAACTACTTGAACCATCTAAGTAAATATCAGAACCTTGGTTCCGTTTAATATTGCCTAATTGCATCGCATCTTTGCCATGTCATACATCATACATGCATCATGCCCGATCTTTTGCCGTAGTATTAAATAGTGCATCCTGTGTTTCTTCTAGTGCTTTGCCTCTTCACGGATTAGGCCGATTAGTTGATGCGAGTGTCAACCCGATCTTCGGATGAACCTTCGGGAATGTTTTCAGGCGAGCATTCTCCCCCTTTCTACCTATCTTACTTTTGTAGTCTTTATTTCCTCATGTTGATCTATTGCTATCTGTGTTGCGATGCTACAGATTCTGTACCCCTTTATACTTCCCTGTAGCCTCTATATTGACATGCACACCTCCTATTATATGTTGTTTGGTAGATAATCGGTCTTGCGAGTCGTAGTCGCTTGCTCCAGTGCTGCTTCGTGTCGTCGATGTTCCACCATTGTTGGGGGTTGTCATATGCTTAATGGTGGAGATGATCATGGATTTAATTATTGTTTAATAACTAAAATTGAAAGTAGGTAAATAATGCAGAGGAACAGGTTGGAAATAGATGTTATTTGGTTTTTAACCGTCCACTTGTGTCCCGTAGGACCCCGAGTACTTGATAGCTGTTCTTTGAATATTCGCACTATCCGCATGTGGGATCGTGAATCCCCCTAACCCTAGCTTGAGTCATATTTAATTCCTTGGGGCCACAAAGTAGTTTGGGGATTTATTACTATCATGTACTTATGCCATGATTTACTGCTTTATTTACGATTGCGCGTGGAGCGCCTGTATTGTTTAGGTAAGTGGAATGTTTTCACGGTATCGACAAGCCCAGTCACACTTTCGGGTTCCCAGTCGTTTACAGCCATTGACACAAACCTCTGGGTCCGTCTCGGAGCCGGCCAACTTCGTCGCGGGTTGCATAGTGGGGTGGCCCCCTGAAATCAAATATGAATCTTGTGAATGTTCTGTCATGATGCCTCGTTGGGTTTTCATTTGGTTTTTTCCGAGGTTGATCGTGCGTGTGTTGCTATTTGTGCCCCCCCTGCAGGGTAAAACTTTCTGAAAGCCGTGTCCGCGGTTATGGATGACTTGGAGCATACTATCTCGATCATAGACAACTATAACTAAAGTAGTGCTATAAATTTGACTTTATAATGACTAGTAATCAGCTTCACTACAACGGAATGGCTAAATAAAAGTACCAACAACTTCTGGTTTTGGGATGTCTCATGCTATATGTATTTGACTAGTAAGTATTGCAACTACAACTAGACGGTTATCTAAAACTAGCCATTGCTTATGTTCTCAGGATGACTCATGTTATCTATATCTGACTAGTAATTGCCTCAACTATAAGGGAATGGATAAAATTGCCAACTCTGTGAGTTTCCTCGGTACAACTTCCTCGATTGGTATCGAGGGGGAAACACCAGGATGGGTATGATTGGGTGGTAGTAACAGGTTGGTTCCGAATAGGTCTTTCTTATCCCACTCTGATAGCCGATAGTTGTATCGAGTCTCTACAGGTTGTTTAGTGCATGCTTCATCGCCGTTTCACTCCACCATACCTATGTAGGCGAGGACCGCCGAATTCTAGTCTCACCGTGTACTGGCCTTAGTACCGACCGCTCTCTTTTTCCTTAGCCCTTTGCCGGAACCCCTTTTGTTTTAGCAGGTTTTGAGATCGACGTCGTTAGCAGGGTTACCCTTCCAGCTTGGCCTGCGCAGGGTTATGGACGCCATTGGTTATTCTTCAGGGCTCTTAGCTCAATTTGCATTTTGTCCGTACTCGGACGTTGTATCGTCTTCAAGGTGATTTGGATATTTGTATTGTATATCTGTATTCTTGACTATTTGAGTCATTGTTGTATATATCTGTTCTATGGGTTCCATCATGGACTATTGTGTAATGGTATTACTTCGTTTTCCACCCGCATGAAAGTGCCTGGTGGGAACCTTTGAATCGTTTCCATGCGGGTTTGGCGGGAATCGCTGAAACTTGTAAAAGTACAAAGGAAGTCGCCTAGAGGGGGGTGAATAGGCTTTTTAAAAATATTACGGTTTAGGCTCAAGTAAATGCGGAATAAAACTAACGTTTAATTTATTGAGCACAAAACCTAGCCACTAAGTTCACCTAGGTGCACCAACAACCTATGCTAAGCAATACAAGCAACAAGGTGATAGCAAGGTATAAATACTTCAAGAAAGATGGCTATCACAATGTAAAGTGCATAAGTAAAGGGTTCGGTTGAGATATAACCGATGGACGCGGAGACGAAGATTTGTTTCCCGAAGTTCACTTCCAAAGAAGCTACGTCTCTGTTGGAGAGGTGCGATGGCGCAATGCTCTCCGAACGCCACAAATGGCTCACCTCGAGGTGTGGTGGCTCGATGCTCACCCAACGCCACACAAGGCCTCACCCCAGATGCGGAAGCACGCAACTCACCGACGCCACAAAAGGCTCACCCTATTCTCCCAAGTGCGCACCACAAAAGGCGGGCACTTGCTCCACTATGGGACGCTTGAGGGCGGTCACCGAACCCGTACAAGATTGGGGCTAACTCCACAACTCAATTGGAGGCTCCCAACAACAAAGCCACAAAAGGCCAACAATGCCACAAAAGGCCAACAATGCCACAAAAGGCCAACAATGCCACAAAAGGCCAACAATGCCACAAAAGGCTACAAGACCACAAAAGGTCAACAAGACCACAAAAGGTCAACAATCCAACCACACAACCGTCTAGGGTTCCAAGGAACCCAAGAGAAACAAGCTCACAAGCTTGAACTCGCCGAATCTCCGAGGAGAACTCAAACCTATGCACCAAATGCAAGGGCAAGTCCTTCTCCCCCAAATTCCAACAAAGCTACAAAAGCTATTGGGGGAATAAGGGAGGAAGAACACAAGAGTAGAACTCAAACCTATGCACCAAATGCAAGGGCAAGTCCTTCTCTCCCAAATTCCAACAAAGCTACAAAAGCTATTGGGGGAATAAGGGAGGAAGAACACAAGAGGAGAACACAAAACTCTCCAAGATCTAGATCCCAATGATTCCTTCACAAAGAAGGGATTTGACTTGGGGGGATTGTAGATCTAGATCTCCTCTCTCAAATCCCTCAAAAAGATGCAAGAATCATAGGAGGGAAAGGGAGAGGAAAGCTTCTTCAAGGTTGACAATGGAGGAGAGAGAAAGCCAAGAACCAAGAAGAAAAGCTAGTGCCCACGAAGGGAAGAGGCCCTTTAAGGGCTCCCAGATCTACCGTTATGGGCATTCGCGACACTGGCCGGAACTTCCGGTGGAGGCGGAAGTTCGGTGGAACCCAGCCAACGAAAACTGCAGAGCGAGAAAAAGCGAATCATGGCGGAACTTCCGGCTGCGGAAGTTCCGCCAGCTCCAACGGTCATCGGACGTTGGCGCTGCTCGAAGCGCCGGAAGTTCCGGTCAAAACAGACCGGAAGTTCCGGTGAACTTCCGAGCAAGTTCCGACAAAGTTCCGGCAAATAGAACGCTTCAAAACAGAAGGTTACTGAGCCTTCACCGGAACTTGGGCGGAACAAGGGGCGGAACTTATGAGTCGCAAAGCGAGTCTAACCGGAAGTTCCGGCCTTCAAGCGGAAGTTCCGCTCAAGAACTTTTGCCAGGACAAGTTCCGATGCAAATTCCGGCAAATAGCACACTTCAAAACAGAAGGTTACTGAACCGCCACCGGAACTTGGGCGGAACTAGCGTCGGAACAAACTCTAGAACAGCCCACAGAAAGAAGTTTGAGCGGAACTTCCGGTGGGAAGCCGGAACTTCCGGTCAGGGAAATTCCAGAAACCAGAAAACCAGAAACGCAATAACTTTTGCATCCGAACTCCAAACGGGATGAAACCAATTTTGTTGGAAAGATAACGACGAATAGAATCCCCCAAGGTGTGGAGCCGGAAAACTCGCAAGATCAAAAACCGCAATAAGATATGCAAGTGAAATCCTTAGATGATGAACTAGAGCTTGTTATGATGATGACCACAAGCTCTAGATCCTCTCATGGACAAGAACCAAATAAAAACCAAGAAAGATGATGCTATGAATGCAAAGGTTTGAGCTCTCTCCGAACAATGCAAACGAGACACCCACTTGAGAGGCCCTCTTGATAGTACGGCTATCTATCCTAAACCCGGTCTCCCAACTAACAACACGAGACCGGCAAAAGAGAATCCCTATCAACATACCTTTGCCTTGAGCGTCCCACTTGAACTTGATGTAGACCGTCGTGTTCTTCTATAGTGGGAGCACCTTTCTTGTTTGCTCTTGCTCGCTCTAGCTTGATGAAGACTTGCAAAATGCTCCCCCATATTCCATGGGGAAACATCTTCTTTGAACTTGTCTTCATCATTCCATGAGAACAAGGATGGCAAGCTTCAAGCATGAGATCTTCTAGAGATGGCGCATCTTGAGCTCGTCCTCCTTGATCCTTACTTGAGGTTGATCCATCTTGATGCAACTCTTTGCACATGCCTTGATCGACCTTCAAGCTCCTTCTTTCTTCATGATTCCAATGGGCACAAAGCCCTTGGACATTTCTTCATCTTCCAACCTTGAGACCAATACATGGCCCAAGTGATGCCAATGGACAAACCTACAAGTGAAACTCAAATTACACATTAGTCCATAGAGATTGTCATTAATTACCAAAACCACACATGGGGGCATACATGCCCTTTCAACTTGCATAGGACCAATTCTGAGGGTGTTACAGAGTGGTAACCACTACAAAAAAATCGCTGTTGTTTTTATTATGTGCATCATCATGACATCAGCATGCATCTGTTTGCCTAAAACTATTTTCTAAATGCCTATTTTGTTTTCTAGATATTCCCCTCTTTGTTCAAATCCAAACCCCAGATATATCCGGATCTTTTATTTGTCTAAAACCCTTTTACAAATGTTTTGTTTTAAAATAAACCTATTTTGTTCCGAGGGAGGCCGCCACCAGCCTATCCCAAAAGGCCCAGCTTGCAGCAGCCTACTACCCCAAATAAATATCTAGACCTAAACCCTAATCTACCCACCCCAAACCCTAGATCCCACCACCTGATCCTGCCACCACGCCGCTTGCACTCCACCCAAAGACACACCACGCACACCTCTGGCCACCCTGAACACACACACCCGTGACACACACCCAGCACGACCACGTGACACCCCTGCACCCTGTCATGTTCCCCTGCCGCACTCCACACCCGCGGTCAACCACCCACCCTACGAAGCCCTTCCCACCTCGCGTCGCTCCCCGCAATTCCCGCAAGCGCCGCGCCCATCTCGCTCGAGCCCCAGGGCCACCCCGACGCTCCCATCGGCCGCAATCCCCGCCTCCACCTCCGTTTCCCTCTCTCATCACCCGCCGCCTCAGCAAGCCCCGCGGCCGCTCCCTCTCCTCGACCAAGCTCCGGCAGGCACCGCCGCCCCTGTGGCCCCGCCTCCCTCACTGTCTGTTGCCGCATGCGCAATGCCCCTGGTCGCCCCCTCGCCGACCCAGGCGTCGCCCTGAGCCATGGACGCCACATGAGCTTCTGCCAGGCCGTCGCTGCCTCACTGCCGTGCCCCACGACCTCCTCTCTTTCGGCTTCTCAAGCTCTTCCCCATCCCCAGCACGGCTTCCCTCCTCTGCTTCCCCGGCATGTCGGCCACCTCCGAGTCGTTGGCCTTCCTCCCGGGCACCTCCTGCACAGCCGACTACTTCTCCCTTTCGCCGCCTTGAAGCTCCGTCGGCCTCCGTCCTCCTTCCGCATAGCCAGGAGCCGGCCAACGACCATGCCTCTGCGTGAGCGTGCATAGGTTGACTGCATTTGGAAAGCACCCCACTTGTTCTCTGTGTGTGCTAGCCCAGATACAGTGCGATGTGGTATTTTATGTTATCGTGTCACGGCAGCTCGTTGCTCTTCGGTGTGTTTGTGATGATGAAGTTTGCGAAGATCCTTTCAACAACAAGGCCAACCGGTGCTTGAACCCGAGAGGACCACGTCAAGGCCCCGACGCTTCGATCCGAAGACTTATCCCGTCGAGACCCTGAGTATGCCTACACGGATTCGATGACCGATGATCTTCTACACGGACGCCAAGACCTTGAAGCCCTGGATCCGAAGACCCGAAACCAAACCCCTCAAACCCCGTGAGTCCAAGATCGTCGGACCCAAGTGTGATCCCTTTTCCGAGACCAATACTTTTATATTATATAATATATACTTGTTGCATATTGAATTGCTCATGTCGCATACATATTGTGTGGTTTGGGGGCCTTATGTCATTTCACCTAAATTAAATATGTGGATCATATACAGGCTGTTCTAGTCTTATATAGGCCCCATTTAAATTTGTGTAGTGAACCGATGCCATGTTTTGCCTTGTTAAAAAAACATTTAAATTATGGGGTATCTAAATAACTTGAACCACTTAAATAATTGTCGGGACCCCGGTTCCGCTTAATAATGCCTAATTCATCGCATCTTTGCCATGTCATACATCATACATGCATCATGCCCGATCTTCTACCGTAGTATTAAATAGTGCATCCGGTGTTTATCATAGTGTTTTGCTTCTTCTCGGACTAGGCCGATGAGTTGATGCGAGTGTCGCCCCGATCTCCGGTGAACCTTCGGCACTGTTTTCAGGCGAGCATTCTCCCCCTTTCTACCTATTTTACATTTCTAGTCTTTACTTCATCCAATTGATCTATTTCTATCTGTGTTGCGATGCTATAGATTCCGTACCCCGTTATACTTCTTTGTAGCCCTTATATTGCCATGGACACATCCTATTACCTGTTGTTGGTACATAGTCGGCCTTGTGAATCGTAGTTGCTTGCGCAGGTGATGTGTCGCATCGTCGATCTTCCACAGTTGTTGGAGTAATGCCGCATGATTAATGTTGGAGATGATCATGGATTTTATTACCGTTTAATAACTAAAATTGAAGTAGGTAAATAATGCAGAGGCACAGGTGGGCAATAGATGTTATTTGGTTTTTAACCGTCCACTTGAGTCCCGTAGGACCCCGAATACTTGATACATGTTCTTTGAATATTCGCAATATCCGCATGTGGGGCCATGAATCAGTTTGGGGCTTTATTACTATCCTGTACTTATGCCATGCTTTACTGCTTTATTTACGATTACGCGTGGAGCGCCTGTACTGTTTAGGTAAGTGGAATGTTTCCGCGGTATCGACAAGCCCAGTCACACTTCCGGGTTCCCGGTCGTTTACAGCCATTGGCACAAACCTCTGGGTCCGTCTCAGAGCCGGCCAACTTCGTCACCGGTTGCTTGGTGGGGTGGCCCCTGAAATCAAATATGAATCTTGCGAATGTTCTCTCGTGATGCCTCGTTGGGTTTTCATTTGGGTTTTTTGCGAGGTTGATCATGCGTGTGTTGCTATTTGTGCCCCCTGCAGGGTAAAACTTTCTGAAAGCTGTGTCTGCGGTTATGGATGACTTGGAACACAGTATCTCGATCATAGACAAATAAAACTAAAGTAGTGCTATAAATTTGACTTTATAATGACTAGTAATCAGCTTCACTACAACGGAATGGTTAACTAAAACTGCCCACTGTTTATAATATCAGGATGACTCATGCTATCTATATCTGACTATTAATTGCCGCAGCTATAACGGAATGAATAAAACTGCCAACTATGTGAGTTCCTCGGTTGACTTCCTTGTTTGGTCTCGAGGGAGAAATACTAGAATGGGTATGCTTGGTGATAGTTTCAGGTTGGATCCGAATAGGTCTTTCTTATCCCTATCTGATAGCCGCCAGTTGTATTGAGTCTCTATAGGTTGTTTAGTGCATGTTGCGCTGCCGCTTCAGTCCACCTGTAACATCCCAAAAATCATAGTTTCAAAAAACTCCTTCATATCATCTGTGCATCATTCATTCATTTAGGGTTTATCAAAAATCACTTAGAAAACAGAAGTTGAGTCTGTGATTTCATGTGGACAATTGATTCCAAAATGACCATCACACTTTGAAAATTTGGAAGACTAGGTACTTGTTTACTTGATTCCATTGTTGGAATGTTTATGTGAAGCTTTTAACCAAAATTCAAAGTTTAGAAATGATTTCAAAACCCTAAATCCAAATATATGCAAACCATAGCAAAAATCTCTGTTTATTTTTGAAACCCAAGCTTGACCAAACCTTACAGGGTAACCACTTGGTTAAATGACTGCTTTTGAAACCACAAAACCCTACAAAGATCCCCAAAATTGTTTGAAATTAAAAGGGATTTGAATTCATATCAAAATCAATTCAGAAAATAGGAAGCGAAAGAAAAAAGGCAAAGAAATGGAAAAGGCCATGCGGCGGGATCTGGCCCAACAACTAATCCAGCCAGCAAGCCCACCCGGCACTTCTTTTCCTCCTCTCACGCAGACGCCTTGAGCATTGACAGACGGACCCCACATTCACTTAGCACATTACACTGACGAGCGGGCCCTATCTGCGCTGGCATCGTCTTCCCCAAACTCCCGCCCGCGACCACGTCGCAGGAGCAGTGATGGCCGGTGATGGCGCGGCTTAATTGGGCCATTAAACGCAGGCGTTTCTTGTCGACTCCCAGGCTATAAGATCCCCATCACCCCACGGTCATTTTCCCCCAGTCAATCGCACACTCACGCCCCCAGGCTGCCCTCAAACCTCCACGAGTCGCCGCTGACAGAGCCCCCTCCGGCGATCAATTCCGGTGAGCTTCGAGTTCCCTTCTGTCTCCCATTCACCCTATCTTATTCAGTGAACTCATACGCATCTTCTGACACTCGCCGTTTGTCTTCGCATGACCCCTAAGCGTTATAACGTCGACGACTGGCCGCCACCATCTTCTTCACGAACTCCGGCGACCCCTCTCCGTAAGTAAAACACCACCCTTGCCCTCTGGTTGATACGCATAGGATCCTCGTCATCGTGCGCATCTGACAGTGTCCCCATTTTGTCTTAGCACGCCGAGGAACCTCGCCAACGACAACAACTGACCGTGGCTGACATTTTCGCGAACTCCGGCGAGCAATCCCAGTAAGTTTCGAGCGCCCCCTGCTTTCTTACTCACCCGAGCGTGTTCGTAGTTGTCCTGCGCATCCTCTAAACCCATTGGTTCGTGCTCAGGCGACGCAGAACATCGGCAGCAACTCCGACAACCCTCGCCTGACGCCAGATTTAAACTCCGACGAGGTCGAGAGCCCATCTCCGGCGCCTTCGCGAACGAGTACCACGCCGAGTTCCAAAGACGCCTTCGGATCTGGTAAGCACATCCTTGCATCCTGGAATGGTCTAGAACGCCGGCACCGCCGTAGACAGACGCGCCGCCGCCAACCAACGCCGCCAGCGCCGCCAGAGCATGGTCGCTTGCTCGCGCGCCGTTGGATCTTGATCCGAGCGCTAGGATAGACTCACTTAATCCCGAAGCGGTACGCGATCTGGTGCGTACGATCTGTTTAAAATCCTGCGGCTGCAGAGCGTGATCCAACCGAAGCGGTACGCGCCAATCACAGCGCGACGCGTGGCAAAGTTTATATTAAAAACAGAATTCAAAACCTGAATTAGATTCAAACTTCAAATGTTTATAACTTTCAAACTACACGTTGGATTTTTGCAAACTTTATATCGTTGAGATCAGTGAGACAAGGCCTAACAGAATATACCTTTTATTTAGCATATAGTAACAGTTAAAAATGTTTTATTTGTGGAACAAGTTTGGGGCCATTTTAGATATAAAAATATCTTTATAAAATTTTGTTTGGACAAATAGGTTTATTGGACAAACTTGTGACATGTTATGCTTCGGTAGTCATGTACACACACTTGGTAGAATTTTTCAAAATTTAGTACATGGTAAATTCTTGCATGCATGCATTCATATTATTTTGGTTATATTTAAAGGTGTGTAATTGTATGTTTTGAATTCTTGTGTAGATTCTGATTTTGATTGTGATTGTGAAGAGTGCTACTCCCCACACTACCAAGGCAAGTGATATTTGCATGAATATATATTTGTCCTATGTTTTTGAACTAGCATTAGATATTTATTTATATTTTTGCATAATATTTTGTCTAATGGAAAGGTGGGAAATCCTATGTAGTCTACTAGCATTGTTAGGGAATTATTCCTAAGATAAGTTGCCATACTTGCTTAGCCTAGCTTATAGAAAACAAGGGTGGTGAACATATATATATACTATATGATAAAATATTCTAAGTCAAGAGACTTATGTTTTCTTATTAAAACTACTAAGTTAAATAAACCTCACAGGTGGAATGGAATGTATGGGTTATGTTGAGTGGTTACACAAGGCCATGGACTTGGGTTGTGTATCACACTTGTGGAATGCCACCCAGCACAAAGGATTTGGAGGCCAAGTGTTGAGAAAGCTTACGGCAACCACTTGGCAATATGGGCTGCCATGATCATATAGGTTGCCAGAACTTAGTCAATTTGGACAGATGGTGGTAGTTGGGTTGATAGGTTGGAGCGCGTCCATTTTGACTAAGGAAAAGCTTCTGAAAGGTCCTGTCTTGGGAAACCAAGTCTGGTGGGGAAAGTGCACAACCTCTGCAGATGGAAAACCTAAGTACTTAGCCTTGTCCAAGGAAATGGACACTTGAGCATCAAGACATGGAAGCCACAAGAATCTCATCACTCCAACTTCTAAATTAAAAACTTGTGGGTGAACAAGGGTGAAGGACCTCAATGTCTATTGATGGTTTCCTTGGGAATGTTTTGACAAAGAAAAACTTAGCAATTTCAACTAATAAGTAAAACTTAATTTTAAGCAAAGCAAGCCAAGCTACACTAGCCAAATGCATATAGAACTATAGACCACTTAAAATATACTAAGGTATCACTTGCCAATACTATTCCAAAGTATTGACCCTCTGTGCTGTAACTTGTGATATTGCAGTTACTCGATGATGAGTAGGAGTCATGAGTCTACACTCAACATGCTTGCTGTGGCACATGAAGATGAAGACTTGTGTTTATTTACTTATTCCTAAAACTCTTGTATTAGGCCTATGGCTGAGTTGTAAAAGACTATGTTTATCTCTGGAATGAATGTAATAAACGACCTTTGTATCTCATGTACTTCATCTTAAACTGTGGATGCTAGCATTGATCCGAGGACTAGCATTGCAATCAGGATCCTATCCTCTATAAAGGAGGGTCTAACAGATGGTATCGAAGCATGTTGCTGTAGGATTATGACCCTAGGACTGGAAAAACCACTAAGGAAAAAGTTTTTCAACTACTTCTACACTTGTCTATTCTTCTCGTAAAACTTTTCTAATCTCTTTCAACTTCCTTTGTAGATGAACTCCATCAACGCTGTGAAGAAGGGACCACTCATGACCATGACCTTGGAATGTGAAACCAGGTTTCCCAATATTCTCAAGGACCTCATGGAGGCAATGGATGCACATGTTGAAGCTGTACAAGGGCTTTCCAGTGATGGATGAAGGAGTGGAGTATTGGTGGGTGCAACTACACTTGTACAAAACAAGGAGACAACCACAAAGAAAGGGATTCTGCATGTACACCAACACTATCATGCACACCACATTCTTTGAGTCAGCCAGGGATGCAGCTTGGAGGACTATCAAGGAACTAAGTGCTAGAGTCAAGTGCAGAATGCTCAACCTCCAAAAGGACTTAGAGAAAGAGAAGGAACTTACTCAAGAATTGGAAGACAACAACCAAGAAATAAGGGGAGATGTAATAGACTTAGTGATAGAGTCAAGGGAACAAGATTGGTGGATTGCCTCTAGGAACATTGTGTTCAATAATAGGTCCCGTGAGATTGGACTGTAAGGACACTTCGTTAGTTGGACCACCACTTATCACCTTATTTTCAAAAGATATTTTAAATAAGTGTGGACCTTGAATGATATAATGAATTCATGTATGCATGGCTTGTGTGACAATTATGTTTCATGGATATGTATGAATGTTGTCTTGATTTATCTTAAATTGCATTGCTCTAACTTTTTAATCTTATAAATAGATGCCTGTTGCCATCAGCACCGTTGAGGAGTTTGAGTTACTCGTTTTGGTCCCCGTATCGTTGAGCTTACTACTGCTTGACCTCCCTCTTCCCACCATTACGGTGTACCCACTCACCAAGTTCGAGAGGAAGGACCTCTGGGCTTCAAGGTGACCCAGCCGGGCCGTCGAGCCCTACAGAGGCCATCGTCTTCAAGTTGATGCACGATGGCGGGAGAGAGGCATGGAGGTAGTCATGCAGGACTGATAGGACGATCAAGCCGTCCTCCCGCATGTTAGGTACTCACTTTCACGTCTTGAGACGTGATGTTGACGGAGTCCATCGACTTGAGGACGACTCGAGGAGCACCGCGAGCCGTACGTCTTTATCTTCAGGACTTGGAGACTCTTCTCGAGACCGTAGATACGGACAGGACGAACGTCATGCTTGGTAATGACGAGCTTGAGTGCAGCAGCGAGAAGGACAAGCTTTTTATGCAGCGGATGAGATGATCAAGGAGATGGAGACAAAATTTGAGACCGGGACCACAAATTCAAGAGTCAAGAGAAGCGTCGGGATAGGAACAAGAGAATCCGGGACATGACCGAGGAGCTGAAGTCTAAGGACTTCGAGCTTGAGCAGCAGCAGATGGTTATTGAGAGGCTTCGCTCCCAGAAGAGGGCTCTCAAGGCCAAGATCGATTCCTTGACCACTACGATTGAGGAGAACAAGACCGCGATGGAGAACGCAGGTCTTACCTTCGTCGAGGAGGAGATTGACGTTGATGAGTAGACATGATCACTCGTTTATCTTGTTATTCATACTTGTTTTGTGAACTTGTTTTGGACCATCCGACATGTGGATGGCTTGCCACTTGTGTGTATCACTTCATGAACTTGTTATGTGGATGTTGAACTTTATTCTCAAGTGTTGCTTAATATGTGTTTGCTTAAGTTGTATTGTGCATAAAACATCTATGGGTATCTCATTCTTATCTATTTGAATAAACCACAGATGCCTCCCCGTCGCGCAAACCCCAACCCCAACAACATCACCCCGGAAATGCAACAAATGATGAATGCGCAAACACAACTTATGCAAATGATGACGGCGTTCATCCAAAACCAGAATAACAACAACAACAACAACAACAACAACAACAACAATGACCCCAACAACAACAACAACAACAACCCTCCGGGTTTCGATATGCTCACCAGATTCCTGCGTCTGAGGCCAGCAAAGTTTTCGGGAACAACTGATCCCATGGCAGCCAATGACTGGTTGCGTTCTGTGAACAAAGACTTGGTGACAGTAGGCTGCACTGATGCTGAAAAAGTCAGATTCGCAGCACATCTGTTGGAAGGACCAGCCGCCACATGGTGGGATAACTTCCAAATCACCACTCCCATTGATGAAGTGACATGGGACATATTTGAAGATGGGTTTCGCACCGCTCATATCTCGTCAGGGATAATGAGTCTGAAAAAGAAGGAGTTTCACAACTTGAAGCAACGCCATCGCAGTGTGGCGAATCGAGAAGAATTCAACAATCGGCGCTATGCACCGGACGAGGTTGATCGATGCCAAGAGAAAGGAAAAGTTCTTGGAAGGCTTGAATGATGAGCTGAACCTACAGTTATCTGTAGCATATGTTCCAACTTATCAGTCCTTGTGTGACAAGGCTGCTATTTTGGAGAGTAAAATGAAGCAAGTCGAGAGTAGGAAGAGGAAACACTCCGACAAACACAGCTCGGGATCGTCTCACAAACGATCTCATTATGATAACAGTGGCAGCTCCGGATCCCATAAACATGGGAAGTTCAACAAGCACCACAACCACAACTGTCATGACAACAAACATCGTAGTCATGACAATGATAAGTACAAGAACCACAAGGGTGGACATAAGAGCCACCACAGTGGAAATGGTAGTGGAGGTGGAGGTCAGTATGTCAAAAAGGACATCAGTCAGGTTGAGTGCTTCAAATGCAAGAAGCTGGGGCATTATGCTAATGAGTGCCCTGAAAAGAAAGTTGAAGGACCTAACAAGCCAAATCCTTTCCAGAAAGGACAGGTTAACCACCTCAATGTGGAGGAGGTCTATGAGGAGCCTGATGCCGTTGCTGGTAAGTTCAGACTCAATTCAATTTCAGCGTTTGTACTCTTTGATACTGGTGCATCTCATTCATTCATATCAAAGGCATTTGTGGATAGAAATGGGTTTGCATCAGAAAACATTGGGTGTCCAATAAAGGTTAGTTCTCCAGGGGGAGACATGGTAGCAAGCCTTGGATGCCGAGATCTTATCATAGAGTTTGGTAAACATAAGTTCCAAGTAAGCCTGATAATCCTAGATTCCCAAGGGTTGGATGTAATATTGGGAATGGATTGGATGGCTAAGTATGAGGGAGTATTAGATTGTGCCAATCGTACAGTTACACTCACAACCCCCGAAGGAAAAAGAATAAAGTTTAAGTCAAACTTTGAATTCAAAGGAAGTAAGCTAAATTCTCTTAAGGGGGTTAGCATGGACAATGTGCCAATTGTGTGTGAGTATCCGGATGTATTCCCTGAGGAATTACCAGGAATGCCACCAGACAGAGATGTGGAGTTTCTAATAGATTTGGTACCAGGTTCTGGACCAATAGCTAAGAGACCATATAAAATGTCAGTGGATGAGCTGAAAGAACTCAAGAAACAACTAGGAGAACGATTCTGAAAGGGTTTATACAACCAAGTTCTTCATCTTGGGAGCCCAGTTTTGTTCGTGGAGAAGAAGGATAGAACACAAAGATTATGTATTGATTATCATTCTCTCAACGAGGTTACCATCAAGAACAAATATCCATTGCCAAGAATCAACGACTTGTTTGATCGGTTAGAAGGGCATGTGTATTCTCAAGAAGATTGATCCGAGGTCGCTATTTTCAACTTAAGATAAGAGAGCAAGACATACCTAAGACAGCATTCACCACAAGGTATGGATTGTATGAGTACTGTGATGCCTTTTGGTTTAACCAACGCTCCGGCATATTTCATGAATATGATGAACAAAGTGTTCATGGAATTCCTTGACAAGTTCGTTGTCGTTTTATCGATGATATCCTAGTCTACTCCAAGAGCAAGGAAGAACATGAAAGACACTTGCGCTTAATACTTGAAAATTAAGAGAACATAAACTTTATGCCAAATTCAGCAAGTGTGAGTTCTGGTTAGAAAGTTGGTTTCCTTGGTCATGTTATGACAAAGGATGGTGTGATTGATCCGGCTAAAGTTTCAGTGAAGGATGATTGGGAATCACCCAAAAATGTGAAAGAAGTTCGTAGTTTCCTTGGCTTAGCAGGTTACTACGAAGGTTTATTGAAAATTTCTCAAAAGTTGCTAAACCTATGAGAATTGCTAAAGAAGGACAAAAGTTTGCCTGCGAAGGTTGTGAAGTCGGTTCCAGAATTAAAGAAGAGACTTGTAACAACACCAGTTTTGTGTCTGCCTGATTTGGAAAAAGATTTCCAAGTGTATTGTGATGCTTCTCATCAAGGCTTAGGTGCCGTTCTAATGCAAGATGGTAGAGTCGTAGCTTATGCTTCGAGACAACTCAAAACTCATGAAGTAAACTACCCTACTCATGATTTGGAGTTAGCCTCATCTGCTCATGCACTCAAAACATGGAGACATTACCTGTTAGGTAAACGGTGTGAAGTATTCACCGATCATAAGAGCTTGAAATATATCTTCACCCAGAAGGAAATCAACATGAGACAAAGAAGATGGTTAGAACTTATCAAGGATTTCGACTTAAGTTTGCAATACCATCCCGGTAAAGCAAATGTGGTAGCCGATGCTCTAAGTCGTAAGACATTTATAAATGGCCTTACAAAAGGGGAATTGCCAGAAGACTTGTGTAGGCAATTCAAAGAACTCATTGGAGATTGTACGGAAGGGCATCTCATGTCTTTGGATGTCCAACCCACTCTTTTGGACAAGATCCGAGAAGTTCAAAAGACCTGAGGAAATTGAAAAGATTAAAGTAAACATTGGTCTAGGGAAAGCCAAGAGTTTCCATATGGACGAACAGGGTACTTTATGGCACGGGAAACGTATATGTGTTCCACAAGACCCAGAGTTGCGAAAACTAATCTTACAAGAAAGTCACAACTCTCCATATTCTATTCACCCGGGAAACACCAAGATGTACATGGATATGAAAGAGAGATTTTGGTGGAACAATCTCAAAAGGGACATCCGAACATATCGCTTTGTGTGATGTATGTAGCGAGTCAAAGCGAGCACCGAAACCAGCAGGTCTACTTCAACCATTGCCTATTCCTGAATGGAAGTGGGAAAATATTGGTATGGATTTCATTACCGGACTACCAAGGACTAGATCGGGATATGATTCCATATGGGTAGTTGTGGATCGTCTAACTAAAGTGGCTCATTTTATACCAGTGAAAACAACTTATACAAGTGCCAAACTAGCAAAAATTTACATGAGCAGGATTGTGTGCCTTCATGGTGTGCCAAAGAGTATTGTGTCTGATAGAGGAACTCAATTCACATCTCACTTTTGGAGACAACTTCATGAATCCTTAGGAACGAGGTTGGAATTCAGTACTGCCTTTCATCCTCAAACAGATGGTCAAACAGAGAGAACCAATCAAATTCTAGAAGACATGTTGAGGGCATGCGCTTTGGATTATGGAGCAAGTTGGGATGAAAGTTTACCCTACGCAGAGTTTTCCTACAATAACAGCCATCAATCAAGTATTGGAATGGCACCGTTTGAGTTACTCTACGGAAGTGTACCACCCCATTGTTGTGGAATGGTGTGGGAGAAAGAAGTTTATTTGGACCTGATCTTATCAAGGACGCCGAAGAGAAAGTTAAATTGGTTAGGGACCGGTTGAGGATAGCACAATCCCGACAGAAAAGCTACACGGATTCTAAGCGTGAAGTCACCCTCTGAAGTTGGAGATAGAGCCTATCTCAGGTATCACCACTCGTGGAGTGAAAAGATTTGGAGTCAAAGGAAAGTTGGCACCAAGATACGTTGGGCCATTCAAGATTCTAAGTCGCAAGGAGAAGTTGCATATGAAGTGGAATTACCGAATCTCTATCGCTATCCCACAACGTATTTCATGTGAGTCAACTTAAGAAGTGTCACCAGAAATGGAAGAGTCTTCTTTGAAGGATACCATACCTTTGGAGGAAGTTCAGCTAGAAAGTGATCTCACTTATGAGGAAAAACCTGTCAAAATTCTAGAGATAGCAGAAAGAGTCACCAGGACCAAGACTATCAAATTTTGTAAAGTGCAATGGAACCATCACTCCGAAGAGGAAGCAACATGGGAAAGAAGATGATCTTCGGAAAGACCACCCTCACCTATTTGCTAGCCAAACCGAATCTCGAGGGCGAGATTCATCTTAAGGGGGTTAGATTTGTAACATCCCAAAAATCATAGTTTCAAAACTCCTTCATATCATCTGTGCATCATTCATTCATTTAGGGTTTATCAAAAATCACTTAGAAAACAGAAGTTGAGTCTGTGATTTCATGTGGACAATTGATTCCAAAATGACCATCACACTTTGAAAATTTGGAAGACTAGGTACTTGTTTACTTGATTCCATTGTTGGAATGTTTATGTGAAGCTTTTAACCAAAATTCAAAGTTTAGAAATGATTTCAAAACCCTAAATCCAAATATATGCAAACCATAGCAAAAATCTCTGTTTATTTTTGAAACCCAAGCTTGACCAAACCTTACAGGGTAACCACTTGGTTAAATGACTGCTTTTGAAACCACAAAACCCTACAAAGATCCCCAAAATTGTTTGAAATTAAAAAGGATTTGAATTCATATCAAAATCAATTCAGAAAATAGGAAACAGAAAAAGAAAAGGGCAAAGAAATGGAAAAGGCCATGCGGCGGGATCTGCCCAAGAACTAATCCAGCCAAAGAAGCCCACCGGGCACTTCTTTTCTCCTCTCACGCGGACGCCGACCGAGCCGTGACAGACGGACCCCATTCACTTAGCACATTACAGACGAAGCGGGCCCTATCTCGCCGGCATCGTCTTCCCAAACTCCCGCCCGCGACCACGTCGCAGAGCGATGATGGCCGGTGATGGCGGCTTAATTGGGCCATTAAACGCAGGCATTTCTTGTCGACTCCGGCTATAAGATCCCCATCACCCCACGGTCATTTTCCCCGATCAATCGCACACTCACGCCCCAGGCTGCCCTCAAACCTCCGAAGTCGCCATTGTGAGCCCCTCCGCGATCAATTCCGGTGAGCTTGAGTTCCCTTCATCTCCCATTCACCCTATCTTATTCATGAACTCATACGCATCTTCCGACACTCGCCGTTTGTCTTCGCATGACCCTAGCGTTGTAGCAACGTCGACGGCCGCCACCATCTTCTTCACGAACTCCGGCCCTCTCCGTAAGTAAACACCACCCTTGCCCTCCGTTGATACGCAGGATCCTCGCCATCGCATCTGACAGTGTCCCCATTTTGGCTTAGCACGCCGAGGAACCTCGCCAACGACAACAACTGACCGTGGCTGACATTTTCGCGAACTCCGGCGAGCAATCCCAGTAAGTTTCGAGCGCCCCCTGCTTTCTTACTCACCCGAGCGTGTTCGTAGTTGTCCTGCGCATCCTCTAAACCCATTGGTTCGTGCTCAGGCGACGCAGAACATCGGCAGCAACTCCGACAACCCTCGCGGCCTTGACGCTTTAAACTCCGACGAGGTCCAGAGCCCATCTCCGAGCGCCCCTTCGCGAACGAGTACCACGTCGAGTTCCAGCACGCCTTCGCGGATCTGGTAAGCACATCCTTGCATCCTGGAATGGTCTAGAACGCCGGCACCGCCGTAGACAGACGCGCCGCCGCCAACCAACGCCGCCAGCGCCGCCAGAGCATGGTCGCTTGCTCGCGCGCCGTTGGATCTTGATCCGAGCGCTAGGATAGACTCACTTAATCCCGGCGATGCAGCGATCTGCGTGCGATCATTTAAAATCCTGCGGCTGCAGAGCGTGATCCAACCGAAGCGGTACGCGCCAATCACAGCGCGACGCGTGGCAAAGTTTATATTAAAAACAGAATTCAAAACCTGAATTAGATTCAAACTTCAAATGTTTATAACTTTCAAACTACACGTTGGATTTTTGCAAACTTTATATCGTTGAGATCAGTGAGACAAGGCCTAACAGAATATACCTTTTATTTAGCATATAGTAACAGTTAAAAATGTTTTATTTGTGGAACAAGTTTGGGGCCATTTTAGATATAAAAAATATCTTTATAAAATTTTGTTTGGACAAATAGGTTTATTGGACAAACTTGTGACATGTTATGCTTGTAGTCATGTACTCATACTTGGTAGAATTTTTCAAAATTTAGTACATGGTAAATTCTTGCATGCATGCATTCATATTATTTTGGTTATATTTAAAGGTGTGTAATTGTATGTTTTGAATTCTTGTGTAGATTCTGATTTTGATTGTGATTGTGAAGAGTGCTACTCCCCACACTACCAAGGCAAGTGATATTTGCATGAATATATATTTGTCCTATGTTTTGAACTAGCATTAGATATTTATTTATATTTTTGCATAATATTTTGTCTAATGGAAAGGTGGGAAATCCTATGTAGTCTACTAGCATTGTTAGGAATTATTCCTAAGATAAGTTGCCATACTTGCTTAGCCTAGCTTATAGAAAACAAGGGTGGTGAACATCTATATATATACTATATGATAAAATATTCTAAGTCAAGAGACTTATGTTTTCTTATTAAAACTACTAAGTTAAATAAACCTCACAGGTGGAATGGAATGTATGGGTTATGTTGAGTGGTTACACAAGGCCATGGACTTGGGTTGTGTATCACACTTGTGGAATGCCACCCAGGCACAAAGGATTTGGAGGCCAAGTGTTGAGAAAGCTTACAAGGCAACCACTTGGCAATATGGGCTCTGCCATGATCATATAGGTTGCGAACTTAGTCAATTTGGACAGATGGTGGTAGTTGGGTTGATAGGTTGGAGCGTCCATTTTGACTAAGGAAAAGCTTCGAAGGTCTGTCTTGGGAAACCAAGTCTGGTGGGGAAAGTGCACAACCTCTGCAGATGGAAAACCTAAGTACTTAGCCTTGTCCAAGGAAATGGACACTTTTGAGCATCAAGACATGGAAGCCACAAGAATCTCATCACTCCAACTTCTAAATTAAAAACTTGTGGGTGAACAAGGGTGAAGGACCTCAATGTCTATTGATGGTTTCCTTGGGAATGTTTTGACAAAGAAAAACTTAGCAATTTCAACTAATAAGTAAAACTTAATTTTAAGCAAAGCAAGCCAAGCTACACTAGCCAAATGCATATAGAACTATAGACCACTTAAAATATACTAAGGTATCACTTGCCAATACTATTCCAAAGTATTGACCCTCTGTGGTTGTAACTTGTGATGTTGCAGGTTACTCCGATGATGAATAGGAGTCATGAGTCTACACTCAACATGCTTGCCTGTGGCACATGAAGATGAAGACTTGTGTTTATTTACTTATTCCTTAAACTCTTGTATTAGGCCTATGGCCCTGAGTTATAAAAGACTATGTTTTTATCTCTGGAATGAATGTAATAAACGACCTTTGTATCTGTGTACTTCATCTTAAACTGTGGATGCTAGCATTGATCCAGGGACTAGCATTGCAATCACAGGGATCCTATCCTCTATAAAGGAGGGGTCTAACACCACCATACCTATGTAGGCGAGGATCGCCGAATTCTAGTCTCGTCGTGTACTGTCCTCAGTACTGACCGCTCTCTTTTTCCTTTGCCCTTTGTCGGCACCCCTTTTGTTTAAGCAGGTTTTGAGATCGCCGTCGTTAGCAGGGTTACCCTTCCGGCTTGGCCTGGACAGGGTTATGGACGCCATTGGTTATTCTTCAGGTCTCTTAGCTCAATTTGCATCTTATCCGTACTCGGACGCTGTATCATTTCAAGGTGATTTGGATCTTTGTACTGAATATTTGTATTCTTGACTCTTTGAGTCGTTGTTGTATATATATTTTCTGTGGGTTCCATCGTGGACTATTGTGTAATGATATTACTTCGTTTTCCACCCGCACGCAAGTGCCTGGTGGGCCCCTTTGAATCGTTTCTATGCGGGTTAGGCGGGAATCGCTAAAACTTGCATAGGGCCGATCCGAGGGTGTTACACAAAATCTCGTCCCGAGATTTGAGAGAGAAGAAAGAAGAAAACTAGGATTTAAAAAGATCGGGAAACTCCCCTTGATGTGATCTTCTCGCTCCCAGGTAGCTTCTTCTTTAGTGTGGTTGCTCCACTGAATCTTGAGAAACTTGATGCTTCGGGTCCTGGTGGTCCTGAAAGCTTCCTCCAAAATACAGATGGGTACTCAGGATACGTCAGGTCATCATTGATCTCTATGGTGCGGTGATCAATGTTCTTGAAAAACTTCAGTCTTCTCCGGGACTTCTAGGCATTTGCAAAGCAACGATATATGGAACACATTATGCACTGCTGACATCTCCTCTGGCAGCTCCAGTTGATACGATAATTCTCCTTGATGATTCAGAATCTTGAAAGGTCTAATATATCTGGGGGCTAACTTTCCTTTGAGCTGCAAACGTTGCATTCCTTTCAAAGGCGACACTTTTGGGATACACAAAATCTCCGATATTGAAAGTGAGGTCTCGACGTCTCTTGTCGGTGTAACTCTTCTGTCTGGATTGGGCGGTCTTGAGGTGCTGACGAGTCTTGTGAATTTTCTCTTTTGTTTCTCGTAGGATGTCGGGTCCGAAAATCTGACTCTCTCCTACTTCCGACCAATTCAAAGGGGTATGACACTTCCATCCATACATGAATTCAAATGGGGCCATTTGTAAGCTATCTTGATAACTGTTGTTGTATGAAAATTCTGCGAACGGCAGACAGTCTTCCCATTTAGATCCATACTCTAGCACACAGGCTCTCAACATATCTTCGAGTATTTTATTTACTCGCTCCATGGTGCTGAAATCTAGTTGGGTGCCTAATCCTTCTTGGACTTTCTTCCAGAATATCGAGGTAAACTGAGTTCCTCGATCCGATACAATGTTCTTGGGGACTCCGTGCAAACTGACGATTCTAGCGATGTATAACTCCGCTAGCTTCGAACTCTGTTAGGTGGTCTTGACGGGTAATAAATGTGCTACCTTGGACAGTCTGTCAACTATGACCCAAATAGAGTCATTTACCCTACTAGAAGTAGGCAATCCAGTGATAAAGTCCATTCCAACTGAATACCATTTCCATTCTGGAATTTGCAATGGTTGCAGTAGTCCTGCGGGTCTCTGATGTCCTTCCTTGACTCTCTGACAAATATCACACTTGGCGATATAGCTTCCGATTTCTCTCTTCATCTTATGCCACCAAAATTTCTCCTTCAAATCCTGATACATCTTCGTTCCTCTAGGGTGGATAGAATAAAGGGTATCATGGGATTCTTTCAAAATGTCTTGCTTCAATTCTGAGTCTGCTGGTACACAGAGACGTCCTTTGTACCACAAAACTCCTTGTTCATCCTTGGTAAATCCGGGTACTTTTCCTATACCGATACGACGTTTGATTCTGTCGATACTAGCATTTCCTTTCTGCGCCTCTTTGATCTGACTAATCAAAGTTGGTTGAAGTTCTATGCTATCCAAAAATCCTTCACTTACTAATTCCATTCTATAAGCTTCCATCTCCTTGTGCAGACTTGGTTGCTCCTTCAGAATCATGGAGTTCAAGCGGCATGGCAATCTGCTAAGGGCATCTGCTACCACATTGGCTTTACCGGGGTGATAGTGAATGTCCAGGTCATAGTCCTTGATTAGCTCTATCCATCTTCTTTGCCTCATATTCAGCTCCTTCTGAGTGAATATATACTTCAGGCTCCTGTGATCTGAATAAATCTCACAATGGTTTCCCATGAGGTAATGCCTCCATGTCTTCAGGGCTAGAACTACAGCTGCTAGTTCAAGTTCATGGGTTGGATAATTATGTTCATGATGCTTCAGTTGTCGGGACAGATAAGATATTACTTTGCCTTCTTGCATTAGCACACATCCGAGACCGATCTTTGATGCGACACAATACAAAGGGCTTCGTAATATCCGGCATGATCAAGATTGGGGTTGAAATTAATCTCCTCTTGAGTTCCTGAAAACTCGCTTCACATTTGTCCGTCCATTCAAACTTCTTGTCCTTCTTCAACAATTGGGTCATGGGTCTTGTGATACTCGAGAATCCTTCTACGAACTTGCGGTAATATATTGCCAATCCGAGAAATGCACAAACTTGGGTTTGGGTGGTCGGGGCTTTCCAATCTTCAACATCCTTCACCTTTGCAAGGTCAACGGCAATTCCTCCGGCTGATACAATATGTCCGAGGAATCCTACCTCCTGTAACCAGAATTCACATTTGCTAAACTTGGCATACAACTGATGCTCCGTAAGGGTTCCAAGGATGGTCCTCAGGTGTAGCTCATGTTCTTCTTCGGATTTGGAATATATCAGAATGTTATCGATGAAAACAATGACAAACTTATCCAGGAAGTCCATAAAAATCCTATTCATGAGGTTCATGAAATAAGCGGGGGCATTGGTTAATCCAAAAGACATGATCGTATACTCATACATTCCATATCTGGTGGTAAAGGCAGTCTTTCGAATATCCTCTGCGCGAATCTTGAGTTGATGATAACCAGTTCTAAGATCAATCTTAGAAAACACTTTGGCACCAGTCAACTTATTAAACAGGTCTTCTATCTTTGGTAGTGGGTACTTGTTCTTGATGGTGACATCATTCAACTTCTGATAATCCATACACAAACGGTTACCTCCATCCTTCTTGTCCACAAACAACATAGGTGATCTCCATGGCGACGCACTTGGTTGGATCAATCCTATTTCCAGCATAGAATCCAGTTTCTTCTTTAGCTCCACTAATTCAAATGGGTTCATACTATATGGTCTCTAGGCTATGGGTCCGGTTCTCGGGATTAGTTCAATGATAAACTCGATATCCCGATCTAGGGGCATACCGGGCAAAACATCTGGAAATACATCGCGTTATTCACAAACTACCCAGACTTGGTCAATGGTGAGTTGGGCTATACTCTTGTTGCATTTTAATTGACAGGGCAAGGTTTCAGATACATGCTCGACTGGTTATGGCTTTCTTGGCACAGTCGATTAATCCTTTATGTTTGGATATCCAATCCATTCCTAGTACTACTTCCAAACCTTTAGTTTCGAGTACTATTAGATTAGCATAAAATCTATGCCATGGATTCGGATAGGTACGGCCTTACAAATTTGTCTAGCTTTGGTGGTTGAACTAGGTATTTGAACTATCATAACATGCTTCAATTTGGTGGGTTGAATCTTACTAGTGCATGCAAATTCTTTAGTAAAAAACAAGTTCAATGCTCCAGAATCAAACAACACTCTTGCAAGTACTGAGTTAACAAAAAACATACCCAGCACGACATCTGGCGCTTCTTGGGCTTCTTCAGCATGCATGATAAAGAGACGGCCGTTGCGGTTGAGCGAATTACCTGGGGCAAACCTTCTTCCAGGCTGAACACGACGCTATTGCTGAGATGGGGCGTTTGCATTGGGGGTTGCGGCAATCTTCTTGGGACACTCATTGGAATAGTGAAACTTGGTTACACATTCATAACAAGTCACCTAAGACTTGTCCTTTGCTGCAACAGGCACCGCATTGCTTCCAGTCCTCGGGGCAGTATTGGTGTTGGTGGCGACATTGTTGTTGTTGAACTTGGGCGGGGCACGGTTGAAATTGCTGGGGTTGCCGGGGTTGTTGTGATTTCCTCCGGGCCTTGGTTTTCCACGGTTGGGATAGGTCGGACGGTTCATCGGGGGTCTGTTGGTCCTTGGGGAAAATCCTGGAGATGGGTTGGGGCGATACTTTGGTGTATGGTGGGTTCCTGGTTGATGCATCATGCGACGCTTGCGGTTCTTATTGGCTTGGTTGATCTTGCCTTCCATCTGAATGGCAGAATCCACTAAAGCTTCAATATCAGCAAATGGGATATTGACTAACACTGTCTGCATCTCATCGTGCAGACCATTCAAGAACCTTTCCTTCTTCTTGGCTTCGGTATCTATCTCATCCGGTGCATACCTAGCCAATGATAGAAATTTGTCATGGTACTCGACTACTGTCATTCTTCCTTGCTTCGGTTCCCTAAATTCATCTCTCATCCTCTTGATCAAACCCGATGGCACATGGGTTCTGCTGAACTTGATTTTGAACTCTTCCCAAGTCATCATTTGACCTCCATTCATGGCACGAACGTTGTTCCACCATGCTCTTGCATATCCGACCAGGTACCGGGTGGCAAATAGTACCTTCTCGTTGGCTTCCACTCCTGCAACTTCTAAGTTGTTCTCCATGGTTTGCATCCAATCATTTGCATCTTGGGGCTCTTCAGACTTAGTGAAAATGGGTGGATTGGTGTTCTAGAAGTTCTTGAGATTGGATCCATGGTTGTCCTGATTTCCATGGCCTTGGTTGTTGTTGTTGGTCATCTGGGCTATGTGCTAAAGGGTGGCTAAGTTGGCTTGATGTTCGGCTCTTTCAGCTTCGCGGTCAGAAACCAACATTTGCAAGATTTGCAACATAGGGTCCGGGGATGAATTGCTTCCTCCGCGAGGCATCTGAAGATTGAGATAGATCATGAGAAAAGAGGGAATTTTATAAGGTTTAGGGTTTTGTAAAGTTTTTGAAGTTTTGACTCAGATTTTTCTAGCAACTTGCTTTTCATTCATTCATAGCACACGATACAACACACACCACAACAAAGGAAAACATATGGTTTTAAGAACCATTCTGGGAAGCTATGATACAGTGGGACCGAATACAACTTTCCTAACACTAGTGATCAAGTACTACTACTCCTCGGAGTCGGTGGCTTCATCCTCACCATCCTCATCATCATCATCATCATCAATGAAGGCGAAGTCATCCTCATTGGTGAAGAAGTCCATGGCCTGATCCTCCAGAAAGTCATCATCATCACTGAGATAGGAGTAGGGGTCTCCACGAAGGTCTTCCCCTGCATTCTCCCTCTCCTCAAGCTACATGTCTCTCTCGTGGATGGTCTCCTCCAAAGTTGTGATCCGGTGATGAATACGGGCAATGATGATCCTTATTGTCAAGCTGACGGCGACGAGACTGGTGATCCTTCACTAGCAATGGTCTGATCCTTCTTGGCAGCGATGGCATACTTGTGGTTGGTGTAGGAGCGGGCATTGTCTAACCCCTTCTGATGGTCATACATCATGAAGGTGAGGTTGTCCAATTGACTCTTCAGCTCATGGTGATATGGGGCCTCCAATGGCTGTCCCATAACATCACTCCTTGGATAGAACTCAAAGCGGGTACCCTTGATCTGATTGATACTCTGCCCACAAAGACGGGCAAGAGCTTCCTGCATGTCCCTGGCAAGTCCATCGAGCCAGTTTTTCTATCTCAAGGTGAACTGAATTCCCTCTGAGGTGGGGGCTTCAATCTTCCCTCGGAGACTTGCCACAACTAGCCATTGCAATTCTTCTCCTTCCTGATCGTTGAGCTGAGCTCTAAAACTCGGGGTGCGGACGCTCCAGCATTTCCGAAAGCTGGTCCAAGTCACGCTCAAAGATGAGGTCTCCTCCATTCCCCAACTGACAGAACTTTCTATACTTCACGTCCATCTATAAGAATATAGGATGATTAAGTTTGTAGAGTGATCAAGTGTGTCAAATTTTATGTAAGTTTGCAAGAATTTTTTAGGAACATGAATTTTTCATGAAAGAATCCAAGTGGTAAGAATGAGAATAAGTTTTCATAAATACTCACTTCCTTGGTTTTTGAAACTAAGTTTTTGATTCCAATATCCATTCTAAACTAGGGTCTCCTATGGTCAGGATGGCTCTAATACCAACTTGTCAACATCCGGATTTTTAATCCCAGATGCCTGTTATTCCATACATCGCAATCCCATGATTACCATTTTTGCGAGACATAAAAGATTGGATATCATAGTACATCATCCATTACAAACCATAAATAAGGTCTTACAACAAATCAAGGGTCTCATGATCCAGTCTTAATACAGTCATAGCAGCGGAATAACGTAATAATAACGATAGCGTAGCTTCATGGTCACAGGCGATCCTAGTTGTTGTAACCTTCCTGCTATCTGTTCTCTGATAGTCCTCTTCATAGTATGGCCATGGGAATAGCCAGGGACAAATCCATGAGTACTCTTTAAGTACTCGCAAACTAATACTAACAACTGAAGTGGTTTTTGATTAGGAAGTACTAGGCTCTAGGTTGTTTTGCAAAAAGCCAGATTTACCTCTACTGAGTTCAGAATTAAAGAAAGCAAGCTGAAAGTTTTATAACACCTAAGTAGGAACTTGAATTTCATATCACAGCCCTGTTGTGGTCAAGTCAAGTCATGAATCATTTCAGAAGTCATTTTGAAAACATCTGACGACGGAACAGTATGGCCACTCCAACTGTCCATAACCGTGGACGCGGCTATTCGAATAGTTTGACACTCTGTAGAGGTGGTACACTTTCACCACAACATTCGATACATCCGTCAGGAACAAATCCTGAATTCACCATACTCAGTATGCGGATAATCAATCCTAACCTTTCAATTACACGCCCTAGTATAGGCACCTCTCCTGTGATTTTGGCCTCCCAACCATGACCAACTGTCATCTTGGGAACTGCACAGGTGGACAATCTTCACAAGGTCTCCTCAGCTCAAACTCTCACATCCCAAGATTTTCCAAATCTTGTAATGTGAAAATAAATGAATAAAATAAAACTTTGTTTAAATTTCAGAGCCAGAAGAAACTTTTGAATTCAATTGGAACTTCAAACCCATTTGAATTAAATAAAACCTAAAGGGATCTAAAAAGATAAACATTTAATAAAAGGAAAAATAAAAACATTTGGAAATACTATTTTGAAAATCTTGAGTGAAAAGATTTATTTTCAAATGAAATAGAAGTTTATAAATGAAGAATGTTTTATAAAGACAAATTAAAACCTTGTCCAAGCTTTGGAATTAGTACATTTTGTTTTGAATAAAAATAAACAAAGGATTATTTAAATAAATTAATAAGGACCTAATAACCAAATTTTATACAAATAAAAGGTTTTACCAATTTAATTGAAACATCAAAACTTGTTAAATTATTTAAAATAAGTTTTCCAAATAATTGATATTCACAAATAAAACCTACTCAAGTGTTTTGGCTTTATATTAGATTTCAAAATAAATATCTCAATAAAATAAATCCTATTTGATTTAATAATGAAAGTCTATTATATTTAATTAATAATGGACTCTAAAATAAAATGTTATTTCTGTTTTAAACAAGTTTTCCAAATATTCTTTATTTCCAAATAAAACCACTGATTTGTTTTGAAAATATTTGGATTTCAAATGGAGACTCTATTAATTAAATCAAACCCTATTTTATTAAATACCTAATGAACCAATTTTATTTAATTAATGAATGGTCTTAAAAGAATAAAAATTATTTTATTTTGGAATTTGGTTTCTATTGATAAACAGAACCAAATTCATATTTGAAAAGCTTGATGATTGTTTGAATCATTTTGAATGTGTTTGGTTGTTTGAATTTCAAAACAGAAAATAGAAATAGAAAAGGAAAAAGAATCGAAGAAAAATAGTGCAAAAGACCCAACAATCTGCCCAATTGATCCAGCCCAATTGTTCCCATGCCCCAAGCGTTTTCTTTACTGCGAAGCAACCATACGATCCTGAACACTGGACCCCATTTCCTCTACTTTTCCCATCGACTGAGGACCCCATCGCCACGTCTCTTCTTCCCCACCCATGACTGTTCTTCCTCCTCACTTCGCGTTGAGACTTGATTCCTCAGACTTAATTCGCTTTAATGCCACGAGTAAAACCTGCAGTGATCACGCGTGTTAAATCACCAGTCACTCCTCTCCGTTTCCCCTCTGCCTCCTTCCCCGAGCACGCCTCCAGGCCGTCGCAATTTGTCCTCGAACAGCTCCGTCTCCGACGAGCTTCCACCGACGAATACGGCCGAGCCACACCACCTCCTACCTCCCCGAACACACGAGCACGCTCACCGCATCCTGACGCATCTTACCGTGCCAATCATTCATCCGCGGGCGCCCAGAGCATCGACTTCGACAACATCTGACCGCGCCGCGTCGCCTCACTCCGGAAGTCCACAGTAAACACCGCCCGTGCTCTCTCGTTCATGCTCCTACACTCGCCACACTTTGCGTCTAATCGTGTACTCGTTTTCCTCGGGCGAACCACAGCTCCACCCACGAGCTCAGAACCATCGGCCGACCAAGTCTCCGGCGAGCAATTAATCACAACCGCGTGCCTCGTCGAACCAGCGGTACCTTGAGCTTCCGTGTCCTCCCGAGCTGGTGAGCATCTTCTTACCCTTTCTTGCTTCCTGCCTCGCCGCCTTAATGGCCGTCGCTCATGGCTCGCCCGTTGTCATCGCCTTGGTCCTTGGCGAGCGGCAACCGTCCGATCTTGATCCAGCGGCTAAGAAAGAAAGTGAGCGAAGGGGTATGTGTCGATCTCGCGCATGTTTTCAGTTAGATCCAACGCACCCGATGGCGATCCGAGCGAACCGTTATTGCCCAATCAGAAGCAGCCACGTGTACAGGATTCGATTTAAAACAGAATTTTGATATGATTAGAATACAAATTTGTAATTGCTATAACTTTCAAACCACACGTCCAAATTTTGAAAATTTTATATCAATGGATTCAGGAGAACAAGCCCTAGCCAACCATGCCCTTAGTTTAGCAAATAGTATCTGTTAGCTTGTTTGAATTTGCAGAAACATTTGTGTACTTATTTAGATTAGAAAAATTGTTTAAAAATGATTTTTGGATTAAAACCTTTGCAAATTGGATTGTTGTGACCTTAATGACCCTAGGAACCAACCCATGGTATTAAAAATGATTTTTGTAAGATTTAGGTTGGATTACTTGACTTAGCCATTTTCTAGCCAAATAAAATTATTGAATTTATTATGAAAAATGTTTATGGAAAGGAAACTTTGAGAAGATAGTTTGGACCAAACCTACTGATCCAAAAACACCAAGCTTTGCAATAGCAACTCATTTTGTGAACAACTTAAGAGTTTTGCCTTAATAAAAACATTTTTTTCACATGAAATGATGAATGGATTTAAAAATAGTTTTTGGACAAAACCCTCTTGCTAATGACTTTGCCACTTTCGTAAATGACCAATTTGGATCTTACAAAGTTTAGAAACACCATAGAGACCCCTTTGCAAAATAAAACTATCTTGTGCATGCTCCCATGCATGAATTGGTTTCCATTGTCTTGTGTGTGTGAAATTGTTTGAGTGATTATTGGTTTGGAATGTAAATTGAATTAGTGTTTGCTTGTTTGACTTGTAGTGAAGTGTGAGACTAACAAGATCAAGGAGTGAACCACCATTCCCTTCCAAAAAGGCAAGTGATGCTTCATACTTTCTATCCCAATACTTTCTCTATGCATTAGTGATTTTGCTAAGTAAAACTTGCATGGATTTTGCTAAGTATAGACCTTGCTATAAGAAAACCTAGTAGATGAATCCTTAATAGGATTTCCTAAGTTAAGTTTCCTATTACTACCAAGCTTAGCCTAGCTAATGGAAAACATGGGTGGAAAAATATTTTCACACTATGGAAAAATCTCTAAGTCTGAGGACTTATGTTTTTGTTTAATAAAACAACTAAGTTAATGAATCACCTGGGTGGAATGGAAGGATTGGTTTATGTTGAGTGGTTCACAAGGACATAGTCTTGGCTTGTGTATCTCACTTGTGGTATGCCACCCAGGCACAAAGGGATTTGAGATGTCAAATGTTGATAAGCTTCAAGTGCAACCACTTGGCAATATGGGCTCTGCCATGATCATATAGGTTGCAAGAACTTAGCCAAATGGACAGTGGGTGGTAGTGTTTGATAGGTTGGAACGCGTCCATTTTGGTATAAGGGAAGGCTTCTGAAAGATTTTGTCTTGGGAAACCAAGTCTTGTGGGGAAAGTGCACCACCTCTGCAGAGTGTAAAATCTAAGTACTTAGCCATGTCCCTGGTAAAGGACAATTTGAGCATCAAAACATGGAAGCAATAAAGAATCTCATCATTCAAATTTCTAAGTTAAAACTTGTGGTTTGAACAACGGTTGTTTGAATTCTTCAATCATTGATGGAGAGATGGCTTGGTACAAGGATCTTGAAATCTTTGATTGAGAAAAAATGGTTTTGCCAAGCACTTCAGTCTTTGATTGGTGGATGCCTTGGAAAGGATCTTCAGTCTTTGATTGGTAGATGCCTTGGGAAGTAATTTGTCAAAACAAAAACTTAGTATTTTCAAAATGATAAGAAAAATCTATTTTGAGCAATGCAAGCCTAAGCTCCACTTAGCCAAATGCATATAGATGATAGACTCCACTATACTACCATAGTATCACTTGCCAATACAATTCAAATGTATTGACCCTTTGTGGCTGTAACTTGTATGTTGCAGGTTTGATTGATTTTAGTGAAGATTGATTGATTAGGATTACAAAGTCTACAACCAACATCTGCCTGTGGCACTTTGAAGATGAAGGACCCATGCTTATAGTTAATCCGCTGCAATATAATGTAATAGACAAATGAGCTATGTAAGATGTAATAAAAATTATGTTATTCCTGGTTATAAAGTTATATTATGACCTTTGTTTCTTGATATTACATCTTAACTGTGGATGCTAGCTATTGATCCAGGGACTAGCATTGTAAAACACAGGAGGACTCTACCTTATTAGGTTGGGACCCCTACACAAACCTTGGTCTCAAGGGAACCCATACTAAGGTATATAAATTTCCAGTTAAGCCCTACCCAAATTTCGGGTATTGTGGTTGTACGGTAAAATTCGAATGGTATCGCATCTAGACAACCATCAGTTTTATAAAGGCCTAAGGCTCATGCCTCAACATTTTCACCATCAAAATCATCTGGTGTTCAAGATCACATGACAAAACATTTCAGTAGAATGACTCATCATTCTAAGGTTTTCATAACCATTTTCACCAAGTATTCCCATCTAAAGTGATCAAGTTTTATTCTTAGCACTAGCATCTACAAGTGGGGGTAAACACTAATGAGGGGTGGTAAACAAGTGTGAATTAGCTAAGTTCAATCTCACGCCTCAGGATGACATCAAGATTATCTCACTTAGGTCAAGTTTTATGCTCTTTATGCTACCTTTAAAACATATTTCTAAACTCTACAAGTCACTAAGTAATTCTAAAATAAATCTTTAATAAAGAAAATAAAATACTAAGCTTGCAAGTAAAACTAGGATGGGGTATAATCCAATTTATCTAACCAAGCATGCTTAATGCATTGCATAGGTTATCTAAATTTCATAGTTGCAAGTGTTAGCTTGCTTAGATAGTAGCTTGCTAAGATAACTTGTAGTGTTAGGCTTGCCTTCTGCAGAGCAGTGGTTGAAGTTCTCCTCGGCTTCTTCCTCGTAGTATTCTCCTTCCTCCTCGTATCCTTGGTCGATACTAGCGTCTATCAATAAATACGAGGTACACAATCACCAATCAGTACTTAACTACTCTTATTTATCACACCAAGGTTTTCACTAGATGATCTAGCATCATCACAAACATTACAATCATTAAGGCAAGGTTTGGATTGTTTTATTATAGAAAAGTAATTTCTGCTCATTGAAAAACTACTTAAGATTTAATATTGTCCAACTAAAACATGGGATCATGTTGACACATGTCATAAACACATATTTCAGTGCCTGGGAATGTGATTTAAAGTGGTGTCACAATTTAATAGGGTTTAATCTTTTTATTTTAATTAATTAAAGTGACTAGAATTGCCTATGGGGCATTCTTTTATTACGTGTTCATTATTTCTGCAAGTAAACCTAGATATTTTTATATATTCAGAAAGGTCTTGTTAAATGTGATTTTTGAGAGTTGGAATCAACTCAAAATCTTTTGTGATTAAATTTTAATAAATGTTTGAATGCAGAAAAGATTCTGCCTTGTTATTTTTACCATGGGTGATCTATAAATCCAATTAGTTTGAATCCAACGGGCTTGGATTAAGAATTACAGTACCTTTCTAACAAAATTGGATTCATGCAGTTTGGTTTAGTGAATCGACCTGGTTGATTTTTGAATCTAGGTACAGAACTATGTTTGAAACTAAATGAATAAACCTATTCAAATTAATGGGTCACGTGGGAAGTTAACTGGGCCGACCGGTGCCTGGCCTTGACGCCGGGTGGGTTTTAGTGGATGACCCACCACCGGCGAACGAAGTGCGGCGGTATGGGGTGATCTAAGTCGTGCGATCAAACTCTAATCGAACGGCCGGGACCTATCGTCTCTGTCGGGCAACGCCGGCGAAACAGAACCCTAGCGCGGCCAGTGGGGGTCTACGGGGCTCACCAGGGCTCAGGTGATGGTCGGCGATGGGGGCGAACGATGAAGTCAATGATGGCGAACCTCCCGGTACCGGCAGCTTCTCCTAGGGCGGCTCCAATCGCTGGCCCCTTTCTTCCTCCTCCGCGGCAGACTCCGGCCAAATTCCGATGATGTGCTGCTCGCCTTGCTCCGGGAGTGAGTGGGGGTGATTCTGAGAGAGAGGGGAGTGTGTTGGTGAGAAGAATTCGATCAGGGGTGGCCTCTATTTTTAGTGCCAGAAGGCGACCGAAGGGCACGGGTGGAGCTCGTCGTGGTCGTCGGCACATCGAGCTATTGGCATGGGTGAAGGTACGGGACGGTGTTGTGTTCCCTTGTGAATCTCAACGGCGTGGTTATGTGGCGTGGGGCAGTGCGAGACGGTCGGAACATCTTGGCACTCTAGGCGGGTCCGACGGCAAGTTTTATGGCGCACAGCGGCTACAGGTCGTGCGGCGGCGAACGGGCATGTCTGGGGTGTTCCTGGGGTGGTGGTGATCACGCTTGCACGCGGCGAGGGCCGCTCGTGGTCTGTAAGCGTGTGTCGCGTGCGGCGCGCTGGTGCGCCCTCGGCACGCTCGTAGAGAGGCTGGGCATGCTCGGGCTGAGTGGTCCAGGGGCTGGCTGCGCTTTGGTATCGGACAGGGGGTGGTAGTGGACGGTGGTGAGTGTCCCAGACAAGGTTGGCGAGGCTAGAGAAGCTTCTATCTTGTTGTCGACTGAGGGGTGGCAATGTGAGCTCGGCATGCTCACCATTGATGGCAATGGCAAGCTCACAGTGGTGCTAGAGCTTGTTAATTGGGCTAGATGATCTACTAATAGCTTGTTGTGAACCAGAGAGGGAACAAGTTAGGCCAATTTTACTGCTCACAATATTGTTTGATGTTTTTTTGTTTTTTTGTCTACAAGGTGTTTGATGAAATGCCGAAAGAGATTCAAATTTGAATTTTTGATTCAAACTCTGTGGGTGTACTAGTTACATACTCACTAGTCTGGTTAGTTGGAAAGGTCAAGGGGTACTGGTTTGGTTGGTGTTTGGAAAAGGGGTGATCTTCACATATGAACCAGATTCAGTTTTGAAATGTCATTTGAATCAAGTTGCCAAATGTTCCTTTAAGTTTGAAAGGTGGGCTTGGGTTCAATTTTACTTGGTCTAGCAAGGGGTGAAAGAAATGGAAAAGTTTCTGTTTGAAATCTTGGACTAGAAACACTCAAAATGGTCTAGTGAGCTGATACGTTGGAAACATATCTATAATTTTTGATGCTCCATGCTTGTTTGGTATCTTCTTTGCTTTACTTGTCCACACTTTGATGTGTTTTTTACATGTTTTCTGTTACTAACCTACTAACAAGTTGCAACAGTGCCAGCTGCCTATTTTCTGCTGTTTTTGGTTTCAGAAAAGTTAGTAAAGAAATATTCTCGGAATTGGACGGGACAAACGTCAAAGTCAATTACTTTCCGTGGGGAACAAGAAGTCCAAAGGGGAGTCGGAGGGGCCAGCCAGGGGGGCCAGACCCACCCCAGGCACGGCCACAGGTGGGCAGGCGCCTGGCTAGGGTTTGGCCACCCTCGCCGCCACCTCGGCCTCCCCCTTCACCTATAAGATGCCCCTGATGCAGAAACCCTGAGTACCTGATCAAATATCCACGAAACCGTCTATAGCCGCCGCCACCATCGTCCCTAGATTGGGGGGATCTGAAGTTCTTCCCGGCACCCTACCGGAGGGGAGATCATCCCGGAGGCCTTCTCTCCGGTATGATGCGTGAGTAGTTCCACCTTGGACTATGTGTCCATGTAGTATCTATATGGTTGTATATCCTCCTTTGTGCTTTCATGTATAGATCTTGTGAGCTCCATTCATGATCAAGATCTAATCTATTTGTAATCATGCATGTTGTGTTTGCAGGGATCCGATGGATATTGAGATTATTATGTTGGTTTGATTAATGGTTTTTTCTTTATGATTCTATCATGTCTGTGTTGTTTGGGATCTTGCATGATCTCCTTTGTTAGTAGCTATCTTGGCGAAGTAGTTTCTAGTGACTCGATAGTGGGTTCATGCCTCTAGTTTCCAAGGGAAGTGACAGAAATATCTTCGGTTGTAGATGTGTTGTTGCCACTAGGAAGAAAACAACGGTCTCTTGTTCATGGAATATGTGGACTGTTTACCTTACACACTTTGCTTAAAGCAGTTGTCTGTTGCTTGTAACTTAATACTGGAGGGGGTTCGGATGATAACCTGAAGGTCAACTTCTAGTCATAGATGCAGTTGGATGGCGGTCTATGTATCTTGTTGTATTGCCCAATCGAATCTCATAGGATCTTTCTGACTAGTAATTGCATTGTTATGCCTTGCTCAGTTCCTGTCAATTGCCCTGCTGTAATTTGTTTACCCTGTTGGAATTATGCCCTAGAGGCAATAATAAAGATGTTATTATTATAATTCTTGTTCATGATAAAGTTTATATTCCATGCTAGAATTGTATTAAGCGGAAACATTAATACTTGTGTGGTTTGTGAACAACACCGTGTCCTGATGCGCCTCTAAGGACTAGCTCATTGATCAATGATGGTTAAGGTTTCCTAACCATAGACATGAGTTGTCAATTGATAATGAGATCATATCATTGGGAGAATGATATGATGGACAGACCCAAACTAAGCGAAGTAATTAGATCGTTTCATCGTGTTCATCTTTGCGAAGCTTTTCCTATGTCAAATATTGTATTCCTTAGACCGTGAGATAATACAACACCCTGGCATCGGAAGAAAGCTTTGAGGTCATCAAACGTCATCCTATGAGAGGGTGATCATAAAGGTGTCTCTCAGGTCATCGGAAAGTATCTGTTGGGTTGTATGTATCGAGATGGAATTTGTCCCTCCCAAGTCGGAGAGATATACTTCGGGCCCACTCGGTAATCGATATCAACACCGCTTGCAAGCATGTGGTTAAGGAGTTAATCACAAAGTGATATCGGATTACGGAGCAGTAAAGTACTGCCGTGAACGATTGAACTAGGTATGACGGTACCGACGATCGAATCTAGGGCAAGTACAATATCGCGAGACGAAGGGAATATATATATGGGATTGATTGAATCCTGTCATCGTGGTTCATCCGATATGATCATCGATGAATGTGTGGGAGTCAATATGGGTGTCCAGACCCCGCTGTTGATTATTGATAGAAGATCATATGCGCATATTCTCGAACCCGAGGTCACACATAACGTATCTCGACGCTAGGATGGATTGGATAATTGGTTTATGAATTTTTGTTCGAGTCTCGGATGGGATCCGGGATATCACGAGAGGTTCCGGAATGGTCCGAGAATAAGATTCATATAAGCGGAAGTTTTGGAGTTGAATTGTTCGGGTTAATCGGTATTGTACGGAAGCTTCTAGAACCTTCGGAAGGGACCAACGTGGCCCCACCTTCCGGGAGGGCATGGGCCTATGAGGGAGTGTCCTGGCGCATTGGGCCAGGGGCACAAGGCCCCATAGGGCCCAGCCGATTCTAGAGATTTGACTCGTTTAAATCTCGGGATAGAATTTCTAGATAAGGAGAGTTTAAATCGTTTAAACTAGAGATAGGATTTCTAGATAAGGGAGAGTTTAAATCGTTTAAACTAGAGATAGGATTTCTAGATAAGGAGAGTTTAAATTGTTTAAACTAGAGATAGGCTTGGAGGAGGGCAGGCTGGCCCCCTCTATATATAGAGGGGTGCGCCTCCCCTACTACACACCTTCCTCCAAGCCCTAGCTGCCTTGCTACCTTCCTCTCTCCCTCCCGACTGTTTGTAGGCGAAGCCCTGTAGCAAAAATTCTCCACCATATACACCACGCCGTCGTGTTGTAGATCCAATCTATCTCTCCACCATACTCGCTGGTCCGAGGAAGGAGGAGACGTCGAGGTCTTTGCGTGTGCATCTCACGGAGGCACCGCCACTTGTGGTGCTAGATCGGATCGGATCGCGAGGAGGAGAAGCGAGTACGACTACATCACCCGCGTTCCGACGAACGTTCTGCTGTGCGAATCTTCAAGGGTATGAAGATCTAATCCAATCTCTCTCGTTGATTGCATCTCCTAGATTAGATCTTGGCTTTCCCTCTGTTCGCATCCGTAGAAAATTTTGATTTACTATGCCGTGAAACCCTTCAGTGGTATCAGAGCTAGATCTATGCATAGATGTGTTTCACGAGTAGAACGCAACATGGTTGTTGCGGGCGTTGATGTTTTCTGTTGCAAGCCTCTTGTTTGTGTTCTTCTTATGACGCGGGATAGTTAGATTGAAGTGGTCCAGGCCAACCTTACGCGACGTCGTTCGCAAGACCGGCTCCACACTTGACGTGTGGCTTGTACCACACATGCGTCTGGTGGATGTCAGTTTCTCTCACTATAGTTGTCATGGGATTAACACCGGAGTTTGGCAACCATAATATCACCGTTGTGGCTTTCCGTAGGTAAGAATCGTTCTTAGCATCTACTCCCATAAGCCACGTAAAACATGCAACAACAAAGTAGAGGCGTCTAACTTGTTTTTGTAGGGAGTTTTACGTGATGTGGTATGGCCCAAGATGTGATGTGTATATTGTATCACGATGATCATGTTTTGTAATGTTTCACGACTTGCATGTCGATGAGTACACAACCGCGAGAGCCATATGGTTGTCTTTATAATTGTGTATGACCTCATGAGTCAACTTCTTATACGCCATGTAATAGCTTTACTTTATCGCTAAGTAGTTAGCAATAGTTGTAGTTGCTATTCGTGGTGGAGGCAATCATGGTGGAGTGATGGAGATCATGCTTAGAACGCACAAAATGGAGATCATTGCGAAGATTGGCTATACCATGTCACATAAGGTTATATGCATGTGATGTTTATCCCTTTTATGTATCTTATCATGCTTAGATCATGACGGTAGCATTATAAGATGATTCCTCATAAAGATCAAGATAAAAACTATGTTCTCCCCAAGTATGCACCGTTATGAAAGTTCGTCGTGTCCAAGCATCACGTGATGATCGGGTGCTATAGACTCTCGCTCACATACAACGGTGCAAGCCAGTTTTGCACGCGGAAATACTTGGGTCTAACTTGACGAGCCTAGCATGTATGGACATGGCCTCGGAACACAAGAACCGAAAGGTTAAGCATGAATCATATGAATGATATGATCGACACTTTGTTGTCCACCATTGAAACCACATCTCTTCTCGTGATGATCGGATTAGGTGTGGTGAATTTGGATCGTGTTCACTAAACAACTTGAGGATGTTGAATTTAGTGGGAGTTCATCTAGTAATTTGATTAAGTTGAACTATTTATCATGAACATAGTCTAAATTGTACTTGCAAATCTGTAGATCCAATGGCCAAGTCCAACTTCAACTTCAACGCGTTTTTGAGAAAGAAAAGCTTAGAAACAATGGGTCTAACTTCACCAATTGGTTCCGCAATCTAAGAATCATTACATGGCGGACAAAAGGACTATGTCCTTGGGAAAGCGTTAGGTGACCCCCCTGCTGCAACTGCGCCGGCTGATGAGAAAGCTGTCTATCAGTCGCGCAAAGATGATTATGGTGTGATTAAGAGCACCATGTTGTTTTCTATGGAACCGGAGCTTCAAAATCGTTTTGAAACCTATCCCGGGCCCTTTGAGATTCTCGAGGAGCTGAAAACCATGTTTCAGACTCAAGCCCGTTCTGAGAGATATGAGATCTCGAGAAGTTCTTTAAGCAAGATGGAGGAAGGGAGTTCCGTTAGTGAGCACGCCATAAAGATGTGGGCTACACTCAGCATGAGAAACTGGAATGCACGATTCGGAGGAGCTCAAGATTGGAGTTCTGCAATCACTCCTCCCGGCTACAAAAGTTTTGTAGTGACTCATAATCAGTTGGTTACATCGATACGATCACCGAGCTCTTCGCAAAGTGAAGATGCGGAAGTGGACATCAAGAAGGATAATCATGTGTTGATGGTCAACAAGCCCTCCTTTAAGAAAGGTAAGGAGCAAAGAAGCCCTTCAAGAAGGCGCGGCAGTTTAAATGCCCTGGCGAGAAGAAGCTCAGGTCTGGTCCTAAGCCGGACAATCGAGTGCTTCTATTACAAGGACAGGGGTCCTTTGGGCATAGTTGTCAAGTACTTAGCGGACAAGAAGGCTGGCACCATCAAAGGTATATTTGATATACATGTTATTGATGTTTTCCTTACTAGCCCTCGTTGTAGTGCAGGTATTTGATAACGGTTATTGCTAATATTTGTAACTCGAAGCAGAGCTACGGAATGAGCGGCTTGCGAGGGATGAGGTGACGATGCGGCGTTGCAGATCAAGAGTTGATGTGATGGCCGTCAGACGCTCTCCTTAGTTTTACCTTCGGGATTAGTTTTAAACCTTAATAAATGTTATTATGTGCCTGCGTTGAGCATGAACATTATTTCCGGATCATGTGTATTGCAAGACGGTTATTCATTTAAATCGGAGAATAATGGTTGTTCTATTTATATGAGTAACATCTTTTATGGTCATGCACCTCTTGTGAATGGTTTATTTCTTATAAATCTCGAAAGGGATGAAACACACATCCATAACATTGAGGCTAAGAGATGCAAAGTAGATAGTGATAATACTACTTATTTGTGGCAATCGTCTAGGTCATATTGGTGTAAAGCGCATGAAGAAACTCCATTCTGATGGACTTTTGGAGTCTCTTGATTTTGAATCATTTGACACATGCGAACCATGCCTCATGGGCAAGATGATCAAAACCTCGTTCTCCGGTATGATGGAGCGAGCAACGGACTTGTTGGAAATCATACATACCGATGTATGCGGACCGATGAGTGTTTCGACGCGCGGTGGATATCGCTATTTCCTCACTTTTACCGATGACTTAAGTAGATATGGGTATATCTATTTAATGAAACATAAATCTGAAACATTTGAAAAGTTCAAGGAATTTCAGAATGAAGTGGAGAACCATCGTAACATAAAGATTAAGTTTCTACGATCCGATCGTGGGGGCGAATATTTGAGTTATGATTTTCTCACGCATCTTAAAGCAAGTGGAATCGTTTCACAACTCCATACCGGAACACCACAGCGCAATGGTGTGTACGAGCAGGAATCGAACCCTATTAGATATGGTCCAATCAATGATGTCTCTTACTGATTTGCCGTTATCATTTCGGGGTTATGCATTAGAAACCGCTGCATTCACTTTAAATAGGGCTCCATCTAAATCCGTTGAGACGACACCGTATGAACTGTGGATTGGTGCTAAAGCTAAGTTGTCGTTTCTTAAAGTTTGGGGATGCGAAGCTTCGTCAAGAAGTTGATGCTTAGGACAAGCTCGAACCCAAAGCAGAAATGCGTCTTCATAGGATACCCTAAGGAAACCATTGGGTATACCTTCTATCACGCAACGAAGGAAAAGTGTTTGTCGAAGAACGGTTCCTTTCTTGAGAAGGAGTTTCTCTCGAAAGAAGTGAGTGGGAGGAAAGTAGAGCTAGGCGAGGTTATTGAACCTTCTCTTGAATTGGAGAGTAGCGAAGACCTGAAATTGTTCCAAGGTCACTTTGCACCAACAATAGAGGAAGCTAATGACAAGGATCATGAAGCTTCGGACGATCTTTGCTCTTGAGCGTCGCAGTCGACAAGGTCGCGTGCCCCTCTTGAGTGGTGCGGCAACCTGTCTTGTTGTCTTGTTGGTAGAAGACGGTGAACCTCACGAACTATGAGGAAGCGATGATGAGCCCAGACTCGAGAAATGGCTAGAAGCCATGAAATCCGAATTGGGATCCATGGCGAAAACCAAGTATGGACTTTGGTGGACCCTCCTAGCGGCCGAAAGGCCGTTGAGTGCAAATGGATCTTCAAGAAGAAAGCGGACGGATGGTAATGTTACCGTCTATAAAAGCGGCTTGTCGCAAAGGTTTTCGACAAGTTCAAGGTGTTGACTACGATGAGACTTTCTCTCCCATAGCGATGTTTAAGTCCATTCGGATTTTATTAGCAATTGCTGCGTTTCATGATTATGAAATATGGCGGATGGATGTCAAGAGCTTTCCTCAATAGCAACATTGATGAAGAGTTGTATATGATGCAACCCGAAGGTTTTGTCGATCCTAAGGATGCTAGTAAAGTATGCAAACTTCACGTTCCATTTATGGACTGAAGCAAGCATCTCGGAGTTGGAACCTTCGTTTTGATCAAGTGATCAAGAGCTTTGGATTTGTTCCAAATTGCTCTGAAGCTTGTATCTACAAGAAAGTGAGTGGGAGCTCGGTGGCGTTTACGGTACTATATGTGGATGACATATTGATTATCGGAATGACATCAACATGCTTAACGATGTGAAGAGTTATTTGAACAAGTGTTTTCAATGAAAGACCTAGGTGAAGCTTATAAATTGGGCATCAAGATCTATAGAGATGACAAAGGCGCTGATAGCTTTAAGCAGTACATACCTAGACAAAGTTACGAAAAGGTTGAATGGATAAGGCAAAGAAAGGTTTAGTGCCTATGTTGTCGGGTAAGATATTGAGCAAGGCTTAGTGTCCATTCTGGTAAATGATAGGAAGCTATGAGCAAAGTGCCTTATGCCTCGGCCATAGGTTCCATCATGTATGCCATGTTGTGTACTAGACCGGATGTGTCCAATGCTCTTAGTTTGACGAGATATCAAAGTGATCCGAGTGGAACCTTTGGATAGCCGTGAAGAACATCCTAAAGTACCTAAATAGAACTAAGGAAATGTTCTTAGTCTATGGGGTGATGAACGACTTGTCGTAAAGGTTACGTCGGCGCTAGTTTCGACACCGACAAGGATGATTCTAAATCTCGGACAAGATACGTTTATATTTTGAATGGAGGAGCTGTGGAGAAGCTGCAAGCAAAGCGTGATCGCGGGATCTCGATGGAAGCGGAATACATGGCTGCTGCGAGCGTCAAATGAAGGAGTTTGGATCGAAACTTCATCATTGAGCTTGGCGTGGTTCCAAGTGCATTGGACCCACTGGAGATGTGTGACAACACCTGGCGCCATAGAACTGCTAAGGAACCAAGATATCATCCAAAGACCAAGCATATCAACCGCAAGTTTCATATAATCCGAGATTATATAGCAGATGGAGATCTGAAGATTAGCAAAGTACATACGGATCTGAATGTCGCAGATCCATTGACTAAACCTCTTCCACGTGTAAAACATGATCAACACCTCGATTGCCATGGGTGTGAGATTGTTGCGGATGTAAACTAGATTATTGACTCTAGTGCAAGTGGGAGACTGTTGGAATTATTCTCTAGAGGCAATAATAAAGATGTTATTATTATAATTCTTGTTCATGATAAAGTTTATATTCCATGCTAGAATTGTATTAAGCGGAAACATTAATACTTGTGTGGTTTGTGAACAACACCGTGTCCACAATGATACGCCTCTAAGGACTAGCTCATTGATGAATGATGGTTAAGGTTTCCTAACCATAGACATGAGTTGTCAATTGATAATGAGATCATATCATTGGGAGAATGATATGATGGATAGACAAACTAAGCGAAGCAATTAGATCGTTCATCGTGTTCATCTTTGCGAAGCTTTTCCTATGTCAAATATTGTATTCCTTAGACCATGAGATAATACAACTCCTGGTATCGGAAGAAAGCTTTGAGGTCATCAAACGTCATCCTATGAGAGGGTGATCATAAAGGTGTCTCTCGGTGATCGGAAAGTATCTGTTGGGTTGTATGTATCGAGATGGAATTTGTCCCTCCCAAGTCGGAGAGATATACTTGGGCCCACTCGTGTCGATATCAACACCGCTTGCAAGCATGTGGTTAAGGAGTTAATCACAAAGTGATATCGGATTACGGAACGAGTAAAGTACTTGCGTGAGCGAGATTGAACTAGGTATGGCGGATGCAAGCGATCGAATCTCGGGCAAGTAAAATATCGCGAGACGAAGGGAATATATATATGGGATTGATTGAATCCTGGCATCGTGGTTCATCAATATGATCATCGATGAATGTGTGGGAGTCAATATGGGTGCCTGCAGACCATTGTTGATTATTGATAGAAGATCATATGCATATTCTCGAACCAGCGGTCACACATAACGTATCTCGGCTAGGATGGATTGGATAATTGGTTTATGAATTTTTGTTGAGTCTCGGATGGGATCCGTATATCACAAGAGGTTCGAATGAATGGAGAATAAGATTCATATAAAGATGCAGTTTTGGAGTTGAATTGTTCGGGTTAATCGGTATTGTCTGGAAGCTTCTAGAACCTTCGGAAGGGACCAACGTGGCCCGCCTTCCGGGAGGGGGCATGGTCCTATGAGGGAGTGTCCTGGCCGCATTGGGCCAGGGGCACAAGGCCCCATAGGGCCCAGCCGATTCTAGAGAGATTTGACTCGTTTAAATCTCGGGATAGAATTTCTAGATAAGGGAGAGTTTAAATCGTTTAAACTAGAGATAGGATTTCTAGATAAGGGAGAGTTTAAATCGTTTAAACTAGAGATAGGATTTCTAGATAAGGGAGAGTTTAAATTGTTTAAACTAGAGATAGGCTTGGAGGAGGGGCAAGGCTGGCCGCCCCCCCCCCCTCTATATATAGAGGGGTGGTGCGCCCCCTCCCCCCTACTACACACCTTCCTCCAAGCCCTAGCTGCCTTGCTACCTTCCTCTCTCCCTCCCGATTGTTTGTAGGCGAAGCCCTGCAGCAGAAATTCTCCACCATATACACCACGCCGTCGTGTTGTAGATCCAATCTATCTCTCCACCATACTCGCTGGTCCGAGGAAGGAGGAGACGTCGAGTCTTTGCGTGTGCATCTCACGGAGGCACCGCCACTTGTGGTGCTAGATCGGATCGGATCGCGAGGAGGAGAAGCGAGTGCGACTACATCACTCACGTTAAGAGCGTTCATTGTGCGAATCTTCAAGGGTATGAAGATCTAATCCAATCTCTCTCGTTGATTGCATCTCCTAGATTAGATCTTGGCTTTCCCTCTGTTCGCATCCGTAGAAAATTTTGATTTACTATGCCGCGAAACCCTTCATACCCTTCATGCCATGTTGTTTATCTAAGAAGAGCACCTCTAGTGAACTATGGACCCTGGTCCAATCTTTACCATTGATACACCTTCCATTGTTACATGTTTACTTGCTGCAAACCATTACCTTCCACACCATACGTTTAATCCTTTGTTACAACAAACCGGTGAGCTTGACAACCTCACTAATTTGTTGGGGAGGAAAGGTAAAAGGCACTCACACACTTACCCCACGGCAACAGCAAGCCAGAAAGCTTCCTTTCTCTTTACTTTGTTTTTAGTTTGCTTTTTTTCTTTTGCTTGGTTTTGTTTGCCTCTTTCCAAAAAACCCAAAAAAATTAGTCTAGTTTGGTTTGCTTTCTTTATTCAAAAACACAAAAAAAATAGTTCTTGTTGTAGCTGCTGCTGCTATTTTTGGCTTGCCCACCTTTGCCAAAATGAACTCTGCTGAGAACACCAAGTTGTGTGACTTCACTAGAACCAACAACAATGATTTCCTAAGTACACCCATTGCTCCACCTGCTCCTGATGCTACCTTTTATGAAATTAAGTCTGCTTTGTTGAATCTTGTGATGAGAAAGCAATTTTCTGGTGCTGGTTCTGATGATCCTGCTACCCATATTAATAGCTTTGTTGAACTTTGTGAGATACAAAAGTATAAGGATGTAGATGGAGATATTATTAAGCTCAAGATTTTTCCTTTATCCTTGAGGGGAAAATCTAAAGAATGGTTGCTTTCTTTGCCTAAAATTAGTATTGATTCTTGGACTAAGTGCAAAGATGCTTTTATTGGAAAGTATTATCCTCATGCTAAGATTATATATATGAGAAGTGATATTATGAAATTTAAACAACTTGATAGTGAACATGTTACTCCAGCTTGGGAAAGAATGAAGTCTTTGGTTAAGAATTGTCCCACTCATGGACTCAGTGCTTGGATGATTATCCAGACTTTTTATGCAGGTTTGAACTTCTCCTCAAGAAACCTGTTCGATTCAGCTGCTGGTGGTACTTTTATGGGCCTCACTTTGGGTGTTGCAACAAGAATCCTTGATAATATGATGGTTAACTACTCTGAATGGCATGTTGAGAGAGCTCCACATGGTAAGAAGGTAAATTCTGTTGAGGAAACTTCCTCTTTGAGTGAAAAGATTGATGTTATTATGGATATGCTTGTTAATGGGAAAGCTCCTTTAGATCATAATAGTGTTACCTTAGCCTCCTTGGTTTCTCAAGAAGAGCAAGTTGATATGAACTTCATTAGAAACAACAATTTCAACAACAATGCCTATAGGAATAATTTTGGTAGCAACAACAATTATAGGCCTTATCCTCCTAATAATGGAAATTCCTATGGAAGCTCTTACAATAATGCTAGAAGTGCCCCCTCTAAACTTGAAGTCATTCTCAAAGACTTTATTAGCAAGCAAACCACTTTCAATAAAACTATAAAGGAAAAGCTTTTAACTGTTGAGAAAAATATTTCATCTTTGTCTGAAGCTCAGTCTTCCTTGATTAATAAAATGGCTGCTAAACCTGAAACTATGGAAAACACCTTTGCTACTGCTCATTCCATACAAGTTACTATTGATGATAATGTTAGGATGTCATCTCATCTTCATGCTAAGTGGGAAAGGGAAGCTGAAATTGATGGAAATAATAGTGAGTGCACCATCACCACTAAACCACAAGTAGTCCCTATTCCTACTCCTACTATGCATAAGCCTATTGAGCCTACTACTAGTGATGCTAAGTTTTATTTTGATATTGATGGTTGCAATATTTATGAAGTGATTATGTTCTTGCAAAAGCTTGCTAGAAGTCCTGATGCTAGTAATTTGCATGTTGACTTTACCAAACATATTACATATGCTCTTGTTAAGATTAAGGAAGAGAAGCTAAAACACAAAGATTCTATTCCTAGGAAAGTAGAAGATAGTTGGGACCCATTATTAATATGCAAGTGAATGACCTTGATCTCAAAGCTTCATGTGATCTTGGTTCTAGTGTCTCTATTATGCCTAGGAAGATTTATGAAATGCTTGATTTGCCACATTTAGAAGATTGTTATTTAGATATCCCACTCAATGATAATGCTAAAAAGAAACTCATGGGGAGTATTAATGATGTGCTCATTATGGTTAATAATGCTTATGTCCTTGTGGATTTCTATGTTTTGGATGTTGAATACAATGCTTCTTGTCCTATTACTTTGGGAAGACCATTTCTTAAAACAGTTGGTGCCATCAGTGATATGAAAGAAGGCACCATTAAATATCATTTTCCATTCAAAAAAGGTATTGAACACTTCCCAATGAGAAGAGAGAAGTTTCTCTTTGCTCCCCCTTTGAAAGCAAGGTTCGATGTTAATGCTTCTTCATTTGAAAATACTTGATTCTTCTTGCTTCTTGTGCCTAACTTAAAGGCGTTAAAGAAAAGTACTTGTTGGGAGATAACCCAAGAGTTTCATTGAGTCTTGTAATTTATTAATTCAGTAATGACCTCTCCTTATCCTTTTTGTTATCTTTTTGTGCCAAGAATAACCTCTAATGAGAGGGAAGTAAGATTTGGGGAGTTGCTGTCCCGAAACAGATTTCTGTCCTCCACCAAAAATATTCTTGAGGAGGCTCTGTAACTCGTATTAAGCTCACAATTTATGAATAAATCCCCCAGTATATTATCTTACTTTCGTTAGTTCAACACTTTTTTATTTGAGCAACATAAGATGTTCGAAAAAATCGGTTTCTACCTGCTGGTCTGTTTTGACAGATTTCTGCCATTATTTGCATTTACTTCTTATTGATTCCTTTTTGAGTTATTTTTAGGTGAATTGAGATTTTTGAAGGAGTTAATACAGTAGCTTGTGTTTTTAGTGAAAATCCTTGATGTTCCGAAGATTTTCCATATGTAAGGTTCCCAACCTTTAATAAGGTAGAGATCCCTGTGTTTACAATGCTAGTCCCTGGATCAATAGCTAGCATCCACAGTTAAGATGTAATATCAAGAAAAAAAGGTCATAATACAACTTTATAACCAGGAATAAAATAATTTATTACATCTTACATAGCTCATTTGGTTATCTCATTACAATGCAGCAGAATATAACAATAGCATGGGGTCCTTCATCTTCAAAGTGCCACAGGCAGACATGTTGGTTGTAGACTTGTAATCCTAACCATTAAACTTCACTTATATCAAACAAAACCTGCAACATAACAAGTTACAGCAACAAGGGTCAATACATTTGAATTGTATTGGCAAGTGATACTGTGGTAGTATAGTGGAGTCTATCATCTATATGCATTTGGCTAAGTGGGGCTTAGGCTTGCTTTGATCAAAATAGATTTTCCTTATCACTTGAAAACACTAAGTTTTTGCTTGACAAAATCTTTCCCAAGGCATCTCCCAATAGAAATTGGTGATCCATCAATCCCTTGTTCACCCACCAGTTTTTAACTTAGAAATTGGGATGATGAGATTCTTGATAGCTTCCATTTCTTGATGCTCAAATTGTCCTTTGCCAGGGACATGGCTAAGTACTTAGATTTTACACTCTGCAGTGGTGGTGCACTTTCCCCACAAGACTTGGTTTCACCAAGACAAGATCTTTCAGAAGCCTTCCCTTAGACCAGAATGGACGCGTTCCAACCTATCATTCCCCTACCACCAACTGTCCATTTGGCTAAGTTATTGCAACCTATATGATCCAGGCAGAGCCCATATTGCCAAGTGGCTGCACTTGAAGCTTCTCAACATTTGACATCTCAAATCTCTTTGTTCCTGGGTTGACATCCACAAGTGAGATACACAAGGTAAACCATAGAAATGGGCCTTGTGAACCACTCAACACAAACCATTCCTTCCATTCCACCCAGGTGATTCATTCACTTAGTTGTTTTATTAAACAAAACATAAGTCCTCAGACTTAGAAATTTTCCATAGTATGAATATATATTCCACCCTTGTTTTCTACTAGCTAAGCTAAGCATGATAGTAGTAGTAATCTTAACTTAGGAAATTTCTACTAAGGTTTCATCTAATAGGATTTCCCATAGCATGGTTTATACTTAGCAAAAATTCCATGCAAGTCTTACATAGAAATATCACTAATGCATAGTGAAAATAATGGGACAAAAGTATGAAGCATCACTTGCCTTTTTGGTAGAGAGTATAAGTTCACTCCTTGATATTTTCAATGTTCACTCACTTCAAATCACTACAATTCAATCAAGCAAACAACATTTCAACCTACCATTCAAGCAATTTATCACATAAAATAATAATAACAAAACAATGCATGCAAGCATGCTAAAGATTGTTTTATTTGGAGAAGTGGTTTCTAATGGGTCATAAACATTTGAAAACACTTAAGGGTCATTTTATAAAGTGGCAAAACCATTCGCAAAAGGTTTTACTTCATAAACCATTTTTAAACCAAATCATTATTTTATATGGTGAAGAAATGCTTTTAATAAGGCAACATTCTATAGGTTTCACAAAATATGTTTTCAAACCTTAAAACCTTGTGTTTAGGGTCAGAGAGTTTATTTCCAAAACATTTCTCAAAGGTTTTCTTCCAAAACCATTTTTAATAATTAAACTATATTTTTATTTGACTAGAAATGGTTTAAATCCAAGATTCATTATTTTGCTTCACCAAATACATTTTTGAAACCACAATTTGTTTCCTATGGTCAGTAGGTTCAAAACAAATCATTTGCCAAAGATTTTATCCTCAAAATCATTTTAGAACAATTTCTATATTCTAAACATGCATACATAAGTTTCTGCAAAAACAAACATTTTACCAGAAGCTTTTTACTAAACAAAGTGCATGGTTGCCTAGGGCTTGTATTGCTGAATCCACTGATATAAAATTTGCAAAATTTGGACGTGTAGATTAAAAGTTATAGATTTTACGAAATCTAGCATCTAATAGATCCAATCTGTTTTTATTTCAAACGAACAGGGCCACGTGGCGTGTTCTTATTCGCCGGTACCGCTTCGGCCGGATCGCGCTCTCAGGTGCGTTGGATCTAAACAGATCGAGTGGCTCAGGTTGCTACTTACCCTTTCGCTTAGTTTCTATCCTAACCATTGGATCTTAATCGCACGGCGCACAACACGCTTGCCAGAGATGGGCGGTGGCAGGTGGCGGCGGCGTGTCTGGCTACGGCATCATGGAGGTTACAGGAAGGGAGGGAGGAAAGGGAGTGGCTCACCAGGTTCGCCGAAGTGTGGGAATGCTCGAGGTGGTACTGGCTGGCAAGGGGGCGCACGGGGTCGATGAGAATCGCTCGCCGGAGTTCGTGGGGTCGTCGGTTGCGCTCAGACGTCGACGGGGACGGGGCTTCGGTGCATGCTAGAGGGAGAGGAGTGCATGATTAGATGCGCAAGGACGAGGCAAAGATGCGTGCGTGAAAGAGAAATAGAGGGGCGGTCAGATTCTTACCAGAGGAGTCGCCGGAGAAGAGGCAGACGGCGGCGGAGCTTGAGGTCGTCGTTGTCGAGGTTCTGGGGCGCGCGGGGATGAGCTGGCGCTACGGGGAGATGCAGTGAACTATGGGGAGCAAGCTAGTGTGTTTGAGGAGGCGAGGGGCGGCAGGGTTCAGCCAGAATCGCCGTCGCAGTTCGTCGGAGGCCGCGGCAGTGCAAGGTCGATTCAAGGCAGCCTGGTGGCGGAGGAGAAAGGGGGTCTGAGGGGAAATGGAGAGGGAGAGGAGGCGGTTAAGACAGCCAGGTCAGGGGAGGAATTAACTCGCGAGTTTATGCCAATTCATTCGCAATCAATGCCGGCAGAAACAGTAGAGGGCGAGGTCAACGGCGGGTGAGAACGAAGGGAGCTGGTGGTGGGGTCTGTTTGACAGCGAGAAAGAGAGAGGTGCGGTGGGTCCAGGCAGTCAGCGAGTGAGTGGGTCGTTCCTCTGGTGCGAAGCGTTTTCCGCGGGGAGAGAGGGAGTGGGCTGACATTGGGCTTAATGGGCTAGGCTAGTTGGGTTGCATCTATTCACATTTTTTTTGTTCAGATTCTTTTTCCATTTCTTTAATTCTGTTTTGATTTTGATCAAACAATTCAAACACTCATTTGAATTCAAACCTTTGCCAAAATTTGTGTAGGTTTAATTACTGATTAGTAACATAATCTGAAGTCAAATTTTTGAATAAAACTTTATTCTTTTGGGGGTCTTTTAATTATTCAAATAAGCCCTTGTTTTAAATCAAATAAGATTTAATAATATTTTCAAACACCATTTAAATTCTTTAAACTTTCCAAATACTTTCAGTAGGTTTTTATTTGTTTATTTGGGTTCAAATAATTCATCTTGATTTATTTGGAAAGTATTTAATATGATTCATAAATCATTTGGATTGGATTTTCATTTTAATTCCAATGGAATTAAATATAGTTTTAATTCCCTTAAGTTTATTTGGAAGATTTCTTTAATCTTAATTAAGTTGAATTAAACAACTTTTATTTCACTTGGGTAAATTCCAAAATACTATTTTCTCATGAATTATATAATTATTCTTATTAGAGATTTGTCTTTATTAAAATAGGGATAGAATGGTTAATGCCATTTTATTTTATTTTGGAAATTCTTTATACTTTTATTTTATTTGATTTTGGATTATATTCATTCCATTTTCTTAATGGATTAGGCCAAGATTTATTTGGTCTTTCAAATATTCTTTATTTAATATGTCTATCTTTGTCTTATAAAATCCATATCTCTTATTTAGAGATCCAAACTTGGGGATTCCAATTTGTAAAATTTTATTTGATATTTATTTATTTTTTTTAAATATATTTTAGTATTATTTGCTCACCATTTGGTATGATTTATAGATAGGTCCTTTATTAGCTTTCCTTATTAAATTCATAAGATTTTATCTATAGCTCCATATTGAATGAAATCAATTTCTATGGTTTTATAATATTTCTATTTGTCATTCTTGATCATTTGTAAATGTTTGTTGACAAATTTTTATATGGATCAAATCCATAGGCTTGGAGATAACTTGGAAATGATTTTTATTCCATTAGGGTTTAGGGTTTGGATTTATTTTCCAAGTGTTTAAATTTCCAGATACATTCATTGAGGAATGCATTTCTCTTGATTTGGATTTTTTTTGGATTCAAACTTTTACCAAAGTTTGTTCAAGATGGGATTTTTAAGTTTCCATTTAGAAACAAAGTTTCTTTTCACCCTAAAATTCAACAATAATTTATTTTGTTTATTTATTTTTCACATTACAAGATTTGGAAAATCTTGGGATGTGACACCATAGGTCTAATATCTTTTGAATACACTAATGTTGCTAATGAAGATTGTGTGAAGTTTTGTATGAAGGAAAAATTTCAGGTGTAAAGAGAGAATGATGCAATGAGATGAAGAATGGACAAAAACTCAAGCTTGGGGATGCCACCACGGTGTCATACCAAGAAATATACAAGAGGTACAAGCGTCAAAGCTTGGGGATGCCCAAGGCATCCCCTTCTTCATCAATAAAAATCTCAGGTCTGTCTAGACACTTCATTTTTATTGTTTCATGCACAGTTGTGTTGTTCTTGGAGTGTCTTAGTTTTTGTTTGCTTTTCTTAGATTGTTTGGTTTGCTTGAATAAAGTAGTTTGGACCCCCGTTCTCGTTGTGTTGTTTTGCAAATAAGTTGCTTGGTGTTGGAAAGGAGTAGTAAGTTCTTGCTTGTAAGTGCAAGAGGAGCTTGCGTTGACTGTGACTTAGACTTTAGCATGACATGCTAGGTGTCGTTTTTGCATTATGATTAGTGATTATTGCTTTAGCATGTCTTATTCCAAACAATTGGGATTGCTTAGTGTGCCTTGAAGAAATTATGCATTGTTTTAGCATGCAAAAGCATAGTATTGTGGTATTCTCCTTTGATGCTTTGTTGGGGTTGAATTGGCACATGCTCACACCATGTTATGACTATGACAAGTTACCATTAGTCTCTATGATCATTTAGTCCTTGACTTGTAGTACCACTCTATGCTTTGATTAGTATGCTTTGTTGCACTCCATGATTATGGCCATTATTGCTCTCTTAGTTGGTTGCTCCCAGTCTTTTGCTAGCCTCCACTTGTATGAGTAAGTTCTACTCATGCCTCCAACTCCCAACAAGCCAATTATTCCAAAGTGTCCACTGTAAACTCCTATGCATGGTGTGTTACACCATTCCAAGTATATTCTTGTTTTCAGCTACCTTCCAATTAAAAACTATTTTGTTATGTGAAAACTTAGTGATTAAATCCCTCACGACTTTGATGGCACATTTTATTCTTTGCCCCTAATAAACTTGAACCATTGTGACAACTTTGTTGTATATGCTTGCACTTATAAGTTGGAATTAGCAGAACCGTGCTGTCACGGGGAACGTTTTCAACATTGCACTTGTACTCTGTACTCAGTTGATATCATGTTGTTTTGTCTATGGATGTCACCGGTGTGAAATAAAGAGGGAACTTGTAAGTCCATGGAGTTTGTATCTTGTGTTAGAGAAACGCCTGGGCCGCTAGCCTAATCCATGCCTAATCATGGTGGAAACTTGCAGCATCACCATAATGAGCTATCTATGAAGCATCCTCGATAAAAAGCTATGCATATGGTAAATAAAAAGATTGCTGAGATGCTCATTGTCTGCTTGCCTTGTCATTTTGGTTATGGGAAAGCTCTTGTACCATATGCAAGGGGTACCCCGTTGGCGGTTCTCAATGATATGCAAATACTTACAATGAAAAGAACTTACCTGGACCCAAAGTTGAGTATGCATGAGGTGTGGCCCTCGTATTCAAGGGACTTGATATTGCCAACTTATACTTCGTCAAGCATATACTCTAGATTTTCCACTTTAACCTTAACCACTTCAAGATGCTTATGATAGGGGCAATGAGGGCTGAAAGCTAACAAGTACCATAATTTTTGAAAGCTCTTTTTGAAACTTGTAATCCATGCTTCCTTTACAAAAAGGCATTTCTTCCACCACTATTGAGTCTCCACCTTCTACCTTTAGGCACCATTAAGAGAGCATAGTTGTCATTATGTGTGCAGTGTTCCAAAGCTTATTAATTGATGCATAATGTGTTGTTACTTGTTCTTGTGCTATTTGTTTCTGGTCACCCTTGTGAACTTTGCAGGTGTCCTATGCATCTATATTGCTACTCTATGAGGGACAAGCTGATTGCCACTATGCTATGTTTTCTGCATGCGAAACAAACAAACGTTTTTCAATGCATGTTATTCATGATCTTTGTTTGTAGCTTTTCATGTTGCATGCATAGTTACTATGTACTATTGTTAGAACTCCATCTTTCATGCAAATGTTTAGAGTTCTTTGATCCCAGCTTTTAATGCTTGCAAATGGTTGGATCTTTATTGTGAGGGTGCATGTCACCTCAAAAATTATTCTGTTTATCACTTACCTACTCGAGGACGAGCAGGAGTTAAGCTTGGGGATGTTGATACGTTGGAAACGTATCTATAATTTTTTATGCTCCATGCTTGTTTAGTATCTACTTTGCTTTACTTGTCCACACTTTGAGGTGATTTTTACATGTTTTCTGGTACTAACCTACTAACAAGTTGCAACAGTGCGAGATGCATGTTTTCTGCTGTTTTTGGTTTCAGAAAAGTTAGTAAAGAAATATTCTCGGAATTGGACGGGACAAAAGTCAAAGTCAATTACTATCCATGGGGAACAAGAAGTCCAGAGGGGAGCCGGAGGGGCCAGCCAGGGGGGCCAGACCCACCCTAGGCGCGGCCACAGGTGGGCCCGCGCCTAGCTAGGGTTTGGCCACCCTGGTCGCCGCCTCGGCCTCCCCCTTCACCTATAAGAAGCCCCCGATGCAGAAACCCTGAGTACCCGATCAAGTATCCACGAAACCGTCTGTAGCCACCTCCACCATCATCCCTAGATCAGGGGGATCTGAAGTTCTTCCTGGCACCCTACCGGAGGGGAGATCATCCCGGAGGCCTTCTCTCCGGTATGATGCGTGAGTAGTTCCACCTTGGACTATGGGTCCATGTAGTAGCTAGATGGTTGTATCTCCTCCTTTGTGCTTTCATGTATAGATCATGTGAGCTCCATTCATGATCAAGATCTAATCTATTTGTAATCATGCATGTTGCGTTTGCGGGGATCCGATGGATATTGAGATTATTATGTTGGTTTGATTAATGGTTTTGTCTTTATGATTCTATCATGTATGTGTTGTTTGTGATCATGCATGCTCTCCGTTGTTAGTAGCTATCTTGGCCAAGTAGTTGCTAGTGACTCCAAGAGGCGGTATTTATGCTCGATAGTGGGTTCATGCCTCTAGTTTACAAGGGAAGTGATAGAAATCTCTTCGGTTGTAGATGTGTTGTTGCCACTAGGGAGAAAACAACGGTCTCTTGTTCATGGAACATGTGGACTGTTTACCTTACACACTTTGCTTAAAGAAGTTGTCTGTTGCTTGCAACTTAATACTGGAGGGGGTTCGGATGATAACCTAAAGGTGGTCTTCTAGTCATAGATGTAGTTGGATGGCGGTCTATGTATCTTGTTGTATTGCCCAATCGAATCTCATAGGATCATTATGACTAGTAATTGCATTGTTATGCGTTGATCAGTTCCTGTCAGTTGCCCTGCTGTAATTTGTTTACCCTTCATGCCATGTTGTTTATCTAAGGAGAGCACCTCTAGTGAACTATGGACCCCGGTCCAATATTTACCATTGATACACCTTCCACTATTACCTGTTTACTTTCTATAAACCCTTACCTTCCACACCATACGTTTAATCCTTTGTTACAGCAAACCGGTGAGCTTGACAACCTCACTGATTCGTTGGGGCAAAGTCTTGAGTTTGTGTTGTGCAGGTCTCTGCGTTTCTTGCAACACCTGTGTGACGTTTCCTTCCTCCTACTGGTTCGATAACCTCAGTTTCTTACTGAGGGAAAACTTGCTGTTGTGCTGCTTCGCACCTTGCTCTTGGGGTTCCCAACGAAGCGCTCCTACACCAAATCAGCGCTGCATCATGAGCAAGATTGGCAAAAATGACCATTTGCTTTATTTGGTTTGTTTTTTATTTTCTCTTGATTTGTTTTTGCTTGGAATTGATTTAGATGATGTTGTTTTCACCTTTCAACCATTCCTTGCTATTTAGATCAGTCACACAAGTCCAATCATGCATTCATACAATCATCACATACACTCATGCATTCATATTGATGTTAATTAACAGAAGTTTTTGTTAACCCTAATTTTGGTGATTGGAATTGGATAATCATTGTTCAATATTTTTGGGATGTTACAAGGACCATTAAAAACCTTGGAAATTCCCGAGTGGAAATGGGAGGAAATTGGTATGGAATTCATCACAGGATTACCCATGACACCTAAACGGAAAGATATGATATGGGTGATTGTTGATAGACTCACTAAAAGTGCACATTTTATTCTAGTAAATCAGAAAGATAATGCCGAGAAGTTAGTAGAAGTTTATATCAAGGAGATAGTAAGTAAGCATGGAGTGCCCAAAAAGACCGTAACTGATAGAGGATATGTGTTTACTTCAGCATTTTGGAAACAATTACATGAAGCACTTGTAGGGTTCGCAGCATAGAAAACAAAAATTTTCCTACGATGTGAACTATATACCAAGATCTATCTACTAGATACAAACAACGGGCGGATGTATATCCGTAGAGAACATACCCTTGAAGACCGACAAAGCTTAACGAGTTCAACTCGTGGTTGATGTAGACGATCTCTTGCCGATCTCAAGATCGAGAGGAAGTCCTAGCGCCGCAAATCAGCAGCGCATCTGTGCTCGCACACACGTTCGAGGCACCGAGCAACCTCCGCCTCCTCGCTCCAGCGATGCAGCGGAAGCACAACTCTTTCTTGCCGAATAGCCACCGGTAACATGTATCGCGCTAGTCCGAGACCATGGGGATAAATTCTAGAGGGAGAGAGATCCTTCACGAGGAGGTGTGAGAGACAAGTGAGGAGGGGCTCCTTTTATAGGAGGAGGGGGAACCCCAGGGGTGGCAGCGCGCATGGGGCTGCCCTCCCTCTTCATGTGGGTGGACACTCCACTCACAAATCTCCTTTAAATTCCCTCCACTCAAAGTCCACTCAAATTCCCATTAAATTTCCACCAAATTTAATGCAAACTCTCATTAAATAAAACTCTTTTATTTTATTCAGAATTTTGTCAATTACTTTAATGACAAGCATTCACAAATAACCCTTGCTAGAATTCTATTTCACATGCATAACCACTTTATGCAATTTCACCAAACCTGTTTGGTATCTAGTGAAATAAATTCCTGCGCTTGTTCATTCTTTTCGCATGAAACATTTGCTCCAATTGGATGTCGGTGTCTCTTAAGTGTGTCACTCTACGGTTCGTGAATAATGCGGACATGATCGAGACCCCTCTGATCAATAATCGAGCGGGATCTGGAGACCCATACCGACTCCCACATTCAACGATGACTTTCTTGTGATCGTCGGAACCTTTTACGCTAGTATCTTAATCCCTTTGTTTCACGATATATTACATGTCCGAGATTCGATCATCGGTATCTCCATACCTAGTTTGATCTCGTTACCGACATGCACTCTTTTCTCGTTCCTGTGATATAACATTCTAGTGATCCAATCACTTACTTGCAAGCTAATCAATGTGATATCACCGAGAGGGCCCAGAGTATATCTATCCGTCATCGGGATGAACAAATTCCACTCTCGATCCATGAGCCTCAACATAACACTTTTTTAGTTATGAATCCATCTTTATAATCACCCTGTTACGGTGTGACGTTTGATGTTATCAAGAAACTCTTCTGGTGTTAGTGATTGACATGATCTCATGGTCTAAGGATTAGGATTACTCCGTAAGTTGTTATAGCAATATAAACTCAATGACTTTGATCGTAATGCTATACTTCGGATGAATGTTCATCACACCATTACACTAATGTTGTGATCCCGTTATTAACAACATCCAATGTCCATGATCAGGAAACCTTGATCATCTTGTTAATCAACGAGCTAGTTTATGAGAGAGGCATAACTAGGAACTTTCTGTTTGTTTATTAAACACACATGTATTAACGTTTCCGTATTAATACAATTATAGCATGCAAAATAAACATATATCATTGTCACATCCCAAGATTTTCCAAATCTTGTAATCTGAAAATAAATGAATAAAATAAAACTTTGTTTAATTTTCAGAGCCAGAAGAAACTTTTTGAAATCATTTAGAAAAATCAAACCCATTTGAATTAAATAAAATCTTAAAGGGATTCATAAAGATAAACATTTAATAAAGGAAATTATAAATGTTTTGGGAATTACTATTATTGGATCCTTTAGTAAAAGATTTGGTTTTCAAAAGAAAAGATGGATTTACAAATAAGGATTATTTAATAAAGCCAAATTAAACTTTGACCAAGCCTTGGAAATTAAAACATTTAGTTTAGAATAAAAATAAACAAAGGTTTATTGGAAATAAAATAATAAGGAATTAATATCAAAAATTTGTTCAAATAAAAGGTTTTACCATTTTAATTAAAACATCAAAACTTATTAATTTGTTTTGAATAGGTTTTCCTAGTATTTTATATTCTCTAATAAAACCTACTAAGGTGTTTTGGTTTTTTTTTCAAAATAAATATTTTAATAAAACAAATCCTATGGATTTAATAATGAAAGTCAATTATATTTCATTATTAATGGACCCTGTAATAAAATGTTATTTTATTTTAACAAGGTATTTCAAGTATCTTATATTCTCAAATAAAACCTACTGATTGGGTTTAGAAAGCATTTGGATTTCAAATGAAGATTTTATTAATTAAAACAAACCCTATTTTATTAAATAACTAAAGATCCATTTTATTTAAATTAAAGGATGGATCTTAAAAAGAATAAAATTATTATTTTATATTGGGATTTTTGGTTCATGTTAGTAAACAGAACCAAATTCATAGTTGCATGAATTGTTGATTGTTTGAAATGATTTGAGTATGATTTGTTGTTTGGAATTCAAAACAGAAATAGAAATAGAAAAGAATAAAACAAAGTAAACAGGAAAAAAATAAGAGAAAACGACCAGCCCACCATCTGGCCCAACAGCCCAACTCGTAGCCCACCTCCTCTCCCGAACCGTTTTTCTATACCGCAAAAGAAACCTGCACTGAGGCTGACAAGTGGACCTCCTCCACTCTTCTATTCCCACTGACCGCTGGACCCCCTTTCCACTGTTCTCCTTCTTCCCCGCGCGACCCCTTCTCCCCTCACCTCGCTGCCGTTTCTTCCCGATGATAGCTTCATCAATCCCCGTTAACTGCCGCGTTAATTCGCCAGCCATCACGCACGATAAGAGCGCCTGCCTCCCCTCTTCCGTTTTCCCCAGACACCGCCTCCCCTCTGTCTCCAGGCTGCCCCAATTTCGAGCTCGAGCTCCACTGCTCCGACGAGCTTCACCAGCCGATTCCGGCGCCGTCCAACCGCCCCCACCTCCCAGAGCACACGATCTTGCTACCCCTCTTCTTGCGTGTCTCCCAGCACCAACCTCACACCCGCGCGAGCACCGTAGCCTCGGCAACCTCAACAGCAGAGCATCGCCGCCTCCTGCCTCGACTCCGGCGAGTTTCCCCGGTGAGTACAGACTGCCCCAGCACCTATCAATGATGCTACTGTGAACTCCAGTACCTTACGCAGCTAACCACATGGTCTATTTGCCTCAGTGCGCCCTGAAACCTCACCTCCGACGACAACCAGAAGCACTCGACGCCGCTGCAAGCTCCGGCGAGCAATCCACCCCGTTCCAGTGCGCCCCTCGACGAAATGATCACGTCTTGAGCTTCACTGCACTTCGGCGAGCACGGTGAGCATACTACCCCTCTCCCGCGCGACCTAACTCGCCGGAAAGCTCACTGGCCGAGCACGCACCGCCGTCCGCCGCCGCTAGCACCGCCCAGTTATAGTCTGGCTGTTGTGAACCGTTGGATCTCGATCTGTTGGCTAGGATAGATTCATTAAAACGAAGGGGTACATTTGATCTGAGCCGCACATGCCCCTTTTAGTCCTGTGGTATGTGTCACTCGATCCAGACGAACCGGTATTGGCCAATCACGGTGTGACGTGTCGATGGTTGAGTTAAAACAGATTTTTGAAATCAGATTGAAATGCCATTTTGAAAACCCTATAACTTTCAAACCACACGTCCAAATTTTACAAATTTTATATCAATGAAATCAGGAGAACAAGCCCTATACAACCATGCCCTTAGTTTAGCAAATAGTATCTGTTAGCTTGTTTGAATTTGCAGAAACATTTGTGTACTTGTTTAGAGTATAAAAATTGTTTAAAATTGAGTTTAGGATTAAATCTTTTGCAAAATGGATTTGTGTGACCTTACTGACCCTAGGAACCAACCCTTGGGGTTAAAAATGATTTTGGTGAAATATAGGTTGAATTATTTAACTTAGCCATTTTCTAGCCAAATAAACTCATTGATTTTATTATGGAAATGTTTTTGCAAGGAAAACTTTGGGAAAATGTTATGGACCAAACTTACTGACCCAAAACACCAAGCCTTGCCAAGGGCAACTCACTTGGTGAAAAACATAAAGTTTTGCTTTGAAAAGAATAATTTTCACCACATAAAATGTTGAATGGATTTTAAAATAGATTTTGAGCAAAACCCTCTAACTAAAGACTTTGCCATTTGTTAAATGACCAATGTGGACCTTACAAAGTTTATAAACCTAGTAGAGACCAACCTTGCAACAGAACTCTCTTTTGCATGACCTAGGATCCATTGCTTTGTGTGTGTGAAATATTGTCTGAATGTTGGTTTGGAATGCTACTTGATACTATGCTTGTTTGTTTGTAGTGAAATTAGCAAAGTGTGAGACTAGCAAGATCAAGGAGTGACTATCATTCCCTAACAAAAAGGCAAGTTACACTATCATACAAAAGACCTACTATTTTCAATATACTTAGTGGATTTTGTAAACATGCATGAAAATGTTTTATACTTATACTATGCTAATCCTAATAGGATTCCTTATACACTCCTTAGTAAAAATATTGAATTTGTACATGCTTAGCCATGCTATGTTTTGAAAAGAGATACATGTTGAGATTTTACAAAGGTTGAGAAAAGGACTTGTGTTTTATATAATAAAACAAGGACTCAATGAACCACCTAGGTGGTGGACACTTTATGTATTGGAGAAGGTGGCAACAAAAGGGAACCATGTCTATGGCAATCACTTTGTGTTGTGCTCCAAATGAAAACCACCTAGGAAACTTAGAGATTGAACATGTTTCTCCAATTGTGGCTTTCGTGTGCAACCACATGCTATTATGGCTCTGGCTTAGTCAACTACATTAGGAAGATCCATACATTGTCTTTAGTTCTGGGACATGGGGATCTGGAATGCTTCATGGGGGCTGAAGACAAGCTAGAAATGATGTATGGATGGACCTTTTGGAAAGACTTCGTCACACTCTCAGTCTGCCGGTACTCCATCTTGGTGAGCACTAATCCAGTAGGCCACTGGTGGCAACAAGATGGGATTGTGTCATGTGGGTAAAGTGTACTCTCCAGAAGTTAATAAAATCTAAGTACTTAGCCGTGTCCGGTTATGGACAATACTGAGCAACTAAAGTTTGAACTATGGGAGATCTCGACATTCCAATTTCTAATATAAAAACTTGATGCCCTTGTGTGTCTACCAAGGAATTCAAAGAGATTTTGTTAAACTTGTTGCACTTGGGGTTACCAAGGTGCACAAGAGCATGATGTACTTGGGGTTACCAAGGAACTCATGATTTTTATAAAACTTGTTGCACTTGGGGTTACCAAGTGGCTCAAGAGATTTTGACAAGGACTTGAACACTTGAGTTTCTACCAAGGAGTTCAAGGACTTGGAAAAAAATTTGACAAAGGACTTAAAACCCTTTTGAAAAGTTAGGATAAAACAATGTTTTATGCAATTAAGCCTTAAACTCTACTTATCCAAATGTGCATGTAATGTTAGGATCCACTCTTATTATACATAAAAGTGAAGCTTGCCAATACAATTCAAAATGTATTGACCCTTGTGGCTGTAACTTCGTAATGTTGCAGTTGATTGTTTTAAAATGAAGATTGTTTGATTGACTAGGATTACAAAGTCTACAACCAACATCTGCACTGTGTGGCACGTTGAAGATGAAAGACCCATACTTATAGTTATTCCTGCAATGTAATGTAATAGCCAAATGAGCTATGTATGATGTAATAAAATTATGTTATTCCTGGTTATAAAGTTATAATATGACCTTTGTATCTTGATATTACATCTTAACTGTGGATGCTAGCTATTGATCCAGGGACTAGCATTGTAAAACACAGGAGGAATCTACCTTACCAGGTTGAGGCCTCTACAGATGGTATCAGAGCATTGTGTTGCCTGTAGGATTGCAAACCCTAGGATTGGACAAAACCCTTAGAAAATAGGAGTTATAATTTGATCCAAAACTTATTTAAAAAAACACTTGTAACCCTTTCCTCAACCATTTTGGTTTCCACTATACTTCTCTTCTACTTCAACTTGATGGAAAAACCTAACCATGACCAAAGACTACACCATGTGCAAAGGACTTATTCAACAACTTCAACTCTAATGACTTCAACATCTTCAGCATGTTCACCAAAGGCTTCCAACATGGAAACTACTAAGGACCATTAGTGAGACAAGAAAATCTTACTTAGGAATTAGAGACTGAGGGAATGCAAAATAAGAAGAAACCATCAACAACTTTGAAGTATTGTGACCAAGAGTTTTCTCAAGGAAACCATGATCTCAAGTAAGAAGAATCATGAAAGAAGGAAAGATCACAAGTGAACCATATAGATGGACCACCATAATTTAGTAAAGACAAAACACACCAACTTGTGTGGTGTAACAAAAATATTTTGTTACCTAAGTATGTGCTTGAACTTTGTGGTTTGAGTGCAAAAGTTGATTGTGAATAGGTTGTTTTGTGATTGCATGCATTGCTTGTGTAAATGGTGATGTGTGTAATTAAGAAATATTTCCTTAGAAATATCTTGCCTATTCTAATCTTCCTTCAACCCAAACAGATGACTACTCCAAAGGACTCCAACATCAAGGTTGATGACACCAACACCAACCAAGCTGACAGCCTGGGAGAGCTCATAGCAACCCAACATCAGTTGAACCAACTAACAGCTCAGTTCCTAGCCAACAATAGTGATAAAGATCCAGCACTGCAAAAGTTTTTGGAGGAACAATCTCAACTAATGCTTAAGGTGACTAATCAAATGATTAGCATGGAAGAAAGCTATCCTAGAAGAGTGTATGATAGCAAGGATGACAAAAATGTTGTTTTAGATGGAGCCCCAGCTTGCATTATTTGTGGAGACAAGGATCATACTTCCACAGAGCATGAAGGACAATGCCCCAATTGTGATGAAGACCATCCTGTTGGACAATGCCCCACCTCTCAAGCTACTTGCTACCTTTGTGAAGGAAGTGATCATACTCCTGGCCTATGTCCCATCTATGCCATGGTAGAACAAATGAAACAAGAAGGATCCAAGTCTACCAAAGGAAAAGGACCACTTATACCTCCAAGCAAGACAACCCAATTCAAAGGATCAAGGAAAATCAAGAAGCCCAAGCAAGACATGAGCCTTGCACAATGTCGTAAATGTAAGGAAATGGGACACTACTCCAGTGGATGCCCAGAGAACAAGAAGAATAAAGGGATTGACCAAGTGTGGTGCAACAACTGTAATGAACCAGGTCATTATGTAGCAACTTGCCCACAAGAGCCACGTAAAGAACTCAATGACATTCATTGCTTCAACTGCAAGAACCCAGGACACTATGCAAGCAACTGTCCAGAAAGGATGAAGAACAAGTTGAACAAGCCTATGGAGAAGCTCAACCTTGGCCCATGAGTCAAGCTTAGGAATAAAGCAAAGGTTTAACATAGAGAAATTCTAGGACCCAAGAAGGCCAAAATGTAATTTTTGTTTGAAAATTTTTAAGGGTGGTAGTACCCTAGTTGTTTTGAACTTGCTTGTAACCATAGCCTCCCCAAATCTCGGGACGAGATTTATTTTAAGGGTGGTAGCCTGTCACATCCCAAGATTTTCCAAATCTTGTAATGTGAAAATAAATGAATAAAATAAAACTTTGTTTAATTTTCAGAGCCAGAAGAAACTTTTCGAAATCATTTAGAAAAATCAAACCCATTTGAATTAAATAAAATCTTAAAGGGATTCATAAAGATAAACATTTAATAAAGGAAATTATAAATGTTTTGGGAATTACTATTATTGGATCCTTTAGTAAAAGATTTGGTTTTCAAAAGAAAAGATGGATTTACAAATAAGGATTATTTAATAAAGCCAAATTAAACTTTGACCAAGCCTTGGAAATTAAAACATTTAGTTTAGAATAAAAATAAACAAAGGTTTATTGGAAATAAAATAATAAGTAATTAATATCAAAAATTTGTTCAAATAAAAGGTTTTACCATTTTAATTAAAACATCAAAACTTATTAATTTGTTTTGAATAGGTTTTCCTAGTATTTTATATTCTCTAATAAAACCTACTAAGGTGTTTTGGTTTTTTTTTCAAAATAAATATTTTAATAAAACAAATCCTATGGATTTAATAATGAAAGTCAATTATATTTAATTATTAATGGACCCTGTAATAAAATGTTATTTTATTTTAACAAGGTATTTCAAGTATCTTATATTCTCAAATAAAACCTACTGATTGGGTTTAGAAAGCATTTGGATTTCAAATGAAGATTTTATTAATTAAAACAAACCCTATTTTATTAAATAACTAAAGATCCATTTTATTTAAATTAAAGGATGGATCTTAAAAAGAATAAAATTATTATTTTATATTGGGATTTTTGGTTCATGTTACTAAACAGAACCAAATTCATAGTTGCATGAATTGTTGATTGTTTGAAATGATTTGAGTATGATTTGTTGTTTGGAATTCAAAACAGAAATAGAAATAGAAAAGAATAAAACAAAGTAAACAGGAAAAAAATAAGAGAAAACGACCAGCCCACCATCTGGCCCAACAGCCCAACTCGCAGCCCACCTCCTCTCCCGAACCGTTTTTCTACACCGCAAAAGAAACCTGCACTGAGGCTGACAAGTGGACCTCCTCCACTCTTCTATTCCCACTGACCGCTGGACCCCCTTTCCACTGTTCTCCTTCCCCGCGCGACCCCTTCTCCCCTCACCTCGCTGCTGTTTATTCCCGATGATAGCTTCATCAATCCCCGTTAACTGTCGCGTTAATTCGCCAGCCATCACGCACGATAAGAGCGCCTGCCTCCCCTCTTCCATTTTCCCCAGACACCGCCTCCCCTCTGTCTCCAGGCTGCCCCAATTTCGAGCTCGAGCTCCACTGCTCCGACGAGCTTCACCAGCCGATTCCGGCGCCGTCCAACCGCCCCCACCTCCCAGAGCACACGATCTTGCTACCCCTCTTCTTGCGCGTCTCCCAGCACCAACCTCACACCCGCGCGAGCACCGTAGCCTCGGCAACCTCAACAGCAGAGCATCGCCGCCTCCTGCCTCGACTCCGGCGAGTTTCCCCGGTGAGTACAGACTGCCCCAGCACCTATCAATGATGCTACTGTGACCCCTAGTACCTTACGCAGCTAACCACATGGTCTATTTGCCTCAGTGCGCCCTGAAACCTCACCTCCGACGACAACCAGAAGCACTCGACGCCGCTGCAAGCTCCGGCGAGCAATCCACCCCGTTCCAGTGCGCCCCTCGACGAAATGATCACGTCTTGAGCTTCACTGCACTTCGGCGAGCACGGTGAGCATACTACCCCTCTCCCGCGCGACCTAACTCGCCGGCAATCTCAGCCAAGCACCGCCGCCCGCCGCTAGCGCCGCCAGCTTATAGTCCGTTGTTGTGAACCGTTGGATCTCGATCATTGGCTAGGATAGATTCATTAAAACGAAGGGGTACATTTGATCTGAGCCGCACATGCCCCTTTTAGTCCTGTGGTATGTGTCACTCGATCCAGACGAACCGGTATTGGCCAATCACGGTGTGACGCGTGTCAGTGGTTGAGTTAAAACAGATTTTTGAAATCAGATTGAAATGCCATTTTGAAAACCCTATAACTTTCAAACCACACGTCCAAATTTTACAAATTTTATATCAATGAAATCAGGAGAACAAGCCCTAGACAACCATGCCCTTAGTTTAGCAAATAGTATCTGTTAGCTTGTTTGAATTTGCAGAAACATTTGTGTACTTGTTTAGAGTATAAAAATCGTTTAAAATTGAGTTTAGGATTAAATCTTTTGCAAAATGGATTTGTGTGACCTTACTGACCCTAGGAACCAACCCTTGGGGTTAAAAATTATTTTGGTGAAATATAGGTTGAATTATTTAACTTAGCCATTTTCTAGCCAAATAAACTCATTGATTTTATTATGGAAATGTTTTTGCAAGGAAAACTTTGGGAAAATGTTATGGACCAAACTTACTGACCCAAAACACCAAGCCTTGCCAAGGGCAACTCACTTGGTGAAAAACATAAAGTTTTGCTTTGAAAAGAATAATTTTCACCACATAAAATGTTGAATGGATTTTAAAATAGATTTTGAGCAAAACCCTCTAACTAAAGACTTTGCCATTTGTTAAATGACCAATGTGGACCTTACAAAGTTTATAAACCTAGTAGAGACCAACCTTGCAACAGAACTCTCTTTTGCATGACCTAGGATCCATTGCTTTGTGTGTGTGAAATATTGTCTGAATGTTGGTTTGGAATGCTACTTGATACTATGCTTGTTTGTTTGTAGTGAAATTAGCAAAGTGTGAGACTAGCAAGATCAAGGAGTGACTATCATTCCCTAACAAAAAGGCAAGTTACACTATCATACAAAAGACCTACTATTTTCAATATACTTAGTGGATTTTGTAAACATGCATGAAAATGTTTTATACTTATACTATGCTAATCCTAATAGGATTCCTTATACACTCCTTAGTAAAAATATTGAATTTGTACATGCTTAGCCATGCTATGTTTTGAAAAGAGATACATGTTGATATTTTACAAAGGTTGAGAAAAGGACTTGTGTTTTATATAATAAAACAAGGACTCAATGAACCACCTAGGTGGTGGACACTTTATGTATTGGAGAAGGTGGCAACAAAAGGGAACCATGTCTATGGCAATCACTTTGTGTTGTGCTCCAAATGAAAACCACCTAGGAAACTTAGAGATTGAACATGTTTCTCCAATTGTGGCTTTCGTGTGCAACCACATGCTATTATGGCTCTGGCTTAGTCAACTACATTAGGAAGATCCATACATTGTCTTTAGTTACCGGACATGGGGATCTGGAATGCTTCATGGGGGCTGAAGACAAGCTAGCAATGATGTATGGATGGACCTTTTGGAAAGACTTCGTCACACTCTCAGTCTGCCGGTACTCCATCTTGGTGAGCACTAATCCAGTAGGCCACTGGTGGCAACAAGATGGGATTGTGTCATGTGGGTAAAGTGTACTCCTTCTGCAGAAGTTAATAAAATCTAAGTACTTAGCCGTGTCCCCGGTTATGGACAATACTGAGCAACTAAAGTTTGAACTATGGGAGATCTCGACATTCCAATTTCTAATATAAAAACTTGATGCCCTTGTGTGTCTACCAAGGAATTCAAAGAGATTTTGTTAAACTTGTTGCACTTGGGGTTACCAAGGTGCACAAGAGCATGATGTACTTGGGGTTACCAAGGAACTCATGATTTTTGATAAAACTTGTTGCACTTGGGGTTACCAAGTGGCTCAAGAGATTTTGACAAGGACTTGAACACTTGAGTTTCTACCAAGGAGTTCAAGGACTTGGAAAAGAAATTTGACAAAGGACTTAAAAACCCTTTTTGAAAAGTTAGGATAAAACAATGTTTTATGCAATTAAGCCTTAAACTCTACTTATCCAAATGTGCATGTAATGTTAGGATCCACTCTTATTATACATAAAAGTGAAGCTTGCCAATACAATTCAAAATGTATTGACCCTTGTGGCTGTAACTCGTAATGTTGCAGGTTGATTGTTTTAAAATGAAGATTGTTTGATTCACTAGGATTACAAAGTCTACAACCAACATCTGCCTGTGGCACGTTGAAGATGAAAGACCCATACTTATAGTTATTCCGCTGCAATGTAATGTAATAGCCAAATGAGCTATGTATGATGTAATAAAATTATGTTATTCCTGGTTATAAAGTTATAATATGACCTTTGTATCTTGATATTACATCTTAACTGTGGATGCTAGCTATTGATCCAGGGACTAGCATTGTAAAACACAGGAGGAATCTACCTTATCAGGTTGAGGCCTCTACAGATGGTATCAGAGCATTGTGTTGCCTGTAGGATTGCAAACCCTAGGATTGGACAAAACCCTTAGAAAATAGGAGTTATAATTTGATCCAAAACTTATTTACAAAAACACTTGTAACCCTTTCCTCAACCATTTTGGTTTCCACTATACTTCTCTTCTACTTCAACTTGATGGAAAAACCTAACCATGACCAAAGACTACACCATGTGCAAAGGACTTATTCAACAACTTCAACTCTAATGACTTCAACATCTTCAGCATGTTCACCAAAGGCTTCCAACATGGAAACTACTAAGGACCACTAGTGAGACAAGAAAATCTTACTTAGGAATTAGAGACTGAGGGAATGCAAAATAAGAAGAAACCATCAACAACTTTGAAGTATTGTGACCAAGAGTTTTCTCAAGGAAACCATGATCTCAAGTAAGAAGAATCATGAAAGAAGGAAAGATCACAAGTGAACCATATAGATGGACCACCATAATTTAGTAAAGACAAAACACACCAACTTGTGTGGTGTAACAAAAATATTTTGTTACCTAAGTATGTGCTTGAACTTTGTGGTTTGAGTGCAAAAGTTGATTGTGAATAGGTTGTTTTGTGATTGCATGCATTGCTTGTGTAAATGGTGATGTGTGTAATTAAGAAATATTTCCTTAGAAATATCTTGCCTATTCTAATCTTCCTTCAACCCAAACAGATGACTACTCCAAAGGACTCCAACATCAAGGTTGATGACACCAACACCAACCAAGCTGACAGCCTGGGAGAGCTCATAGCAACCCAACATCAGTTGAACCAACTAACAGCTCAGTTCCTAGCCAACAATAGTGATAAAGATCCAGCACTGCAAAAGTTTTTGGAGGAACAATCTCAACTAATGCTTAAGGTGACTAATCAAATGATTAGCATGGAAGAAAGCTATCCTAGAAGAGTGTATGATAGCAAGGATGACAAAAATGTTGTTTTAGATGGAGCCCCAGCTTGCATTATTTGTGGAGACAAGGATCATACTTCCACAGAGCATGAAGGACAATGCCCCAATTGTGATGAAGACCATCCTGTTGGACAATGCCCCACCTCTCAAGCTACTTGCTACCTTTGTGAAGGAAGTGATCATACTCCTGGCCTATGTCCCATCTATGCCATGGTAGAACAAATGAAACAAGAAGGATCCAAGTCTACCAAAGGAAAAGGACCACTTATACCTCCAAGCAAGACAACCCAATTCAAAGGATCAAGGAAAATCAAGAAGCCCAAGCAAGACATGAGCCTTGCACAATGTCGTAAATGTAAGGAAATGGGACACTACTCCAGTGGATGCCCAGAGAACAAGAAGAATAAAGGGATTGACCAAGTGTGGTGCAACAACTGTAATGAACCAGGTCATTATGTAGCAACTTGCCCACAAGAGCCACGTAAATAACTCAATGACATTCATTGCTTCAACTGCAAGAACCCAGGACACTATGCAAGCAACTATCCAGAAAGGATGAAGAACAAGTTGAACAAGCCTATGGAGAAGCTCAACCTTGGCCCATGAGTGAAGCTTAGGAATAAAGCAAAGGTTTAACATAGAGAAATTCCAGGACCCAAGAAGGCCAAAATGTAATTTTTGTTTGAAAATTTTTAAGGGTGGTAGTACCCTAGTTGTTTTGAACTTGCTTGTAACCATAGCCTCCCCAAATCTCGGGACGAGATTTATTTTAAGGGTGGTAGCCTGTCACATCCCAAGATTTTCCAAATCTTGTAATGTGAAAATAAATGAATAAAATAAAACTTTGTTTAATTTTCAGAGCCAGAAGAAACTTTTTGAAATCATTTAGAAAAATCAAACCCATTTGAATTAAATAAAATCTTAAAGGGATTCATAAAGATAAACATTTAATAAAGGAAATTATAAATGTTTTGGGAATTACTATTATTGGATCCTTTAGTAAAAGATTTGGTTTTCAAAAGAAAAGATGGATTTACAAATAAGGATTATTTAATAAAGCCAAATTAAACTTTGACCAAGCCTTGGAAATTAAAACATTTAGTTTAGAATAAAAATAAACAAAGGTTTATTGGAAATAAAATAATAAGTAATTAATATCAAAAATTTGTTCAAATAAAAGGTTTTACCATTTTAATTAAAACATCAAAACTTATTAATTTGTTTTGAATAGGTTTTCCTAGTATTTTATATTCTCTAATAAAACCTACTAAGGTGTTTTGGTTTTTTTTCAAAATAAATATTTTAATAAAACAAATCCTACGGATTTAATAATGAAAGTCAATTATATTTAATTATTAATGGACCCTGTAATAAAATGTTATTTTATTTTAACAAGGTATTTCAAGTATCTTATATTCTCAAATAAAACCTACTGATTGGGTTTAGAAAGCATTTGGATTTCAAATGAAGATTTTATTAATTAAAACAAACCCTATTTTATTAAATAACTAAAGATCCATTTTATTTAAATTAAAGGATGGATCTTAAAAAGAATAAAATTATTATTTTATATTGGGATTTTTGGTTCATGTTACTAAACAGAACCAAATTCATAGTTGCATGAATTGTTGATTGTTTGAAATGATTTGAGTATGATTTGTTGTTTGGAATTCAAAACAGAAATAGAAATAGAAAAGAATAAAACAAAGTAAACAGGAAAAAAATAAGAGAAAACGACCAGCCCACCATCTGGCCCAACAGCCCAACTCGCAGCCCACCTCCTCTCCCGAACCATTTTTCTACACCGCAAAAGAAACCTGCACTGAGGCTGACAAGTGGACCTCCTCCACTCTTCTATTCCCACTGACCGCTGGACCCCCTTTCCACTATTCTCCTTCCCCGCGCGACCCCTTCTCCCCTCACCTCGCTGCTGTTTATTCCCGATGATAGCTTCATCAATCCCCGTTAATTGTCGCGTTAATTCGCCAGCCATCACGCACGATATGAGCGCCTGCCTCCCCTCTTCCGTTTTCCTGCACACCGCCTCCTCGCCTCTGTGCTGCCCCAATTCGAGCTCGAGCTCCACTGCCCGACGAGCTTCACCAGCCGATTCGGCGCCCAACCGCCCCACCTCCCGAGCACACGATCTTGCTACCCCTCTTCTTGCGTGTCTCCCAAGACCAACCTCACACCACATGGAAAGCACCGTAGCCTCGGCAACCTCAACAGTGAGCATCGCCGCCTCTGCCTCGACTCGTGAAGTTTCCCGAGTGAGCATCGCCCAAGACCTATCAATGATGCTACTGTGAACTCCAGTACCTTACGCAGCTAACCACATGGTCTATTTGCCTCAGTGCGCCCTGAAACCTCACCTCCGACGACAACCAGAAGCACTCGACGCCGCTGCAAGCTCCGGCGAGCAATCCACCCCGTTCCAGTGCGCCCCTCGACGAAATGATCACGTCTTGAGCTTCACTGCACTTCGGCGAGCACGGTGAGCATACTACCCCTCTCCCGCGCGACCTAACTCGCCGGAAAGCTCACTGGCCGAGCACGCACCGCCGTCCGCCGCCGCTAGCACCGCCCAGTTATAGTCTGGCTGTTGTGAACCGTTGGATCTCGATCTGTTGGCTAGGATAGATTCATTAAAACGAAGGGGTACATTTGATCTGAGCCGCACATGCCCCTTTTAGTCCTGTGGTATGTGTCACTCGATCCAGACGAACCGGTATTGGCCAATCACGGTGTGACGCGTGTCAGTGGTTGAGTTAAAACAGATTTTTGAAATCAGATTGAAATGCCATTTTGAAAACCCTATAACTTTCAAACCACACGTCCAAATTTTACAAATTTTATATCAATGAAATCAGGAGAACAAGCCCTAGACAACCATGCCCTTAGTTTAGCAAATAGTATCTGTTAGCTTGTTTGAATTTGCAGAAACATTTGTGTACTTGTTTAGAGTATAAAAATTGTTTAAAATTGAGTTTAGGATTAAATCTTTTACAAAATGGATTTGTGTGACCTTACTGACCCTAGGAACCAACCCTTGGGGTTAAAAATGATTTTGGTGAAATATAGGTTGAATTATTTAACTTAGCCATTTTCTAGCCAAATAAACTCATTGATTTTATTATGGAAATGTTTTTGCAAGGAAAACTTTGGGAAAATGTTATGGACCAAACTTACTGACCCAAAACACCAAGCCTTGCCAAGGGAAACTCACTTGGTGAAAAACATAAAGTTTTGCTTTGAAAAGAATAATTTTCACCACATAAAATGTTGAATGGATTTTAAAATAGATTTTGAGCAAAACCCTCTAACTAAAGACTTTGCCATTTGTTAAATGACCAATGTGGACCTTACAAAGTTTATAAACCTAGTAGAGACCAACCTTGCAACAGAACTCTCTTTTGCATGATCTAGGATCCATTGCTTTGTGTGTGTGAAATATTGTCTGAATGTTGGTTTGGAATGCTACTTGATACTATGCTTGTTTGTTTGTAGTGAAATTAGCAAAGTGTGAGACTAGAAAGATCAAGGAGTGACTATCATTCCCTAACAAAAAGGCAAGTTACACTATCATACAAAAGACCTACTATTTTCAATATACTTAGTGGATTTTGTAAACATGCATGAAAATGTTTTATACTTATACTATGCTAATCCTAATAGGATTCCTTATACACTCCTTAGTAAAAATATTGAATTTGTACATGCTTAGCCATGCTATGTTTTGAAAAGAGATACATGTTGAGATTTTACAAAGGTTGAGAAAAGGACTTGTGTTTTATATAATAAAACAAGGACTCAATGAACCACCTAGGTGGTGGACACTTTATGTATTGGAGAAGGTGGCAACAAAAGGGAACCATGTCTATGGCAATCACTTTGTGTTGTGCTCCAAATGAAAACCACCTAGGAAACTTAGAGATTGAACATGTTTCTCCAATTGTGGCTTTCGTGTGCAACCACATGCTATTATGGCTCTGGCTTAGTCAACTACATTAGGAAGATCCATACATTGTCTTTAGTTACCGGACATGGGGATCTGGAATGCTTCATGGGGGCTGAAGACAAGCTAGCAATGATGTATGGATGGACCTTTTGGAAAGACTTCGTCACACTCTCAGTCTGCCGGTACTCCATCTTGGTGAGCACTAATCCAGTAGGCCACTGGTGGCAACAAGATGGGATTGTGTCATGTGTGTAAAGTGTACTCCTTCTGCAGAAGTTAATAAAATCTAAGTACTTAGCCGTGTCCCCGGTTATGGACAATACTGAGCAACTAAAGTTTGAACTATGGGAGATCTCGACATTCCAATTTCTAATATAAAAACTTGATGCCCTTGTGTGTCTACCAAGGAATTCAAAGAGATTTTGTTAAACTTGTTGCACTTGGGGTTACCAAGGTGCACAAGAGCATGATGTACTTGGGGTTACCAAGGAACTCGTGATTTTGATAAAACTTGTTGCACTTGGGGTTACCAAGTGGCTCAAGAGATTTTGACAAGGACTTGAACACTTGAGTTTCTACCAAGGAGTTCAAGGACTTGGAAAAGAAATTTGACAAAGGACTTAAAAACCCTTTTTGAAAAGTTAGGATAAAACAATGTTTTATGCAATTAAGCCTTAAACTCTACTTATCCAAATGTGCATGTAATGTTAGGATCCACTCTTATTATACATAAAAGTGAAGCTTGCCAATACAATTCAAAATGTATTGACCCTTGTGGCTGTAACTCGTAATGTTGCAGGTTGATTGTTTTAAAATGAAGATTGTTTGATTGACTAGGATTACAAAGTCTATAACCAACATCTTCCTGTGGCACGTTGAAGATGAAAGACCCATACTTATAGTTATTCCGCTGCAATGTAATGTAATATCCAAATGAGCTATGTATGATGTAATAAAATTATGTTATTCCTGGTTATAAAGTTATAATATGACCTTTGTATCTTGATATTACATCTTAACTGTGGATGCTAGCTATTGATCCAGGGACTAGCATTGTAAAACACAGGAGGAATCTACCTTATCAGGTTGAGGCCTCTACAATCATATACTTGGAATACACATAATAAACACTTTATTATTGCCTCTCAGGGCATATTCCCTTCAGTCTCCCACTTTCACTAGAGACAATAATCTAGTTACATAGTGATTAATCTAACACCCATTGAGTTCTGGTGTTGATCATGTTTTGCTCTAGGGAGAGTTTTAGTCAACGGATCTGCTACATTGAGATCCGTAAGTACTTTACAAATCTTTATATCTCCACCCTTGACATGCTCGCGGATGGAGTGAGACCGGTGCTTAATATGCTTGGAATGCTTGTGAGACCTTGGCTCTTTGGCATTGGCAATGGCACCATTGTTGTCACAATAGATCACCATTGGGTCCAACGCGTTTGCCATCACTCCTAGTTCGGATATGAACTCCTTCATCCAAACTGCTTCTGAGCCGTCAAGCGACAACATATTCGCCTCCATTGTTGATCCGCTACCACAGGTTGTTTGGAGCTCCTCCAACTAACCGCTCCGCCATTCATGAGAAATACGTATCCGGATTGAGACTTAGAGTCATCCGGATCGGTGTCAACTAAGTCGACATAACACTTAGCGACGAGCTCTTCTTCACCTCCAGTATACAAGAAACATATCCTTAGTTCTTCGTAAGTACTTAAGGATATTCTTGACCGCTATCGATGTTCACACGGATCCGATTGGTACCTACTAGTCAAACTAATAGCATGTGCCACATCCGGTCTTGTACATAGCATGGCGTACATTATAGAGCCTATGGCTGAAGCATAGGGACTTTGTCCATTATCTCTCTTTCTTCCGAAGCGGACTTTGAGTCTTACTCAATGTCTTGCCTTGCAACATAGGTAAGAACCCTTCTTACTTCCGTCCATTTTAAACTTCTTTAAAATCTTATCAAGGTATGTACTGCGATGGCCCTATTAGGCGCCTAGATCTATCTTTATAGATCTTTATGCCTAATATGTATGGCCTTCACCTAGGTCCTTCATTGAAAATTTCTTTGTTTAGATAACTTTTAACACTGTTTTAAAGATCTATATCATTTCCGATCAATAATATGTCATCCACATATAATATCGAATGCTACATTGCTCCCACTCACTTTCTTGTAAATACAAGCTTCTCCATAAGTTTGGACAAATCCAAACTCTTTGATCACCTCATCAAAGCGGAGATTCCAACTTCGATGCTTGCTTCAATCCATAGATGGATCGCTGAAGCTTGCACACCTTGTTAGCATCCTTAGGATCGACAAAACCCTTTGGTTGTATCATATACAACTCTTCTTCAATATTACCATTGAAACGCGGTTTTGACATCCATCCGCCATATCTCATAATCGAAATATGCAGCAATTGCTAACATAATCCTAACTGACTTTAGCATCGCTACGGAGAGAAAGTCTCATCGTAGTCAACTCCTTGAATTTGTCGAAACCCCTTTACAAGTCGAGCTTTATAGACGGTCACATTACCATCATCAAGATTTTCCTTTTGAAAATCCATTTGTTCTCCACGGCCTTTCGGTCGTGAGGTAATTCCACCAAGTTCCAAACTTGATTTTCATACATGGATTCCATCTCGGATTTCATGGCTTCTAACCATTTGTTGGAATCCGGGCTCATCATCGCTTCTTCATACGTCGCAGGATCATCATTTTCATCAACCGTGAAATTCATGACAGGATTTCCGTACAGCTCGGGAGCTGCACGCGTCCTGTTTGACCTGCGAGGTTCGGTAGTACTCTCTTTCAGAGTTTCAAGATCATTATCATTAGTTCCCTCTTCAACAGTTGGAGCCAACTCCGGAACAACTTCCGGCGCTGCGCTACTCGCCATACTTTGAAGAGAAGGTTCCACAACCTCTTCGAGTTCTACCTTCCGACTACTCACACCTTTCGCGAGAAACTCTTTCTCTAGAAAGGATCCATTCTTGGCAACAAAAACCCTTGCCCTCGGATCTGTGATAGAAGGAATACCCAATAGTTTCTTTAGGGTATCCTATGAAGACGCATTTTTCCGCTTTGGGTTCGAGTTTATCCGGTTGAAGTTTCTTCACATAAACATCGCATCCCCAAAATTTAAGAAATGACAGCTTAGGTTTGTTTCCAAACCATAATTCATACGGTGTCTTTTCAACGGATTTAGATGGTGCCCGATTTAAAGTGAATGCAGTAGTTTCTAGTGCATAACCCCAAAATGACAACGGCAAGTCCGTCAGAGACATCATAGATCAAACCATATCTAATAAAGTACGATTACGACGTTCCGACACACCATTTATTTGTGGTGTTCGGCAGTGTGAGTTGTGAAACAATTCCACACTCTTTCATGTGAGTGCTAAACTCGTAACTTAGATACTCACCTCCACGGTCGGATCGTAGAAATTTGATCTTTCTATTACGATGATTTTCCACTTCATTCTGAAATTCCTTGAACTTTTCAAAGGTTTCAGACTTGTGTTTCATCAAGTAGATATAACCGTATCTACTCAAATCATCCGTGAAAGTAACAGAATAACGATATCCACCTCGCGCCGACACACTCATTGGACCACATACATCAGAATGTATGATTTCCAATAAATCTGTCGCCCGTTCCATTGAACCGGAAAACGGCGTTCTAGTCATCTTGCCCATAAGGCATGGCTCACATGTATCAAATGAATCATAATCAAGTGATTCCAAAAGTCCATCCGAATGGAGCTTCTTCATGCGTTTAACGCCAATATGACCTAGATGGCAGTGCCACATATATGCGGATATATCATCATTAAGTTTAATCCTTTTAGCATCAACATTATGAATATGTGTAATATTATCATCGAGATCAAATAGAAATAAACCATTCATCATCGGTGCATGACCATAAAAGATTTCATTCATATAAATGGAACAACCATTGTTCTCGGATTTAAATGAATAACCACTTCGCATCAAACACGATCCAGATACAATGTTCATGCTCAGTGCAGGCACCAGATAACATTTATTCAAGTTTATAACTAATCCCGACGGCAAGTGGAGAGGCAGCGTTCCGACGGCAATCACATCAACGCTTGATCCATTGCCGACACGCATCTTGACCTCACCCCTTGCTAGCGGTCGCTTGTTCCGTAGCCCCTGATTCGAGTTAAAATATTAGCAACTGAACCGGTATCAAATACCCAGGTGCTACTGCGAGCACTAGTCAAGTACACATCAATAACATGTATATCATATATACCTTTGTTTGCCTTGCCGGCCTTCTTATGCGCGGATACTTGGGGCGATTTGCGCTTCGATGGCGATCCCTTACAATAGTAGCACCGGAATCAGACTTAGGTACAACTCGGGGTTTCTTTTCAGCGCCGCACAGCTTGCCTCCTTACTTCCTTCCATTTTCCTTCTTGTCTTTCTTGAAACCAGTGTTCCTATTGATCATCAACACTTGATGTTCCTTTTGGTCTCCACTGCAGTTTTAAGCATTGGTAAGCTCGGTGAGAGACTTCTTCATGCCTTGCATATTATAGTTCATCACAAAGCTCTTATAGCTAGGTGGCAGAGACTGCAGAACGATGGATGCCTAAGTCAATGGGAATTGATATTCCCAAGGACACAAGCTTATCGGCGTAACCCGACATCTTGAGTACATGCTCACTAACGGAGCTGTGCTCTTCCATCATGCAACTAAAGAACTTTTACGAGCGTTGTAGCTCTCACAAAGCATGTGTGTCGAAAATCATTTTCAACTCACCCATTGTATCAAATGCATTGTCGTTTTGAAACGCTTTCAAGTTCGACTCTAGCCCATACAATATGCCGCAATGAACTAAGTTGTGGTCCTCCCGAGTCGATAGACATTCTTCTCCTCGTCGGGCATCATCTAAAGGTGGGGGCCTAACGCGCTTCTAGCACATATTGCTTTTGTGCAGAGAGGAGAATCCTCAAATTCATGGCCCATTCGGTAAAGTTGCTACCGTTCGTTGCTAGTTTCTCTTTCTCCATGAACACATTGAAATTAAAAGGTGGTGCCATCTACAACAGAATTTGTAAAGTTTAGACTAAGTGTATGATAGATTGAGTTCAAATAATCCATATTATGAATGAACTCCCACTCAAAACGACATCCCTCGTGCCTTTTGGTGATTACATGAACCAAATCCACTATACCAAGTCCGATCATCACGTGAGTCGGTATAGCTTCAAAGGCGAGCATCAAATGGGCATCATATCAACTATATGACTCATGCTTAACCTTTCGTCCGTGTTCGAGGCCATATGCCGTAAATGCTAGGCGCCAAGTTAGAACCTTAGTATTCGCGTGTGTAACTGTTTTACACCGAAATATGGTTGGATCCAAGAACACCCGATCATCACGTGATGTCTTGGGCGGCGAAAACATAATCGGTGCATACTAAAGGAAGAACACATTCTTATCTTGATATTTAAATGAGGGATCATCTTATTATGATAACAAAGCGCTAAACAAGCAATATAAGATGCTATCAAACATCATATGTTTATTAGTGAAATGATATAGTTCCCGCAGATGATCTCTATCATGTGCATCGTGGTATGATCACTATCATACCTATATGTGTAAATCCAAGGTCTATGGATTTTACACGCTATGTGTGTTGTAAGAGTATCATCTCATACTTCTACTTACAACACTACCATATCATAACACTAGCCCAACAACAATCTAAACTAGACGCCTCTAATTTATCCATTGCAAGTTTTACGTGGCTTAGGGCTTTCGAGATAGAACCGTTCTTACGTACGAACATGAACCACAAAGAGGATAATAAAATTGTTGACAACTCGCTTGCAAAATAGATATTGACTATAGTAGGAGAGACAGACACCCGCTAGCCACTTATGCAAACTAGTTGCATGTCAAGCGTGGAACAGGTCTCATGTGCGAGGACATGTAAAGTTTGTCCGGGCCGCTTCATCCCACTATGCCACCAATATCCAAAATTACAACAAAGGAGGAACAACATGATCATCATCGCCCACATACTCATATGTGTACTACCCGTGTAAAGTATCTACGCATAGATCCGGCTCTGATACCACTGTAGGGTTCGCAGCATAGAAAACAAAAAATTTCCTACGATGTGAACTATATACCAAGATCTATCTACTAGATACAAACAACGGGCGGATGTATATCCGTAGAGAACATACCCTTGAAGACCTACAAAGCTTAATGAGTTCAACTCGTGGTTGATGTAGACGATCTCTTGCCGATCTCAAGATCGAGAGGAAGTCCTAGCGCCGCAAATCAGCAGCGCATCCGTGCTCGCACACACGTTCGAGGCACCGAGAAACCTCCGCCTCCTCGCTCCAGCGATGCAGCGGAAGCACAACTCTTTCTTGCCGAATAGCCACCGGGAACATGTATCTCGCTAGTCCGAGACCATGGGGGATAAATTCTAGAGGGGGAGAGAGATCCTTCACGAGGAGGTGTGAGAGACAAGTGAGGAGGGGGGCTCCTTTTATAGGAGGAGGGGGGGAACCCCAAGGGGTGGCAGCATGGGGCTGCCCCTTGCCCTCCCCTCTTCATGTGGGTGGACACTCCACTCACAAATCTCCTTTAAATTCCCTCCACTCAAAAGTCCACTCAAATTCCCATTAAATTTCCACCAAATTTAATGCAAACTCTCATTAAATAAAACTCTTTTATTTTATTCAGAATTTTGTCAATTACTTTAATGACAAACATTCACAAATAACCCCTTGCTAGAATTCTATTTCACATGCATAACCACTTTATGCAATTTCACCAAACCCTGTTTGGTATCTAGTGAAATAAATTCGCGCTTGTTCATTCTTTTCGGCATGAAACATTTGCTCCAATTGGATGTCGGTGTCTCTTAAGTGTGTCACCTTACAGTTCGTGAATAATGCGGACATGATCGAGACCCCTCTCGGATCAATAATCAGAAGCGGGATCTGGAGACCCATACTGACTCCCACACATTCAACGATGACTTTCTTGTGATCGTCGGAACCTTTTACGCTAGTATCTTAGTCCCTTTGTTTCACGATATATTACATGTCCGAGATTCGATCATCGGTATCTCCATACCTAGTTTGATCTCGTTACCGACATGCACTCTTTTCTCGTTCCTGTGATATAACATTCTAGTGATCAAATCACTTGCTTTCAAGCTAATCAATGTGATATCACCAAGAGGGCCTAGAGTATATCTATCCGTCATCGGGATGAACAAATTCCACTCTTGATCCATGAGCCTCAACATAACACTTTATTAGTTCTGAATCCATCTTTATAATCACCCTGTTATGGTGTGACGTTTGATGTTATCAAGAAACTCTTTCGGTGTTAGTGATTGACATGATCTCATGGTCTAAGGATTAGGATTACTCCGTAAGTTGTTATAGCAATATAAACTCAATGACTTTGATCGTAATGCTATACTTCGGATGAATGTTCATCACACCATTACACTAATGTTATGATCCCGTTATTAACAACATCCAATGTCCATGATCAGGAAACCTTGATCATCTTGTTAATCAACGAGCTAGTTTATGAGAGAGGCATAACTAGGAACTTTCTGTTTGTTTATTAAACACACATGTATTAACGTTTCCGTATTAATACAATTATAGCATGCAAAATAAACATCTATCATATACTTGGAATACACATAATAAACACTTTATTATTGCCTCTCAGGGCATATTCCCTTCAGCACTTGGTTCAAAGTTGGATTTCAGCATAGCCTATCATCCAAAAACTGGGGGTCAAACTGAAAGAACCAATAAAATATTGGAAGACATGCTTAGGGCTTGTGCATTAGATTTTGGAGGTTCGTGGGAATATCATCTACCATTGGAAGAATTTTCCTACAATAACAGCTGTCAGAGTAGTCTGAAGGCAGCTCCATATCAAGTACTCTATGGAAGAAAATGTAGATCACCAATATGTTGGTATGAGCCTGGTAGTAGCAAAGAATTTGTGCCGGACTATATCAAGGAAAGGCAAGATATCATAGATGTAATCAAGGATAGATTGAAAATAGCTCAAAGTAGACAGAAAAGTTATGCTGATCTAAGTCGAAGATCATGGCATCCTGAAGTATGAGACATGGTATATCTCAAAGTAAGCCCAATGAAAGGAGTTAAGAGGTTCGGAGTTAAAGGAAAATTGAGTCCCAGATATATAGGACCATTCAAAGTACTAAGTCAGAACAGGACCATAGCATATGCTTTAGAGTTACCACCAAGATTCACTCAAGTTCATAATGTTTTCCATGTTCACAACTCCGGAAATGTCTTAAGGTTCCAGATGATGCAATCACACATCAATAGGTGGAATTACAAGCAGACCTGACATATGTTGAGAAACCCTGTAAAATTCTGGAAGAGAACTGGAAAAGGTTGAGAAACAGGGAAATCAAGTACTGCAAAGTACAGTGGGAGCATCACCCAGAGAGAGAAGCAACCTGGGAGAAAGAGGAGAACTTAAGAGAAGCCTATCCAGAACTATTCAGGTACACTTCAGTAAACTTCGGGACGAAGTTTAATTTAAGGGTAGAAGTATGTAACATCCCAGCATTTAGGAATCAACGAAGGGTATATATAGGAATTTGTGCATATGCATGCATTCAATTGTAAAATGTGGGTAAATTTTTTGCCAAGTAAAAACCTAAAGTGATCAGAGTTTCTTTCACTCTCTAGGTATAGGAATAGATCTGTAGAGTGATCGTTATAAATTTTGACATGATCTTTATGAATTAATGTGTTTTGGGGAAAAGAATTTGAATTCAAATTTGAAATTTGAATTTATATTTTAAAATTTAGGAAGTGATATTTTAGAATGAATTCCAAAATTATTTATCAATATTATTTAATTTAATCAAGAGATAGTAAATAGTAATAGGAATTGAAAATAAAGAAATTCAAATAAGAAATGAATCTTTATTCCTTATCTTTATTCCATAAATAAATTACAAAGATTGATTCATTGAGTCAATAAAGGTTCATTACAGTAAAGAAATTACAAAAAGAGAAATTCATATATGAACAAACTATTACAATTTTTTACAAAAGAATGAAATAAAGATTGCAAAGGAATCTATTTATCTAAGTAATCTTAAAACTAAATCTTGAGTGTCCTGATCTTGTACCTGCAAAATACAAAACAAATAAAAAGGAAAATGAAAGTTTAATTGTTATTTTTACTCTCAGTAGAGAGCAGTGAGTTGCACTGCTCAAGATTACATCATTGAGTAATTTTTATAGGGGCGAGTTTCACCAATATGAAAGAATTTGATCTTTCATAATAAATAAGCCACAAGTCAAATATTCACAGCAAGTAAGAGGGGCAAGTTTCACCAGGAAGTTAAAAGTTAAAAGATCAAAAGGTGAGACACCTCACTGATCTGATCCACAACTATGTACCAAGAACACGGGTAGCACAATCACCAAATGCATGGTCTGTGTTGTCGACATAGCAACAACAGCTCACACAAGTAAAATGAGCAGCACAGCCATGGGCAGCCCCACTAGTTCATATTTGCATCTCAAACACCACACCAAGAACACACTTAGCTTAGCAAAGCCAAGCAAACCACCAGCCAAAACCACACACCAGATCATCCTAGCATCTCCAGATGGTGACATAAGGAGGGGTGGATGAGGTGGATAGCAAGGTCAAGTTGCAGGAGCTAGGAGGTGAAGGGCAGATCAAGGTCAAGCTCATAGGAACTAGAAGTAGCAGGAGCAGAACCAGGAGGTGAGGGACTAGATCAGTCCAGGAACACAATCAATGAGATCAAGCCACTAGATCAACCAACAATCATCAACTATTGTGGTGATAATCATAAAACATCCACATATTTTGTTCATCTTATCCAAACGGAAAAGCATGTGTTGTTTTATAGTTAACCTATCAGTGATCACCCAAGTGGGGTGAACCTATCATAGAGGATTTTGAAATATAAAGGCCATAAGTAAACTCTACCAGATCCACCAGAATCTCAGACCAGCATCATAGATCCTGGTGATAACAAAACAACTTATATCTTCCAACATGTGCTCATATAGCTTATAAAATCTGGGCACATCTCCTAATGGAGTAGCACCTCAGATTTCATAAACTCTATGCACCAACATTAAGCTATAAGCAAACCAATCATATTAGCCAACTAGGATCCAAGATCTAGTGAACAACCATGATACTTAAGCATATATACGAGGGACAGAAAGATAGGAATCTAGTTCCTAGAGCCTCAGACCAACATCATAGGAATAAATATTAAGAGAATATTTCAACTTATTTTTGGCATTTATCCAATCTTAAGCACTGACCAAAGTAAAGCTAGTAGTAGAATCACAACTTGTGTGCCATAGTTAAATGGTGTCACAAGAAGAGACTCTATCAACCAAATAAAACCATGAACATGCTACCATAAAGAAAGTGGCAAGCCATTGACATCATTTCCCTGAGATTACACTTAGAGATCATCAAACATATCCATATATCTTCAGAGCATCATTAAATTCAAATGATTAAGTTTAGTCTATTGATAACCATACAAGCCAACATCTACTGATGCAGTGAATAACCACTGACAGTGTTACCTACAGTACTAGAGTACTAACAGTAGAGGAACACACTAAGCATCTACCTAACCAACCAGGTTTCACAATAATACCATCAGCTTAATTGTAACTACCTCGGTGAACTACGCTCCTAGATACAAGCCTGGATGAGTGATAGTGGTTGAAATAGTACGGTGGGGCCCCAAAAGCCACTCACTGGTAGTCCTTTCAGACGTCCCAACCACTACCCTCTCAACGGGACCTCAGACGGCGTGGTCGGCAGCGAAGGATCAACTACGTACACAAGTGGGTATGTCAAGCCACCATACAAGAGTACATCAGAGCCACACCATCTAGAAAGAAAGGAAATATACCAACGCCATACGGCAAGATTCAAATGACCTGGATAAATCTATATTTTAGGATAACTCCTCATACAACACACATCAGAGTATCAGGCGGAAGCGACAAACAAGATCCGAGTACGGATAAGAAGCAAATCGGCATAAGATGCCAGAGAAATAAGCACATCCCAACTACAGGTCTCACGGATCCCTGTTCCCGGAATCTCTACACCGAACGATCGTTGCCCACATCTTTGGCTTCTTCCACCCAGTATCCGTCCTGAGAAGGTACCTGTTCATCTGAATCAAGAATTTATCGTGTGAGACCCTAAGGGTACTCAGCAAGTCTTAATGCCTCTAAAGGGGACACAACCTGGGGTGACGCAATTGCAGCGAAAGATAAACCCTAGCAATTCTACAGATAAACGCTAACCATCCGCCTAACCAATGATAGACGGATGTCCGTGAATTTAAATACAACAGTTATAATGGTAATCTCATCCGGTCCATCCTCCTCCCTGCTTACCAACAAGGAAGCGGACGAACAACCCCCCATCCGTTGGCAATTTTATTAACCATTCCATGAGTGTTGCGCTATTTACTAGTCAAATTATTTAGTCAGATTAAGGCGGTACTTTAGTTATGCTTGTCTATGATCAAGCTGCTCCAAGTCGTCCATATCCGCGGACACGGCTTTGAAAGTTTTACCGGCGGGTGCACCAGTAGCAACACACGCTCGATCAACCTCGGAAAAACCAAATCAAAACCCAACGAGGCTTTCACGGTGAACAATCACAAGATTCAGAATTATTTGAGGGCCACCCTTAAGTAGATCCATAGCGGTGACCCGAGACGGGCTCAAGGTTATGGGGACGGTGTGAGCATTGGGAACCCGAAAGTGTGGCTGGGCTTGTCGACACAGCGGAATCGTGCCATGATCCTAACAAGATGCAATGCGTTACCTCGCACAATTTAAATACAGAAAAGTAGCATGGCATAAGTACAGGATCGTAAATAAAACCTCAAACTAGTTTGTGGCCCCAAGAAATAAGACGGAATCAAGCTCTGGCCCAGGGGGGTCCCATATACCTCCCGGATGTGGATAGCGCGATAAATCAAGGAACAGGAATCAAGTACTCGGGGTCTTACGGGACACAAGTGAGCAGGAAAAACCAAATAGCAGATGTTGCTCACCGGCGCCACTTTCTTTAGTTATCCCAGAACTACACATGTTAAGTTGTTTAGGTACCTCATTATTCATCAGACTCTCACAAACCCTACACATGTTGTTCTACGACTCGCATGGCTCAAACAACTCCTATAGTAGTGGCTCATAGGATGGAGGAACAAGCTTAGTGGGGTTGAAAAGTAAAGGCTATGCATACTTGGGATTCAATTTAATGCAATCGCGACTCAATGATGCAAGAATAAGATAGAGGCAATAGGTACTGTATGTATGCAAGCATGTGGAAGTGCTTGCCTGTCACAACTCGCTTGTAGCAAGGACGGTCTGGGTAGAGCTCACGGTTGTCTTGATACAACCGCTCAAGGTTCTATCCGAGAAAAACCAAACAAACAAGGCCAACATGAATATAGAGCACAAGCATTGGAATTAAATGCGTCAAGCAAACAATCATGCCATGATGAATGATGCACAAGTTGCATGGCAAGTAAGGTAGCATGGCATGGTGAGGTGTGGTGGACAAGAAAATAACATTTAATTGGGTTTTTGTCACATTTCATTGCCATAACAGTTGTTGTTCAATATATATTTATATGATGCATGCTGCAATTGAAGTCATGGATAGCATAAACAGAAAGGTCTCGTCGAGCTGATCAATTTAGGCTCATCATTTGCTAAATTTGGATTTATAAAACAAAAGTTATGAATTATTGAAAAAACCAGTGGCATTGATGGTAATTTAAATAACTTGGAATTTTACTTGTGCAACAGACAAAATGGATGGCATATTTGAGATCCTCTCATTTTTCTGATATCCATACATATATCATTTGCCTTATTTGGAAATATAGATGAAAAGTTGTTTGAATTTGAAATTTATTTGAATTTAAATACTCAGAAAAAGATTTGAATAATTTAAACAAACACAGCCATACTTTCTGCACTCAGTCACAGCAAACCCAGCCACTTACAGGTGGACCTGAGCTTACCCAGGCCCACGCGCGCAGGAAAAGCAGTGGCACCGCGGCTGGTACTAGCTATCGTCGCTGACAGGTGGGACTGGCTACGGCGGGGCCACGCACACGCGTCGCGCAGCGAGGACGCGACACGGTGGCAATCTGTGGACCGCGGGTTGAATCACCAGAACCTGGGGAGCCTTAATGCATAAAACCATCAGACGCTGGGAAGTGGGGCCGAGGACTGCGGGTTTTAGGCGGGAAAAAGGGCAGGGGTCTAAGCGCAAAGTCGCTGCAGCGGCTCGACATCGGCGCTGGCCTGCGTCAAGTGGCCGGGCGGACCTTTGGCCGTCGTTGGCGACGCCGCTGCTGCTCCAAACCACACGGACCCAAAACAACAATTGTAGAGGGAGCCACGGCCTACTACTTCGACTTAGGGTGCTAGCGCGGAGGGGAGCCGTAGCGCGCGGGGCAGGGCTCTGAACTCGACCGGATCTACGGCTGCAGCTGTTGCTTTGCGCGCGGCAGCGATGCTGCCTGCAGGGCGCTCGACAGTCGGCATGAGGCGCACGGCGAGAGGGAGAGGGAGAGGTTGTCTGGGGGGAGGAGGGACTCACCAGCAGCGCGACGGTGCGGTGGCCGGGGTTCGGGAAGGCGAGGATCGGCGCGGGCAGGCCGGGGACGTCTGGCGATCACGGGCACGCAGGCGCAGCTCTCCGGCGGTTTCAGTGAGCTCCACGCTTCACGGGCGAAGGTGGAGGTCGACGCGGTCCTGCAGGCCGGGCCCGGGAGCTACTGAGCGAAGGTGCTGGGTGCGTCGTTAGGGGTTAGAGGGACGGGGTGGCATGGAGAGCTGGGGAAGGGAGAAAGAAGGAAGGGGAAGCAAAGGGGCCTGGGGTTACCTGGGGTCTGGGGAAGGCTGGGGACGAGGGGAGGATAAGATCGAGAGAGGGGGGCAGGTAGGGGGTGAGGTAGCTTGCGTGGGGGAGGGGCCGACGGTGCACCTCACGTGCAGGGCGAGGCAAGGGCAGTCGAGCCGGCTGCCAGTGGGACAGACGCAGGTGGGCTGGGGGACGGGCAGGTGAGGCCGGGAGGGTGAGAAAAGAGGGGAGAAGAGAGGGGCCGGCTCGGCTAGGGTTAGGTTGAGGGAGTACCTTTGGCGTGTGACCATGTGGTATGTAAGATAGGACTAGGGTGGTAGCTAGAGTGGAGAGGGTTTTGTTTAGAGAGGATGTAGACTAGGTATGGTTTAGGTAGAATGGGGATGGCAAGGTAGATTTTAGGGTGGCTAAGAGAGAGGGGAGAGAAGAGAGGATGGCATAAAAGGTTGATCATGCATGCTTCCATACCAACACACATGATCAAGAAAAAGAGAAAGGGGGAAGATAGGGAGAGGTGATGGTCGTGTGATGATGGGGTACTCCTTTGGCCCATGCATGATCCAAGCAAAGAACAAGCAAGCTCCAAAAGAGAGGGGGGAGATGGTTTAAGATGTGCATGCCACATAGCACATGTGTGTGCATGGGGCATGGGGGGAGGGGTTAAGCTAAAGGGGGGATAGAGATAGATGATGGTCTTGATGAAGATCTACCAGCCCAAACCAGATTTAAGCAAAGGAAAAAGATCCACTTAGGAAAAACAAGCAAAAGCCAAAAACTAGAAAAAGGTGGCACTTGCATGGCCCATGCAAGGTAATTAATGCCAAAAGGTTATATTGTGAAAACAACATTATTTCATGTGGCTTTAATCCTTGCATTCCCAAAAAGTGGGCAAAGGCCAAGCATAGATTATGGGTGGAATCCAAACAACCAGTCATGAGCTAGAGATAAATCAATAGAAGCCAAGCTCAGATTAGTTGGGTGGTGGAATTATAAGGTGGTGAAAGAAAAGGTGGAGTCAACAAGAGAGATGCCCTCAACTCAACTTGGGCATATAACAATGTATCAAGAGCCAAATACAATATCAAGAGGCAGATACAATTAATCATGCACATGAGATAAGAACCAAACAAGAAAAGGGTTTTATATGATGCTCAAATGCAAGGTGGTATGATGACATGAGCATGATATGATGATGATGCAACAATTATATGTTGGAAGTGGCTCTTTTTATTATTATGACATGTAGCATTACAGGGGTTAGACAACTGGGATGCTACAACTCTCCCCACTAAACAGGAATCTACTTGAGATTCTAGGAAGAAGAAGAAGACACAAAGAGAGAGGATGGTTAACACGGAGTTCATCTTCACGCTCCCATGTTGCTTCATCAATGTAATGGTGTGACCACGCACCTTGCAAAACTTGATGGACTTGTTGCGTCCTCCGCTCATGGTCTCAAGGATTTTGGTGGGGTGTTCTTGATAAGACAGATCTTCTTGGAGGTCGATTAGCTCATGATCCACGGTCTTGCCGGGTCTTTGAAGCACTTCTTGAGCTGAGAGATGTGGAAAACATCATGGACTTTGAGTTTTTCCTAAGCTCTAGTGCATAAGCAACTTCTCCTCTTCTACCACGTATCTTGAAAGGACCGATGTATCTAGGAGCCAACTTTCCTTTGATAAGCGGTGTGTTCCTCTCATGGGAGTGACACGAAGTTAGACGAGATCACCAGGGGCATATACCATATCTGTGCTTCTGTCATAGTTGCTCTTTCCGACTTTGAGCAATCTTCGTTCTCGAATGATATGCACCTTCTCCTCTGCTTGGGTTACAATGTCGGCCAAACCAGATTCTTTCTCACACTGACCAACCAATTGGAGTTACGCACTTGCGTCCATAGAGAGCTTGAATGGTGCCATCTTGAGACTCTTCCGAAGCTGTTGTTGTAGGAGAATTCAGCATATGGAAGGCATTCCTCCCACTTCATGCCAAACGAGATGACGCAAGCTCTAAGCATGTCCTCGAGAATCGATTGATTCTTTCCACTTGTCCTTGAGACCGAGGGTGGTAAGGGTCTTGAAGTTCAACTTTGTTCCCAAAGCTTTTGGAAACTCTCCCAGAACTTTGAGGTGAAGATGCTCCCACGGTGCGAACTGATTTCAAGTGGAACCCCATACAAAGAGACAATCCTGTTGATATAGAGCTCAACAACTGAAGTCCAGAAATTGTTTCTTTGACTGGGAAGAAGTGTGCCACTTTAGAAAGCCCGTCGATGACAACAAAGATTGCATTGTTGCCCTTTTGCGACCTTGGAAAACCAGTGATGAAGTCCATCTCAACTTTCTCCCATTTCCATTCGGAGGTTTCAATGGCTGTAGAAGACCAAATGGTTTCGATGGATGCCTTGACCCCTGGCAGACATCACATTCGAGACATACTTAGCACAATACCTTTTCAACCCAGGCCACCAAGATTGTGTTTTCAAGTCCATGTACATCTTTGTGCTGCCAGGATGGATAGAAAGAACCGAATCATGTGCCTCCTTGAGAACTTGGTCTCTCAGACCCGGGTAGTTTGGAACAAACATCCGGTGTTCAAAGAAGAGCGTTCCTTGATCATCAACATGAAAGGACTCATACTTCGGAAGGCCAAGCTTAGAGATGAGCTTTACGGTGTGGATCACCAAGTCGACGAGAGAGCGAATCTGTTCTTCCAAGAGAGGAGTAGCGAAGGTTCAGAGATGCCCTTGTTCCACAATTTCTGTGTTGAGACGGAATTCCTCGCACAAGAGAGGTCCGCTCTTCTACCATGAGGTTGTTGACATAAGCTTTACGACTAAGCGCATCTGCCATGACATTTGCTTTGCCTGGAGTGTAGTTGATGGTCACATCAAAGTCATTGATTGCTTCGATCCATCTCCTCTGCCGAAGGTTGAGATCCGTTGAGTGAAGATATACTTCAAACTCTTGTGGTCCGAGAAGATCTCACAGGTTGCCAAGCAAGTAGTGCCTCCATAGCTTCAAAGCAAAGACCACCTTTGCTAACTCAAGGTCATGTGTGGATAGTTGATCTCATGCGTCTTCAACTGACGAGATGCATAAGCATCCACCTGTTGCTCTTGCATAAGTACCGCACCCAATCCTTGCAAAGAGGCGTCGCAGAAAATCTGGAAAGGCTTAGATGTATCCGGAGGAACCAAGACTGGTGTGGAAGTGAGCTTCTCTTGAGTGTCTCAAAACTTTTTGGCAAGGTGAGTCCACAGTACTTCTTGCCTTTCTTGAGGAGGTCGGTAAGAGGCTTTGCTATCTTTGAGAAGTTCTGAACAAAACGACGGCAATAGCTAGCCAAGCCGAGAAAACTCCGCACTTCCTTGACATTAGCAGGAGGAAGCCATTCAACTATTGTCTTCACGGTTTCCGGGTTGACTGCAATGCCCTTGGCAGAGATAACATGACCCAAGTATGTTACTTCAGGCAGCCAGAACTCACACTTAGAGAACTTTGCATACAAGCGGTTCTCACGAAGCTTGTTCAGGACACACCGCAGGTGTTCTTCATGCTCCTCCTTGGACTTGGAATAGACCAGAATGTCATCCAGATATACCACAACGAACTTGTCCAGGTACTCCATGAAAACGGAGTTCATCAGCCTCGAGAAGGTAGCAGGTGCGTTTGTGAGGCCGAAAGACATGACCGTGTACTCATACAGGCCATAGCGGGTGGTGAAAGCTGTTTTGGGCACATCCTCTTTGCGAATTTTGATTTGATGATAACCACTTCTCAAGTCCAGCTTGGAGAACACCACAGCTCCTGCTAGCTGATCAAATAGATCATTTATCCGAGGAAGAGGATATTTGTTCTTGATGGTTTTAGCATTTAGAGCCCGGTAGTCAACACATAGCCTATCGGTTCTGTCACGCTTCTTCACAAAGATTGTTGGGTTACCCCAAGAAGAAGTGCTATGTTGAATGAAACCCAATTTCTCTTGTTCATCAAGTTGTCGTTTGAGTTCGACAACCTGGAAGGACCCATTTTATATGGCCTCTTGGAGATAGGAGCTGTTCCAGGTTCAAGCTCAATCACGAATTCAACTTCGCGATCCGGAGGCATACCCGGCAACTCTTCAGGAAAGACATCTGGGAACTCACAGACCACCGGTACACCCTGAATAGCTTCCATAGCATCATTATTCAGAGCAGCCAAGGAATAGAGCTGGACAGCAGGAGTCAGACTTGGAGAAAAGACTACATGGCCTTGAGAATCTTGAGATATCTTGGCGTCAAAGACAATCAATCACAGCTGCATTTGCTGTCAACCAATCCATGCCCAAAATGACATCAATGTCAGAGTTGCCCAGAACAATCAAAGAAGCCAAGAATGAAGAGCCACCAATCTCAACTTTATTGTCATGACTGATATACTCAGCCCTCAGGTTGGAACCAGGAGATAAGACCATCAGCTTCTTAAGGAGAGGATCCAGATTTAACACGTTCTCATATGCAAACTTGTGTGACACAAATGAATGCGATGCACCAGAATCAAAGAGAACTCGTGCAGGAACTGAGTTAACTGAAAGCATACCCATGACAACTCCAGGTGCGAGCTCAGCTTGAGAGGCGTTGACGCAGTTGGCGCGAACAACCGCAGACCCGGGCTTAGTGTTGATGTTGAGAGCCCGAGGCGGTGGTGCACGAACCGAAGGAGAGCTTGATGCAGATCTTGGCGGGGGTTGAGGGAGAGCTTTGTTCTTCATTGGACAGTTCCAGTGGGGATGTCCAGGATCTCCACATGTGTAACAAGCACCGTGAGGACGTGGAGCAGAGTAGCCAGGGACTCCGCCAGGCGCTCCAGGGTAAGGGTTGTTGTAGCCCCTGGGAGCCGCAGTGGTGAAGTTTGGTGGCCTTGACGTGAAACTCGCAGGTCTTGGTGGAGCCGGGAGCGACGGTGGGGTGTTAGGAACCCAGACACGCCGCTTAGAAGGAGCTGCCATAACTGCAGAGCTTGATGCATCCCTGTTATGTTTCTTGGACTCCTCAAACATTTGCCTGCTTGACTCCTCTTGCAGTCTTTGTCTTTGTAGTTCCAGAAGGTTGCCGGTCTTGCATGCGTGATTGCATACTTGATCGACGCATTGAGCCCTTGCACGAATCTTTTACGCTTTTCTTGTCATCGATACCTCATCACCACCATAGCGAGACAGTTCATGAAGTTCTGATGTAGGTGTTGACGTTATCATTTCTGCTTGAGGTTGAGGAAAGCCTCCTTCATCCTTTCCATCACAATCTCCGAGAGAAACTGTTTTGAATGCCGGTGAACCTCTCCCAAGTTGGCTGGAACCCAAAGGCTTGCCTTCAAGTAGTTTTCCCACCAAAGAGCCGCATCTCCCTTGAGAAGGTGGGTAGCACACTTGACCCACTCCTGCTCGAACATCAGCCTCTCGAGCAACCTTGAGATCTCGCAGCCAATCATCCGCGTCAAGAGGTCGGACACATCAAACCGACGAGGTTGAACTTGAGGAAGCTCTTGATGTCACCACGCTTGGGAGGTGGAGGAAGTGGAGCAAACTCATTCCTTCTGACGCTCTCCTCGAAGCGCTGTTGGTTCTCCTGCATTGCCGCCAAAGCATTAGCTATGCTTGACAGCGCTGAGCCCAGTTCCGGAGGGATGTCCTCTTCAGTCCGGCGTGGGGGAGCCATCCTGTCATTGATATAAAACTCAAGTCAGTACTATAATGGAGAATGATAATAATCCAAAATAGTACCAAGATGGAATTAACCAAGATTAAAGGATACAATTTACTGAGATGATATAAAAAATATCAACAAAGTTCATAGCACCTCAAAGATATTAAGCATATCGCACACGACTGAAAAGGAGTGTGGTACACAAACATATCAAAGAAAATTTTTCCACAAATTTCGGCATTAGAATACCAATAGATGCGAAAAATTACTTAACGAATCAAGATTAGTGACTCTACCGATTCAATATACAAAAGCGAATGATACAAGTAGTGGTATGGTCGCGACTCCATCCCGCACTCAAATCATTACTCCGCACATGAACAAGTGGAACACATATCCTAACCCCTTCTTCTCACGACGAAACCTAAAGATTGGTACTACGGAAACGAACACCCCAAATAAGATAGCGTCGGATACCAAGAGGAAGTTAGATTGCGTCGGTTTACAAAAGCCTGTCGATATGGAATGTACCAACAGTTGATAACCAAAGGCAGATAAGATAACAACTTGGATGCAACAGATAGACAAGGGATTACACACACACACACACACACAACCTATGGTACTACGGAAACCCAGAACACGTGAATCCTAGTTTGAACTTTGAGAAGAGGATTGAAAACGTTACACTTCCTTACCAGAAAAGGGTGGTGGGAGGGTAAGAAGAAAAGTGGAAGCAGTCCTACTCTCGCGTTTTGTTTTTCCCTAATATACATAACTACCAAAATATTTGCTAGACTGACAACGACCGTTTGGCTGAAACCACGAAGGTCGGGATGGCTCGATACCAATTGTAACTACCTCGGTGAACTACGCCCTAGATACAAGCCTGGATGAGTGATAGTGGTTGAAATAGTACGGTGGGGCCCCAAAAGCCACTCACCGGTAGTCCTTTCAGACGTCCCAACCACTACCCTCTCAACGGGACTGTCAGACGGGCGTGGTCGGCGAAGAAGGATCAACTACGTACACAAGTGGGTATGTACGCAAGCCACCATACAAGAGTACATCGAGCCACACCATCTAGAAAGAAAGGAAATATACCAACGCCATACGGCAAGATTCAAATGACTGGATAAATCTATATTTTAGGATAACTCCTCATACAACACACATCGAGTATCATGCGAAGCGGCAAACAAGATCCGAGTACGGATAAGAAGCACATCGGCATAAGATGCCAGAAATAAGCACATCCCAACTAGGTCTCATGGATCCCGTTCCGGAATCTCTACACCGAACGATCGTTGCCCACATCTTGGCTTCTTCCACCCAAAGATCCGTCCCGAGAAGGTACTGCTCATCCGAATCAAGAATTTATCGTGAGACCCTAAGGGTACTCAAAGAAGTCTTAATGCCTCTAAAGGGGACACAACACAGGGTGACGCAATTGCAGCGAAAGATAAACCCTAGCAATTCTACAGATAAACGCTAACCATCCGCCTAACCAATGATAGACGGATGTCCGTGAATTTAAATACAACAGTTATAATGGTAATCTCATCCGGTCCATCCTCCTCCCTGCTTACCAACAAGGAAGCGGACGAACAACCCCCCATCCGTTGGCAATTTTATTAACCATTCCATGAGTGTTGCGCTATTTACTAGTCAAATTATTTAGTCAGATTAAGGCGGTACTTTAGTTATGCTTGTCTATGATCAAGAAACTGTGCTCCAAGTCGTCCATATCCGCGGACACGGCTTTCAGAAAGTTTTACCCGGCCGGGGTGCACCAGTAGCAACACACTCGATCAACCTCGAAAACCAAATCAAAACCCAACGAGGCTTTCACGGTGAACAATCACAAGATTCAGAATTATTTCAGGCCACCCTTAAGTAGATCCATGAACGGTGACCGAAGGAGACGCTCAAGGTTATGGGGACGGTTGTGAACGATCGGGAACCCGAAAGTGTGGCTGGGCTTGTCGACATCATGAATCGTGCCATGATCCTAACAAAGACAAGACTGCGCAATTTTAAATACGAGAAAAGTAGCATGGCATAAGTACAGATCGTAAATAAAACCTCAAACTAGTTTGTGGCCCCAAGAAATAAGACGGAATCAAGCTCGGCCTGTGGGGGGTCCCATATACCTCCGGATGTGGATAGCGATAAATCAAGGAACAGGAATCAAGTACTCGGGGTCTTACGGACACAAGTGAGCAGGAAAAACCAAATAGCAGATGTTGCTCACCGGCGCCACTTTCTTTAGTTATCCCAGAACTACACATGTTAAGTTGTTTAGGTACCTCATTATTCATCAGACTCTCACAAACCCTACACATGTTGTTCTACGACTCGCATGGCTCAAACAACTCCTATAGTAGTGGCTCATAGGATGGAGGAACAAGCTTAGTGGGGTTGAAAAGTAAAGGCTATGCATACTTGGGATTCAATTTAATGCAATCGCGACTCAATGATGCAAGAATAAGATAGAGGCAATAGGTACTGTATGTATGCAAGCATGTGGAAGTGCTTGCCTGTCAACTCAGTTGTAGCAAGGGACGGGTCTGGGTAGAGCTCCTGGTTGTCTTGATACAGCCCCTGCTCAGTGTCTATCCGAGAAAAACCAAACAAACAAGGCCAACATGAATATAGAGCACAAGCATTGGAATTAAATGCGTCAAGCAAACAATCATGCCATGATGAATGATGCACAAGTTGCATGGCAAGTAAGGTAGCATGGCATGGTGAGGTGTGGTGGACAAGAAAATAACATTTAATTGGGTTTTAGTCACATTTCATTGCCATAACAGTTGTTGTTCAATATATATTTATATGATGCATGCTGCAATTGAAGTCATGGATAGCATAAACAGAAAGGTCTCGTCGAGCTGATCAATTTAGGCTCATCATTTGCTAAATTTGGATTTATAAAACAAAAGTTATGAATTATTGAAAAAACCAGTGGCATTGATGGTAATTTAAATAACTTGGAATTTTACTTGTGCAACAGACAAAATGGATGGCATATTTGAGATCCTCTCATTTTTCTGATATCCATACATATATCATTTGCCTTATTTGGAAATATAGATGAAAAGTTGTTTGAATTTGAAATTTATTTGAATTTAAATACTCAGAAAAAGATTTGAATAATTTAAACAAACACAGCCATACTTTCTGCACTCAGTCACAGCAAACCCAGCCACTTACAGGTGGACCTGAGCTTACCCAGGCCCACGCGCGCAGGAAAAGAAGTGGCACCGCGGCTGGTACTAGCTATCGTCACGATGTGGATGGGTTACGGGGAGCACACGCCGTCAGCAATGAGGACGCGACACGGTGGCAATCTGTGGACCGCGGGTTGAATCACCAGAACCTGGGGAGCCTTATTGCATAAAACCATCAGACGCTGGGAAGTGGGGCCGAGGACTGCGGGTTTTAGGCGGGAAAAAGGGCAGGGGTCTAAGCGCAAAGTCGCTGCATGGCTCGACGGCAGCTGCAGCTGCCGGGCCGCGGTCGGACCTTTGGCCGTCGTTGGCGACGCCGCTGCTGCTCCAAACCACACGGACCCAAAACAACAATTGTAGAGGGAGCCACGGCCTACTTGACTTAGGGTGCTAGCGGAGGGGAGCCAGAAGGGTGGGCTCGAACTCGACCGGATCTACGGCTGCAGCGCTGTGCATGACATTGAAGTATGGCGCTGTAGCAGAGATCGCGAATGAGGCACGGCGAGGAGGGAGAGGTTGTCTGGGGGGAGGAGGGACTCACCAGCAGCGCGACGGTGCGGTGGCCGGGTTCGAGGATCAAGCGGCAGCTGGCGGGACGCCCTGGCGATCACGGGCCTGGCGCAGCTCTCCTCGGGTTTCAGCGAGCTCCAGCGCTTCACGGCGAAGCAGGGGAGGTCGACGCCGGTCCCGGTGCTGCTAGCGCGCCTCGGGGAGCTACGGAGCGAAGGGGGTGCTGGGGTGCCGTCGTTAGGGTTTAGAGGGACGGGGTGGCATGGCGAGCTGGGGAAGGGAGAAAGAAGGAAGGGGAAGCAGAGGGGCCTGGGGTTACCTGGGGTCTGGGGAAGGCTGGGGACGAGGGGAGGATAAGATCGAGAGAGGGGGGGCAGGTAGGGGGTGAGGTAGCTTGCGTGGGGGAGGGGCCGACGGTGCACCTCACGTGCATGGCTAGCTGGCAGGCGTGCTCGAGCTGGCCGGCTGCCAGGTGGGACAGGACGCTGCGGGTGGGCCAGGGGACGTGGGCAGGTGAGGCCGGGAGGGTGAGAAAAGAGGGGAGAAGAGAGGGGCCGGCTCGGCTAGGGTTAGGTTGAGGGAGTACCTTTGGCGTGTGACCATGTGGTATGTAAGATAGGACTAGGGTGGTAGCTAGAGTGGAGAGGGTTTTGTTTAGAGAGGATGTAGACTAGGTATGGTTTAGGTAGAATGGGGATGGCAAGGTAGATTTTAGGGTGGCTAAGAGAGAGGGGAGAGAAGAGAGGATGGCATAAAAGGTTGATCATGCATGCTTCCATACCAACACACATGATCAAGAAAAAGAGAAAGGGGGAAGATAGGGAGAGGTGATGGCCGTGTGATGATGGGGTACTCCTTTGGCCCATGCATGATCCAAGCAAAGAACAAGCAAGCTCCAAAAGAGAGGGGGGAGATGGTTTAAGATGTGCATGCCACATAGCACATGTGTGTGCATGGGGCATGGGGGGAGGGGTTAAGCTAAAGGGGGGATAGAGATAGATGATGGTCTTGATGAAGATCTACCAGCCCAAACCAGATTTAAGCAAAGGAAGAAGATCCACTTAGGAAAAACAAGCAAAAGCCAAAAACTAGAAAAAGGTGGCACTTGCATGGCCCATGCAAGGTAATTAATGCCAAAAGGTTATATTGTGAAAACAACATTATTTCATGTGGCTTTAATCCTTGCATTCCCAAAAAGTGGGCAAAGGCCAAGCATAGATTATGGGTGGAATCCAAACAACCAGTCATGAGCTAGAGATAAATCAACAGAAGCCAAGCTCAGATTAGTTGGGTGGTGGAATTATAAGGTGGTGAAAGAAAAGGTGGTGGAGTCAACAAGAGAGATGCCCTCAACTCAACTTGGGCATATAACAATGTATCAAGAGCCAAATACAATATCAAGAGGCAGATACAATTAATCATGCACATGAGATAAGAACCAAACAAGAAAAGGGTTTTATATGATGCTCAAATGCAAGGTGGTATGATGACATGAGCATGATATGATGATGATGCAACAATAATATGTTGGAAGTGGCTCTTTTTATTATTATGACATGTAGCATTACAGGGGTTAGACAACTGGGATGCTACATTAATCAAGCTCAATTACCAGTTAGAGGAAACAGTATAGAACCACTAGCATCAGATCAATAATAGCATCACATAATCAAATCATGACAGTAAGCACTGAAGTGCAGTGAGCACAATCCTCACTAGGCATCACTACCAGATCAAATCATCAGCTTACAACCACATACAGGGATGAACCCTAAAACCAGGGAAGAACCCTAGAACCAGTATGAACCCTAATGAGGGATGGCCAATAGTTACACACAGATGAACTCATAGGAGATAGAGGTATGGGTGATAACCAAGAAACAACTCACATGTGGTCCTCGTTGTAGAATAGAAGAGGAAGCATAGGGCCGACGAGCGCACGGCGGCACGGGGAGCACCCAAAGGGCACTGCAACCCGCACCAAGCCGAGGCGGCAGCCACAACAGCGTAGGAGGACAGACAGCGCCACCATAGCAACGCACGAACACCTCACCTCACCGCACCACGGGAGCACCGACGGAGGCGTCACCAGCACCACCCAAAACCCTAGGGTTCGGGACGGGGCTAGCTTGGCCACAGGAGTGCCCCAGAACCAAATCGAGTTGGAGCAGACGAAAGAGTATGGTCAACAACCTCGCCATACAACATGGCGGCGGCCAGGGAGGACCACGGCAACGGGAATCGCACGGCGGCGGCACCAGTGACCACGGGGTCTAGGAGGAGAAAGGGATGAGGACGAGAGGAGGTGGGGCTGTGGACTGGGCTAAACAGGCCAGTACCCCTTCGGGGAGATCTTTTGACTAGGCCACTTGGGCCAAGTTAGGCCCAATAAGCCCAATGGTTGTCCCAAAATCCTAAAAGAAATTTTAATAATTAATAAAAGACCAAAATAACCCTAGGACTTAATAAAATTCTAGAGCATAAAATAGAAGTCTAAAAAAATACAAATAAAATAGTTTTAGATTCATAATAATCCAACCTATTTAATTAAATTAAGAAATAATGTATATATATATAATTTTTGGTCAAGAATTTTATAATATATATATTCCCTATGGAATTTTATAAAATTAAAGAAAAAGGATAAAAATAAATAAAAATCACTTTTATTATATTTTGTTATTGTAGTATTTTAGAAAAATACTAAATAAATATTTAGAGTTACCAAAAGAAATTCACTTTTATTTAAATACTATTTCTTAAAAGAATTATTAAACAAATAAATATAAGAGTTTATATTAAATAAAAAATTTAGTCTTTAGCTCTATTAGTAATATATTGAATGTAATATTTATAAAATATTAAAGGTTATTCCTTAAAATGAATTCCTTTATTACTTAAAGAAATTCCAGAAACTAAAATATTGGGTCAAACACACAAAGAAGATAAATAATAAATAATGCATTACATTATTATGCATATTCATTTTGCTTCTTTAAATATTGTCCTTACCGGGCAATAATGATGTTTTGTAGACATAGAAGCTCAAGGTCTAGTGCAAGCATCTGACTTCACTACCTTGCAATCACAAGGCAAGTTCATCACTTGCTCATGTCCTTTAAAGAGTCTTTACCAAAGTATTTGCAAATTGTGTGTTATCATCTATGTTTTAAGGAAAGAAAATATTATTTCCTTAAATAAATAAATTGTTGATATCATCCTAAGTGATGATATAATGGAGCAATAGAACTTAGGTTTCTATTTGCAGCAATGATAATCACCTAGGAATTTAACAACCCCTGGCATCAGTGATTCTAGCGCCGTATATAACACATTAGCCATGAGATTTGGAATGGGACGAAGAAGTCATCTGTATCCTTTTCCTTTCGTATGGAGGCAAGATGAACTTAACGTGACGTTGTGATTCCTTGTGCGGATCCAACATATGGGTGAGCACCCTTAGGCCCCACGTTTTTGGTGTCTAGATAATCTATGTGTGGCTGTTAGAGGTTTAGCCGGACCTATTTGGTACTTGCCAGGGGCATCACCAGCTCATAGAGTCTTCGGGAACTCATCAGGGTTTTAGCCTGCCCAAAAGGGGGCTTAACGAAGGTGAGCCAGCCCCGAAGGATCGTGCAGACATATGGGGTCCCGGAAAGGGTAGTGATTGGCTTGGATCACCTACTGGGCCCCACATCATGGAAATGTGGACGAGAAAGTACACCCGGTTGTGCAACAAGGAGTTGAACTCTCATGGGTAAAGTAACGCACCTCTGTAGAGTGTAAGAATTGTAACTTGTTACTCCCTATTCCGGGAAGGAGCTACGAATGCAGCAGGAAAGGAACTCCATGAAAGTTTTGGTAAACCTGTGAAGGCTGATGGGCATAGTTTTTTAACAATAAAATCAATCTTTTAAGAAAGATTTACGAAAACTGCATAGTGCTAAGGACTTATAGTCCGAGGTGGTAGATAGAGCATCAAACTTCCCACCTTGCATATAATGAAATTATTGGGTAATGCTGTTACTCAGCGTTTCCTTTGATCCCCTGCTTAGACTCTAAGGATCCAGAAGATACCCCAATGTATGCAGCTGAAAGCCAAGAGGAGGTCTTCTATGAAGAGCCCGATCTATACGGTACCGTAGAAGGGGTGGACTACAAAGTCGTCTGTGGAGAAGAGCACCATGAGTCAGAATAATTACCGTAGTACTAGGAACCAATTGAGCTGAGAAACATGAACAATATATAACAATAAGTTGTTGAGCTCAATTTGGAGTTGAAGTTGTCACTTTAAAACTTTCGCTGAAACACTTTATATTTGGTTTGTAAGTTGAATCTTTTGAAGTCTTGAACTTCTGGTATTGTAATAATAATAATGTGTGTATGTTTATAATATGGACCCACAATGTTTCTGTTGTACCACTCTGAGGGATGTGATATTTACGGAACGGTGTTCTATGAATTTCATGTCAACGACTATAGTGTACTACACATGTAGTGGTATGCTGGGTCACCGCAACTACTCTATCTATGCTGAAGCTTTTCGGATTAATAAAGTAGAGGAAACATGAGACTACCAATCATGAGTAGGATCATCATCTCGTTATTTAAGTTTAAATGTTGAGTTCCCTTTTTGATTTTGGTTTTCTTGCTCGTGGACGATCAAGTTTAAGCTTGGGGATATTGATGGCTGTGATATATAGCCATCTACGTCCGTATTTAAACTAGATATTATTCATATATTTGATGAAGTATCTCTCAAAAACCTGCCACTAATGCCTAATGATCAAAGGGGTATGCAATCCTTTCTTGCTATTTTTTCCTGCGCAGATATTGACGTATGATGATGGGAATAACTACATAAATGCCAAAGATACGAGATTTCCAACACGTCAAAGAAACCAGGAGCCTTGAAGTGAATGTTGAAGCTTTAACGACCAACTATACGACGGGAATTTTATTCCGTCCGTATAGTTGGCATCGACTTCATTAGGTCAAATAGAACAACTTTCGTGAAGGGACCCCTATATAAAGAAGCTTCGAGCGATGGGAAACAGAGCCTCTTTTCGACCCCAACTCTCCCTGCCACCAGAAGTCGCCATGCCGGAGGAATAGATCTAGATCTAAACTTCTAAACCATTCTCCACCACCATAGCCATCTTACACCACTTGTAATAGTAGATCTCTTCTCCAATTGGCAACATTGTAAAACTATTTGCTATCAACCTTATGATCTCTATTACAATGTTTATGATTTTCGATTTCATCTCTATGTGTGAGTAATTCTCCTTGGGCTAAGGGCTTCGGCCTAGCCATATAGCTTTTTGTGCATGTAATTTATCATAGATGGGATCATGTATTCGTTTGTATGACATGATGATTGTAGTATCCTCTCTTGCCTCAATCTAAGGACTCGCCAGGTACCCCAAGACCCCGAGATTGATCCAGGTAAAGGGAGTATGAGTAATGACTGATCTGCAGGATAGGAACCCCAGTGACAGAAGGTGTAGTATGGCTGTATGTGAGGAATTTACTTGGGATTAACAGTGACATCACTATGCATATCATTAGTTCTCTTTCTTCTATAGATGAGACTAGTAGGTTGTTGCTATAAGCGGTTGCAGAGGCGATAATAATTATGGATGCACTTTCCATATATAATTATCTTGCTCTAACGATTAGATGCATACCTTATTATTATCTATTATTCCCATCGGATGTTTTGCACAACTACTGGTGAAAACCGAAGACCCTAGACTCTCTCTCTCCATCGTCAACAACAACAAAAATATCGCAAACTCTTGGTCCGGTGAAAACGCAAAAGGAATTTTAAAACTCTCGAAAATACGTTTAAGTAATCTCACTTTGATTTCTGCTTCTCGAGGATTTGATAAACCTAGGTCTACTAGGAAAAAGAGCTATACTATATCCGTAATCTGGATCGAAGGTATCAGAGCCGGACGAGTCGAGGGGAACGTACGGCACCGGTGCGATGCGCTTCCTCGTCTTCCGCACCTGCACGTAGAGAGGTACGAACTATTGCCTTTGACCTTGACCGGATCTTTGGGTGGCTCGCCGGAGTTCTTACCAGAATAGAAAGTTTTTTTTAGCCTGGTTCAGCGAGTTATCCAATAGGTACCAATGTGAAACTTTCATTTGGTTGTTAATTTACAAAACACCCTATTTTTGGCACTCGAAAAATAGAAAATGGCTTTTGGTGCGATGAAAACGAAAACTTCCTCCTTCAAAATTCTAAGTCATCCCAAGATGCACATGTGTACACAATATGGGCACATTATCATAAATTATATCGCGATTCTAGCTATAACATTGATCGTTTGGCTTGAAAGCCATGAAACCTCGAACATGTTAGCTCATTTTGAGAAGTTTTTTCTGTGAGATTTACAATATTTCCAAGTTTTATATTTTTCCTTGCAACTACATCACATAATATGTCACCATGTGAAGGTTTTACATTGTTGGATCATTTTTAAATTTCTTATGTCCGTTTCAAACTATATGGCGAGCATGAAGATTCTTAGCTCTGGGTTGAGCCTCTCTAAAATTGAAGTGGATCTCTGATGAAATAACATATTGTGAACCTAAAAATAATTTTTCCAAAAAACATAAGCATCAGATCATGTACATGTAGTTCAAATCTAACCAACTTCCTACCGATTCTGTGGGAACTTGTCTTTTTCATGAATGGTGGATGGAAAGGTTTAAGATATCCCGGTTGGGAAATTGTGCATGTAAGGTGGTCTAGTATTTTTTAAAAATAGGATGGTACCAATGTAAAACTTTCATTTGGTGGTTGCTTCACAAAACACACCGTTTTGTCGGAAAATAGAAAATGGCTTTCTGGTGCAATGAAAAAAAAACTTCCTCCTGCAAGATTGTAAGCCATCCCAAGATGCACATGTGTGCATAATATGGACATATTATCACAAACTATGCCACGATTCTAGCCATAACATTGGTCATTTGGCTTGAAAGCAATGAAACCTCGAACATGATAGCTCATTTTGAGAATGTTTTTCTATGATATTTACAATATTCTAAGTTTTTTATTTTTCCTTGCAATTATATCACATAATATGACACCACGCGAAGGTTTTACATTGTTTGGATCGTTTTTAATTTTTATGCTCGTTTCAAACTATATGTAATATTTTTATGTTTAACTTAATTTTTATTTACAAATGTGTAATATTTGAGTGTAGATAGATAGATCTTTTTTTTGCAAATTTTGATATATTATTTGTATTTTCTGAATTAGAATGGTTTAGTTATAGTTTTCAAAGTTTAATAAGATAAAAGTAAAAATAGCTATGTCGAGGGCATTGCCGTCGACGGCCAGCTTCGTGGGGTGCCTAGCTTGTTGGTCATCGGCGTAGCCTCTGGCCATCGGCGCCTCGCTCTATTCCTGTAGTGGTTCTAATACCCAACCAATCCTCGACCTAAACCCTTGATCACTTCATCCGAAAAGAATTATCACCTTTAAATAGTAATCCTCTATTTGATTTATTCCAAACATTTGACATATATAGCAGGCGCATAAAAAATCTAGACATATCTCTACCGACTCGGCGCTCGTTCCAATCACACATCGTATTCTACCTTTTTTATAAAAGTCCAATTATTGTCTACCTTTTTCCATAGTTTGCAACCACTCCTCTTATATTTCTTGTACACGCACTCCACCTCAGGCTATACAAGTCCTCTCCTACCCTCTGCCAGCTTCCGGTCAGAAGAAGCTAACGAATCCATCCGTAGCTAGGAAGAAGGGGAGAAGCTACGGAATAGGATCGAACTGTGGCGGTGCGCGACAAACGATGATTGTTTGGATCAGCTGGATCAATCAGAGCTCAGATGTGAAGAACACAGGAGTTGGTTCTTGGATACGTTTTGCTAGGTAATTGTGCCTATTGAGAAGATATAGTAAGCTCATAGAGTTGATACTGCGAGCAGGAGTTTGCATGGGAGATAGGCCATGGCAGCAGCCACATGAGCAGGCTTCTTGTTCAGCACACACCGGGATGATCCAACAAGCTTCTTCTGCTGCTACCTCCTCCATCCATGGAAGCATCATGTAAACCCTAACACCATGAAACTGTCCTTTTTCGTTCTGAAATTAAAGCTTTTTCCTGATGTTTTCCTCTTTCATAATATTTCGTTTTATGAATTTCAATACCTTTGAGCTTTGGGACTTATATCCGTGTATTATCTATTTATCTATGATGCATGAATTGGTCTTTCACAACATAAATAACTTACCTGGAGGCTTAAGGATGAAGTAAGCATCTTAGTTTGAAGATGATGTTTCAGAGTTCGTGTACTATTGTATATATTGACTTATTTTGATGGTATTGGTCCAAATTAAAGAAGGCGATGGTGCAACTAATTAACTAGACTTGCCACCATAAGAAACTTTCATCTCCTTGATGGATCCCTATCTGAAGATTTCAGTTGTCTCCTGTTTTCTTATTTCCTTTAAAGTTCTGAGAAATGCATTGGAAGTGTTGTTTCTTATTCACCTTGCAAGAGAACATTTTCAATAGATTTGTTAATTATGAATCTCGAAACTCAATTGTTGCAACAACTCTTCCTTAATGTATCCTCTTTCTTGGAGTGATGCTTCTCTCACACTGAAACCTTAAAATATATATGTGAGAGGGCTATTAACTTAACAATGATGGTCATGATAACCATTTTGCAAATACTCCACATCGTACTATATTAATTTGTGCAAATGCAGCAGAAAGGGCCCCAACGGATACGACGACATGGGGGAACTTGATCAAGCCCTCTTCCTCTACCTCAACAGCCAGGATCAAACATCAATTCAGGAACAACCGCGTAAGACATGCTTCATTAATTATTTCACATACTATAAACTTTAGAATATTTCATAAAATATCGTATTGAATAAATGTAGCCTGAATATTAAGCTGTGATGGGCAGAGGCAAGACATAAATACTTTCATCGACCATAAGTGTTGCACCTATTGAAAACAGCATGCCATCTACCACGACTTGACATGCCCGGTTTGAGTTTCGTCATATAGATGCGACACAACGATGATGAAATCTCATTGGTCGTTTTCATTCTTTCCGCCCAAAGCTTCTTCTATTTTCTGACATGTAGATCATCTCCCAAAAGGAATTATCTAGTTGGAGAGAGAGAGAGAGAGAGAGAGAGAGAGAGAGAGAGACGTGTAGAAAACACCTGCCGATGTGTACATGTTCTTGCCAAAGATGATCATGTTATTCTCTGCCAGAACAGATACACCCCCTTCCTCAATATTGGTGTGAAACCGTATATTCTGTTGGGGAATTTAACGTGTGAAATGTGTGATATTCACTAGCTGATCACGCAGTACTGTAGAACTCTGGAATGGTCTCGCATCAGACTTCTCCTTCACGTGTGCATGCAGAGACTCTCAACATCTTCCCTTCTCGGCCGATGCACGCCCCCGAACCTTCTCCGAACGCTGCCACCCCGGGTTCTTCGAAGCAGCAGCGGCCACCGCCCAAGCAGCCGGCGATGCTCGCTCCGGCACCGGGCGGCAAGGCAACCGTCAAGGTCGATCAGCTCCCTAGCTACAATCTAGATTCATACATTTCTTGTGACGTTTCTGTGCTAAATTGTGATATCTTTAATAATACCAGAGAGAAGGAACCGGAAATGGCGACACGGGCATGCCATCAACTTCAGAGCAGGAGGGCCCCAGAACGCCGGACGCCAAGACGCTGAGGAGGCTTGCGCAAAACAGGGAGGCCGCGAGGAAGAGCAGGCTTAGGAAGAAGGTACGTGTAAATATGAGCATTTAATTAAATTTAATATTTTCACTGTTTCATAATAAGTGTAGCTGATTAGTGCAACTTTTATATTAAATCAGCATCACTTATTATAAACCGGAGAGAGTACAGTATTATTTATTGTCTTACTGCTAATGGGTACTAGTTGATTACCTTGATTGATTGCTTGGCATTCGCCAAGTCCCAAGTGTAGGATTGGGCTGATGAAGTTAACCTGGTAGCTACTGACCTACTGTGCCACCTAAAAGTTGAATATGTGCAATACTGTCGAGCTAGGGCCCTAAATGGTTTCACGTTTCCATACGACAAGTACACATCTTGTAGACTTTGGTGCATGTATGATGATTGATTCTCGATTGGCCTTTTGTGGCGATGTGCATGTGTAGGCCTACATTCAAAATTTGGAGACGAGCAGGGTTAGGCTGTCACAGATGGAGCAGGAGATGCAAAGAGGTAGCAATCAGGTATCCATATATATTCCCTGATAAAGATATAAAATAAGTCGGTTCCTAGGGGGGGGGCATCTAATAAAATTGGAATTGTACAAAGATATGTAAAATAGGTTTTGATATGAATATAAAAGAAAACAACCCCACCACAAGTGTTAGAAATCACAATCTTTCTACCCATTCACGTCATTTTTTAAAGTAAGGCAAAACCTCGCGACCTTTGCATCCTCGGATGCACACAACCATAACGCATCCACATCATTGTCCACAAGTGGTGACATCTTCTTCTCTACCAATGTTACAGTCAAGTTTCTCAAGACAATATTGGGAGGGGCTCACCAGAAACCCTACCCGCCTTAAAGCAAGGCATTGTGGTGGTAATGCCAAATGTTAATGTTAAGTTCAGTGATATGGGATGGTTGCCGTGGAGGATATATAGGAGATATGAAATTAGATGGTGGTGGCATATGAGAGATCATTGATGAAGAAGAAAGTGAACCATTGTGGCAATATAAGTTTCCATGGGTAGGTGGCATCGACAGAAGCAAATCGACATGCATTGCAAGCGCTAGCAACATGGTGAATAAATGGTTGATGGTGGTGAGGACATGTCTGGCAATGTGTGGAAGTGGAAGCCATCGAGAATTGGGAGGGATAAAAAGGTATCAACATTGGGCTTCTTTCACAAAGCAATAAATAACGGAATTCTTTGGGACTGTGTGGGATAAATAAGCTGGATAAATATTATTTTGGCATCTTCATGATTATTGAAGCTACATTCATGCATATGTATTGCTCCCTCTAGTTCATAATAAGATGTATCGTCATGCTTATTGGACTTATCTAGGATGGTCGCTCCAGATGAGTAACAGAGGATCGATGAAGAGGTTGAGCACGTGACTGAAGAAATGGTAAAGTTGTGCGAATAACAAGGATTCCAACCATTTGTGATGATTTAGGTATTGGGGGTGCGTCCATTTCATTATTGATGGATTATCAAGAACAAATTGCTAGAGATAGAGACATTAAATAATTTGGGAAGAAGCAACTTTGGCCAATTAGTTTCTAGTTGGTCCTTTGCAACTCGACCCATTGAGTGAGGTAGCTAATAACATGTTAAGAATCCTTCTTGGGGAGTATGTTCGCGAGAATGAGACTCAAAGGAATAGATGGATCCCTCCCAAGTGATGGAACATGTGGTTTAATTCGATGTGAAGCGAGGAACAACTAAGGGTAGGCAATGACAGTAAAACAAGTAGGCACAAAGAGCCACTGGCGGTAAGAAACGTGTGTAGCAGCTATGTGCGAAGTGAAGCCATCCGGAGATAGCGGATGTATATATGAGGTCACTGTTAGAGGCATGCGACTAATTTATAGTGTTTTATATATGTATTAGCGATATAAGAATTGCAAGTTAGGGTTTAGCCATCCGGTCTAATATAATGACTCAATAATTAAAACAAATATCTAAAAATTATGTTAATTGCACAAGTTTTCTCATTCTTTAGTCATCGCCATATTATTTCTTGCATTAAGTGTTGCTCCATAAAGTGTATTACTATAGGATATCATGTTGTTGTATTATTCTTTTGATATTATTAAAAATTGTGTTAGGTCCACAATTTTGCAAAAAGAAAAAAGGCGAAGAGAATTTCAAATCAGGTTGCATTATACTACTTCCTCCGTCTTAAAATAGATGTCATGATTTTTTCTAAATTTAATTGTATCTATACACTATTTAGTATCTAGATTCATCCAAATTTTGACACATTTCCGACGTCTATTTTAAGACGGATGGAGTATATTTTTGGAAAATATATCACTTACATTTATTTCTGACAAAAAATCACTTACATTTGTATCACTGACTAGCTAATTAATTTGTTTCATTCATCACTGCAACGAAGGGTGCAATCATGGGTGGTGGAGCTGGTGTTGGAGGACTAAGCCCAGGCATGCATGGAAACTAAACCCTGACTTATTCAATGCCATCACAAACAAATTAAACTTCCTCTAACTTACGTGCATGGTAAAAAAAATATTAGCAGAGGCGGCATGGTTCGACGGGGAGTACGCGAGGTGGGTGGACGAGCACGACAGGATGATGCGGCACCTCCGGGCGGCGGTGGAGGACCACAACGCGGCGGCGGCGATGGACGGCGAGCGGCTGCTGCGGCAGCTGGTCGACGCGGTAGCGGCGCACCACGTGGTGCTGGCGGAGCTCAAGGCCGCCGTGGCCAGGGCCGACGTGTTCCACATCATGTCCGGAACGTGGCTGCCCGCCGCCGAGCGTTGCTTCCTCTGGATTGGCGGCTCCCGCCCCTCTGACCTTATCAAGGTATCTTATCTCACTATTACTAGCGCGCTACGGTGATTGGCTAATGCATACCGCCTCGTATCTACTACTTTCTCCGTTTTAAAATATAAAATGTTTTAGAATTCTTTTAATATATAAATTTACTTAAAACCTGCTAAAAATAGTCGAGATATATTTACTTCGTAAAGTCAAAACATCTTATATTTAAAATGGAGGGAGTAGTAGGTAATAGTACCTGTCAGTACCGTGTTCATTGCTTGAACTTAATGCTTTGCTTTGCTTTCCCTGTACATGTCGTCCACTATGTCAACAGTTTCTTTTGAATCTACTGTTTCGCCAAAAGGAAGTATACAACTTGTGACTTGTGAGTACATCTATCATGCTAGTTTGATGTTTATAGATGCTGGTCATAATTTTTCTTTATCAACAACCAAAACATATCCGTAATATTTTTTTTGCAAAAATTCCATTGATCTATTAATAATCATCAATAGCAATACAAAGAGTGCTAAAAAGTACTTCCTCCGATCTAAAAATAAGTGTTGGAGACCTAATACAAACTTTGTACTAAATTAGTACTAAATCACCAACACTTATTATGGATCAGAGGAAGTAATAAAAATTACAAATAGATTCTTGGACCTAGCGATGACTTCGGAAACGACATGTATTGTGACACAAAGACTAAAATGCACACACGCAACATATGCATAGGTATGTATTTACATAAATCATTTTTTAATGGGACAAATTATTTGCCTTTCTCATTTAATAAGAAGAAGAAATGCCCGGCTTATTGACAGAGCCGAGCCCACACGAAACACCACCAAACAGGGGTCATGCCAAACACCAGTCCGCAAGATCAGATAATCTCCCACCTAAACCGAAGAGAAAACGCCGTGACTGCTATTGGTTAAGAATAAATTAGTTAAGAATATATGATGGATTAGCTAATTTATATATGTAAGTAATTAGTACTAGTTGGTCGTTAATTAATTAAGGTCAAGGGAGCAGCTAGTTCTAAAAACCATTAGGCAGAGAGAGACGTATATATGATGGATTAGCTAGCTATCGTCTATCTAACTAGCTAATCCTAAGTAGGTGAGAGGTCACAGTTGATGGAACAGTTAGGCCTTTGCAAGTTTTCTATTAAGATTGATTAGTACAGATGCTTATATGTGTTTGTTGTTTTCTGTGTTAGAAGGAAGTGTACATGGTGACGTGCAAGAGAGTTTGGTGACGGAGAAGTTAGATATGGTATGTGGGTGGGGGATGAAAAAGGTAGGCGTGTTGGCTAGCTTCTAGATGGAATGGAGGCAACTAACCTTAGAACGAAACAAGAAGAAAAAAATAACTTTAGAACAAAGAATACCAACATCTTTTGATAGTATTCATGAGTGACAAAACCAAGAAAAACATAAATAGAATTGACCTAAGTGCAAGCAAATAACACTACTCAATCATAGGTGATGAGACACCTAATTACACAACACAGGGAAAGAGTCTCACGAATGGGTAGAACATTGCAATTCTAGTAAGCGGTGAAATTTCATAGTAGATTACACACGATGGATCTTTGAAAAAAAAAACTAACTTTATGGATGGAGGCAACTTCCCCTAGAACGACCCTGAAAGAAAAAAAACTAACTTTAAAACAAAGACTTTTTGAGATATTCATGAGTGAAAAAACCAAGAAAAAACACTAAACAGAAGTGATCTAAGTGCAAGCGTAGAACACTACTAGCTCAATCCTACATGCTGAGACCTAATAGAAACATACTGGGAAAAAAAAAGAGGCTTGATCATACACGAATGGGTAGAACACTGTGATTCAATAGGCTGGAAATTTCAGAGATTACACATGATTTAATTCAAAAGGTTCTAAAATAATTTAGAAAAAATTAGTTCTAAGTTTTCGATCAACAGTTGATTCTTTATCCAACTTTAGGCATAGAACCGTGCAACACGGGAAAGGTAGTTGCACATTTCACATTTGTACAGATAGCAAACTGCAATGACATTCTTTGTGCAGCTCATATCTCATACTAGTGTAGCACTAGTGCACACGTACCCCTCTAACACCGGTTTGGAGGACCCTCTAACAGCGGTTCCCCAACCGCTGTTGAGGGTTCGGTGTTAGAGGGGGGGCCCTTTAACACCGGTTCCTATACGAACCGGTGTTAAAGGGTGGCGCACGTGGCTGCCAAGAGCCCAGTTCTTTAACACCGGTTCGTAGACGGAACCGGTGTTAAGTTCTTCTGTGGCGAGATTTAGGCGTTTTCTGCCGGCGGCGAAACTCTCGCATGCAGCATCTCTGCCCGTTACGGGCGTATTTACGGAGGGGGGGGGGAGAGCGAGGGGAAATCGATCGGGAGCCGTATACTTATAAATCGTCATCGGTACATACGAGTACATGAATAATTAAGCAACTATTATTATACACAAACATCGCCCATCGGCACATACATCGCCATCGGCACATACATCGGCACATACATCTACATCGCCGGAGGTGGATATCTAAAGAGTTCTCCGCCAGGCGTGACGACCTCATCAAGTATGAACCCCGCCAATTCCTCTTGAATGGCTCGTATGCGTTCAAATGGTAGGAGTTGGTCCCGCATCCGTTCGATCTGAATATATATGAAGAATGGGCCGTCAATATATATATAAGAATAAAACTCAACACAATTGATGGTAATAAAATAATGTTGTGGACTTTGTTTACTTACTCTAAGTTGTTCTAGTGCGGCTTGGCCCGTCGCACATATCGTGTTGCGAATGAATTCACAAACATAGTACCCACATAAGTTATTGCCGTGTCCCTGATGCGCGCACTTTACGAGAATAGAGAGTTCAATCAAAATAATAATCAATAAAGCATGATATAATGGAATTGGAAGCTAGCTAGTATTACTTACATTTTGGTCTACAAATTTTAGTTCTTCTGACCATTCACCCACGGCCCTGCCCGTGAACATTTTCCAAACCCTGTCCGACAAAGAAAATGGATAAAGGAGTAATTAATTACTTATTTTCACGAAAGTTGTCGATCTAGTGCGATAATATGATTGAAATTACCTCGAGCATCTCTCTAAAGTTTGCCCATAGCTCTTTTTCTTTTAAATGTGAGTCCATGACAAGGACTTTTCTGAGTCGGGTTGAATGACTAGCAGAATAAAGTGGAACCTACACGCATAACTCATCATCAGTTACACTTAACATCGAGTAAGCCGAAACAAAATATGTACAAGGGAGAGTAACAGTACTCACGAGAAGTTGTAAGGCAATAGTATTTCCCTTTTAGTTTGTTGTCTCAGTAAAGACTTTAGCAAGTAATCTTCTGTTTTCCCGGGTTTGTCTCTTACCACTTCTTCATGAACTCTATTTGGGTCAACGAACCCAATGTCAAAAGGGCCTCCTTTCATGCATTCCATAACTTTTTCCTGCATAATAGTATATACATATATGGTGAGCATATATATATACATGCAATTAATGAAGTGAATGAGTTGAGATAAAATTACGAAATAGTACTTACACACAATAAAGGCTGATGGCAGATTTGTCGAGTTCCTTCTGATTGAATAGAAAATGCAAGTCTTGAATGTTGAAGTCGATCGCGTCGTCTCCGCACAAGAAAATCTCATCTCTTATATGCGCCGTGATCCATTCTTATTTTCTCGTCTTGCAGAAATGAAGGTACCACTTGTGCAATTTTCGCATCTTTGTTGGTAGATTTTTGAGCTCCTCTTTCTTGACTAGATTCTTCCCATACTTCCATGGCTGTATGGGGTTGACATCGCATTTGGGCAAGTTGTCTCCCATGACGTTCAAGTATGCAATGTAAGTCATCCCCATCTCATTGGCCTTTCTTTGTAGCTCGCCTCGTAATCATCTACGGGAGGAGCGTCCGTTTGTCAAACATTTGGGCGGGCGCATGATTGGTTTTCCTGCTCTCCGAGCATGGGAACTGTTTTGTGGGTGCCTCACATTGCTACTTTCGGTCTCCCTACGGCCTTGCATCCGCCTTCAAAATCTGGCGCTCGTAGTCCGGCACAAGTGGGGTTTCAGGTTTCAAAAGATTTTTGTAAAACTTCTCCACCACCGGATCTATTTTCTCCTTTGGCTCGGCCCGTCTAGGTGCAAAGAATTTCTTGACCTGTTCTCCGAGATCCTATTGGTCTCCTCGTCGCTGCGATTCCACGGTAAAACCGGCAATGGCTTGGCGGAAGGCTGGGCGTAGTTTTTGAACTCTTTGGCGACGGTTTCTGCGGATTTCTTTGTGGCGATTACTCGATGCTCCTCGTGGCAGTGCTCTTCCGCTTCTGAGGAGATGGCTGAAGCACCGGAGATGGTGACGGGCCGGAGATGGCTGCAGCAGAGATGGTGACGGGCGGAGATGGCTGCCAGCAGAGATGGTGATGGGCGGAGATGGCTGCCAAGCAGAGATGGCTGACGGGCGGAGATGGCTGCAGCAGAGATGGCTGAAGCGGCTCGGGGCCGACAGCTGGAGGCGGCGGGGTGCAGTGACCTCAATTTGGAAGCACAATGTGTTCCTTCTTCCAAAGAATGGTTGTTTTCACTGCAAATTTGAGTTGAGTTTCCCTTCACCGTAGCATGGTCAAGCTGTGCTTCCTCATATTCCTTCACAACCTCATCCACCCGACAATAGCATAGCCATCTGGAATCGGTCGGGTGGTAAGTTCCACCAGCTACGGAGGTAAGGCATAGCCGATACCACCTTAATGGATAAGCCCATTAATCTCACATGCAGCTCAGCGTGTTCGCTCTCCGTGATCTCATCAGCGGGTATCGAGGACCCGTCATTTCAAGCGTTGGCTGCACGTTCTCCGTGGAAGCCACCGCTTTTCAGAAGTCCGGGCGCGGGCAGCTTCCAATGCAGGCTCTTCATGCCGCTGAGATGGGCGGTAGCTTGATGGCTCTGTTGTGCATTCACTTGCGTCTGCGCCGCAAGTGCATGTTCTATCTGTGTCATCCGATCTGACGCTCTTTTTATTTTCTGCGCCATCTGAAGAGTCGCCCATCGGCAAACCCATCCTTCCACGTCATACCCCGTGCCTCGTGCATGTCCAGGTGTTCTTTTACCGATGGCGGCGTGTGAGCTGGTCATTCTCTCTGCCGGGATGGAAGATCTGGCGGATGTTTCCTCGTATGCCGTGATGAGTTCAAGGACGGGTTTGGCAAGGATGGTTGGGAAGATACACAATCCTTTACGGGTCCAACCTTGCCCGATTCCGTAGAACCAAGTCTTTGCACGTAGGTCCCACCCATCTGCAGGGTGTGATCCCTCTCTCATGAGGCCCTCTCAGCTTCCTCCCACTTAGGCCTCACGAGATATGTAGCCACCGACCCGTCCTCTGGTGATATTCCTTCTTGAGGCATTAAGCGTATTGGTTTCGACCTCTTTTAGCTATAGCACTTTTTTATATGTCTTAAATTCGGGCCGTGAGGTCTTATCTTCGCATAATATCGTCTTGAAATTTGGAGTCTCGTCGGCTTTGACAAATTTGTTCAATTTTGTCTTCGATTCGCGGAAAGCATCAGCCATCTTCTTTAGAGTCCACTCTTTGACCTTGTTCTTTATAACGGGTTGTTTTCATCCTCCTCTGGCGGAAGGGTGAAATTTACCAACAACAATTCAAAGCGTTTCTTTGGATCATCATCGACAAAGGTACGTCGCCCTTCTTTGGCTTATTCAATTTTCAATTGTGATTGGGATTTGGTCCCTAACAAGAACTCCTGACGTATAAATTTGTCTGCGGCCTTCTTGGGCTCCATCGGCTGCCATCAACACGGTTGCTTCGATCGTGAACTTTGCACGATCTTTCAACCGCTGGCTCGCGCCTCGCTTGCTCTTTTTCGTAGAAGAAGATGGTTGCTGGCTGGTCGATCCAGAGGGCTAAAAGAAGAAAGAAGCGTTAATTAATACATGTAGAAGAAGATTGTTGGTGGAAGTCAGCTGAGGCTTAATCAATGCATATACCTCGCCGAACTTTGTAACCATTAAATTGCGTTCACCGGAGTCTTCATCTTCTCCATGACTAGTACTTGAGTTGTCGTCGTCATGTCCCTCCAAGTTCAGATATTGTGAGGTGTCCTCATCAATAATGTTCTCCATTATTTCTTCTTCTTCAAGGTTTCTACTAAGTGGATCCATAGTTTCTAAAACAATAATATTATCACACAAATATCAGTAATACATCTATTGAAATGCTCAAGCAAGGACGATGATATGACAGGTTAAAAGTATTGAAATGTAACCCTAATACATGCTTGGTCATTTCAAACCCTAATTCGAGAAACCCGGATTCATATGAGAGGTACATTTACTTCTTCTAATTAACTTGTCATCAAAGTTGATTAACATAGCATGGTTATTATAATGCTATATTGACAACGAGAGGTGGCGACGCTAGGGCGAGAGCGGGGCCGGGGGGCGTGGGGGTGTGCGTTCGAACCAGCACGACGTGATGGTCTACCTAAAATGGGCGACACACCCTCGACGCGTGTGTAGGCTCAGCGAGGACATAGGAGGTCAGGGTCGACGGCATAATGGTGGCGGTGGTCGTCGGCGTGGCACAAAATATACACATGCATATACAATACACATACAATACAATATTTCCTATAGGAATCCTATAGGAATCAATCCTACAAATCAAACAACCACCATAGGAAAATTTCCTATAGGATTTAATCCTACAAATTTCCTATACAAATCCTTTGAATCAAACATGCCCTTACTTATATCCCGCGGGATGGCGGCGAGCGGCAGCGAGGGTGGTGTGGCGAGGGCGGCGGACACGTGGCGCTCACCGGTGGGGTGACGTTGGTCTCGTCGGCGGCGGTGCTCGTCGGACGGATCGGCGGTCGTCGGCGGCGGTGCTAAGCGGCGTTTAGGCGTGGCCTATGAGCTCCGGCGGCGGCGAGACGCCTCTGCAGGGAAGAAGGCGAGGTGGTCGATTAGGGTTTAGGCGTGGCCTATTATAATATCTTTGCTATAAGCTATTTTATTTTTACTCCACATGCTTCTAATTCACATGTGCAAGGATTAAGGCCTAGATCGTCGGTCGATGTCATCTCTACACTTTTCTCTCTGTCAACTGGACCCCACCGTCATCCCTAACCTCGACCATCCATCTGAGCAAGCTCACACGAGAGGGAGGGGCTCGCCAGCGCCCTGGCAACCGAGCTCGCCGCCGCCACGCCCTCGCCAAGCCGAGCTCGCGCTCGCGCCCTCGCCCGCGCTGCAGGCCAACCAGCTCGACGCCCTCACCGCCACGCACGCGCTGGCCACACGCTTCTAACACCACGGACGACGCGACCACATCACCACCTCTCCTCGCTCGACCCGATCCCAGAACCGTCCCACTGGACCTGACACCCTGGCCCCACTCCCTCCTGTCGCTCCCAAACCCACCTGCTCCCTTCCTCTGCTCCCAATACCGAGCACCGCCTGAACCGATCCCCGCTAGGACCTCCCCGCCCTCGCGTCCCGCTGCCCGCTCCCGCCCTCGCTCACGGGATCCCCTCTGCGGCTCCCCGCGCCAAGGCCATCCCCACCTTCCTCCTCGACCACCTCTGGGCCGCTTCCCTGCGCCCGGCTCGCCTCCTCCGTGAGCTCCTCGGCAAGCCGAGCCGTCTCGCCCTGCACCCGCCCGACCGTCCAGGCCTCCCGGCTTTGACCCGCCCTCGCCGTCGGATCGACCATCCTCCCGCATCGGCCTGCCAAAGACCGTTGCCTCGGGCAGCCCTCCCCGCCTTCATGAGCACCGTCGCCGTTCCCGACCCTCTGCAGCCACCTCGCTCCGTGATGCACCTTCTACCGCCGTGGCCTGCCTCTCTGCTGACACCGTCGTTCCGCCTCTCGCCGATGGCCAGCCCGGCGAGTCTTGGGCGGCAACTTCTTTACAGGGGAGGGCCGGTGGGCGGCCGGGCGGCGCCGAGCGAAGGAGGAAGGATCTGGGAAGAGGTCGGGCGGCGAACCTCGAGCGGCGGCGGGCAGCGTCGGGCAGCGGAGCGGTGGGTCGGGCGCGGCTTCGATCGATCTGGCGTGGGGAAGAAAGGAAGGGAGGAAGGTGAAATAAATAACTTTAACACGGTTCGTGGCTGGAACCGGTGTTAAAAAGCGTTCAGCATTTATTACCCCCTTTAACACCGGTTCCAGCCACGAACCGGTGTTAAAGAATGTAAATCTTTAACACCGGTTCGACCACGAACCGTGTAAAGAGTGTGTGAAGCGAAATAAATGCCCCATTTAACACGGTTCCTGCGGAACCGGTGTTAAAGAGGGCATTTATTTCATGCATTAAAGGGCTTTTTAATTCAAAAATATGATATGAATTTAGAAAATTCATATCTTTTTCATTCAACTCAGAAAAATATGAATAATATATCATAATTTTCAGAAAAATAATATCTATCCATTCATGTAAATCATTTTATATTTACTTTACATGAAATTTTTTAAAATAAATAAACACTTATTTCATGCATTAAAGGGGCTTTTTTAATTCAAAAATATGATATGAATTTAGAAAATTCATATCTTTTCATTCAACTCGAAAATATGAATAATATATTATAATTTTCAAAAAAAAAATATCTTTCCATTCAAGGAAAAGATTTTTATATTTACTTTACATGAAATTTTTTAAAATAAATAAACACTTATTTCATGCATTAAAGGTGCTTTTTTAAGATATATAAAGAACTGAAAATTAAGATACATGGCAGATTAAGTAACAATCGGCGAACTGGAACTGAAAATTAAGATACATAAAAGAACTGAAAATTAAGATACATGGCAGATTAAGTAACAATCGGCCGAACTTGTTCGGAATGTTGGAGTGATTTAGTCATGCTCCGCCTACACTGTAATACTCGCCCTTTAGTAAATCGTGCTACTTCGCCGTCATCGTCGTCGTCGGGGTCACCGTAATTGAACCTCTGGAAATACGCGTGGGCTGGACTTGAGGGTAGCGTGGGCTGGACTTGAGGGTAGCGGAGACGGGGTTAGAGTCGGCGGCGGTGTCATAGGCCATGACGCTGGAGAGTCCGACCGCGCCACCATAGCCGACGGCCGGCCTCGTTGAAGTTAGGAGGAGGTGGGCCGTCCTCCTCGTGCTGGCAGCGCCTCTCATGCCGATCCACGAAGAAGGCTTCCCAAGTAGAGAAATAGTCGGGATGCCATCTGGATTCCTCCGCTGCTCGGCGTGAGCTCGAGTAGTAGTGGTTCGTGATGGCCATCCGCGCCACACCTAGAGGGACGGAGGAACGGCACACCTCCGGCCAAGATCCATCCGACGGGGACACGATGGCCCGTGAGCGGGTAGTTCGAGGCGCAAAGCGCCTCCGCCTCCCTGGGTGTTAGTGCTACGGTGGAAGCCATGGGAAAGAGTGATGAGGTTGCAAATATGAGTCTAGAGATGTGCAATGACAATGGAGGCCAACCCCCTACATATATATATAGTGAACTAGCGGGAAGAACTGGCGGGAAGAAAAATGGCGGGAAGAAAAATGGCGGGAAAAAATGGCGGGATGAACCTTTAGTCCCGGTTGGAGACACCAACCGGGACTAAAGATGAACCTTTAGTCCCGGTTGGAGACACCAACCGGGACAAAACACGAGTCAGCACTAATAATAGGGGTGAGTGCATGTCGACATTATGTCGTGCGGCGTGTACCTTGTCCCGGATGGTGTCACCAACCGGGACTAAAGATGAACCTTTAGTCCCGGTTGGAGACACCAACCCAGACTAATAATAGGGGTGAGTGTCGACATTATTTTGTAAGTGTCAACACTATGTCGAGCTGCTTGTACTATAAATAGGCATCCTTGTGAGTCCAGTCCTCCGGCCCGGTTTGAGGCGGGGACACCACTACGGCCGATTCGGAGATGCCGACGAGCCAGATCCTCCGGCATCTCAGAAACTGGTCATAGAGGCACTCCTAATATGTGAAATTAGTTAGCTCCACGGTGTATTGATCTAGTTAGACAAGTTACAAAGCTGCAAGATGGTTTTAGAGCAGGGACACCACTACGGCCAGTTTCGGGAGATGCCGACGGAGCCCAGTCCTCGGCATCTCCAGAAACTGGTCATAGAGGCACTCCTAATATGTGAAATTAGTTAGCTCCTGGTGTATTGATCTAGTTAGACAAGTTACAAAGCTGCAAGATGGTTTTGAGGCAGGACACCACTACGGCCATTTCGGGGAGATGCCGACGAGCCTAGTCCTCCGGCATCTCCAAGAAACTGGTCATAGAGGCACTCCTAATATGTGACCGCTGCGTTTGGAGCTCGAGATCTTAATGGTAAGTCTGACGAATCGGGACAACTTCTTCTCATACTCGGTCCATCCACAAAACATGACTAACACTCAAGACATGTATTAATATTAAAAACATGAACTAGAGTTACATAATATGAGCATGAACTTCTTGGCATATGCCCTTCCTTATGATCGCTTGATCGTAACCATGGAGCATCTTCTTTACTTAACGGAATGCTTGGGTCAGTTTTCCTTTGTGAAGGGCGGAATTTCATCAAACTTATTATAATCTTGACATGTACATCTTGTCCTCGATTCCCACGATGTTTCTTTTCCACGAAAGAACTATGTGACGCTTTGGCTCATCATATGATGTATTCGTTTGCATATTTTTCTTTTTTTTGGTCCGGAGGACATGTCCTTCACATAGAAAACTGAGCCACATCATTGGCTAGGGCGAATGGTTCGTCTAAGTTCTTCATAAGATTGTTGAGATCCACCGTTGTCATTCCGTACTTCTTGTCTACCTCAACCCTCCTCCTGTTAGCTTGACCCATTTGCATCGAAACAAGGGGACCTTAAAATTAGGTCCATAGTCAAGTTCCCATATCTCCTCTATGAACCCATAATACGTGGTCTTTTGCCCATTGTCTTCTGCTGCATCGAGCGGACACCCTTTTTGGTTGGTGCTCTTTTATCTTGGCCTATCGTGTAAAATGTATTCCCATTTATCTCGTACCCTTGGAAAGTACATACATCGAAGACGGTGTCACGCCAACAAGTGGTGATCCCCAACGGTGGTGTTATTCGTGAGAAGTCTTTGCAGCCAAAACTCGCCATGTGTTCACTTATAATCCATTCATCAGACCGCCCCGGGTGTTTGAGGCGTATTAAATTCTTGTGTTCATTGATATACGGGGCAACCAAGATAGATCTTTGTAAAACCGTGTAGTGTGCTTGATTGAGAGAATGCCCGTCCCTACATATCATTGCTTTACATCCTAGGGTGCCTTTTCCACGATCTCCCTCATGTCGTGATTACGGAACACCAATCGCCTTAAGGTCAGAATAAAATCAACACGAACTCAATGACCTCCTCTGTTACATAGCCCTTGGAGATGCTTCCTTCGGCCTAGCACGGTTATGAACATATTTCTTTAAGACTCCATGTACCTCTCAAAGGGAACATATTGTGTAGAAATACAGACCGAGAATGGCAATCTCTTCTACTAGGTGAACCAGAGATGCGTCATAATATTGAAGAAGGATGGTGGGAACACCAACTCAAAGTGACAAGACATTGGGCCACATCTTTGTAACCTGGTAGGCTTTACGGATCGATTACCTTCGAGATATTGCATTGAGGAATGCACATAGCTTCACAATGGGTACTCGAACATTTTCAGTAGAAGCCCCTCAATGCAATCGGAAGCAATTGTGTCATAATCACGTGGCGATCATGAGACTTGAGTTTTGGAATTTTTCTCTGCCATATTTATTATTCCTTTATATTCGACGAAGCGACGGGACCTTGAATCGCTCGGACATTCAAAAAGATTTCCTTCTCTGCTTTGGTAAGAGCGTAGCTGGCGGAGTTAAGTGGCATCGTTTACCCTTCTCGTTCTCGGGATGCATAGGCTCTTGAGGGCCTTGACGTTCTTGGTCTGTCGTGCTTCGGTGTATCTTTTGTCTTCCCATACACTCCTAGAAAGCCTAGCGGTTCACGCAAACATTCTTAAATCACGTGCATCACGTCGATTGAAGAGCGGACCTCTAAGACTTTCCAATAGGGTAGGTCCCAAAATATAGATTGCTTCTTCCACATGGGCGCGTGTCCGGCATCGTCATTCGGAACAGATATACTGCCAGGACCTTTTCCAAAGATTACTTCTAGGTCCTTGACCATACCAAATACCTCCTCACCGATACGGAGGACGGGCTTCCTCCGGAGTTCTGCCAGACGTTTGAAATGCTTGCCTTTCTTTCTTACTGGATGCAGGTTCGGAAGAAATCGGCGATACCCTAGGTACACACCCTTCTTACATTTATCTAAATATACACTTTCAGTATCATCTAAACAGTGTGTGCATGCATTTTATCCCTTGTTTATGCCTACGAAATGTTACTAAGAGCAGGCCAATCATTGATGGTTACGAAAAGCAATGATCGTAGGTCAAATGGCTCCCCTTTGTGCTCATCCCACATACGTACACCTGGTTTGGCCCACAGCTGTAAACGTTCTTCAACTAATGGCCTTAGGTACACATCAATGTCGTTGCCGGGTTGCCTCGAGCCTTGGATGAGCACTGGCATCATAATGAACTTCCTCTTCATACACAACCAAGGAGGAAGGTTATAGATACATAGGGTCACAGGCCGTGTTTGCAGCTCTGCTCACCAAAAGGATTCATGCCGTCGTACTTAGACCAAACCTTAAGTTCCTTGCGTCACGTGCAAAGTCGGTACTCTCGCTCGACTTTTCTCCACTGTGACCCATCGGTAAGTGTCTCAACATCGCGTCTTTCTTCTGGTCTTCCATGTGCCATCGCAACAACTTGGCATGCTCTTTATTTCGAAGAGACGTTTTAACCGTGGTATTATAGGAGCATACCACATAACCTTGGCGGGAACCTTCTTCCTAGGGGCCTCGCCCTCAACATCGCCGAGATCGTCTCTCGATCTTATACTGTGATCGGTGCATACGGGCATGCATCCAAATTCTCGTACTTCTCACGGTAGAGGATGCGATCATTAATGCAGGCATGTATCTTACGACGTCTAATCCTAGAGGCGGACAACCTTCTTTGCTTGGTATGTACTTGTCAGGCAACTCATTATTTCTTGGAAGAAGATTCTTCATTTTACCAACAACTTTGAAAATCTGTTGTCGTCACACCATTCTCTCTTCCATTGCAGCAAATCGATGTGGCACCTAGCTTTTTGTGGCCATCTTCGCAAGTTGGATACAACAATGTTTTGTGATCCTTTAACATCCGCTCCAGCTTCTCCTTCTCCTTTTCAGTTTCACATTCTTCCTTTGCATCAAGAATGGCCCGACCAAGATCGTCATCGGCCCATCGCTCCCTCTTGATCTTCATTATCTACCTCCGTTGCATTATCATCATATTCGGGATACATATTATGATAGTTTTCATCATCCTCTTCTTCTTCGTTGTCTTCCATCACAACCCCTTTTTCTCCGTGCTTGGTCCAACAATTATAGTGGGCATGAAACCGGATCGAAGCGGTGGGCGTGAATGGTTCGGTATTTGAGTAGTCTTTCTTGTTCGACGGTGAACACACGGACAGACATAAAACCATTGTGACCACGGTTTGCATTAGCCACAACGATGAAATTTTGGAGGCCCGTAATGTACTCGAAGTCGGCGGTCACCGTACATCCATTGCCGATTCATCTGCATTAATATGTAGTATATATCAAAAATAATAGGGAGATGACCATTTATATATATAGTACATCAATGACACATGAAACTATAGTTGCCGACCTCGACCGAGACGGAAGAGCAACAAGAAAGCTTATTTTGAGCTCTCGGGCATTTCACCAACACCTCTAGTGCATATGAAAAAACACAAACTAGCACTCTTCACACCCTCTTGCTAGGCTCCAAAATGTGAAAGAATGGAAGAGTGGGGTGTGTGTGGGCTGGGTGGTGTCTTATATAGCCCCCTAACACCGGTTCGTGCCACGAACGGTGTTAAAAGTCTGTGAACCATCGGTGGAAAGACCTTTAACACGGTTCGTGGCACGAACCGGTGTTAAAGGGGCTCCTTTAATGCCGCAGAGGCCACGTCTGCCCCTTTAACACCGGTTCGTAGAAGAACCGGTGTTAAAGCCCATTTTCGGGATCAACAAAAGCCCGCGTTTCCACTAGTGTAGTGTGCAACTTAACTGAGTTAGTTTTGTTGGAACATTGTATTTATATATTTATATAACAAAAAAAAACACAGGTTGTAGCACGACACGTGGAGCCTCTTACAGAGCAGCAGGTGGCGGGCGTGTGCGACATGCAGCGGTGGTCGCGGGAGCGTGAGGAGACGCTTGACCAAGAGCTCCAGGCGACATACAATTCCCTCTCCGACACTATCTGCTCCGACGCGCTGCTCTCCCTCTACCCTGACATGACCGCCTACATGGCGCACATGTCACTCGCCATTGCCAACCTCTCCTCCCTTGAAGCCTTCGTCAGGCAGGTAAGAGTCTACGCTCTCTGATATTCGTATTGAACGTGGACGTGACTGACTCTAGCATGACAATGTCCCGCCCGTTTGATCTGACGATGCAGGCAGACGCGCTGAGGCTGCAGGTGCTGCACAGGCTGCCGCAGATCCTAACACCATGGCAGGTGGCGCAGTGCTTCCTCGCCATCGCCGACTACTCCCAGCGCCTCCGCGCGCTCAGCTCCCTCTGGCTCGCCCGGCCGCGTCACCAGGACCAGCCCGCAACGCCCAGCGCCGGAGCCGGTGGGTGTGGCCGGACCCATCCATAAACTTCCTCATCGCCTAGTCAGCTACATTGCTAGGTAGGTATAGATAGGGAAGATGGTTAATTAGATTCAGACAGAGATGGACAGCTTCTTTGGTAAGATGTTGATGAGGAGTGTTTGTGAATGTGTACATATAAAGAGTCTATATTTTAATAATGCATGGCCGATAATTAGGCAGCGCAGAAATAACAACTGCAATTCACAATGTAATGTGTGTTTGCTATACTAAACTGACATGGAGGAGTTGGTATTGTGAATGATCTTATTGCCAGTTAAACAATCAACAATATTACTGTATGGTGTTACGAGTTACAAATGTGATCTACAGCCATTTTCCCAACCTAAGGGAAACATAGTCAATATTCATTTAAGTTACTACAACAATCAATATGCCATTTCTTGGCTATCTTTTTAAAAATATATACCAAGAAGAGATGTATCTATCATGAGCCTGCGGAGTTGAACCAGTGGCATATCAATGTCTACACAAGAATCGCACAGAAAAAAGGATGAGCACCCTCCGCTGCTATAATCTGTCGAGGGCGTCAACGATGGCCTTGCGAAACGAGTCGTTGTGGAGGAAAAAAGAGGACACGTGGCCTCCTGTGACCCAACGGACTTCGGAGCCTGGCCATGCCTTCTGGAGCTGCACGACTGAGTGTCTGGGAATGTAACCGTCATCCTGAAACAAGGAGGACATTGTTTTAGGCTACAATCAGGCTTCAATAGTAGACATTCTGAGATCTGATATTAGCAAAAGGTTTCAACTTCGGAACACTACAGATAACTAACAGAGGTTTGGATGATAATTGAATAGATCATCTACAACAATACTGCAAACATATGATGCAGAAAACACATCTATTTTTACTTTTCAAGAAGTACACAAATATGATACTCCCTCTGTCCGCAAATAAGTGTACTTCTAGGTTTTGCCTAAGTCAAACTTTATTAAATTTGACCAACCTTTTAAATAAATATACCAACATATATGACATAAAATTGTCATATTATAAAACTAAATTTGAAAACAAGTCTAGTGGTACCAATTTAGTGTCATAAATATTGCTACGTTTTTCTATAAAGTTAGTCAAAGTTTACTAAGTTTAACTTAGGACAAGGCTAGAAATACACTTATTTGCGGACGGAGGGGTATGTTGTTGAGATAGTAGTAAAGCACATACACTAGTAATGAAACCTGACTCTGAGTTATGCTCTAACGGATCTACCTAGTACACTGAAAGTAGAAGACCCAGGTGGCTTGAATCATATTATGATATTGACCATATATATGTGCTAAATAATAGGTGGGGTAGCACTAACCGTTGCACCAACAAATATGACAGCCTGCGGATTCTTCGGTAGTGGAAATCGAGTGACGTCAGTCAGAGAAAGCACCGATCGTAACCTGTCCTTTACTTGATCAATAGTGATTCCAGAATCATGTGCCACATCTTCCTGCAAAGAAGTTGCACCTTGAGCTAATGCTGCTGCATCTTCTCTCAATGCATCCCAAGCTGTGGCATGCCTGTAAAGTCCTTCACAGAAAGGCACGACAGCAGAATGTGGGGCAAGAAATGGTAGTGTGGCAATTGGTGTAGGATGCAAGGATCCAACCATTGCAGCATGTACGCCACCTATTAATAACAAATAAGACTCATGAAAAAAATGGGAAAAGATATCATAAATAGACTTTCTATAAGGTCTGAATAAAGTTCATAAAATACATGGGATTCTCAGTATCATATGCATTTTTTCTAATGGAACTAAGACAACATAGTGAAGATCAAGGAGATAGGTTTGAGAAAACTCATATTATTTATTAGCGCTACTTGTAAGGAATAAGGTTAAAAAAATATAGGAATCTTGAGAAACCAAGTTAGAATGGGATGATTTTGATGAATGGGCCACTGCAGGTCCTTAATTCTTAAGAGAGAGATACATACCCATGCTGAGCCCACATATGCCCAACTTGCCATAACCAGCCTCAGCCTGCAACCAGTACAAGAGGCTGCGAGATTCATCAATGGTGGCTTTTCCTAAGAGTAGAAGGTCACTGACGCATTGAAGCTTTGACCCATGCTGCATGCTTGGACGCCGTTGCCCATAATAGGGGCTGCATTCATACAAGATGTTAGTACCTGCCAGTTATTCGGGAAGATTTGAATCAAAGAAAAATACAAGAAAACCTGACTATACAAACCTCACCTCTCAAGAACCATAGTTGCAATGTTGTCCTTCAAAAGTGGTCCACCAAGCCGGAGCCTTCTCTCGAATGAGTGATCACCAGTGCCTAAATTATTGACAAAAGTTCAAGTTGATTCACACTAAATGAGTAAATGTAAGTAACAGATAAAATTTCTTTGGAAGTAAGGATTATTGACAGGTATTAGGAAAAATCAGAGTGAAGAACTCCAGGCAAAACACAAATAAGATGATCAGGCTTGTCAGTACAAAAGCATCACATGGTGAAAACATGAATCCTAGAACCAGAAAGATCTCTCATCATTTAACTTAGGTAGTTAGAAGATTGAAAAGTTGAAATTTCTGCATTTAGGAGTATACTGATCCTGTTTTGAAATGAGGTGAGGGAGCTAAATGTCACAGAACTATAGGCATCAATTACCATTGATAAGTAATTCAATATAGTGTTCAACATGTAATATCTAATGTGAAAGGCATAAAAAACTACATATTTCTATTCGAAGTTAAGAAGATTCCTCTAGCTAGATGAAAGTGGTACATTAAGATAGATTAGGATAACGATACAAACTTTTTACCTGCCAAATGGACCACACACGCCATCTTCTCTGAGGAGAAAGACTTAGGTGTAAGAAAAGCAACTCTCGCGCTGTGACTCTCAGGAGGCAACGCATGAATTAGTCGCTCATCACATGTCGTCCTGAAAGCACCCTCTCGCAGAACAGAGTTCTTTGTCTCCCAGACTGTTTTCCATATGGGTTGCACAGCAGTTGGTGGCCAGTTCTGATGAGGAGCTTCAGGAAATAGCTGCTTCACCATCCTCTCTAACAACTCAAGTTTGGTACCTCCCCATCCTTTTGAGAAAAATGGTGTTCCTATTTTCGTGCGATGGAGGAGAGTCCCATATATGTGGTCCAATACATAATGTACTAACCCGGTATTCACTGATACCATATTCAGTGAGTTTCTTATCAATGATGATTACTCAATCTTTGTTATCAATTGCAATCACAGACACTGATGAATGCCTGCACCACAAAGATTTAACAGTAGTCCAGGTTAGCATATTTTATAAGAAATAAAACATTCGAAGGACAACCAACAGCAAAATAACATAAGACAAGAATAGAACAAACAAAACTCACTAGTTCAAACTTTCAGATAAATCGTAGAAATAACAGTGGAAGCATTTGATGGATACATAAAATACTGAACTGCAAAAAGATAACTTATACAATTTGGGCCAACTGCTAAGGGCATAGTCGAACTGTGGACATGACATTCAGCTGGGCTCCAAGTAAATGCACAGCAATGTCCAGAGAAGTACCATCAGTTAGTTTTCAAGAGCCACTGGTTTGGCAGGATAGAGCCAGAAGACCCACGAGCAGAACTGAGAACTGTGAAAGAGAAGTTGTGAATTGTGAAGTTGGACTTAACCACCTCAAATTAAAGATGAATTAAAGTGAACTTTTGCCTTATTAACAGAAAAAACGATCAGGACATAGAGCTAGGACTTCCAGGAGATGAGAATTCTAGCGCTGAGTTATGACTTACGAGATGAGAATTCCCCGGAACAATGCAGCATCGTGCCATCAGATATTCAGATTCAAGGAACACAGCCACACCAACTAAAAAAAACAGCATCTCTACCGAAGGAACGCACCTAATCGAGTCAGATCTGGAAGAGAATCGCTTTGCGCTCTTGGACAATCACCACCTGACGACGCCCAATGCAGGTACGCCGTACGCGCTCTTCTCTACCGCGTCACGTCTAACTAGACAGATCAGGATTCCCCCTTAAAGCACATCCTCGAACAACAAGCAGACATCGAATCTCTTAGGAGAACCACCATGACACGACGGGCGGCTCGGAGAGTCTACCTAATACGCGAGGGCTGGAGGAGAGTGAACGGACCCGCGGGGGAAATCCGTTCCGTCTGCGGCAGGAATTCGCACAATCCGGACCGGGATCCGCCGACAGCGAGAGAAGGGGAAGCGCGCGAGGAGGGAGGGAGGGGGGTGGAGGGAGAACCTCGACGACGATTGCAGCAAGAATTTTACCTCGTTGAATCCGTGGCTGCCGCGAGGAAGACGGCGGGCAAGGCACGACTTGGCTGTGGTGGGCCGGAGATGAGAGGAGAGTTGGTCGCGTTGTCGGGAGAGAAGCGGTGGGCGACGGCCGCGAGGTGTAGTGTAGTTCTGTCCCGGCCCGCCCGCCGCGGCACATGGTTTTGGATATGAACGCTTTGCGACTAGCGAAGGTGGACAGGTGGGGCCCGCGCTGGAGAGGATAAGATGTGGCCGAATATTCCTCTTTTATTTATAATAAATAAACCTAAAAATAATATATATTACAAATAGGTCGGACCACCTAGCAACAACTACAAACCCTAGAACGAGTCAAAGATGTTTGGTCATCCTAGCCCCTCCATCATTGAAGACTGCCAAAGTTTTACATAGTAGAGCTTGTTATAGTAGATAGACGAGAAGTTGTCGCGCTACGGTTACAAAGGACCATCGCATTAGAGCAGCAACCAGATGACAATCGTAGATCGGAGGAGACTGACCTGAATAGAAACCGGGGTGAAAGATTAGTTTGAGCCATCATAGCGTGTCAGCTATCACGTCCCATAAAAAATGCTGTATAAAATTTCTTTGAAAAATATACAATGTAAATTTAACTGTATTTTTGAAAAAAATACCAACTTCTAAAATATCATATCAATCTTAATGGATACACCATTGGATAAGTAAATAATAACACTAAATTGTTTTAACTCAAACTGCTATCCATGTTGCCCCATTTTTTTCGTCCGTGGGATGTCGACGATCGACGGCTAAAAACCATCCCTGCGTCTGATCTATGTCGTTCGTCAACGATCCTGAATCACGAACTGGGTTGGCGACGGATAGGCTTCGCAGGACCATTGCTCGCTATATGGTGGACCATGCTCACGTCCTTGGCCCGCTGTCATCATACGCGGGCAATAACATGCTCGGTGCAAGGAGCATGGTGACCCTGATTTGCGAACTAAGTCGCCAACGCGTGGGCTTTGCACGAACCTTACTCACCGTATGGTGGACCGTGCGTGTGCCCTGGGTTCGCCGTCCGCATAGGCGGGAAGTAGTGCACTCGGTGATAGGCATGTGCTAGACCGCGCGTGCATTCTGGGCCCACCGTCATCATACGCGGCACTACCGCGCTCGGTGAGAGGCATTCTCGGCGCAAAACACGTCCACGATCCCCAGCTTGCGGGGCCCTAGCATACGCGGGAACAGTTTCAGCCGTGACACGCCTTCGCACACGCCGCGTGGAGATGCCATCGCTGGAGGGTGGGTCTTACGGTGTATGGTGCTCGCCATTTGGCCCGCCGTCAGCATAGGCTGGCAGAGTTTTGCTCCTTCGAAGGCGTTTCAGGCACGACACGCCTCCACACCTGCCGCGTGAAGCCGCCGTCATTATCGCGTGGGCCTTACAGTCGACCGCGAGTGCTCCATGGGTCCATCGTCAGTGTACGTGGGCAGAGTATTGCTCCGTCTCCGACGGTTTCAGGCGGCGCCATGAGCCCATGACGTGTGCGGACTCTCATGGTCATGGGGCTCGTCGAGAGGCAACGTGGGGTCGTGAGACCTTACCGGCTATAGACTCTCGCGGTCACAGGGTCCTCAAAGAGGCTATGTGTGTCATGAACCCATACCGGTTGTGGACTCTTGCGGTGACCGGGCCCGCTGAGAGACGACGTGGCACCATTAGCCCATGCTGGACACGGATTCTCGCGTATGTAGGGATCACAAAAGACCGACGTGGTGACTGATGGCAAAAAATGTGGCCACTTTTCGTTGGGACTCCAAGTGCAGAGTGTTGTAGCAAGCTTATTTTCCCCACAAGGGTGACTCGAGGGTTTATATCGAACTCACGAGGAATTGGTTATCAAAGGGTATTTGTCTTCTCCTCTTCAAGCAACCTATAAAGTAAAAGAATTTGTCTTGTATCCTCAACTCTACCAAGTGGTTGCCAAACACAAGGTTTCGTATTAGTAGCATGAAATAAAATATAAAACAAACTAAAGTAAATACAGTAAAATAATAGAAAGTAATGCAAACTATATGATATGGAAGATAGTAGAGTTGTTTTTTGTTTTTTATGAGTGATTGCAAGTAGGGAAAATATTTTTGTATTTTCGATATTATAAGTTGCAGAAAATAAAAAGGATAGTAGATGCAATGGAAAGGTGTTTCCTATGATAAAAATCGGACCGGGGTTTATGGATTCACTTATCTACTCTCTTTTTAAGTTATGGTGATCACAAAACAATTCATCAATGATAAAGTTTCATAGAATTTCTATATATGCTTAATAAAGGAATTAATATGGGCATCACATTCTAACATAGAGATGGAATAAATCTCTCTTATACTCCTCAAGAAAGGGAAATCTCCATGCAATCTTGAAATAACATACAAAAAAATGTCCTTCTACAACGAACGATTTTCGTGGTTGAAGGCCCCTTTTTCATGACTGAAGAGTCTTCTACGACGGATACCCTTCGTGGTAGAAGCCCCGTCACAAATGACTCTACCACGGGTTTTTTTATCATGACGGATTGCACCCTTCAGCCATCAAAAGTCGTTGCGTCGTAGATCTGTTCGCCAACCGTGTTGACTGCTGACGTCATGCAAACTAGCATGTGGCGAACACCGTTAACGTCTAGTTAACGTCGTTAACTGTCATAGAAACTATGGTAGAAAGCCAGGCCCATCCAAGGCCTAAAAATTATTAAGTGGGTCGATCCATTATGAAGGCCCAATAGTAAGTCGGCTGTTTAGAGCATCACTGTTTGAAATGGGCCCACAAGTTGATCTGTCATATATTCAGGCCATGTACTATTTCATCCCATTGCTATTTCGCCCTTCCACTGTTCCGGCCTGATATGCATCTAGTCTTTTACTATTTAGGCATGCTGCTTATCCAGCCTTCCACTGTTCTGGCCTGATATGCATCTGGACTTTTACTGTTCCGGCTTGCTGCGTATTCGGCCTTGTAATCTTCCGGCCTATTGAGAATCTGGCCTTTATCGTTATCGACTGCTATATATCGGCCATTTATCGTTCCTACCGACAATCTAGTCATCTACCGCTCGTCCGGTCTTTTCGTTATGGCTCATTGTGAATCTAGTCATTTACTATTCTGGCCTGCTAACAATCTAGCCATTTACTATTCCAGCCTACTGACGATCTAGCCTTTCACTGTTCTGGCATGTTGTGTATCTGCCCATTTACTGTTTCGACCTGCTGTAACTCTGGCCATTTACTGTTCCGGCCTACTAGAAATCTAGGACTTTACTGTTCTGGCATGTTGACAATCTAGACTTTTATTATTTTGGCCTACTATGTATCTGGCCATTTACTGTTCCGGCCTATTAGAAATATAGCCTTTTACTGTTTTAGCCTGCTGCGATTCTGGCCTTTCATTGTTTCGGCCTGCTAAAAATCTAGTCTTTTACTGTTTAGTCCTATTAGAATTCAGGCCTATTACTTTTGCAGCCCATTAGGATTTTGTTCTCGTACTGATCGGTCTGGTCACTATTCTGGCCTTTAACCGTTATTGTCATTACCATCCATGTTCATGTCCATATGTCGTTTCATTGATCGTTTGGTTCTAGCCTGTTACTTTTTTGGTCTTTTTTTTGAACCGCCGACTTATTTTGCAAAACAACACACGAATGCCAAGACGCTAATTAATACACATACAAAAATTTAAACTACTTATTACAAAAATAAAAGTTTATTACAACACATCATTAAACAAAACCTGCATTCTAAAAATTACAGAGTGTTGGCATCCTCAATAAGAGATCGGTACATGGCAATTCGCTTCAATGTATCATTTGTCCTTTTCTTCAACATTTCAGCTACATATCTAAGAGCAGCTACACCCTTTCTTTCTGTAAGCAACACAACCTTCGTATATATATATCACCTATAGGAGCTATACTAGGTGGACTGGTAAGTAAGTTGTTTCCTTCAGAAATACAATGGAAGGATGAATGATAAGAGGGATCACAACTTTTAGTCCTGCCTTTCGAGGACTCCTGCTTCGTTTCAACTGTAGCCTACACAATAAGGTGAAAGGGGTTAAAACAAAGAACAAGGGTAAAAGGTAGTATTATATAAATTAGAGATCATTTAAGAGCAAGTATACTAGACATGGCTAAGAAATTTACTAGGCTCGCGTCTAAGAAAATAAAATCTGCTTCACTTTTTACACCAGATAGGGGACCCACTCATCCGAGTAAAAAGAAACAATAAAGGTATGGGTCTTGTACTAGACCCAGGGTCCATAAAAACTTGCTAGACTCACCCTCACCAGTGAAAAAGACTCTCTAGACACCACAAATCTCCAACCTTGCACATGTTGGACATCCACTATGTATGAATAAACCACACCATAAGCCAAAAAGTGCAACTTAAGAGTTACTATCTATATACATAGTGGACCTTGTCCACAAGCCAAAAAGCTAAGGGCGATGCATAAAATTTAAGTAAGTATGAACTTACAGTAGCTCGTTCAGGCTAACAGTTGCTTATTCTCAAGCGGGTTTGGCTCCTGGTCAATCTGCTAGTAGTATTGAGTCCAAAAGTTGGAACTCTGGTCCTTGTACTCCATTGTCCTTTCTCCGCATTAAGTCATAATATTAACCGAGTTAGCTGGTTTGGATGGATGAAAGCACTTGGAAAATACCAAAAAGATAGCATTAAAAATGACCAGATGTATGATTCAAATTAGCTAGCTTGTTTGGATGGATGAAAGCAGTTGAAAACACAAAAATATATTATTAAAATTGACAAGATGGAAATTTTCTAAATTAAGCATTCGCAGATAGAAACACAACAAAACATGAATATAAATGTCATGGAAGGTTTTCAGGTAGAATGACTTATTAACATAATATGCATACATGCAATATAACTTATTAACGTGACAAGAAACTGCCCTAAGTAACACACAAAAACCTCACACTTCAGCCTTACTTGGCATCAGATTTTTAGTGTTGGATCCTTTATGAGTTGTTTCCATGACCCATTCGAGTGCTCAGAAAGAATAGCATCTACGGGTTAGTGTTGCAGGAATACACCGATAGTGTGAGAATGTAAGAAAGGAAATAATAGCGACAAGCTTATGATGTGTATAAGAACTACCATATGTGGGCACAAACGAAATGGCAATAGCATCCATGATATTAAGCAACATTCTAACGCTTTCATAGCTTACGAGTACCAAAAAAATAGCAAACGGGCAAGAGAAATTATCGACATGCGGCGAGGGCGGGTGGGACACGCATGAGGGCGGCAGGGGCGACGACTGGGCATTTCGAGGTGGATCCGGTGCGTTGGGAGGTGAAGATTTTCCCGAGTGGAAGAGAGCACCGGCGGGGAAGGAACTCCGATGCAGAAGAGAGAACTGTCAGTGAAGATGCTCCCGTGTATAAGAGAGCGCCGGCGGTGAAGGAGCTCTGGTGTGGAAGAGAAGGCTGGCGATGAAGAGGCTGGAGGAAGGTGGAGGTCGGAGGGGGTGGGCTGCGAAGAGGCGATGGGGGGATATAGGTGGCATGAGGCAAATTTACCACCCGTACCCCTCTATTATTGCAGTGCTCCTCTGGTCCTTGTTTCTAGGCCAGGGATAGAAGAGGAATTTTGCATCGCAAAAAACGGGGCGAGATTTTTGAATAGATGCGCGGGATATTTCGGCGTTGTGCAGAAATTTTGAGGTTGAAGCTTTCGACGTACGCTACTCCGACACAGCCGCTCCTCACGTGCTAGCCCTGTCTGGACCCACACGGCAACGACAACATGCTTACCAACATTTAAATGAGTTTCCACACATTTGCCGAAATTGATAAGCATTATATTTTGAAAGCTTTCAAACAAGATGGCCAAGGTCATGGCCCTATCTCTACCATAGTTTATGATAACGTGTCTATAACTACATGATACCTGCTTGGTTAGTGTTTAGGGTTTATGGTTCTAGGGTTTAGGCGTTTAGGGTTTAGGTTTTGGGGCATTTTCAATAATGTTCAAGCTTTAGGCTTATATTCGTGGAATAGAATTGTGTTATCATAATTTAATGAAAGTATATCTCAAATGTTGATCTACAAGTGGATGATACCCGTGCCTGTTCAGGTAACTACCTCGGTGAATTACGCTCCTAGATACAAGCCTGGATGAGCGGTAGTGGTTGAAATAGTACGGTGGGGCCCCAAAAGCCACTCACGGGTAGACCTTTCGGCCGTCCCAACCACTTCCAACTCAACGGGACCTGTACGGGCGGCGTAATCGGCAGGCGAAGGGATCAACTACATACACAAATGAGTATGTATGCAAGCCACCATACAAGAGTACATCAGAGCCATACCATCTAGAAAGAAAGGAAATATAGCAACACCATACGGCAAGATTCAAATGACCTAGATAGATATAATATTTTAGGATAATTCCTCATACATCACACATCAGAGTATCAAGCGGAAGCGGCAAAACAAAGTCCGAGTACGGATAAGAAGCAAATCGGCATAAGATGCCATAGAACTAAGCACATTCACCCACAGATCTCACGGATCCCGTTCCGGAATCCCTACACCGAACGATCGTTGCCCACATCATCAGCCTCTTCCACCCAGTATCCGTCCTGCGAGTGTACCTGTTCATCTGAACCAATAATTTATCGGGTGAGACCCTAAGGGTACTCCGCAAGTCTTAATGCCTCTAAAGGGGACACAACACAGGGTGACGAATTGCAGTGAAAAGATAAACCCTAAGTTCTATAGATACGCTAACCATCCGCTTAACCAATGATAGAGCGGATGTCCGTGAATTAATGACAACAGTTATAATAGTAATTCCATCGATCCATCCTCCTCTCGCTACCAACGAGGAAGCGGAAACAACCCCCATCCGTTGGAAATTTTATTAACCATTCCATGAGTATTGCACTATTTACTAGTCATTTACTTAGTCGATTAAAGCGGTACTTTAGTTATGCTTGTCTATGATCGAGAAACGTGCTCCAAGTCGTCCATAACCGCGGACACGGCTTTGAAAAGTTTTACCGCAGGGTGCACAAATAGCAACACACACTCGATCAACCTCGGAAAAACCAAATCAAAACCCAACGAGGCCTTCACGACAAAGCAATCACGGATTGAGAATATTTCAGGGGCCACCCTTGAGTACACCAACGAAGCTAGTGACTTGAGACGGACCCGAGGTTTGGGTGGACGGTGAGCGATCGGGAACCCAAAGCGGGCTTGTCGACACCGCCAAAACGTGTCCCGATCCTAAGACAGTGTGCTCTCGCACAATCGTAAATCTGATAATAAAGCATGGCATAAGCAGGATAGTAAACAAAACCTCAAACTAGTTTGTGGCCCCAAGAAATAAGATCAAATCAAGCTCGGCTGGGGGTCCCATAAGCCTCCGGATGTGGATAGCGAATAATCTTGGAACATGAATCAAGTACTCGGGGTCTTACGGGACACAAGTGAGGGAAAAACCAAATAGCAGATGTTGCTCACGGTGCCACTTTCATTAGTTATCCCATTACTACTCAGTTAAGTTATTTAGGTACCTCGTTATCCATCGGACTCTCACATACCCTACACATGTTGTTCTACGACTGCATGGCTCAAACAACTCCTATAGTAATGGCTCATGGGATGGAGGAACAAGCTTGGTGGGTTTGAAAGTAAAGGCTATGCAATACTTGGGATTCAATTTAATGCAATCGCGACTCAATGATGCAAGAATAAGATAGAGGCAATAGGTATGTATGTATGCAAGCATGTGGTAGTGCTTGCACGGTAACTCAGTTGAAGCGAGAGCGGATCCGGTAGTGCTCTGGTTCTCTTGATATATCCCCCGCCAAGGTCTATTCGGAGAAAAACCAAACAAACAAGGCCAACATAAATAAAGAGCGCAAGCATATGAATAAAATGCGACAAGCAAACAATCATGCCATGATGTATGATGCACAATTTGCATGGCAATAAAGTAGCATGGCAAGGGTGAGATGTGGTATGCAAGAATAAGTCATTTTATTAAGGTTTGGCCACATTTATTGTCATATTAGTTGCTGTTTACTATATATTTATATGATGCATGCTGCAATTGAAGTCATGGATAGCATAAACAGAAAGGTCTCGTCGAGCTGATCATTTTAGACATATCATTTGTTAAATTCGGAGTTATAGATCAAAAGTTATTAATTTATTAAGTTCCAGTGGCATTTTGTTGTAATTTACCCAACTTGGAATTTAAAGTGTTCAAATAATATTTTGAATGGCATATTTGAATTCCTCACATTTTTCTGATTCAAAAACATATATTATTTGTATTATTTGAAATTATGAATTTAAATTTATTTTAAGTCAAAATAATTAAATAGGGTCAAAGTCAAAGGTTGACTAAATAAATTAATTCTGAAAATATTTGAATATGGATTTGAATTATAATTCAAAAACTAAACATTTTTCATATAAGGTTTGAATTCAAATTCTAAACCATTAATAAGTTATGAATTTATTTAAATTTAAACAGATTTGAATTTGAATTGAATTAATTTGCAAAGAATTTAATTTGAAACAGACAGATTTTCTGGGCTTTTATTACTCAGGCAGATCTACCCAGGAGAATGACAGGTGGGGGCAGAGGGCATAAGGGGGCCACGGCGCTGATTTATCGTCTGCATCATGTTTAGCCTGACCAACACGGCGGTCCAACAAAGGCAGGCCCCACGTGATGAGGGCTGGTGAGCATGACGCAGCCGAGAGGGGTGCGGTGAGGGCTGAAAAACTGGGGTTTTCGGTCAAAACTCCAGGCGACAGCGGGTTCTGGGCGCTAGGATCCGGCGTGCTCGCCGAAACTGGGGAGTTTTGCAAAACTTCCACGCGAGCTCGTCGATTTAACGCCGCTCTCGAACTCGTTGACGCTGGCGACGGCGAGCTTTTTCCGGCGAGGATGGCGTCGCGTCGAGGTGGCCCTGGCTACCAAAACGGAATGTGTAAAGGGTGGCTCCGGCTACAGATCTCACAAGGAAGGGTCGACGGCGGCGTGTTGTGCGGGAAAGGGCACGTCGGGGAACACGGGGGAAAACGTCGGTCTGGGCTTGTGCGTCGGGCGTTTCGTCGTGAGGTCACAAACAAAGGCGCAAAGCGAGGGGGTAAACGGTAGAGGGCTTGGGGAGGAGCTCACCTCTCGATTCCACCGGAATCGAGGCGTGAGGTGGTGAGCGAGGGAATCGGCTGCGCTCGGTAGAGGGACGGAGCAGAGAGGCTTCAGGTGCCGCCGGGAAGAAGACGTAGTCGCCGCTCCTAGCGGCTCTGACTTCACTGCTGACACGGGCCCGTCGGACGAGGTCACTGACGGGGAGGTACCTGCGGCGGTGACGATCAGACGAGCGGCGCGCACACGGAAGAGAGGGGCAGGTGAACGTGGCGAGGCTCTAGGAAGATTGGACTCACCCGGAGGTTGAGGTACTCCCGCCGGTGGCGTCGGCTTGAACGGGACTGCCAGCGGGCGGGACCATGGCGGTGAGGCGGCGACAGGAAAAGGAGGAGGGATAGGGGAAGCTGCGGCGCATGGGGAGGAAGAAAGCTAGGGTTCAGGGGCCTCGATCTGGGGATGAGAGGAGGGGAGGGTGACGCGGCTGACGGCGGAGACGCCAACCGCCACCCGTGCCTGCCTTCCTTCCGCGAGAGAGGAAGGAGAACGGCCAGCGCCAGGAAGAAGAACAGGGTGAAGGGAGGGGCAGGGAAAGCGTTGGTCACGGAGGAGGTTCGGTCGATGGGCTGCTACTTCCTCTTGGCTGGTCCAGTGTGGGTGGTCAGCCAGGTTGTTCCTCTCCTCTTTATTTATTTTGTCTTTTAGACATTTGTTTGTTATTTTTATTCTATTTCAATTTTCCAAACTAGTTTATAATTTTCAAAAATCTTTGGAACCTTTTTACCAGGAGGTTTTGAATAGGGCTTGACTAAGGGAGAGGCAAAAAGAGGTCAAGACACATAAAGAGAGAAAGCACACATGATCACATGATCATGCATGGAAGGGAAAAGGGGATTAGGTTTAAAGATTAGCTAGAGAGGTAGAGAGAGAGGGGTGATAGCTAGGGTTTTAAACAAGTCAAAACAAGATCAAGCAAAGGGAAGGAGTGATCCATGCAAGAAAAACAAAAAAATAACCTTCAAATGTTAGTAAGAGGTGGCACTTGCATGGCCCATGCAAACAATAAATGCCATGTCTTTATATTGTGAAAACAACATAAAATCATGTGGCATTCTTCCATGCATTCCCAAAAGGCCAAGCATAAGATTATGAGTGGAATCCACCCAACCCACATGAGATAGAGGTAAACTCAATTAAAAATGCCAAGCTCATATTAGTTGGATGGTGGAATTATAAGGTGGTGAAGAAAAGGTGGTGGAGTCAATAAGAGATATGCCCCCAAATCAACTTGGGCATCTAACAATATATCAAGAACCAAATACAATATCAAGAGGCAAATACAAGTATTAATGCATATGAGATAAGAACCAAAACAAAAGGGTTTTTGTATGATGCTCAGATGCAAGGTGACATGATGACATGAGCATGATATGATGATGATGCAACAATTTCATGTAGGAAGTGGCCCTTTTATTACTAGAACAAGTAGCATTACTGTGTTAGACAACTGGGATGCTACAACTCTCCCCCACTAAACAGGAAGCTCGCCCCGAGATTCTAGGAAGAAGAAGAAGACACAAAGAGGGTAGGATAGTTGGCACGGAGTTCATCTTCACGCTCCCAAGTGGCTTCATCAATGGAATGGTGTGACCACTGCACCTTGCAGAACTTGATGGACTTGTTGCAGTCCTTCTTCTCATGGTCTCAAGGATTTTGGTGGGGTGTTCTTGATAAGACAGTCTTCTTGGAGATCGATTAGCTCATGATCCACGGTCCTGCCGGATCTTTGAAGCACTTCTTGAGCTGAGAGATGTGGAAAACATCATGGACTTTGAGTTTTTCCTAAGCTCAAGTGCATAAGCAACTTCTCCTCTTCTACCACGAATCTTGAAAGGACCGATGTATCTAGGAGCCAACTTTCCTTTGATACCAAGCGGTGTGTTCCTTTCATGGGAGTGACACGAAGGTAGACGAGATCACCAGGGCATACACCATATCCGGTGCTTCTGTCATAATTGCTCTTCCGACGACTTTGAGCAATCTTCGTGTTCTCAAGAATGATATGCACCTTCTCCTCGCTTGAGTTACAATGTCGAGGCCAAACCAGATTCTTTCTCCTGACCGACCACCCAATCGGAGTTCTGCACTTGCACCATAGAGAGCCTCAAATGGTGCCATCTTGAGACTCTTCCGAAGCTGTTGTTGTAAGAGAATTCAGCATAAGGAAGACATTCCTCCCACTTCATGCCAAAAGAGATGACGCAAGCACGAAGCATATCCTCGAATATGATTGATCCTTCGACTTGTCCTTGCGATCGAGGGTGGTAAGCAGATCTGAAGTTCAACTTTGTTCCCAAAGCATTTTGGAAACTCTCCTAACTTTGAAGTGAAGATGCTTCCACGGTCGAACTGATTTCAAGCGGAACCCCATACAGAGACAATTCTGTTGATATAGAGCTCACCAATGAATTCCGTAAATTGTTTCCTGACGGGAAGAAATGAGCCACTTTAGAAAGCTCGCGATGACAACAAATATTGCATTGTTGCCCTTCTGCGACCTTGGAAAGCCGTGATGAAGTCCATCTCTACTTTCTCCCATTTCCATTCCGGAGGTTTCAATGGTCAAGAAGACCGAAAGGTTTCGATGGACAGCTTTCACTGCGCGACATCGCATTCGAGACATACTTGGCACAATACCGTTTCAAACCAGGCCACCAATATTGTGTTTTCAAGTCCATGTACATCTTTGTCCGCCAGGATGGATAGAAAGAACCGAATCGCGCCTCCTTGAGAACTTGCTCTCTCAAACCCGGGTAGTTCGGAACAAACATCCGGTGTTCAAAGAAAAGCGTTCCTTGATCATCAACGTGGAAGGACTCGTATTTCGGAAGCTCAAGTTTAGAGATGATCTTTTTGGTGTGCGGATCACCCAGCTGACGAGAGCGAATCTTTTCTTCCAAGAGAGGAGTAGCCAGAAGGTTCAGGAGATGCCCTTGTTCCACAATTTCCAGGTTGAGCTGACGGAATTCCTCGCACAAGAGAGGCTGTTGTTCTTCCATCATGAGGTTGTTGACATAAGCTTTACGGCTAAGCGCATCGGCCATGACATTAGCTTTGCCCGGTGTGTAGTTGATGGTCAAATCAAAGTCATTGATTGCTTCAATCCATCTCCTCTGCCGAAGGTTGAGATCAGGCTGAGTGAAGATATACTTCAAACTTTTGTGGTCAGAAAAGATCTCACAACGGTTACCAAGCAAGTAGTGCCTCCATAGCTTCAAAGCAAAGACAATCGCTGAGCTCGAGGTCATGTGGGATAGTTGATCTCATGCGTCTTCAACTGTCGAGAGGCATAAGCAACCACTTGCTTCTCTTGCATAAGGACCGCACCCAATCCTTGCAAAGAGGCGTCGCAGAATATCTGGAAAGGCTTAGATGTATCCGGAGGAACCAAGACTGGTGTGGAAGTGAGCTTCTCTTTGAGGGTCTCAAAACTTGCTTGACATGCAGGAGTCCACAAGTATTTCTTGCCTTTCTTGAGGAGATCGGTAAGAGGCTTCGCTATTTTCAAGAAGTTCTGAACGAAGCGATGACAATAACTAGCCAAACCAAGAAAACTCCGCACTTCTTTGACATTAACAGGAGGAAGCCATTCAACAATTGTCTTCACAGTTTCCAGGGTTGACTGCAATGCCCTTGGCAGAGATGACATGACCAAGATAGGTTACTTCAGGCAGCCAAAACTCGCACTTTGAGAACTTTGCATACAAGCGGTTCTCACGAAGCTTGTTTAGGACACACCGCAGGTGTTCTTCATTCTCTTCCTTAGACTTGGAATAGACCAGGATGTCATCTAGATAGACCACAACGAACTTATCAAGGTACTCCATGAAAACCGAGTTCATAAGCCTCGAGAAGGTAGCAGGTGCGTTGGTGAGTCCGAAAGACATGACCGTGTACTCATACAGGCCATAGCGGGTGGTGAACGCCGTTTTGGGCACATCTTCCTTGCGAATCTTGATTTGGTGATAACCACTTCTCAAGTCCAGCTTAGAGAACACCACAGCTCCAGCTAGCTGATCGAAAAGATCATTAATCCGCGGGAGGGGATATTTGTTCTTGATGGTTTTAGCATTGAGAGCCCGGTAGTCAACACATAGTCTATCGGTCCTGTCACGCTTCTTCACAAAGATTGTTGGGCTACCCCAAGACGCAATCTTGTGTTGAATGAAACCCAACTTCTCTTGTTCATCAAGTTGTCGCTTGAGTTCAGCCAACTCGAAGGACCCATTTTATAAGGCCGCTTGGAGATAGGAGCCGCTCCGTGTTCAAGCTCAATTACAAACTCAACCTCACGATCCGGAGGCATACCCGCAACTCTTCAGAAAAACATCCGGGAACTCAGACCACCGGTACACTCGAATAGCTTCCATAGCATCATCATTCGAGCCGCCAAAGAGAAAATGGACAGCAGAGTCGACTTGGAGAAAAGACTATATGGCCTTCAGAATCTTGAGAACCGAGCGTTCAAAGACAATCAATCACAGCTGCATTTGCCGTTAACCAATCCATGCCCAAGATGACATCAATGTCAGAATTGCCCAGAACAATTAAGGAAGCCGAGAACGAAGAGCCACCAATCTCAATTTGATTGCCATGGCTGATATGAACAGCCCTCATGTTTGAACCAGAGATTGTACCACCAACCGCTTAAGGAGAGGAACCAAGACCAACTCATTCTCATTTGCAAACTTGTGAGACACAAAAGAATGCGATGCACCGAATCAAACAAAACTCGCGGCAGGATCGAGTTAACGGAAAGCATACCCATCACAACCTGTGCATGCTCGGCTTGAGTGGCGTTGACAGCTTGGCACGAACAACCGCACCCGGCTTGGTGTTGATGTTGAGATCCCGAGGTGGTGGTGCACGAACCATAGGAGAGCTTGCTGCAGATCTTGGCGGGGGTGGAGGGAGAGCTTTGTTCTTCAACGGACAGTTCCAGTTGAGATGTCCAGGATCTCCGCACGTGAAGCAGGCACCAGGTGGACGTGGAGCAACATAGCCAGGGACTCCGCCAGGCGCTCCAGGGTAGTGGTGGTTATAGCCCCTGGGAGCCGCAGTGATGGAGTTTAGTGGCCTTGACGCAGAATCTTGGTGTCTTAGGAGCCGGAGCGACGGTGGGTGTTAGGAACCCGACACGCCGCTTAGAAGGAGCTGCCATAATCAAGAGCTTGATGCATCCGGTTGTGTTTCTTGGACTCTCAAACACTTGCGCTTGCTTCCTCTTGTGGTTGTGTCTGTAGTTCTAGGAAAGATGCCTTGCATGTGTGATTGCATACTTGATCGATGCATTGAGCCCTTGCCTCGAACCTCTTCTTGTCATCGATACCTCATCGCCACCATAATGAGAAAGATTCATGAAGTTCTGATGTAGGTGTTGACGTTATCATTTCCTTGCTTCAGGTTGAGAAAAGCTTCCTTCATCCTTTCCATTACAATCTCGACAGAACCGCTCTTTGAAAGCAGTGAACCTTTCCCAAGTAGGTGAAACCCAATGCATCTTGCCTTCAAGTAATTCTCCCACCAGAGCTGCATCTCCTTCGAAGGTGAGTAGCACACTTGACCCACTCTGCTCGGGAACATCGCAGCCTCTCGAGCAACCTTGACATCTCACGCAACCAATCATCCGCCCAAAGTGGTCGATCGAAACATCAAAGGCGAGGGTTGAACTTCAGAAGCTCTTGATGTCTCCTCGCTTGGGAGGTGGAGGTAGTGGAGCAAACTCGTTCCTCGACACTCTCCTCAAAGCGCCTGTTCTGCTGCATTGCTGCCAAAACATTAGCGATGTTTGACAGCGCGGAGCCCAGTTCAGGTGGTATGTCCTCATCAGTACGACGTGGTGGAGCCATCCTGTGATTGATATAAAACTCAAGTCAGTACTATAATGGAGAATGATAATAATCCAAAATAGTACCAAGATGGAATTAACCAAGATTAAAGGATACAATTACTAAGATGATATTAAAATATCAACAAAGTTCAAAGCACCTAGAAGATATTAAGCATATCGCACACGACTGAAAAGGAGTGTGGTACACAAATATATCAAAGAAAAATTTTCCACAAACTCGGCATTAAAATACCAATAGATGCGCAAAATTACTTAACGAATCAAGATTAGTGACTCTACCGATTCAATATACAAAAGCGAATGATAAGAGTAGTGGTATGGTCGCGACTCCATCCCGCACTCAAATCATTACTCCGCACATGAACAAGTGGAACACATATCCTAACCCCTTCTTCTCACGACGAAACCTAAAGATTAGTAACTACGGAAACGAACACCCCAAACAAGATAGCGTCGGATACAAAGAGTAAGATAGATTGCGTCGGTTTGCAAAAGCCTGTCGGTATGGAATGTACCAACAGTTGATAACCAAAGGCTGATTAGATAACAACTTGGATGCAACAGATAGACAAGGAATTACACACACACACACACAACCTATGGTACTACGGAAACCCAGAACACGTGAATCCTAGTTTGAATTTTGGGAAGAGGATTGAAAACGTTGCACTTCCTTACTAGAAAAAAGGGTGGGTGGGTAAGAAGAAAAGTGGAAGCAGTCCTACTCTCGCGTTTTGTTTTTCCCTAGTATACATAACTACCAAAATATTTGCTAGACTGACAACGACCGTTTGGCTGAGACCCTGAAGGTCGGGATGGCTCTGATACCAATTGTAACTACCTCGGTGAATTACGCTCCTAGATACAAGCCTGGATGAGCGGTAGTGGTTGAAATAGTACGGTGGGGCCCCAAAAGCCACTCACAGGTAGACCTTTCGGCCGTCCCAACCACTTCCAACTCAACGGACATGTATGGGCGCGAATCGGCAGCGAAGGATCAACTACATACACAAATGAGTATGTATACAAGCCACCATACAAGAGTACATCGAGCCATACCATCTAGAAAGAAAGGAAATATAGCAACGCCATACCAAGAAGATTCAAATGACCTAGATAGATATAATATTTTAGGATAATTCCTCATACATCACACATCGTAGTATCAAGCGGAAGCGGCAAAACAAAGTCCGAGTACGGATAAGAAGCAAATCGGCATAAGATGCCATAGAACTAAGCACATCCGCCCACAGATCTCACGGATCCCGTTCCTAATCCCTACACCGAACGATCGTTGCCCACATCATCGCCTCTTCCACCCAAAGATCCGCCCTGCGAGTGTACTGCTCATCCGAACCAATAATTTATCGTGTGAGACCCTAAGGGTACTCGCAAGTCTTAATGCCTCTAAAGGGGACACAACCTGGGTGACGCAATTGCAGTGAAAGATAAACCCTAGTTCTATAGATACGCTAACCATCCGCTTAACCAATGATAGACGGATGTCCGTGAATTAATGACAACAATTATAATAATTCCATCGATCCATCCTCCTCGCTACCAACGAGGAAGCGGACGAACAACCCCCCATCCGTTGGCAATTTTATTAACCATTCCATGAGTATTGCACTATTAACTAGTCATTTACTTAGTCAGATTAAAGCGGTACTTTAGTTATGCTTGTCTATGATCGAGAAACTGTGCTCCAAGTCGTCCATAACATGACACGGCTTTGAGAAAGTTTTACCTAGGGTGCACAAATAGCAACACACTCGATCAACCTCGAAAACCAAATCAAAACCCAACGAGGCCTTCACGACAAAGCAATCACAGGATTCATAAATATTTGAGGGGCCACCCTTGAGTACACCCAACGAAGCTAGCGACTTGAGACGAGGTTTGGAGGTTTGGGACGGTCAGCGACTGGGAACCCAAAATCGGGCTTGTCGACACCGCAAAACGTGTCCCGATCCTAAACAGATGGTGCTCCTCGCACAATCGTAAATAAAGAATAAAGCATGGCATAAGTACAGGATAGTAAACAAAACCTCAAACTAGTTTGTGGCCCCAAGAAATAAGACTGAATCAAGCTCTGGCTCAGGGGGGTCCCATAAGCCTCCCGGATGTGGATAGCGCGAATAATCTTGGAACATGAATCAAGTACTCGGGGTCTTCTGGGACACAAGTGAGCAGGAAAACCAAATAGCAGATGTTGCTCACCGGTGCCACTTTCATTAGTTATCCCATTACTACTCAGGTTAAGTTATTTAGGTACCTCGTTATCCATCAGACTCTCACATACCCTACACATGTTGTTCTACGACTCGCATGGCTCAAACAACTCCTATAGTAATGGCTCATGGGATGGAGGAACAAGCTTGGTGGGGTTTGAAAGTAAAGGCTATGCAATACTTGGGATTCAATTTAATGCAATCGCGACTCAATGATGCAAGAATAAGATAGAGGCAATAGGTACTGTATGTATGCAAGCATGTGGTAGTGCTTGCCTGGCAACTCAGTTGAAGCGAGAGACGGATCTGGGTAGTGCTCCTGGTTCTCTTGATATATCCCCTGCTCAGTGTCTATTCGGAGAAAAACCAAACAAACAAGGCCAACATAAATAAAGAGCGCAAGCATATGAATAAAATGCGACAAGCAAACAATCATGCCATGATGTATGATGCACAATTTGCATGGCAATAAAGTAGCATGGCAAGGGTGAGATGTGGTATGCAAGAATAAGTCATTTTATTAAGGTTTGGCCACATTTTATTGTCATATTAGTTGCTGTTTACTATATATTTATATGATGCATGCTGCAATTGAAGTCATGGATAGCATAAACAGAAAGGTCTCGTCGAGCTGATCATTTTAGACATATCATTTGTTAAATTCGGAGTTATAGATCAAAAGTTATTAATTTATTAAGTTCCAGTGGCATTTTGTTGTAATTTACCCAACTTGGAATTTAAAGTGTTCAAATAATATTTTGAATGGCATATTTGAATTCCTCACATTTTTCTGATTCAAAAACATATATTATTTGTATTATTTGAAATTATGAATTTAAATTTATTTTAAGTCAAAATAATTAAATAGGGTCAAAGTCAAAGGTTGACTAAATAAATTAATTCTGAAAATATTTGAATATGGATTTGAATTATAATTCAAAACTAAACATTTTTCATATAAGGTTTGAATTCAAATTCCAAACCATTAATAAGTTATGAATTTATTTAAATTTAAATGATTTGAATTTGAATTGAATTAATTTGCAAAGAATTTAATTTGAAATGCATGATTTTCCGGCTTTTATTACTCGCAGATCTACCTGGAGAATGACAGGTGGGGCAGAGGGCATAAGGGGCCACGCGGCACAGACTGACGTCTGCTACATGGTTTAGCCAGCCAACGACGCGGTCCCAATAAGGTGGCCGGTCCCACGTGACAGCGAGGGCCTGGGTGAGCCGCGACGCGCAACAAGGAGGGGGTGCGGGGTGAGGGCCTGGAAAAACTGGGGGGTTTTCGGTCAAAATCCAGGCGACCGACAGGTGGGGTTCTAGGCTGCTAGGGATCTGAGCGTGCTCGACCGAAACTTGGGGGGGTTTTTGCAAAACTTCCACGCGAGCTCTGTCTGACGAACGTCGCTCTCTGAAACTCGTTGACGCCTGGCGACGGCGAGCTTTTCCGGCGAGGATGGCGTCGCGTCCGCGGCAAGGTGGCCCTGGCTACCAAAACGGAATGTGTAGAGGGTGGCTCCGGCTACAGATCTCACAAGGAAGGGTCGACGGCGGCGTGTTGTGCGGGAAAGGGCACGTCGGGGAACAGGGGGAAAACGGTGCGGGCTTGTGCGCTTGGCGGCTCGTCGGGTCACAAACAGTGGCGCTAGGCAGCGAGAGGGGGTAAAACGGAGGCTTGGGAGGAGCACCTCGGTCGATTCCCACCGAATCGAGGCGGGAGGTGGTCGGAGCGAGGAATCGGCTGCAGCGCTCCGGTAGAGGGCGGAGCGAGAGGCTTCAGTGCCGGGAAGAAGACGGTCGACGCCCTAGCGGCTCGACTTCACTGCGACACGGGCCCGTCGGACGAGGTCAGCGACGGGAGGTACTGCGGCGGTGTGACGATCGATGAGCCAAGCATACACGGAAGAGAGGGGCAGGTGAACGTGGCGAGGCTCTAGGAAGATTGGACTCACCCGGAGGTTGAGGTACTCCCGCCGGTGGCGTCGGCTTGAACGGGGACTGCTCAGAGCGGCGGGACCATGGCGGTTCAGAGGCGGCGCACAGGGAAAAAGGAGGAGGGATAGGGGAAGCTGCGGCGCATGGGGAGGAAGAAAGCTAGGGTTCAGGGGCCTCGATCTGGGGATAAGAAGAGGAGGGGAGGGTGACGCGGCTGACGGCGGGAGACGGCCACCTGCCACCCCGTCTGCTTTCCGTCTTCTGCCGCGAGAGAGGAAGCTGAGAACGGCGTCAGGCGCCAGGGAAGAAGAACAGGGGCGCGGCAGGGTGAAGGGGTACTGGGCCAGGGAAAAGCGAGTTGGGCCGGAGGAGGTTCGGTCTGATGGGCTGCTACTTCCTCTTGGGCTGCTGCGGCTGGTCCAGGGTGGGCTGTGGCCAGGTTTGTTCCTCTCCTCTTTATTTATTTTGTCTTTTAGACATTTGTTTGTTATTTTTATTCTATTTCAATTTTTCAAACTAGTTTATAATTTTCAAAAATCTTTGGAACCTTTTTACCAGGAGGTTTTGAATAGGGCTTGACTAAGGGAGAGGCAAAAAGAGGTCAAGACACATAAAGAGAGAAAGCACACATGATCACATGATCATGCATGGAAGGGAAAAGGGGATTAGGTTTGAAGATTAGCTAGAGAGGTAGAGAGAGAGAGGGGTGAGAGCTAGGGTTTTAAACAAGTCAAAACAAGATCAAGCAAAGGGAAGGAGTGATCCATGCAAGCAAAACAAAAAAATAACCTTCAAATGTCAGTAAGAGGTGGCACTTGCATGGCCCATGCAAACAATAAATGCCATGTCTTTATATTGTGTAAACAATATAAAATCATGTGGCATTCTTCCATGCATTCCCAAAAGGCCAAGCATAAAATTATGAGTGGAATCCACCCAACCCACATGAGCTAGAGGTAAACTCAATTAAAAATGCCAAGCTCATATTAGTTGGATGGTGGAATTATAAGGTGGTGAAGAAAAGGTGGTGGAGTCAATAAGAGATATGCCCCCAAATCAACTTGGGCATCTAACAATATATCAAGAACCAAATACAATATCAAGAGGCAAATACAAGTATTAATGCATATGAGATAAGAACCAAAACAAAAGGGTTTTTGTATGATGCTCAAATGCAAGGTGACATGATGACATGAGCATGATATGATGATGATGCAACAATTTCATGTAGGAAGTGGCCCTTTTATTACTAGAACAAGTAGCATTACAGGTGTTAGACAACTGGGATGCTACAACTCTCCCCCACTAAACAGGAATCTCGCCCCGAGATTCTAGGAAGAAGAAGACACAAAGAGGGTAGGATAGTTGGCACGGAGTTCATCTTCACGCTCCCAAGTGGCTTCATCAATAGAATGGTGTGACCACTGCACCTTGCAGAACTTGATGGACTTGTTGCGAGTCCTTCTTTCTGTGGTCTCAAGGATTTTGGTGGGGTGTTCTTGATAAGACAGGTCTTCTTGGAGACCGATTAGCTCATGATCCACGGTCCTGCCGGGATCTTTGAAGCACTTCTTGAGCTGAGAGATGTGGAAAACATCATGGACTTTGAGTTTTTCCGGAAGCTCAAGTGCATAAGCAACTTCTCCTCTTCTACCACGAATCTTGAAAGGACCGATGTATCTAGGAGCCAACTTTCCTTTGATACCGAAGCGGTGTGTTCCTCTCATGGGAGTGACACGAAGGTAGACGAGATCACCAGGGGCATACACCATATCCGTGTGCTTCCTGTCATAATTGCTCTTCTGACGACTTTGAGCAATCTTCAGGTTCTCAAGAATGATATGCACCTTCTCCTCTGCTTGAGTTACAATGTCAGGGCCAAACCAGATTCTTTCTCCTGCACCTGACCACCCAATCGGAGTTCTGCACTTGCGACCATAGAGAGCCTCAAATGGTGCCATCTTCAGACTCTTCTGGAAGCTGTTGTTGTAAGAGAATTCAGCATAAGGAAGACATTCCTCCCACTTCATGCCAAAAGAGATGACGCAAGCACGAAGCATATCCTCCAGAATATGATTGATCCTTTCGACTTGTCCTTGCGACTGAGGGTGGTAAGCAGTGCTGAAGTTCAACTTTGTTCCCAAAGCATTTTGGAAACTCTCCCAGAACTTTGAAGTGAAGATGCTTCCACGGTCTGAACTGATTTCAAGCGGAACCCCATACAGAGAGACAATTCTGTTGATATAGAGCTCAGCCAACTGAATTCCAGAAATTGTTTCCTTGACGGGGAAGAAATGAGCCACTTTAGAAAGCCTGTCGATGACAACAAATATTGCATTGTTGCCCTTCTGCGACCTTGGAAAGCCAGTGATGAAGTCCATCTCTACTTTCTCCCATTTCCATTCCGGAGGTTTCAATGGCTGAAGAAGACCGAAAGGTTTCTGATGGACAGCTTTCACTCTGCGGCAGACATCGCATTCCGAGACATACTTGGCACAATACCGTTTCAAACCAGGCCACCAATATTGTGTTTTCAAGTCCATGTACATCTTTGTGCTGCCAGGATGGATAGAAAGAACCGAATCGTGCGCCTCCTTGAGAACTTGCTCTCTCAAACCCGGGTAGTTCGGAACAAACATCCGGTGTTCAAAGAAAAGCGTGCCTTGATCATCAACGTGGAAGGAATCATACTTCGGAAGCTCAAGTTTAGAGATGATCTTTTTGGTGTGCGGATCACCCAGCTGACGAGAGCGAATCTTTTCTTCCAAGAGAGGAGTAGCGGAAGGTTCAGAGATGCCCTTGTTCCACAATTTCGAGTTGAGTCGAATTCCTCGCACAAGAGAGGTTGTTGTTCTTCCATCATGAGGTTGTTGACATAAGCTTTACGGCTAAGCGCATCGGCCATGACATTAGCTTTGCCCGGTGTGTAGTTGATGGTCAAATCAAAGTCATTGATTGCTTCAATCCATCTCCTCTGCCGAAGGTTGAGATCAGGCTGAGTGAAGATATACTTCAAACTTTTGTGGTCAGAAAAGATCTCACAACGGTTACCAAGCAAGTAGTGCCTCCATAGCTTCAAAGCAAAGACAATCGCATGAGCTCGAGGTCATGTGTGGGATAGTTGATCTCATGCGTCTTCAACTGTCGAGAGGCATAAGCAACCACTTGCTTCTCTTGCATAAGGACCGCACCCAATCCTTGCAAAGAGGCGTCGCAGAATATCTGGAAAGGCTTAGATGTATTCGGAGGAACCAAGACTGGTGTGGAAGTGAGCTTCTCTTTGAGGGTCTCAAAACTTGCTTGACATGCAGGAGTCTACAGGTATTTCTTGCCTTTCTTGAGGAGATCGGTAAGAGGCTTCGCTATCTTCGAGAAGTTCTGAACGAAGCGACGGCAATAACTAGCCAAACCAAGAAAACTCCGCACTTCTTTGACATTAACAGGAGGAAGCCATTCAACAATTGTCTTCACAGTTTCTGGGTTGACTGCAATGCCCTTGGGGTAGTTTAACGTTCAGGGTTATGTCTGAGCTTAGGGTTAGGGGTTAGGGTTTTTAAGGTTATAGGGCTTAGGGGGTTAGGGTTTAGGGGATTTTCAATAATGTTCGACATCTCATGAATTAGAATGGTGTTAGCGCAATTTGATGAAGGTATCTCAAATTTTGAACTTAAAGCGCATGATACCTGCTTGGTCAGGGTTTAGGGTTAATAGAGTTTAAGGTTTAGGTTTTAGGGAATTTTCAATAATAATGTTCAAGCTTTATGCTTAGATTCATGGAATGGAATGATGTTAGCGTAATTTAATGAAAGCATATCTCAAATGTTGATATACCTAATTAATTAGTCAGGGTCGTTTAATTAGGGGTTTAGGGTTTAGGGAATTTTGAATAATGTTCAAGATTTATCCTTATATTTGTGGAATATAATGTTTTTACCGTAATTTGATGAAAGTATCTCGAATTTGGATCTATAAGTGCATGATATACCTACTTGGTTGGGGTTTAATTATGGGTTAAGGGGTTTAGGCTTTTAGTATTTAGGGGTCGAGGGTTTAGGTTGGGGGTTGTTTGGGGTTTAGGGAATTTAGGAGTTGAGGGTTTAGGTTTTCGGGGTTGTTTTAGGGTTTCAGGAATTTTCAATGAAGTTTGAGATTTATGCTTATATTCGTGGAATAGAATGACTTAGCGACAATTTAATAATGAAAGTATCTCAAATTTTATCTATAAGTGCATGATACCTTCTTAGTCAGGGTTAAGGGGTTAAGGGTTTAGGGTTTTTAGTGTTTAGGAGTATATGGCTTAGTGTTTACATTTTAGGTATGGTAGGGTTTAGTGAACTTTCCATAATGTTCGAGCTATATGCCGATATTCATGAAATATAAAGGCGTTAGGGCAATTTAATGAAAGTATCTCAAATTTTGATCTATAAATGCATGATACCTAGCCTGCTTTGTCAGGGTTTAGGGGTTTAAGGTTTAGGTTTTATGGCATTTTCAATAATGTTTAGGCTTTATGCTTAGATTCATGGAAATGAATGGCTTTAGCATAATTTAATAAAAGTATATCTCAAATGTTGATCTATAAGTGGGTGATATATACCGGCTTGGTCAAGGTCGTTTAGGGGTTTTGGGTTATAGGGTTTAAGGTTTAGGTTTTAGGGCATTTTCAATAATAATGTTCAAGCTTTATGCTTAGATTCGTGGAATGGAATGGCGTTAGCATAATTTCATGAAAGTATATATCAAATGTTGATATATAAGTGGATGATAATATACCTGCTTAATTAGTCAGGGTCGTTTAATTAGGGGTGTAGGGGTTTAGGGTTTAGGAAATTTTGAATAATGTTCAAGCTTTATGCTTATATTTGTGGAACATAATGTTTTTACCGCAATATAATAAAAATATCTCGAATTTGGATCTATAAGTGCATGATACCTACTTGGTAAGGGTTTAATTATGGGTTGAGGGGTTTAGGTTTTAGGGTTTTAGTATTTAGGGGTCGAGGGTTTAGGTTGGGGGTTGTTTGGGGTTTAGCGAATTTAGGAGTTGAGGGTTTAGGTTTTCGGGGTTGTTTTAGGGTTTCAGGAATTTTCAATGAAGTTTGAGCTTGATGCTTATATTCGTGGAATAGAATGACTTAGCAACAATTTAATAATGAAAGTATCTCAAATTTTATCTATAAGTGCATGATACCAACTTAGTCACGATTAGGGGTTGAGGATTTATGGGTTTTAGTGTTTAGGGGTATATGGCTTAGTATTTACATTTTAGGGAGGGTAGGGTTTAGTTAATTTTCAATTATGTCAAGCTATATGCTTATATTCGTGAAATAGAAATGCGTTAGGGGCAATTGAATGAAAATATCTCAAATTTTGATCTATAAATGCATGATACCTAGCATGCTTTGTCAGGGTTCGAGGTTATAGGGTTTAGGGGTTTAAGGTTTAGGTTTTATGGCATTTTATTTAATGTTTAGGCTTTATGCCTAGATTCATGTAAATGAATGGCTTTATCATAATTTAATTAAAGTATATCTCAAATGTTGATCTATAAGTGGATGAGATATATACCGGCATGGTCAGGGTCATTTAGGGGTTTAGGGTTATAGGGTTTAAGGTTTCAGTTTTACGGCATTTTCAATAATAATGTTCAAGATTTATGCTTAGATTCGTGGAATGGAATGGCGTTAGCATAATTTAATAAAAGTATGTCTCAAATGTTGATATATAAGTGCATGATATACCTGCTTAAATAGTCAGGGTCGTTTAATTAGGGATTTATGGGTGTAGGGTTTAGAGAATTTTGAATAATGTTCAAGATTTATCCTTATATTTGTGGAACTTAATGTTTTTACCGCAATTTAATTAAAGTATATCGAATTTGGATCTATAAGTGCATGACTGTTAACAGTTTTGCCGCTGCTAATGGGGTCGCCTAGGAAGGTCCTATCAATGTACCCAGGCCACCACCGCCGCCAGCCAACGGTCCCCGTCGTCGGGTTGTTGACAAGTACGCCATAGGGGGTCCTTACTCCATAGGTAGCGAGCTAGGAGACAGAGGTTGTCGAGCTAGTGAACCTTCTGGACCAAACTTTGGTCCGGGATAAAAAGATTGAATCCGGCGAGCTTCCAGCGACGAGCGTTTCTCCCTCCCCCTTATCGAGAAAGTGTTTCACAACACAAAATCGGATTTGAGAAGTTGCACCTGGTGCACATTGTAAGTTTTCTGATTCTCGTTTGCAGTATCTACTATCATATCCTATATCCCCCAAGCATAAAGTCGGATAAAGATCGTAGCATAAGATCCGAGTTTATGCTTATAGGATGCAAAAGAACGATATAGTGTAGCCCCCAAGGTTCGTACTGGAATTTAACTTTGTTAAAGTTGTAGCCCGAGTCTTAGTAGACGTCTGATGGTATTCCTTCTTTAACTTACAAAAAGTTACATCTTACAACCAGGACTTGCTCAAGAACATTTGCAATAAGCACAAAGAGATTAAGACTTTGCATCTTGAGAATTCCAAGCTGTAGATTGAGAGGGATGAGGTGGAAGGTAATATTTTCCGACCATCAACCTTAATTATAGTCATAGTCGAATTATTTTAGCCGACTGATTTTTTATTATAGAATTGTTGAAGCAATTCAACAAGATGCTGGAGGAGGCCGAGAACTTCCAAGTCTGCCAAATGGAGAATGCTAAACTCTGGGATGAGCTTAAGAAGCTTAAAAATGAATCACATAAATCCGTGAACGCCATCCTTGACTTAAGCAATATGGAGAATGAGAGGCTCAAAAAGCTGTTGTCCCTCCATGATAAACAACTTGATGATTTGAGGAAGGATTTCAACAGACAGAAGGAGCTAGCCCAGGCCAAAGAAGAAGAACTGAAGAGTCTCCGAGAGGAGCATTCTCAGTGGAACCACTATGTGCTAGGTAATGTTTCCGACTTTACTCTTCCTTTGATTTTTGGCTGTTCTTTGGTAAGATTTTGATTTTTGGTTCTTTCCTAGATTCTCTGCATCTTTCTGAATCCTCTTCCTCTGAACCTCGCCTCGAGCACATCAAATTGGTCGGAGATGTTCTTTTCGACTTCTGCTAGACTCTTGAAGAGGCCGACGAGTCGGTTAGACTTTCAGGCTTAAACAACTTGCCAGTGCTCGAGATGAGGGACAAAGCAGAGGAGATTTCAAAGATTATTGAGGATTGGAAGATTTCCTATGCCCGGACCGCTGCACAGACTGCCCTCACTATGGTGATGAGTCATCACAGTGATATGGAAATCTGGCACGTAACCAAGGGCATCACTGACGAGGACGATGAGGGTAACCCGCAAGACATCAAGTTCATCCAAGAGTCTTGAGCAGGTTATGCTTGTCGCATGGCGAAGATGATGAACTACACGACGCCATTCTTCCAATCCGCCAATGTGCCTCCTTGTCCCAAAGAGCCGGAAGATAGCCTCGTTGAAGAAACTTCTGAGTCTCTAGAGCAAAGTGGCGACGATGTCGACCCCAGCGCTCCAAGGTCTCCACCACCACCGCCTAAATCTACAACATAAAACATTTGATGCATTATCCTGAACTTTCATTTGGTTTGTAATGATGGGAACAATATTTTGTTTTTAGATGTGCTGGTGTGTAAGAACTAATGCTTTACTACTTAGCACTTTATATATATATATTTTGTGTGTGCTTGAAAATTTCTTAAGCACTTTGTGTTTACATTGTTCATTTTATCTGGCTCTTTGCCTTGTTCCTTTCATGAGCCGGCCAACCTTTAGCACGGAAACTCTGCCGAGTCAACGAAGCGCAATTGCTAAACCAATTTAAATTCGGAAACAGAGCCGTCCTCCAGTACTAAAAATTCATTACTCGGAATATGCACGCGTCTAAGCAATCGGATAAAAAACCAAAGCATAAACATAAAATTAGATTTATACCCTAAGGTAACTTTTTTTATAGATATTCAAAAATCATAACCAGAACAAATATGAGCATAAATTACTTTCAAGCATCCTAGGATTTTTGAAAAAATTGCATGCTCTTTTGAAAATAAGATGGTAAAAACTTCTCAAAAATAATATATGAGGAAACCAATACTTTATTTCTCTCTGAACATGTACATATATGATTATAAGGAAATATAACTAAGAATAGAAGGGACATAGCTATGAAATATTTCATGGACGGTCTAATTCATCTGGATCTGTACTACCGCCAGCTCTCTTTCTCGTCCGAGTATCATGTCTTTTCTTTATTGGTCTCATATCTGTTAAATAATACGACCCATTATGCAGAACTCGGCTGATCATAAAAAGTCCTTCCAAAATTGGGAAGAGTTTTTGCTTTCTTTTTTGCACAAGTCGGAGAACCAAATGGACCTTCTTGAAGAACGATTTTGCACTCTTTGAATATGATACTTGCGTAACTTCTATTGATAGGTTGTAGATCTCCGCTCAGCAACGACACGAACTTCTTCGACTATGTCGAGATCATCTTGTAGAGACAGTTCTACATCTTCTTCAATATATGCTTTTACTATAGGAGACTGATGAATTAGATCACTTGGAAGAACTACTTCTTCACCATAGACCAAGAAGAAAGGAGTGTATCCGGTTGATATGTTAGGAGTTGTACGCAAGCTCCATATCACAGATGGTAATTCTTCCGCCCAAGCCCCCATGGCACGACGAAGTGGTGCCTCGAGACAGGGTCAGAGTCCTTATAAAATGAGACCATTTACTCTTTCGAATTTTCCATTAGCTTGTGGATGTGCGACTGATGCGATATCCAGTCAGATCCCTTGTTCTTCGTAGAATTCGACCAATTCCCCCATGGAAAAGTTGCTCCCGTTGTCAGTAATAATACTATGCGGATATCCAAATCGGATTATTATGTCCTAGACGAAATTTCTGGCTATGGCACCATCGCAATTTGTTACGGGTTTAGCCTCAATCCATTTGGTAAATTTATCCATCATAACTAGTAGGTGAGTAAATCCACACTTTGTCGTTCGGAACTGTCCTACTATATCAAGCCCCCAGACCGCAAATGGCCATTTAATAGGGATTATTCACAGCTGATCAGTCGGAATGTGTGCTTGACAAGCGTACTTTTGGCAGCCTCTGCATGTTTTGACCAGTTTCTTGGCATCCGCCTTATCTGTGAGCCAAAAGAATTTGTGTCTAAAAGCTTTTGCCACTGAAGATTTGGCTGCAACACGGTGACCACACTCGCCTTCGTGGATTTCTCGCAAGATTTCCACTCCTTATTCCGGAGAAATATAGCGCTGTAAAACCCTAGAAACACTTCGCTTATAGAACTCACCATTGATTATCGTATAGGCTTTTCTCATCGGACGATCTGTCGGCCCAGAACATCGTCTTTGGGTAATTTTTCTCCTATCAGGAAATCCAGATAGGGTTTTGTTCAGCTGGGAATTATAGCCAGGACTGCTACTAGAGGTGAGTCGGATTTCGTCGGATAGTCCTCATCAACTCCTGTGATAGAGGGAACTTTTAGGTGCTCTAGAAAAGCGTCATCTGGGACTTGTTTCCGCACAAAACCTATTCTTGATAGAGCATCTGCTTCCTCATTTTCTACTTGAGGGATGTGTTGAACCTTAAAACCATCGAACAATTTAGATAATACATCCACAACAGCTTTGTAAGCTGACATGTGTTTGTTTGCGTTTCAAATATCTGATACTTGCTGAGAAACTAAATCCGAGTCTTTGTAACACATGAGTCTAGTTACGCCAATATTTTTGGCCATGCGTATTCCATGTAATAGTGCTTCGTATTCGGCAATATTATTGGTCGTCATGAAGTGTATTTGTAACACATAGAATAGCTTATCTCCTTGGGGTGACTTGAGCACCATGCCAGCCCCTGAGCCTCCTCATCTTTTGATCCGTCAAAATGTAAGGTCCAAAAATCTGAGTCTGGAGGACTTGTATTTTCTGCCATCTATATCCAATCAACGACGAAATCGGCAAGTATCTGGGATTTGATTGTTGTTCGTGTCTTGTACTCGATGTCGAAAGCTGCAATCTCTATTCCCCACTTTCTGACACGTCCCATGGCGTTGCTGTTGTTGATTATATCTCGCAGGGGAGCAGTACTCACCACTATGATCTTATGCTCTTAAAAGTAATGTCGTAGATTTCTGGCAGCGAATAATACTCCATAGGCTAGCTTTTGGTAATGTGGATACCTTTGCTTTCACTCTGTCAGGACCTCACTCAGGTAATATGTTGGACGTTGCACCTTATGTTCATGGCCTTCTTCCTGGCGCTCCACTGTTGTTACCACACTTACGACCTTGTTAGTCGCTGTGATGTAAAGTAACATAGACTCATGTGGCTCTGGTGCTGCGAGAATTGGTGGATTTGAAAGTAGATCTTTCAAAGAAGGGAAACGTCAGCTTCCTTGGTCCAAACAAATTTGTCGGTTTTCTTCAAGAGTTTGTATAAAGGTGCGGCTCTTCTCTGAGCCGACTGACGAATTAGCTCACTACTGCAATACAACCAGTGAGACATTGCACGTCCTTTAGGCGAGTCGGCCCGGTGATGTTTAGTATAGCCTTGATTTTGTCCTGGTTCACCTCTATGCCCCTTTCAGACACGATGAAACCTAACAATTTTCCAGCTAAGATTCCAAAGAAGCACTTCTTTGGATTTAGCATTATGTTGAATTTTTGTAGGCTAGAAAATGTTTCCTCTAAGTCAGAAATAAGCGTTTCCTTCTTTTTGGACAACACTACTATATCATCTACGTATACATGGACGTTGTGTCCGATTTGATCGTTAAGACAACGCTGCATGGTGCGTTGATATGTAGCTCATGTGTTCTTTAAGCCGAAAGACATAGTTTTGTAGGAGAAGGTTCCAAAAGGTGTGACGAAAGACGTATTGAGTTGATCTGATTTTTTCATCAGTATTTGATGATATCCGGAATATGCATCGAAAAACAGAGTAGTTTCGACCCTGCCGTGGAGTCAATAACTTGATCGATTCTTGCCAATGGGAAAGGATCTTTAGGACAAGCCTTGTTCAAGGCAGTATAATAAATGCACATCCTTAAATCAATAGTGTCCTTTTTAGGGACGAGTACAGGATTTGCCACCCATTTAGCATGGATGACGTCTATGATAATCCGGCTAATTCTAGTCGGGCTAGATCTCTAGCTATAGCTTTGCGCTTTTCATCACCAAACCGTCGTAAGGATTGTTTGATGGGTTTAGCATTAGGGTACACATTAAGAGAGTCCTCGAGAAGTTCCCTACGTACTCTGCTCATGTCAGAAGGCTGCCATGCGAAGATATCTTTATTAGCTTTGAGGAACTCGATGAGCGCTCTTTCCTATGCGCGGTATAAGCCTACCCCTAGGTTCGTCGTCTTAGAGGGATCATCTTCCATTAGCGACGTATTCTTCGTCTCTTCCGATGCCTTGAACTGCAAACCTGGCTTCAGCACCACATTGTTCATGGCGGGCATCTCGGACGGATCAACGGTCTTCTTGATCTCCTGGTACTTGTGGCATCCCGCAAAATCACTACTAGAAAATCGCGTTGAATTTGTGCATCGCATCGTCATCATCATGCATTGTTTGCCTAAAACTATTTTCGCAAAGCCTGTTTTTGTGTTCTAAAACGCCCCGTCTTGTTTCAAATTCAAACCCGGGACTCCGGATTAATTGTTTTGTCGGTTTCGGGTTGCAAAGGCCCTGTTTTAAATAAATAAAACATTTAATTATTTTAGTGGGGGCAGTCGAACGGGCCGATTCGACCCGAACGACCACCCCCAGTCCAAACAATCGGTCCGCCTAAAATACCTAAGCTACCCAACCTAATCTACCCACCCCTCCGGCCACCTCATCCCACCTAATCCCCACCTGACACCTCACCTCTCCCCTCCCTCTCACCAACCCCACGCAGCCACCTGGCCTTCTCTCCCTCTCTCTCTCCCCACTCCCTCACCCTGCCGCCTCCCTGTGCACACACGCGCGCTGCACCACCCAAAACCCGACCCACTCACTCCACGCACACACAGCAGCCGCACACCCCCTGCCAACGGGCCCCACCCCGCGTGGGCCCGACCACCCGCTCCCCACCCCGATGCTCTTCTTCCTCCCTGGCCCTCTCTCTCGCGTGCCCCGCCCGCAACCTCTCCTCTCCCCCGATCCCCAACCAGCCCCGCCGGCCACCTCGCCCCTCGCTGGTAGCCGCGGCCGCCTCCTCCCCTCGCCCCGGCCCCACCCCATCGCCCGCCCGCCTGGCCTCTTCCGCTGTCGCTCCACTGCGCCGCGCCGGCGACTGCCCCTCCTCCGCCGCCCTCCTCCCACCGCCCGCCTCCTCAGATCCGCCGCTCGCCCGCCTCCTCCGCCCGAGCTCGCTGGACCCTCTCCGCCGCTGCGTCGCCTCGCTGCCCGCCTCCTTCGGCGAGTCGCCTCACAGGCCCCTGGTACGCCTCCCTCAGCGATCGGCCGCCCGCCGCCTCCCAGGCCTCCTCCTCCGGACCCCTCCTGCCCGCGTTCCTGCCTTGGCCGTCTTCCACCCTCCTCCTCCAAGCCTGCCGCCGCTGCGCGCCTCCGGTGCCGCGACCGCCCCTAGCCGGCCCAAGGCTCCGCGACCTCTGCCCGCCCCACCAGCACCCGCGCAGCCCCTTCGGCCAAGCTCGCCGTCGCCCCTCCACGTCCTCCCTCGCCGCGATGCGCCGCCAGGAGCTGTGCCGCCGCTCCCCCTCGCGGTCCCCCTCGCCTCTCCCGACCTCCTTGGCACCTCGGCCAGCGTGAGCCGTGGGTGCTCGGTGGACCAACCATGTGATGTGGGTGTGATGCCCCTCGAAGGTCAAGTTCTGTGTCGATGGATGGAGACGAAGCTAAGTACCGGTACCTGATCTATTCAAGTTCGCCTCCCACGGCAAGATCGCCTTCCCGGAATGCCATGACCGTCTACATGGAACTGAAGTCGCCGGCACCCCAAGATCTACCACACGGACGTCCACGGACTCGGAGAAACCCCTCGAAACGACAAGTTCGCCATCGACCTCGAGAACGCCTACGCGGAACGACAAGATAGCCCCACGGACGCGAACCCCAAGATCCTGAGGTTCCGAGCCGAAGACCGATCCGAAGCGCCAAGGCCTTCGACAGAGAACCGACAAGATCATCGCGGAACTCCAAGGTCTACTTCGAAGTTTGCCGAACGCCGAGATCTTCAATCGGACCCGAGGGCACCGAGACCCCGATGCAACCAGTACTTCCTCCCGAAACGCCAAGAACTCCGCGTGGGACGTCAAGACCGACAACATGGCCCGACCACCGCGGATGCGCCAAGATCTACCCCGTTACCCGAGAACGATCCCGCCGAGACCGAACCCGTCGAACCCTGGACCCTGTCGAACCCCGAACCCTGGAACCCCAAGAGCGTCGAACCCTAATGTGTGAACCCCTTCCCGAAACCCTATTTTATAATATAACACAACTTGTCGCATATTAATTGTTCATGCATGCATCCTGGTCTGTGGTTTGGGGGTCTTATGCCGATTCACCTAATAATTAAATATGGGGCCCATATGCGGGCAAATCTAGTCTCATATCGGCCTCATTTAAATTTGTGCATCGAACCGGTACCATATCTTGCCATGTAAATACAACATTCAAATTGCGGGGTAGCTATACAACTGGAACCATTTAATTAATTGTCGGGACCCCGGTTCCGCTTAATATGACCTAATTGCATCGTATCTTTGCCATGCCATACATCATGCATGCATCATGCCGATCTTCTGCCGTAATCTTAAATATTGCATCCGGTGTTCCTTCTAGTGTTTTGCTTCTTCGCGGATTGGGCCGTTGAGTTGATGCGAGTGCCGACCCGATCTTCGGTTGAACCTTCGGCAATGTTTTTCAGGCGAGCATCCCCCCTTTCTACCTATCTTACTTTTATAGTATTTATTCCCTCCTGTTGATCTATTGCTATCTGTGTCGCGATGCTCTAGTTTCCGTACCCGTGATATCCCTTGCAGCCCTATATTGCCTCGGACACACCCTATTACCTGTTGTTTGGTAGATAGTTGGACTTGCGCGTCGTAGTCGCTTGCTCAAGTGTTGATGCGTGTTGTCAAGTACCACAGCTGTTGGAGAAGAGCCGCATGTTCAATGTTGGAGATGATCATGGCTTTAATTATTGTTTCACTTTAATTACTGTTTCATAACTAAAATTGAAGTAAGTAAGCAGAGGCATCGGTGGGTGATAGGTAATATTTGGTTTCCGACCGCCCACTTGTGTCCCGTAGGACCCCGAGTTCTTGACACCTGTTCCGAGATCGAGCGCGCTAACCACAGGTGGGGAGATATGGGCCCCCCATTGATTATTACCTGATTTCAAAGTATTGTACTGGGGGCCACAAACTAGTTTGAGGTTTTATTTACTATCCTGTACTTATGCCATGCTTTACTGCTTTATTACGTTTGTGCGAGGAGCACACTGTACTGTTTAGGATCGGGACACGTTTTCGCGGTGTCGACAGTCCCAGTTTTGGGATTTGCTGTCGTTCACAGCCGTCTACCCAAACCCTAAGTCCGTCTCGAGACCGCCGACTTCGCTATGGTTCGACTTGGTGGGGTGGCCCCATGTACTTGCTTTGTGCAGGAGCGTCGTGACTTAGGCCCTACCGACATACCGATGGGTGTATGTTAACCGATCCGCAAAAGGGTCGAAGTGCTGGATACTTTGGTGCACCGCAGGTTAAATCTTTTCGAGAAGCCGTGTCCGCGGTTATGGACGACTTGGAGCACAGTGCTTGATCATAGACAACTATAACTAAAGTTTACTGTTATAAATTGACTTGTATCCGATTTGACTAGTAATCAGCTTCACTACAACGGAACGGCTAAATAAAAGTACCAACAACTGCTGGGTTTTGGGGTTATCTCATGCTAATTGTATCTGACTAGTAAGTGTTGCCACTATAACGGAATGGATAACTAAAAGTGCCCACTGCTTACTTTATCAGGATGATTATCTAAACCTGACTAGTAAAGTGCCGCAACTTGATGGGGATACGCCTACTGGGGTATACTCAGCGGGACGTTTCCGACTGGCCCAAGGGTTGGCGAGTGGGCCTGCATAACGGCGAGTGGATCAAAGCCCAACAAGCTATTGGGCGACTGGAAGTTGAAGGCCCAGGCGAGTAGATAGGCCCAGTCGGACTAGGTTAAACGATTACCAAAGCTGTAACTGAATCGGTTGAGATATGTAAACCCTAGGGGAGGTGAGCTTATATAAACCTCCCTACGGGGTGAGTAGAGATACGTTCCCTCATACACCCAAGCAACTCGCCGCCTAGTCGCCGAGTTCGCCCATTGTAAACACCTCCATAATACAATCTAGCAGGAGTAGGTCTTTACCCTCCGGGGCCGAACACAGGTAAAACCTCGTGTCTTTGCCCTCATCTCGCACCGCAGATGGCTGGCCGCCTTGCCCTCGTTCTACTACTCCGCCGATTGCAGCATCTGCCGTGGTCATTCCCACGGCGGTGGCGCCCACCGTGGCCTGGCCGGTCTGCCGGTGTTCCGGCGAGATCCAATCTGCCCATCAACGACGGCCGCCACCGCCGTATGATAGCGATCGGCGAGATGCTCCAGATCTTGCCAAGCAGCTACGTCCGTGGCGCGACCCGTCACGCGACGTAATCTTGCCGATCGGCACGATCAGCCTCTTCGTCGGCCTCACCGACGTCATCACCTCGGAGGACTCGGCGCATCCGCGAAGTCGCCACCACGCGATCGGCTCTGCGAGAGCCAGGTTCGCACGATCCACCGCCGCCTCCGAGTACAACTCGCCCACGCAACGTGGCGGAACTCAGCGCCGCAGATGCGGCCCTCGCCGATGACGCCGACTCGGCGACCCGGCGTCACTCGCCGGATCCATCACCGCGCCTCGTCCGCGGCTCCATCGCCAGGTCTCCAACGTGGAGATTTGAGGACCCTCCATCCTCAGGATCTTCGAATTCGACTCCGGGTCGTAAAACTCCGCCGACTTCCACGATGGAATCCGTCGCCATGCCGCGACCTACATGGCCACCGGCGCCGATCCGCCGGAGGATCCTTTCTCCACCCCAATCCCTCCTAACGCCACGGCAACGGAGGTCGAGGAACTCCGCCTGAAATTGGCGGAGGAAGTACGCAAAGAGCATGCCGAGCGCGAGAAATTTCGCCTCGAGCAAGTGACAGCAGAGGCATCACGCTACCACCAGCGGATCGGTCACGCCTGAACCCCACCGTTCAGGGGCGCGCCCTGAACTTCGACGACGAAAACGACCTGGCTCGCATAGCCGAGCGCGCGATCTGCGAGAACGCGCCACCAGGAGGAAGCGCTCGGCCCCCGCCAGGATCAACGGCGATGGGTGCCCCACCACCACCCAACCGCACTCCCGAGAGACCAGCGGATAGTCGTCTCCTCATGGGAGCGAGACGCGAACGCCTCCCACGTTCTCCACCCGATGGACAACCTCGTGGCAGGCCGAGCAGCCGATAGCATCACGGCCACCGGCGACGGCCTTACAGATCCAAGACGTCATGGCCCTGCCGCAAAGCCGTGGAGCAGCAAGAGCGGCGCCGCAAGGGCGAGTATACTGGCGCGCTCGGAAGCAGCGGGCGGCCTCAGCGGCCAATGCAAACACCCTCAATTGCCCGCCACGAGCCACTGCAGCTCCAACGCCGACCGCGAACGCGCACTCTCCAATTAACGATCCCGGCGACCAACCGTCGCCGCTAACGGAGAACCCATCGACGCCCGCACTCACATCATCAACAACCAAAAGCGCGACGCGCCAGCCGGCGACTGCGGCACACCCTAACTACTCGCGCGATGGCGAGCCTATGGGGTCGCCATCGACTAGGGCCTAAGTGCTTCGGACCAATGATCCGAGGCGAAAGTACCCGCCAAACTTCAAGGCGCCAAAGGAGATAGAAAAATCGACTCCTCGACGACCCCGATGCTTGACACATACCTCATGGCAATGGGGATCGCGGGTCACATCGATCTACTCGCCGCCGTTACCTCCCATCGATGATGGAGGGGCGTGCAGGCAATGGATCAACACGCCCCCGTGACAGTGTCGACTCGGGAGGAAATGCGACGCCGTCAGCACTTCGAGTGCTCCTACACTCGCGCCACCACCATCGAGGACACGGAATGATCGTCCGGGACCCGCGAGTCGACCCGCAATCGGGTCCAACGGTGGCAAGAGCTCGGTACAACGCGGTCGGCATCCACCGGACACCGCGATCCATTGCTTCAAGACCTCGTGCCACTGAGCCTCTAGTCGCCAAGCTCAAGCGACACGCACACTCGACATCCCCGACCTCCTCGAGATCGCCAAACAGTACGCCGAGGAGGATCCCAACCAAGACGTCGACGACGAGTCGAGGGCAACGCCGCACGGCGGCAACGACGGGCGAACCGACCCTACGCTACGGCACCCGCCTCACGCAAGCGCGAACGACGGGCGAAGTCGACTTCGTCGCTAACGCTGGGCACGCTAACGCGAGCCCAAGAGCTACCGCCGCGAGGGCAACGACAGCGATGGCGGAACTACAAGAACAAGCCAAGGTTCGATCCCGCCCTCCTTAACCAACCATGTGCGTTTGAGCAGGAAGGAAAGCCCGCCACGCACACCACCGCCGACCGCCACACCTCGTGGAAATCGAGAAGGCACGGCACGCGGAAGACACCGACAACGACCCGCCAAATGGCGGAAAATTCGCAAAGTAGCGGCTCGCTCCACACCTTCACAGGCTTCAACATGAAGCGAGAAGAAGGTCATCGCCTGCGCCGTCGCCGTCAACATCGTGGCCCAAACAGGCGTCCCCCAGTTCCTCAACTGGTCGGAACAGCCCATCACCTGGAGCCGGCAAGACCACTCGCCACGCATCGAGTACCGGGGCGAGTCGCCTTGGTGGTCAAGCCCAAGGTTGGCGACCATCGGCTCCCCAAGACAGCGATGGGCGGCAGCTCCATCAACATCCTCTACCTCGACACCTTCAGCGGTTGCGGCTCCCGCGTCGATGATCGAGACAACCCACACCACGTTCCACGGCATCATCCCGGTCGGAAGGCGTACCCGATCGGCAAAGTCACGCTACCGTCACCTTGGTACTCGCAAACTTCCGCACCGGCGGATCGTCTTGAGCTGGTGCCCTTCGACAGCCCTTACCACTGCGTCCTAGGGCGCCAGCGTTCGCCAAATTCATGGCGGCGCCCCACGCTGCATAACGCGATGAAGCTCCCCGCCCGGCGTCATCACCATCAACGGCGACCCGACATGGCGCCGAATGCGAGGCCAAAGGAGCCGAACTCGCCGACGCCGTCATCGCGCAGAAGCTAATCACGCCGACGAGCTCGCCAACACGCGAGGGTCAACAATGACGACCCACAATACTCAAGAAGCCCAACTCGGAGGGCACAAACACCTCAACCTTTGAGGCCACGACACTCAAGACGTCGAGCTGGTCCCAGCGACCCCAGACGGTGACGATCGGGACGAGCATGAGCCCGGCATAGGAAGGCGCTCATCGAGTTCCTTCGTGAGAATAGGGACATCTTCGCATGGAAACCCTCCGACATGCCCGGTGTCCCTAGGGAGCTCGCTGAGCACAAACTAAACGCCGACCCCAAAGTGCGACCCGTCAAGCGATCGCTCGACCCTTCAATGAAGAGCCGTCGAGCAATCGCCGAGGAAGTGCGGCCTTTGCTGCCGGCTTCATCCGCCAATTAAATACTCAAGTGGCAAACCCAGTCCTGGTCGAGAAGAAAACGGACACGGAGAATGTGTATCGACTACACAAACTTGAACAGCGCCTGCCCAAAGGAGCAGTTCGTCCTCCCGCGGATCGATCAGATAATCGATTCAACCGCGGGTTCGGAGTCGCTGTGTTTCCTCGACGCTTACTCCGGGTACAACCAGATCAAAATGGCCGTCGAGGATGAGGAAAAGACGGCATTCATCACGCCATTCGGAGCATTCTGCTACACCGCCATGACCTTCGGCCTCAAGAACGCCGGGGCAACCTATCAGCGGTGCATGCAAGAATGCCTCGCGAGCCAAATTGGCCGCAACATCCACGTCTACATCGACGACGTGGTCGTGAAATCCGCTCGCCAAGGAGACCTACTCGCCGACCTAGCGGAGACCTTCGCCAATCTGCGGAGGTACAAGATAAAGCTCAACCCAGGCAAGTGCACCTTCGGTGTACCCGCCGGGCAACTACTGGGGTACGTCGTCTCCAAACGAGGGATCGAGGCAAACCCAACGAAGATCGACACGATCGCCCGACTCGCTAAACCCGAGTGCCTGCGCGACGTCCAGAAGCTGGCCGGGCGTGTAGCGGCTCTCAGTCGCTTCATCCCCCGCCTGGGCGAAAAGGCTATGCCCTATACCGCTGATGCAAGAACCCCACCTTCCAAAGGTGGGACAAGGAGGCGACGGCGCTCGCGACCTTAAAGGTGCTACCGCCGCACCACTACTCGCCGCACCACCGACAAAGAGCCTATGCTGGTTTACGTCGCGGCATCCGAACGTCGTCGGTGCCGTAATGGTTGTCGAACGACCGAGGAAGGAAAGGAGCGCCCGTCCAGCGGCGGTGTACTACATCAGCGAGGTTCTCACCGAGTCGCGCCAGCGATACCTGATATCAAAAGCTGGTATACGCGGTCTTGAGGCTCGTGGCGCTGCCGCACTACTTCGTGAGCACCCGATCACGGTCGTCTCCTCGGCACCACTACAAGACATCATCCGCAATCGCGAGGCGACGGGTCGCCAAGTGGGCGTCGAGATTGGCGTCCACAACATTAAATACGAGCCACGAAGGCGATTAACTCGCGAGCGGCGGACTTCATCGCCGATCGGGAAGAGGCCCAGAGCGAGAAGCCGCCGTACCTCCATCGAGCCTGCACTGACGGGTCCAAGAACGCGGACGGCGCAGAGCGGGATAGTGCCGACCTCAAAAAGGCGACAAGCTCCGCTACATCCTCCGCCTCAATTCACGCCTGCACAAACAACATGGCTGAATCGAGGCCCTACTCCACGGCATGCGAGCCGCAAGGAGATGGCGTCAATCGCCTTCGATGCTACGGAGACTCCGACCTCGTTGCGGGACAAGTCGCGGCACTGCGACGTTCTCCCCACCATGGCGGCGTCGCCAAGAGGTGGACAAGGTGGGCGGTCACTTCACGGCTACTCACGAGTGGATCGACAGGAGAAAAAGCGAGGAGGCCAACGCCTCTCCGCATCGGTCGGCTCGACTCGCACCACCCGCCGGCGTGTTCCTCGACACAATCTTCAAACCATCGTCTCTCAGGGAGATCGACATCGAGTCCCGCTCAACCGAGGCAGCCTTGGTCGCTTTTCGTCACCGAGCGACGATGGACCAAGCCCTACATCGCCTACCGAAACCGCACCTGCCAGCAGACGAGACAAGCGCTCGAATGATCGCGCCGATGCAAGTCTTACACCATCATCGACGGCGAGCTACACAAGCGCAGCGTCACCGGGCGTGTTCAACGTTGCCCAACCAGTGAAGGACGCAAAATCCTCCACGACATCCACTCGGTATTGCGCACCACGCCGCCGCTCGCTCCCTGGTCGCCAAGGCTATGCGACACGGCTTCTACTGGCCCACCGCACACGCCGACGCTGTCGACATCGTCCAGCGATGCGCCGGGTGCCAGAAGTACGCCAATCAGACGCACGTACTGTGGCATCCCGCAAAACCACTACTAGAAAATCGCGTTGAATTTGTGCATTGCATTGTCATCATCATGCATTGTTTGCCAAAACTATTTTCGCAACGCCCGTTTTGTTTTCTAAAACGCCCCAACTGTAATCAAATATCAAACCCGGGGCTCCAGATTATTTTGTTTTGGCCGCTATCGGTTTGCCAACGGCCCGTTTAAAACAAATAAAATTTATATTATTTTTTAGTGGGGGCAGTCGAACGGGCCAGATCGACCCGAACGACCACCCCCAGATTTTAAATCGGTCCAAATAGGCCAGCCCTCTAAATCCTAAACCTACCCAATTAGCTACCCACACCCAACTGGCCACATCACACCATCCAATGGGTAGTCGCCACCTCATCCCTTCCCCTTCCCCCAACCACTCATAATCTGCCACCTAATCTCTTCCCCTCCCACTCTCTCTCTCACCCACACAGTCACCCCCTGGCCCCACCCCAACCATCCAACGCACCCACGCACGCGGCCCCCTGTCCACTCGCGCCGACCCGCCCTGGGCCCCACGTCGGCCCCGCACTCGCCCTCTCTCCTCCCTCCCCGCGTCGGCCCTGTTCATCTTCCCCAGGAACCCCGCGCCCCGGTCCTCCCTCACGCAGCTCTGTCCTCCCGCTCCGGACCTTCAGGACCTCCGCCGCTCACCGCACCCCACCATCCTCCCTCCTCCCTGCGCCCCGCCCGAGCTTCTCCGCCTCTCACCTCACCGCCTGAGCCCAGGCTTCCCCGCCCGTGACCACGCCACGCCCGGCGTCGCGCCCGCTCCCCCCTTCCTCCCGCTGCGCCCGGCCCGCCATCTCGCTACTGCAAGATCTGCCATGCCTCCGGCCTCCGCCTCCCGGCGCGCCGCCCGCCACAAGCTCCCGCGGCCCTCCTTCACCGCCTCCCCGCGCCCCAAGCCCTCCCTCAGAGGAGCTCCGCCTCGCCGTTCGCAGAGCTCCGCCTCCGCCGCAGCCCGCGCGGCAGCGCTGCCGCCTCCGGCCACGCCTCCCCGACCGGCCCCGCCACGCTCCCGCCAGCCGTCTCCGGCCTCCCACCGTGTCGCCGTCCCTACCGCCTCAAGCGCCCGACCGCCCGGCGCTGCGGTGAGCCAAGTCCGCCGCCGCGCGCTCTCTTCTCGGCCCCGACGACCACCTACACCAACCGCCGGTGGACCCCGCGCCCTCCGTGCTGGCCCTCTGGCCGTGGCACTGTGGTGAGCCTTGGTTGCGTGCTGGCCCCGCAGGTACTCGGTGCGTACCAAGCTCGGCAGCGGCTCTCGTGCCCCGAGTTCTTCTCGACAAGGTCTTCAGTGACCCAGATAATCCCGAGGTACCGAGACGCGGATCCAAGTAGGCCTTCGATGGTTGAGGCGAGAACCCCCAAGTTCGGCACCGTCAAGATCCTCCTCGACCTTTGAGCGGCCACCAAGTTCTCCTCTCGGGCCGTCAAGACCTCCGTCACCGGACCCTCTAGACCTTCCACACGGAGCGGCGATGCATAATCTGGAGAAAGCCGGCACGTTCCTAGATCCCCGACTCGAAGGTCCCCGGAACGCCAAGACCGCCACCGATACGACAAGTGCTTCACCCCGAACGCCATGACCGTCGACATGACCCGAAGACCGCGAACGCGACAAGAACGCCCCGACCGGAAGAATCCGATGCGCCCCGACGCCGACACAAGTTCTGCCCCGGACACCGAGACCCCGATGCGACAAGATCTGCATGCGACAAGAACAACCCCGAAGAATCCGATGCAACCCCCGGCACCGAACCGAGTACTCCTTTCCGAACGCCGAGACCGCTGAGAACCCGGATGCGACAAGATCTACCCGATGTTTGAGAACATAACGCCGAGACGATCCGTCGGACCCTGGACCCCGAGACCGACCCCGAACCCCGGAACCCAAGATCGTCGAGACCCCTAGTGTGTGACCCCTTTTCCTCGAACCCTAATCTATAACATAACAACTTGTTGCATATTTAATTGTCATCTCGCATGCATATCTGTGGTTTGGGGGCCTTATGCCGATTCACCTAATAATTAAATATGGGGCCCATATGTGGGCAAATCTAGTCTCATATTGGCCTCATTTAAATCTTGTGTAGCGAACCCGTATCCTTTGTTGCCATGTAAAACAACATTTAATTTGCGGGGATTTTCTAAATAACTTGAACCACTTGAATATCGTCGGGACCCCGGTTCCGCTTAATATGACCTAATCGCACCGCATCTTTGCCATGCCATACATCATACATGCATCATGCCGATCTTCTGCCGTTGTATTAAATATTGCACCCGGTGTTCCTTCTAGTGTTTTGCTTCTTCGCGGATAAGGCCGTTGAGTTGATGTGAGCTTCGCCCGATCTTCGGATGAACTTTTCGACAATGTTTTCAGGCGAGCATCTCCCCCTTTCTACCTATCTTACTTTTATAGTCTTTATTCCCTCCTGTTGATCTATTGCTATCTGTGTTGCGATGCTCTAGTTTTCGTACCCTTTGATATCCCCTGCAGCCGTATATTGCCTTGGACACATCCTATTACCTGTTGTTTGGTAGATAGTTGGACTTGCGTGACGTAGTCGCTTGCTCAAGTGTTGTCGCGTGTTGACAAATGCCACAGTTGTTGATGTATTGCCGCAAGTTGATGTTGGAGATGATTCTAGTTTACTTCTCGTCACTTTAATTTCTGTTTAAACAACTAAAATTGAATAAGCAGAGGCATCGGTGGGTGATAGATAATATTTGGTTTCGAGCCCACTTGTGTCCGTAAGACCGAGTACTTGATACTGTTCCTTGATTTATCGCGCTATCCACATCCGGAGGTATATGGGACCCCTGAGCGAGCTTGATTCATTCTTATTTCTTGGGGCCACAAACTAGTTTGAGGTGTTTTACTATCCTGTACTTATGCCATGCTACTTTACGTATTTAAATTGTGCGAGTCTTTGCTTGTCTTTAGGTAAGCGGGATGTTTTCGCGGTATCGGCAGGTCCCGATTGGGGACCTCTTGCCGTTCTGACCATCGACGCAAACCTTGAGTCCGTCTCGAGCTTGCTTACTCCGTTGGGTGTACTCAAGGGTGGCCCCTGAAATATTTCTGAATCTGTGATTGTTCGATCGTGAAAGCCTCGTTGGGTTTTGATTTGGTTTTTCCGAGGTTGATCGGCGTGTGTTGCTATTGGTGCACCGGCGGGTAAAACTTTCTGAAAGCCGTGTCCGCGGATATGGACGACTTGGAGCACAGTATCTCGATCATAGACAAGCATAACTAAAGTTTACTGCTATAAATTTGACTTATAATGACTAGTAATCAGCTTCACTATAATGGAATGGCTAATAATACTGCCCACAATTGCTTGTTTGGTTTGTCGCTTGCGACCATTGTATCTGACTAGTAAGTATGGCAACTACAACGGAATGGCTGAATAAAAGTACCAACAACTGCTGGGTTTTGGGTTTATATCATGCTATCTGTATCTGATTAGTAAATTGCTGCAACTACAACGGAATGGTTAACTAAAAGTGCCCACTGCTTACTTTATCAGAACCATTATCTAAACCTGACTAGTAATTGCTGCAACGATAACTAAATAAGTAAAACTGCCAACTGTGTGAGCTCCTCGGTTGACTTCCTCGTTTGGTCTCGGGGAAACGCCAGATGGGTTTGTTTGGTGTTAGCTTTAGGTTGGATCCGGATAGGTCATTCTTACCCCTCTCGATAAGCGCCATTGTATCGAGTCTCTATAGGTTGTTCGGTGCATCTTTGCCATTGCCGCTTGATCCACCATACCTATGTGGCGAGGACCGAATTCTAGCCTCGCCGTGTCTTGGCCTCGATCTTGGCGCTCCTTCTTTGTTTTTCGCTTTGCCCTTGGTGGCACCTTTTGTTTAAGGTTTTGAGATCGGCGCCGTTAGCGGTTACCCTTCCGCTTGGCTGCAGGGTTATGGACGCCATTGGTTATTCTTCAGGGCTCTTAGCCCCATTTGCATCTTGTCCGTAGTCGGACGCTCGATCATTTTCAAGGTGATTTGGATCTTTGTACATTATGTTTGTATTCTTGACTCCTGGAGTCGCCGTTATATATATCTGTTCTGTGGGTCCCATCGAGGACTGTTGTGTAATGTTATTACTTCGTTTTCCACCTGCACGAAAGTGCCTGGTGGGCACCTTTGAATCGTTTCTATGCGGGTTTGGCGAATTTTGCTCAAACTTGCATAGGTCCGATTCGAGGTGTTCTGAGTGGTATCAGAGCTCAGCAGTTGCGATACCCCACAAGTCCAGCCTGTAGGATAACCTAGCTAACGGCCGAAGTAGAGAGTCAAAACTATTTTGGAAAATCGGTTGGATAGTTCTGACTAGGTCTGGTTTTACTCCTTACCCCTCTGCTGTTCTCCTCTTACCTCTACGTGTTTTGAATCCGCTCTCTTCTCTTTCTTCGAGTCCAGGATTTCTCGTGGTTGGGTTTCCGTCGTACCTTCAGGGCTTCGCTTTCTCCCTTTTGTAACGGAGGTGCTACGATCATCAATCTGCAGCTGGTCTGTTGTGCCCTTCATCCGATCTTTTGTTCTTGAGCTCTTTATCCATATGTGTTCCTTGCCGGATATCAGTGTCGTTGAAAAACATATGAGAAGGACGAGCTTTGGTGAAGTTGGAGTCGACCTTGAGCACGTGTGTTCATGCCAATGGAACCATCGCGAAACCTAATCAGTGAGTCTTTCATACGATTTCTGCTGGCAGCATCCCTTTGTTCCGGATACCCCCTATGAAGATCTTCAGTCTAAATCTCGAGAGTTGAGTTGCCCGATTCTCCTACCCATGTATAGAGTTCATAGTTGGGTCCGGGATGGACTGATCACCCTACCCGACTCTTACTGTTCGCTCTGTACATCGAACGGGTGGATCGATGTAACTTTTCCCTCTTCTAATGGAAGTTAGAGGTGGCCTTCTCGTTTGATACCTCTATCTTCGTCCTTTGTTTCTCCGGAGTGTTCTCTCGACGATCGTGGACAACGACCCTTTGTTGGTGGTGTCGCCGTTTTCCCGGATGAAGAAGGAACCCTCGTTAGTGGTGTCGCGAGGATCTGCATGAAGCGAGAAGATTCGGACCGCCGACCTTCCTTTCCGGTACGTGAGGCGGATCTCGAGGGCGAGATCCATTGTTAGTGGTGTCGAATTGTGGCATCCCGCAAAACCACTACTAGAAAATCGCGTTGAATTTGTGCATTGCATTGTCATCATCATGCATTGTTTGCCAAAACTATTTTCATAGCCGTTTTGTTTTCTACGCCCAAGCGTAATCAAATATCAAACCCGGGCTCCAGTTATTTTGTTTTGGCGCTATCGGTTTGCCAGCGGCCGTTTAAAACAAATAAAATTTATATTATTTTTAGTGGGGCGATCGGCCAGATCGACCAACGACCACCCGATTTTAAATCGGTCCAAATAGGCCAGCCTCTAAATCCTAAACCTACCCAATTAGCTACCCACACCCAAGGACACATCACACCATCCAATGGGTAGCCACCTCATCCCTTCCCTTCCCCAACCACTCATAATCGCCACCTAATCTCTTCCTCCCACTCTCTCTCTCACCCACAGTCATCCCCTGCCCCACCCAACCAACGCACCCACGACGCCCCCTGTCCACTCAAGGCCACCCGCCCCCACGTCGCCCCGACTCGCCCACTCTCCTCCTCCCGCGCCCTGTTCATCTTCCCAGAACCCGCCCGGTCCTCCTCGCTGACGCAGCTCGCTCCTCCCTCAGCTCGGACCTCGTCGCCCCGCTCCTCGCTCACCGCACCCCACCATCCTCCCTCCTCCCCTTGCGCCCCAGCAAGCTTCTCCGCCTCTCACTCACCGCCGCCTGAGCCCAGGCTTCCCGCCAGCGTGACCCGCCGCGCCACGCGCCCGCCAGGCGCCCGCCGCTCCCCTTCCTCCCAGCGCCCGGCCCGCCATCCTCGCGCTGCGCATCTGCCGCCATGCCTCCGGCCTCCGCCCTCGGCGCGCGCCTTTGCCTCCGCAGCTCCCGCTGCCCTCCTTCACCGCTCCTGCGCGCCCCAAGCCCCTCCCGCAGGAGCTCCGCCTCGCCGTTCGCAGAGCTCCGGCCTCCGCCGCAGCCCGCCCGCGGCAGCGCTCCGGCCGCCTCCGGGCCGCCACGCCCCTCCCGCCACGCTGCCTCCGGCCTCCCACCGTCGCCGTCCCTCGCCTCAAGCGCGCCGCACCCGCCGGCTGCAGTGAGCCAAATGCGTCGCCATCTCTCTCTCGGCCCCGACGACCACCTACACCAACCGGTGGACCCGCGCCCTCCATGCTGGCCCTGGCCGTGGCACTATGGTGAGCCTTGGTTGCGTCTTGGCCCGCGGTACTCGGTGCGTACCAAGCTCGGCAGCGGCTCGTGCCCGAGTTCTTCTCGACAAGGTCTTGATGACCAGATAATCCCGAGTACCGAGACGCGGATCCAAGTAGGCCTTCGATGGTTGGCGAGAACCCCCAAGTTCGGCACCGTCAAGATCCTCCTCGACCTTTGGCGCCACCAAGTTCTCCTCTCGCCGTCAAGACCTCCGTCCGGACCCTCTAGACCTTCCACACGGAGCGGCGATGCATAATCTGGAGAAAGCCGGCACGTTCCTAGATCCCCGACTCGAAGGTCCCCGGAACGCCAAGACCGCCACCGATACGACAAGTGCTTCACCCCGAACGCCATGACCGTCGACATGACCCGAAGACCGCGAACGCGACAAGAACGCCCCGACCGGAAGAATCCGATGCGCCCCGACGCCGACACAAGTTCTGCCCCGGACACCGAGACCCCGATGCGACAAGATCTGCATGCGACAAGAACAACCCCGAAGAATCCGATGCAACCCCCGACACCGAACCGAGTACTCCTTTCCGAACGCCGAGACCGCTGAGAACCCGGATGCGACAAGATCTACCCGATGTTTGAGAACATACCGCCGAGACGATCCGTCGGACCCTGGACCCCGAGACCGACCCCGAACCCCGAACCCCGGAACCCAAGATCGTCGAGACCCCTAGTGTGTGACCCCTTTTCCTCGAACCCTAATCTATAACATAACAACTTGTTGCATATTTAATTGTCATCTCGCATGCATATCTGTGGTTTGGGGGCCTTATGCCGATTCACCTAATAATTAAATATGGGGCCCATATGTGGGCAAATCTAGTCTCATATTGGCCTCATTTAAATCTTGTGTAGCGAACCCGTATCCTTTGTTGCCATGTAAAACAACATTTAATTTGCGGGGATTTTCTAAATAACTTGAACCACTTGAATATCGTCGGACCCGGTTCCGCTTAATATGACCTAATCGCATCTTTGCCATGCCATACATCATACATGCATCATGCCGATCTTACGCGTTGTATTAAATATTGCACCGTGTTCCTTCTAGTGTTTTGCTTCTTGGCGGATAAGGCGTTGAGTTGATGTGAGCTTCGCCCAATCTTGGATGAACTTTTCGACAATGTTTTCAGGCGAGCATCTCCCCCTTTCTACCTATCTTACTTTTATAGTCTTTATTCCCTCCTGTTGATCTATTGCTATCTGTGTTGCGATGCTCTAGTTTTCGTACCCTTTGATATCCCCTGCAGCCGTATATTGCCTTGGACACATCCTATTACCTGTTGTTTGGTAGATAGTTGGACTTGCGTGACGTAGTCGCTTGCTCAAGTGTTGTCGCGTGTTGACAAATGCCACAGTTGTTGATGTATTGCCGCAAGTTGATGTTGGAGATGATTCTAGTTTACTTCTCGTCACTTTAATTTCTGTTTAAACAACTAAAATTGAATAAGCAGAGGCATCGGTGGGTGATAGATAATATTTGGTTTCCGAACGCCCACTTGTGTCCCGTAAGACCCCGAGTACTTGATACCTGTTCCTTGATTTATCGCGCTATCCACATCCGGGAGGTATATGGGACCCCGAGCGAGCTTGATTCATTCTTATTTCTTGGGGCCACAAACTAGTTTGAGGTGTTTTACTATCTGTACTTATGCCATGCTACTTTCGTATTTAAATTGTGCAGTAATGCACTTTGCTTTGTTTAGGTAAGCGGGATGTTTTCGCGACATCCCCCGATTGAGGACCTGCTGTCACTGACCATCGACGCAATAAACCTTGAGTCCGTCTCGAGCTTGCTTACTCCGTTGGTGTACTCCAAGGTGGCCCCTGAAATATTTCTGAATCCTGTGATTGTTCGATCGTGAAAGCCTCGTTGGGTTTTGATTTGGTTTTTCCGAGGTTGATCGGCGTGTGTTGCTATTGGTGCACCCGCCGGGTAAAACTTTACGAAAGCCGTGTCCGCGGATATGGACGACTTGGAGCACGATATCTCGATCATAGACAAGCATAACTAAAGTTTACTGCTACAAATTTGACTTATAATGACTAGTAATCAGCTTCACTATAATGGAATGGCTAATAATACTGCCCACAATTGCTTGTTTGGTTTGTCGCTTGCGACCATTGTATCTGACTAGTAAGTATGGCAACTACAACGGAATGGCTGAATAAAAGTACCAACAACTGCTGGGTTTTGGGTTTATATCATGCTATCTGTATCTGATTAGTAAATTGCTGCAACTACAACGGAATGGTTAACTAAAAGTGCCCACTGCTTACTTTATCAGAACCATTATCTAAACCTGACTAGTAATTGCTGCAACGATAACTAAATAAGTAAAACTGCCAACTGTGTGAGCTCCTCGGTTGACTTCCTCGTTTGGTCTCGAGGGGGAAACGCCAGGATGGGTTTGTTTGGTGTTAGCTTTAGGTTGGATCCGGATAGGTCATTCTTACCCCTCTCTGATAAGCGCCAGTTGTATCGAGTCTCTATAGGTTGTTCAGTGCATGCTGCCGCTGCCGCTTCAGTCCACCATACCTATGTAGGCGAGGACCGCCGAATTCTAGCCTCGCATGTCTTGGCCTCGATCGACGCTCCTTCTTTGTTTTACCTTTGCCTTGGTGGCACCCTTTGTTTAAGCAGGTTTTGAGATCGGCGCCGTTAGCGGGGTTACCCTTCCGCTTGGCAGGGGTTATGGGCCATTGGTTATTCTTCAGGGCTCTTAGCCCCATTTGCATCTTGTCCATAGTCGGACGCTCGATCATTTTCAAGGTGATTTGGATCTTTGTACATTATGTTTGTATTCTTGACTCCTGGAGTCGCCGTTATATATATCTGTTCTGTGGGTCCCATCGAGGACTGTTGTGTAATGTTATTACTTCGTTTTCCACCCGCACGAAAGTGCCTGGTGGGCACCTTTGAATCGTTTCTATGCGGGTTTGGAGAATGTTGCTCAAACTTGCATAGGTCCGATTCTGAGGGTGTTACACGTACCGAGCTCGGCGCTCAAAACAATCCCCATCACCTGGCCATTCGCCGTGTGGGGCATGGACATGGTAGGCCCCTTCAAGAAGGCCCCCTCTAGCTACACCCACCTGCTAGTCGCCGTCGACAAATTCACGAAGTGGGTGGAGGCCAAGCCAGTCCGGAAATGCGACGGGAAGACCGCCACTAAGTTCCTACGCGAGCTCATATACCGCTACGGGTTCCCCAACAGCATCATCACGGACAACGGCACAAACTTCGCCAAGGGAGCAATGGCCGAATTCTGCGAAGAGCACCACATCCGGCTCGACCTCGCGTCGCAGACACCGAATCAACGGCCAGCGGAACGAGCCAACCAAAGCATCCTCCACGGCCTAAAGCCGCGACTCAGTACCACTCGAGCGCACCTGGATGCTGGGTCAAGAGCTACCCTCCGTCATCCGGGAATCCGCACCTCGGTCAGCAGGTCGACGGATTCACCCTTCTTCATGGTCTACGCACCAAGCGGTCATGCCCAGCGACCTCGAACACGACTCGCCGGGTCGTCCACTATCGGAGGCATAAGCGAGCTGGCCCGCCAAGATGGGCTCGACCAACTCGAAAAGCACGCGACCTCGCCCGATCGCGACCGCCATTTATCGCAAGGGCTCGCCGCTACCACAGCCGACGGGTGAAAACCTGCACCTTCCGGAAGGCGACACGGTGTTACGCCTCATCCAGACAAGAAGGGCATGCACAAGCTCTCCTCCGTGGGAAGGCCCGTAAGCTATCGGTAGCGTGCTCGGCAACGACGCCTACTACCTCATCGGCGTCGCGGGACGGCGAACTCGACGTCAAGCGACCATGGAATGCAAATCTCCTCCGGAAGTTCTACTCCTAGAACCCCACACATGTACTCTACAGTCGCTATGAAATAAAAGAAACGGTTCCTGCAAATTGCGTCTGCTCTCCATGCCTTGTGCCACTACTTTCGTAATAAACAGCGTCATGCTAAAATGCAGAAGTCAACCTTTGGTACAGCGGCACGGCTAAGTAGTGTGATTCAAGAGCTTCGAGTCATTTCAGGTCTTGTCGTCCACGAAAACGCCAAACCGAGCCCCATTGAGTCGCCTAGCTCGACTGGTTTTACGAACCAAGACAAGCGCCCTCGCTTCTCACGGCGACCTCGGTCCTCCGCATCCTCGGCATAGCGACTCGAGCGGCTAAGTACCACGCTGGGACTGCATACCAGTTAAATCGCGATCGGTCGGAAAACGCCAAGTAAGAGAGCATACCGGGAATCACGCGGTGACCCTCCGGGCGAGCAGGAGGACGCGCCACACCAACGCGCTTAGTCCTCAACCACCCTCGCGTTGCGCCTCGAACTACCAAGTACCACGCTGGGACTCGGCCCGACCCGTTCACAGACGGGAAAGGTAAAATCTGAGCACTCAAGGAGTCGCCTTGCATGGCGCCCGAGCTCGGGCGAGTCGACTAAACTAACAAAACACATGATAACAACAAACATCATATACAAGGTGAACCCCACAAAAGGGCGGACGCGCTCGGGGACTCATCCAAAATCAATCCAAAACACACAAATCAATCCAAAACACACAAATAACCTCCGTGGGCGACATCTCTTGAAGGTAGGCGCGGATGCACGTCGCCGACAGTGTCGCCGAGTCGACAAGCATGCTTACGCACTCCCTTGCGTCAAGAGAGCTCGCTTCTTCTTGGCTACCAATAACATGACCTGCGCGAAGGAGACAATTATGAGTACCATGGAAACCACAAACAATACAACCGAAAGACAGGAAAGACGCACTCACCAAGCAACGGGCGGGCGAGTCCCGTGATGAAGCTCTGAAGCGATGTATGATCGTCCTGAAGCCCAACAATGAGGGCTTCCGACGCCTTTCGGTCTTCCTCATGACGCAATGGCGGCCACGCCTTCGCTCGCCGAGCTTGCTTCTTTTGCCTCCGCAATTCGGCGCCGAGGTCGGCGATCCTCCGCTCAGCGGTGCCTAACGCATCAAGACCGCCACCAGCTCACCAGCGAGGACAAGATCTGGCGAGCCACCTCCGCTACAAAGCAACTGAAGCTCCTTGTTTGCTTCTTGGATAGTGGCCAGCTCCTTCTCAGCACGCTGCTTCGCAGCCAATCGCTCTGCCGACTCCAGCTGCAGACCCTGTACATCTTCAAAGTCGACACATGAAATTACTCGGTGCCCACCCGCTAAAATTTAGCGAGCGCACTTCGGGACTGCGACCACGAAAATTCCTTAGTGCATACCGCTAAAATTTAGCGATACGCACTCGGGACTGGATTGAAAGTACAAAACAAGTAACTATAAGAATCAAGCCTGCTAAGCACCGACCTGATCCTCGGGACTGAGGTACTGGATGGCCGCACCAAGCTGCCGTGAACTTGTACAAGGCCCAGACGCTAGCGGCGCAGCCCGCGACGTTGGTCGATTTCAGCGTCGGCGGTCCCTGGAGCGAGGCTCGGGGTCGCAGCCCCACTCGCCGTGGCCGCCTTGGTCATGAAGCGGGGGAAGGTAGCAATCGAGGCGCCCGCCCCAAAGGAAGTTGCTTCCTCCGGTCTAGGCAAGGAAACGCCCTCCTTCGTAGACGCGGTTGCTTCCACTGCGGGTCCAACCGGCGCGGCCGCCGCGTCGTCAGAGACGGCGACGATGTCGTCGCCCTTGGCCTTCTTGCTGCCTTCCGCTGAGGCGGCGAACTCGTCACCTTTCCTCTTGCGGGAAGGGTACTCCTCGCTAGCGGCGGAGGATACCTTGGCCACGGTCAGGTGATCCATCTTTTTCACTCCGGTCCTGCACATCGAATCAAATCAATAAAAGACAATCGAAGTACTAAAAGAAAGTAGAGAAGGCCGAATGCGCTCACTTGGCGACTGGAATGAAACGCAGCCTCGCACGAAGGCCGGTTTTTCCATCTCGGGCCCAATCGGCGACTAAGCCCGCCCAGACGTCGGGGCCCAGGATACGGACGGCTTCTTTGACGTTGAGGTAGCGTTGGCGCCCGGCGCCTTCGGCGGAGCCTCCTCGCGAATTGGGGCTACGGCGGAACCTCCTTGCGCGAGACCGCCACGCGGGACCTCCTTGCGGCGGTCGCCACAACCGAGCCTTCCTAGCCCGAAACCGCGCGAATGGTGGAGGCATTGAGGCCAGCGGCTCCGTAGATGGCACATCTAGCGCGTTGTCGCGGGCCGCCGTCACCGGCCGAGCTGTGAGCATCGAGCTGCTCGTTGAGTGCGGCGGTGAGGCGCCTTGGCGGCCGTCTTCCTTCTCGGGAGGGCCCTCGCCTCCTTTTCCTTCTTCTTCTTCTTCGCGGGAGTGGCCTGACGGCGCGAGGTGGTCTCTGGGAGTTCGTCGTCGTCGTCATGACGCTCGAGGCTCCTGCTCGCTTCGATTTCGCGCTGACGTTGCCCGCGGGTCTTTCGGGCCAGTGGGGCAATCTCCTCGTCAGACTCGTCCTCGTCGTCCTCGTTACCCTTGGCGGGTGGCGACTCGCTTGTATCCTGGGCGGATGGCCCGGGGCTCTCGTCGTCGGCGGGTGGTAGCCACCCTTCCACCACTTGGAACAGCTGCGTTAAACACGAAACAGAGTTAGAATTACCGCGACTGCACACGCTGCGACTGCGAACAAGATAAAAAGATTACCGTCGGAGCCGGACGCTTCGCGGTGTAGGGAGGGACCCCAGCCTGCGCATCCGCGTATGCCGCTTGGGTGATCTTCTTCAGCGCTGAGAGGTAGTCCTCCAGCTTCCACTCGTCGAGGCAGGCTTTCGTCGAGTCTCCCCGGCCCGTGTACTGGTACATGTAATGGTCGCGTTGGGCGGAACGAGCCGCCGCCCAAGCCAACAATTGTACAAGTTTACCGTCTGGAGCCCCTTCTTCTTCAGACCACGGATGGTCTGGAGCATCTCGTCGACGACCATCCGCTGGTCGTCGGGGAGCTTGCCGACCTGGAGATGGCGTGGCTCGGAACGATTGGCCGAGTACCGCGGGATCGCCGCCTCGTCCTCCGGAGTCGACTCGGTCACGTAGAACCATGACTTTTTCAGCCGCTGCTTTGGCCGGCACATCGGTCAAGAAGGAAGCTTTGGATTTGAGTTGGAAGGTTAAGCGCCGCGGCTAGCATTGTCCGCCGCCTCCTCGCGGCTGATCCGTCCATGGAACAGATCTTGCCACAAGGGAAAGTAGGGCCGCAGCCCAAGTAGCACTCATGAGCACGCCACGAAGATGGCGAGCTGCTCGATCTTGTCAGGGGCCTGATCCGAGGCTGGATCCGTAGGCAGTAAACGCCGGAAGAAAAAGGATGTGGAAACCCTAACCCCGCTCGAGGTGATGGTGAACAGACGAACTCTCTCTCGCGGGTTTGGGGTCGTTTCTCCGGCTGGGATACGCCAAAGCCGGCCCAGGATTCCGGCCTCCTCAAGGAGGCCACCGCTACCTGGTGCATTTGGATCTACCCCAAGGTTCGGTGGAGAGGGCCATGGCTGAGGATTTGTTTGGAGGTCGGAGGATTGCGGGTCGATTGGATCGCGGAATCAAAGGAAGGAAGATGTGCGTACTCGGAAGAAATGGTGGGCGGTTGGCTTTGCGATAACCTATCATTCCTCTTATATAGCGGGAGCTGCCCGCCAAATTAGGGGGCCGTTACCACGCGATGATTACGCCAAAAGTTACCGTTGAGTTACCTTAACGGCTAGTTTGACCACGCCCGACGGTCCGCCTCCTGCCACCCGGCTCGCTAAGTCACTCGCCGAGACCGCGACCCGTTGACTTGACTCACCCAAGACGCAACTCGGTTCGCCGGATTTCTTCCTTTATGCAGGAGCCCGCCGACGATTCGACTGGATGCCAACTTGAAGCCGTATACTCCGACTGCCAGCAGCCACCCATGCCTAATCAACGACGGCCTCGGGGACTACTGATGGGGATACGCCTCCGGGTATACTCGGACGCTTCCGACCGCCCAAGGGTTGGCGAGTGGGCCTGCATAACCGAGTGGATCAAAGCCCGCAAGCTATTGGTATCGAAGTTGAAGGCCCAGCGAGTAGATAGGCCCGGACTAGGTTAAACGATTACCAAAGTCAGAATCGAATCGTTTGAGATATGTAAACCCTAGGGGAGGTGAGCTTATATAAACCTCCCTACGGGGTGAGTAGAGATACGTTCCCTCATACACCCAAGCAACTCGCCGCCTAGTCGCCGAGTTCGCCCATTGTAAACACCTCCATAATACAATCTAGCAGGAGTAGGTCTTTACCCTCCGGGGGGCCGAACCTGGGTAAAACCCTGTGTCTTTGCCCTCATCTCGCACCGCAGATGGCTGGCCGCCCTTGCCCCTCGTTCTACTACTCGCTGCCGATTGCAGCATCTGCCGTGGTCATTCCCACGACACAACTATAACTGAATAAGTAAAACTGCCAACTGTGTGAGTTCCTCGGTTGACTTCCTCGTTTGGTCTCGAGGGGGAAACGCCAGGATGGGGTTGTTTGATGGTAGTATCAGGTTGGATCCGAATAGGTCTTCCTTACCCCTCTCTGATAGCCGCCAGTAGTATCGAGTCTCTATAGGTTGCTCTGTGCATGCTGCCGCTGCCGCTTCAGTCCACCATACCTATGTAGGCGAGGACCGCCGAATTCTAGCCTCGCCGTCTTGGCCTCGATCGACGCCTCTTTTTCCTTTGCCCTTTGTCGGCACCCCTTTTGTTTAAGCAGGTTTCGACGTCGTTAGCAGGGTTACCCTTACGGCTTGGCCTGGGCAGGGTTATGGACGCCATTGGTTATTCTTCAGGGCTCTTAGCCCCATTTGCATCTTGTCCGTAGTCGGACGCTCCTTCTTTCAAGGTGATTTGGATCTTTGTATAATATATTTGTATTCTTGACTCATTGAGTCGCAGCTGTATATATATCTGTTCTGTGGGTCCCATCGAGGACTGTTGTGTAATGTTATTACTTCGTTTTCCACCCGCACGAAAGTGCCTGGTGGGCACCTTTGAATCGTTTCTATGCGGGTTTGGCGGGTTTCGCTAAAACTTGCATAGGGCCGATTCTGAGGGTGTTACAGTACTCCTGGGCATGTAGCACGGTTTCAACAAAGGAGGCAGATCCTTCCTCGTAGTCTTGTGCTTTCTTTGGGTTTCCTCGGATGGTGATGACGCCCTTCGGACCTGGAAGCTTTATCATGTTGTAGATGTAGCAAGGACGAGCCTTGAACGCCCAGTAAGCCGAATGCCCGAAGATGGCGTGGTAAGCACTCCTGAATGGTACAACCTCGAAGGAGAGTGGCTTGGTCTGGTAATTGTCTCGGGTTCCGAATGACACTTCCAGTGTGATCTCACCAAGAGAATCCGCCTGTCTCCCTAGTACAATGCCATAAAAAGTCATGTTGTTGTGATTCAACTGGCTTTCATGGATCTTCATGCGGTGAAGCGTCTCAATGTATAGTATTTTGATGCTGCTACCATTGTCCATGTCAGTTTTAGAGAACTCATAGCCATCAATAAGAGGATTGGCGACCATAGGATACTTTCCTCGATGATGTGTTTTCCTTGGGTGATCATTGCGGTCAAATGTGATGGTTACATCCGACCAGTCCAAGAATTGGGGGACAACAATAACCGTGGCATTGAGCTCATGGACAACCACATTTCTAACCTTAGTTGGCTGAGTTCCAAGGAAACAGACATATGTGTCTTTCTTTGTGGGATAATCCTTCTTTCCGTCTGACTTGGGCTGTGCGGGGTCCGCTTCTTCCATGTCAGAATATTCCTTGGGCTCCTTGTATTTCTTAGAATTTTTCTTTCCTTTTCATAGCTTGGCTCTATAGCCAGCGGATTCGTATTTTTTGATGTCTTCATTGAATCGACACTCAGCATTGGTGTGGGTAGAACCTCCATTTGCGTCCAGGTGATGAACACAAGGGTTGTTGGCGACGTCAGCCCAGGAATATGATTTTTCGGGCTATTGATCTCCTCTTCCCTGGACTCGAGAAGTTCCACGACCTCGTCCCCAACCGCCTCCGCGCTCCTTGTCCTCTGGATCCGAACGTTGCATTGATGGCTGTATTTTTCGGAGCCGATTTATCTTCTGAGTTATTCTTGCACTTCTGAGTTTGTTGCTTCTGCTGCTTGGCCGCATGAGGATTGGCCAGAATATTCAGCAGTCCATCTGAATCATCATTGGCGTCAGCATACTTGTTTGACATTTCTATCATCTCTCCCAGGTCTATGACATGGTCACACATTAGTCTATGACACAAAAGTACGATTGGGAGTCCTGCAATGAAAGCTTCAATCGCAGTTTGCTCGTTTACTCCTTTGCATGAGTTCTTTGTGTCAATCCAGCATCCGAGGTAATCCCGACAAGTTTCTCCAGTTCTTTGAGTGCAATGCTGCAAGTCTCCGATTGTGCAAGTTCTCCTGTATGTTCCCTCGAAGTATGAAAATAATGCACTTTGCATATGATACCAGTTGTGAATCGAGTTCTCTGGTAGTTCATTGAGACATGATCGAGCCATCTTCCGCAATATGAGTGGGAGATATCAAACTGCGACCAGGCTATTTCCTCCTTTGGCGATGCAATAAGCCTGAAAGAAATCCTAAAGCCAAGTATCTGGACGAGCTGCATCGTCGTAGAGTTGAATGTGTTTGGCAATGCCGAAGTCAACCAGAAACTTTCTTTGACGGATACGTGGGCCAAAGCATTTGGGTCCCACATATAAGTCCTCCTCCTTGTATCGTCGTGCTGCAATGTTGGATTCAATGCGATGGCGAGCGTCGTTTGGCGAGAGAGACCTACTCCCATGAGACTCGCGGCTTCTGCGTGGCGGAGTCGGATTCCTGCTTCTCTTTCCATCATCGCCACCTTCGCCCCTATGGCTCCCATGGCTGTGATGAGATCCTTCATGGTTGCTGCCGGGCGGTGATTTTTGGCTGAGCGGCGCGGTCCATGAGCCTCATTATGTTGACTCTGGGGTTGATTTTGTCGGGCTCCGTCCCTGCTTGATTCAGGGTGATCTAGGTCGTTTCTTTGTCCGGCGTTGCAGGCAGACGGCTGGGGGGCGGCATCCTTAGCCGATCTTGCTCTCGTTGGCAGCCCACCTCTGGGTTATCCCTATGGCAATTATTCTGCTGGCGATGGGTCTGGTGAGGTACCAATGCCCTGATGGCATCTTGAGACGCAGCCGAAATAACTCCCGACCAGTCCCGCGCAGCCATGCAAGGATGACCTTTTGATTTGGTCCTTGAGTTTTCTTCCTCCCGGGGACGATGGCATCGATCCGTATCCCTGCGGGGTCTTTTGTCAACGCTTTGGCCTGCGTCAGTGTGACAAAATTCCGACCTTGAGGCCAGCTTGCCACCGAATGATGCTGCTGTCTTTTGCTGTTCCAATCCTTTGTCAAGCAACGCTACACATTGCCGGACCTATACTTGTGCAAGTTTTCTCTTCCACTCTAGTTGCATTAACTATCTGGCGCTCGCCATGTGATGTCCATCTGTTATAATTTGGCATGAAACCAAATTGACAAAGGTGGACGCAGACTAGTTGTTTCTTTCTCCTGATTCCATTATGACACTTTGTGCATGGACACTTTACACCAAACCTACCAGCATTAGGCATAATCTGGATAACATGATCCAAAAAAAAACGTTGTATTGCGCACCCACTCTTCAGAATGGCGCCCCTGTTCATCCTACCCATTGTACATACAACTATGTTGCTCTTCTAGAGACATGTTTGAATAATTAGGAAACTGGCAGCACATTATGAATGTCAAAAGGACAAAGCAACAATGCTTAGCTAGCTATATTAGGCAAGGTCAAAGCAATGGTTGTCCAGAACAATATACTCCCTCCGTTTCTAAATATAAGATGTTTTACGTTTGTGAAGCAAATGTATCTAGACTACTTTTAGTATATAGGTTCACTCATGTTTAAAATGAATCTACATACTAAAACAAGTCTAGATACATTCTCTTTACAAAACTAAAACATCTTATATTTTGAAGCGGAGGAAGTATTAAACATACAGTCATATACTGTGATCAGCCTATTTTTATTCTGCAACTACCAATAAGTCCCTTATTTTACTAACCCAAAGCTACAAATCTTCATCTTTATTCAATCACAACACTAGATAGATAAATATTATCCATGGAAAGTCTCCAAACAGCTCAATTTTATATGCCTAAACTAAATCCATCTAACCCATATAAAAAGTAAGTGAACATAGCCACATGAGATCACCTAATCGAGCCTTGGTTCTGCTCTTCTTCGTTGAATCGTCCACACCAAGTCTTCGTCTGATGTCTTCAAGAATCCTACAAATGCACGCCAGGACATAGTAGAAGATTAGAATTGCTTGGAAGAATAGAGCAATCTGAAGCAAACAAATTAAAAAAAAACAAGAAATCGAGCAGTATTGAACAAACCAAGAAAGTATTGAATCACAGGACTAGATTTACAGAAGACTGCACGTCGAGGGTGGCCAGATAGAATCCGCCTCCGCGCATGGAGAACTGCCGCGGAGGCAGCGGCGACTTCTTGAATGGGCGGCAGCGACCACAGCTTGAGGAGCGGCCGCCGGCGATGATGCCGGCGGTGGCGATGGCGATGGCGATGACACCGACGACGACCATGAATACGAGGGATTGAAGCTGCAGTGGAGGTAGCGAAGGCTTATCACGGGCGAGCGGGGCGGCGCAAGATTGGGGATCTTTATTTTGGTGGCGCGCTCGACACAGGTGGGGTGGGTTTGGAGCGTTCCAGAAGGAAAAAAATCGTTCATTCCGCGGGCGCGTGTCACTTGGCGGGTGGCTACCTGCCAATACCAATTTTTTTGGCCAGGGAGCATCAAATTAGATACAAATCGCACACACTAATTTAACTCAATGGTAAGGAAATCGGTAATCGTTAACTACTCGGTTGTCTTGGAAGTAGCGACTAATCAGAATTCAGAAGATTAACTGATTTAATCGGTCGGCTATTAATCTGTGTAATCTACAAAAATTAGCACCTAAAACACATATGACTCCTCTTGCACCTCGACCACCTACCCTATTAAAGGAAGCCTCAAGCTCCCGGATGAGATCCTCAAGGCGATCGAGCTCTTGTATCTGAGGTCTGATCGGCAACTACGAGGAACTGGTCAACAACGATAAGGAGCTGGCTGGTGATGGCAGAAATCGAGCTCCTGAAGGCAGGGATCGAGCGGGAGCTTCGAAAAACCTACTTCATTGGGGCGGGCTAGCTGATGGATGGGCGATATGTGTTGATAATTTTGCATTTTTTTGACCAAGTGTAGTAGTTAATCGGGAACATACCTAGTAATCGGAGTGTCAGAGCTATTAATCGAGATAAAGGATTAACACAAAGGATTAATGGTAATCGACACGGTTAGGTCCCTAGTAGCGATTAATCGGCATATTAATCGCTGATCCGGCCTATTTTTTGAACAGTGATTTAACCATACAGTAAGTTTCACCAAGTTACTTTAATCTATATTTGATATATTTAATCATTATTAATTTTCTTTATTATTTCGTATATACTTGACTTTACCTTAGATATTGTTTAGCGTAGCGGTAAAATATGTTTAACTAAAAACTTTAATCCAACGATCCCTAGGGTAAATACCCTACCCTAACCCTAGGGTTATATTACGGCGTTATGGGACTGCCGTATTCTCCTGTTGTATGGTCCCTAGAGTTTGGTTGTACTACCCTAGGTATGAATCTTTCCTAAGGGTTCATGGGATGAGCTCTAGGAAACTATGCCCACGTGGATTAGAGATGGTCCCACCAACTGATGGATCCCTTGGGTTGGCAGTAAACACTAGGGAAACAAAATATTCCCTTGGGTCATGAAATCTCACCCTAGGTTATTCATTTTTAGCTTTAGGGATCCATTTAAGCCCTATGGCTCTTTGCAAATTCTAGTAGTGTGTTCTAGAGATGGATTATTGGCGAGGATGGCCCGAGCAACCGCCGCGTTCTCCATTAGCGTGCTGTAGACTCGGACCTTATCTCTGGTTTACTGTCAAATAGATCTATGTGGACATCCAGGTTCCTATTAGCAAGAACCAGACCTCCCCTTGTCTTGTTTGGCAGTCGCTTGAATTCTAACTGGTATTGGGCAAGATTGTTGTCTATCTGATGTCTAATATCGACGATGCGAGCAGCTTCCTTGAGCAAAAACAAGCGTTGTTTTTCCAGGTCCTCAACCCTTTTCGCTAGCTCCTCCGGAGTGAGATCCGAAGCAGTTGGGATTGGTATGGTGAGTGCATCTCCGTAGATTTCACGTGCACCCTTAGTGACAACATGTCCATCCACAAGAGGATAGATTGGTGTGGGATTAATCGGATCTCCATCCTAGTTCTCCATCTCGATCTCTTCGTCAACTTATTCCTCATTGGCTTCCTCTACCAGCTCTGCCGGTGTCGGGTTCTTGTTCTTCTTCTTCTTCTTCTTCTTTGACCGCCAGGTAGCCTTAACATTCATACCAGTGGCAAAGAAGGCTTTTGATCCGCCATCGGTACTTTCCAACATGGTTGGCTTCTGGACCTCGGACGAATCTTCACTGTCCATGTCATCTTGCGAGGTGTAGTCTTCGTCCATGCTATCATATGGACTTGGAGGGTTCTCCGGCTCAGCCTGCGCTTGCTTGGAGGTGTATTCTTCTTCATACGCTGCCATCTCCTTCTCAAAGTCTCGGAGTTCCTGCGACATTAGTGATTCCTGAGGGGAAGCAGGCAAGTCAGTATTTTCTCCGATAGCATCTAGAACTGAGTCATTAGCGGATCCATCATCGAAAGAGTCGAATCCAGATATTGGCGAAGAAATGCTTCTTTTTCTTCATGGACTCGAGGTAGCGGCATAGTTGGGTTTCCACCTCTGGCATCTCAAAGCTCTGCTTGATATTGGTGATTGCTTTGTAGTCGATGTAGGGGCGCTTCATCATATGTTTTATCCTGTGCCTCAATAGTGTTTTTCTGCTCCAGCATCGGCAGAACCGATCCTAAGCATATATACTCCTCAATGGGGAGATCAGATCTAGATTTTTCTTCCACCACTTCTTCCACTATAGGAGCGGGCTGGGTGGGTTTAGGTTTTCCTGGATCTTGAACTCTTCCACCTCTACGGACAAAGCAGATCCAGACTTTTCTTTCGCCATGGTCATCACCTCAGGGGTGGTTTGGGCGGGATCAACGAAACTAAGATGGATGTCGATCTCGCCGATATACATGATTGTGTAGGTTATCATAGGTTCCTTAGACGAAATCCAAGTCTCGTCGAGAAGAACGAGAGGGATATCACTAGCGTAAACCGCATGATCCATGGCGATTGTTTCTCTGATTCCTGCATGCACAGATTCTACCCGGAATGAAGCTCAGAAGGTCACCTGCCCCACAGTGGGCGCCAACTGTCATCGGACTGTTGACAAGTATTCCATAGGGGGCCCTGAAGGCATTGAGAAGATGGGGTGTGAGCCGTACGGTGATTCGGGAGCGGTGAGCACAAGTTTACCCAGGTTCAGATTCGACTATGGTGATCCGATCCTACTCCTTCTAGTAACCCAGTAATATATTGTAACATCCCAAAAATACTAAACTTAAATCATCAAACTCTAATCATCAAAATTAGGGTTAACAAAAACTTTTCTAAATAAAATTATGAAAGCATGCATATGTGTATGCATTTAATTTGAAATTCTTTTGAACCACCTTGTTTGTGTGTTTATTTGCTTGTAAAATGTTTCTTAGGTGAAATAAACATCATCTAAACATTTTCCACACTTTCCCAAAGACAAGTAAAGCAAAACAAATAAAATAAAGGAATGGTCATTTTGACCAATTTAACTCCCATGCCTACTTTGGCTGTCTCAAACTTTCAGAACCTAACAGAAACTTTTCTGGATCTTTGCACCCCTTGATTGTACTCATAACAAAGTATTAAGGCCCACTTTGTGATCATCCAGAAACTTTCAAATGAATAGTTTAAATTACAATTCAAAATTGAATCTTTATCATATGGGAAGATCCCACTTTTTCAAAAACCACTTAAACAAGCTCAACTTTCAAAACCCAAGCATCTGCAGACTCACTAGCACCAATCTAGCACACCCACCAAAAATCTTTTCAAAATTCAAAACTTGAATTCATGCGGCCATTTCATCAAACTTGGCAGACACAAATCAAACAAAATCAAAACACTATAGTGTGCAGTGTTTTGAGCCTAACTGGTTCCCTATCTAGCTCACAACCATCTCAGTAGATCATCTAGCAAGATTAACCAAGCACTAGCACCACTGTGAGCTTGCCAATATCATCAATGGTGAATAGCCGAGTGCATCCTTGCCACCCCAGTGTAGACAGCAATCTAGGAAAGAAACTAGCCATGCCAACCTTGTCTGGGAGATCACCAATGCCTCACCGCCCCTCTCGACCAGCCCTGCCTCGAAGACATCGAACACAGCACCCAGGAACGGCGCGCCCGTGCCTCTGCCAACCGTGCCGAGCGTGCGCCAGAGCGCCACCCTCGACCGAAGCCCACAGACCGCACGCCGCCCTCACCGCGTGCATACACGATCGCCACCGACCCAGGAGACCGCCAGACATCCTCGTCACGCCCCATGCCGCATAGACCACCGCCGCCGTCAAGACGCTGCCTGCCAGCAGCATCGCGTGTTCCAGACCAACCCACACCGCCCCACGTCTCGCCACCGTATCATTGAGCATCGCCAGGGAACGCCGCACTGTCCCCTACCTTCTCCCATGCCAATAGCCGTCTGTACCATCGCCCCCGACACGCTCACCGTGCGCCCCGTCGGTCCCCTCGCTCGACTATAAATAGAGGCCACCCCCAGCCGAATTGAGCACACCATTCTACTCCCCTCTCCTCAATGATCGTGCCACACCGTTCCCGGAGCAAGGCGAGCAGCACTTCGCCACCGGAGCCCGTCGCCTCTGGAGAAGAAGGGAGCCAGCGATTGGAGCCGCCCCAGGAGGAGCCACCGGTACCAGGAGATTCGCCGTCGTCGACTTCGTCGTTCGCCCTCCTCGCCGACACTTTGCACCGGTGAGCCCCAAAGAACCCCCATCGCGCTTAGGTTTCTGTCATGGCGTTGCCCAACGTCGACGATGACTCCCAACCGTTGGATTAGAACCAGATCGAACGCCCCACATCGCCCCATACCGCTTCGCACCCCCTGTCTCACTAATGAGTGGGGACATCCACTTAAACAGCCCGCAGAAGCGCTACGCTTAGCAGGCCGGCCCGTTAAATTTTCCCGCGCAGCCCAACTATTTGAATTAAACTTTTTCCATTTTAATTTCAAACACAGTTCTGTGCCCAGTTTCAAAAATCAGCCCAGATCGATTCAGTGCACCAAATTGAATGAAACTAATTTTGTTAGAAATGTCTGGGAATGCTGAATCCAAGCCCGTTGGATTCAAGTCATTTGGATCTATAGATCACCCATGGTAAAAATAACAAGGTAGAATATTTTTTGCATTCAAACATTTTTCAAATTTAAACCATAATAGCTTTTGAGTTGATTCCAACTCTCAAAAATCACATTTAACCATACCTTCCAGAATATATAAAAATATATAGGTTTACTTGCAGAAATAATGTTCAAGTAATAAAAGAATGCCCCAAAGGCATTTCTAGTCACTTTATTTAATTAAAATAAAAGGGTAAAACCTTATTAAATTGTGACACTACTTTAAATCATATTCCCATGGACTAAAATATGTGGTGATGACATGTGTCAACATGATCCCATGTTTGGTTTGGAGAATATTAAATCTTAAGTAGTTTTTCAATGAGTAGAAATTACTTTTCTAAAAATAAAAGGACTTAAACCAAGCTTTAATCTTGTAATGTTAGTGTTGATGGTAGATCATCTATAGGACCCTTTTGTGTGCTGATTGCAAGTAGTTAAGTATTGTTTGGTGATTGTGTACCTCGTATTTATTCATAGACGCTAGTACCGACCAAGGATACGAGGAGGAAGGAGGATTGTACGAAGAAGAAGCCGAGGAGAACTTCAACCACTGCTCTGCACAAGGCAAGCTTTACTAATCAAGTTGACCAATGCAAACCTAATACTACTAGTGAATGTGCAAGCTAACACTTGCAAGATACCCTACTGATGCAACCAACCACTATTTTTTACCATGCCAACTATATGCCTTAAGCATATATAATCATATCCACTTGATAAACCAATCCTAGTTTTACTTGTAAGCTTCTTACTTTATTTCTTTATCAAAGCTCTTACCTATATTCTACCTAAGTGAATGGTAGATACTAGAAAGATACGTGAAGGTTGCATAAAGAGCATAAAATTTGGCCTAAGCTAGATAATCTTGAGGTCATCCTAAGGCATGAGATTGAAATTAGTTAAAACTCCACTAGTTTACCACCCCTCATTAGTGCTTACCCCCACCTATAGATGCTAGTGCTAAGCATAAAACTTGATCAACTTTAGATGGGAATACTTGGTGGAAAAATGGTTATGAAAACCTTGGAATGATGGATCATTATATTGAAATGTTTTGGACATGTGTTTCCGAACACCTGATGATTTTGGTGATGAAAATGTTGAGGCATGAGTCTTAGCCCTTTATAAAACTGATGGTTGTCTGGATGCGATACCATTCCAATTTTATCGTACAACTACAATACCCGAAGATTGGGTAGGGCTTGACTGGAAACTTATATACCTTAGTATTAGTTCCCTCACGGGCAAGGTATGAGCTGAGGCTACCTTGTGAAGATTGTCCACCTGTGCAGTACCCAAGATGACAGTTGGTCATGGTTGGGAGGCCAAATTCACAGGAGAGGTGCTTATACTAGGGCGTGTAATTGAAAGGTTAGGATTGATTATCCGCATACTGAGTATGGTGAATTCAGGATTTGTTCCTGACGGATGTATCGAATGTTGTGGTGAAAGTGTACAATCTCTGCAGAGTGTCAAACTATTCGAATAGGCGTCATGATTATGGACAGATTAGTGGCCATACTGTTCCCCCGTCAGACTTTTCAAAATGACTTGTGAAATGAATTGAGACTTTGACTTGACCACAACAGGGTTGTGATATGAGATACAAGTTCCCATTTAGGTGTTATAAAACTGTAACTAGCATTCGTTGCCCCTAAACTTAGTAGAGATAAATCTGGCTTTTGCAAAATAACCCTAGAGCCTAGTGTCCTATTATCAAAAACCCCTTTCATTTGTTAGTATTAGTTTGCGAGTACTTAAAGAGTACTCATGGCTTTGTCCCTGGCTATTCCCATGGCCAGACTATGAAGAGGAGTACCTGGAGGATGGACCCCAGGAAGGTTACGACAACTAGGATCATCTCCCATCGTCAGCATTGCCTGTGACCCCGAAGATGGAGCTTCGCCCACGCTACCGTTATTATTACGTATTCCACTGCTTGATGTTGTATTAAGAACTGGATCATGAGATCCCTATTTGTGTAAGAACTGATGTACGGTTTGTAATGGATGTTGTACTATGGTATCCAATTCTGTTATGTCTCGCAAAAATGGTAATCCTGGGATTGTGATGTATGGTATAACAGGCATCTGGGATTAAAAATCCGGGTGTTGACATATATCGGCGTGAGCCGAATGTTACAACGGATTACAATAGAGGTTCGCCTGTGTGAGTTGGTTGTGGTTGATATATGATCTGGTTCCCTAAAGGCTCCCATAGGTCCGGTTTATATAGTCACCGGGGCCTAGGGTTACAGGAGAGACCTATCTGGCTATGTTACAGAGTCGGTAACTAGATACAGCCTGGACTACAAGTAATACTACATGCCTAAGTAGGTAACTCTTCCGTTCCTTGTCGTAGCCGGAAGTGACTCCTCTTTTTCTGACTGGGCCGACCGTGAAGCAAAGCTCTAACCCGTTGGTGGGCCACCCTGGTCAGCGAGTCCTATTGGTATACCTAGAAAGTATATCCCCAACAGTCCCGCTTTCTCAGCATCGTCCTTCGTCATCGAGGAAGCTCCCGCACCCTCTAACTCCATTTTTGATGTGCTTTATGCTAACATCAGTGTCGAATCGGAGGAGATGGATGTCAACTCAGAAGAACTCGACTCTGCCATGAAGGAGATGGAAGAGGAGATCAATCGTGAGGAGCGGGCCAACAAGGCCGTCACATCCATCAGGTGTTCGTCGCCATTGGGAGTATGATGGAAGAAGATCAAATGGGAGCAACTCGACCTAAACTGCAGGACAATAGGAAGGGACCGGGTGATGACGTCGACAATGTTTAGGTGAAGGCCATGCCCCCTTCGGCTATCCCAGTGCAACAGCCGCAGGAACTCCCAACTGGTCCAAGCAACGCCAACCTCGCAAATCTATCGCCACCACCATCTATGTCTGCGACTACCCAAATCACTCTAGCAGATAGAGTGATGTACAACAATTTGCTCGGCAATCCTATGACCATTGCCCATATACAGAATGTTTTCCAAATCGATGAGAAGCGCCAGCAACTACTGGAGGAGGCGCATGACATCACGGAGCAAGGCGCAAAGTTAGATCGAGATCTGGCCAAGGCGTAGAAATCGATCGAGGCAGCTAGAGCCATGGAGGCAGAATACAAGACTCTGCTCAAGGAGCATAAGGCCAAGAAATCTTCGACTAATGTCATCAATGACCCAATCATACGATGCAACTTGGGGTGGGCTCCTTTGAAGCCGGCACAAGCTAAGCTATACATTGACAAAGATGGAAAGCAAGTCATGCCCACGCCCACCCTCAACTTGGTCGTCACCAAGACTCTACTGGAGCAGGATAGATCCCCCGCGGTTGTGGAACATGTCTATGACCTCGTCGCTAAGGCGGTAAAACAACAGGAAAAGGCCACCTCTTAGAGGCTCGAGTCTGACCCGCATATTGATAGTCTAGTGCACCCAAGCAGCCCAGGGAAGGGTCCCCGCATGATGTCGTATCTCTAACGGGTTCATCAGAACCAAGACGGAGGGATGCATGCAACAGGGCTGATGCTATCCCTATATCTTCCAACCACGAAGGAAAGGATCACCCTCATCGCTCGCTCCCACCGCCCTGATCTTACGGGCATCACGAAGACCCAAAAGCTCACCACTGCATGAGCATGCCTCCACCTAGACACCCCCCAGGGCAGCATCATCATTCGCGATAATGTGGAGCAGCCTCGTCATGATGGAGAGCACAATGGAAACCACGGTCGTAGGAGTAGGTCGCACCATAACCCTCCATGTCGGACAAGTAAACACGACAGATGTGAGGAGTCGCAGGAGGGCAATATCAAGAAGGCCAACCCACTGCCACCTCTGCCTCCGTCGCCCCCTAGCAGCCACCATGGTGGAGGAGGACCGCATCGTTCATGCATCCCTTCCTATGGAGGCAATGCGGTGACCAAGCATACCACTGCATGTGTAGTACACTATAGTCGTTGACATGACATCCACAGAACACCGTTCCGTAAATATCACATCCCTCGAAGTGGTACACCAGAAACATTGCGGGTCCATATTACAAACATACACACATTATTATTACAATATCGGAAGTTCAAGGCTTCCAAAAGATTCAACTTACAAACCAAAATATAAGTGTTTCAGTGGAAGTTTCAAATTTGAAACTTAAACTCCAAATTGAGCTCAACAACTTATTGATATATATTGTTCATGTTGCTCGGCTCAAGTGGCTCCTAGAACTATAGTAATTATTCAGACTCTTGGAACTCTCCTCCATAGACTATATCATAGTCCTCCCCTTCTACGGCTCCATACAGGTTGGGCTCTTCATAGAAGACCTCCTCCTGGCTCTCAGTTGCATACATTGGAGTATCTTTGGGATTCTCAGAGTCTAAGCAAGGATTCAAAGGAAAGGATGAGTAACAGTGTTACCCAAAAAGTTCATTATATGCATGGTGGGAAGTTTGATGCTCTATCTACCACCTCGGACTATCAGTCCTTGGCACTATGCAGTTTTTGTAAATCTTTCTTCAAAGATTGATTTTATTATGAAAATCTATGACCATCAGCCTGCACAGGTTGACCAGAACTTTCATGGAGTTTCTTTCCTGCCGTGTTCGTAGCTCCTTCCCGGAACAGGGAGTAACAAGTTATAGTTCTTACACTCTACAGAGGTGCGTTACTTTACCCATGAGAGATCAACTTACTTGTTGCACAACCGGGCATACTTTCCCGTCCACAATTCCATGATGTGGGGCCCAGTAGTTGTTCCAAGACAATCATTGCCCTCTCCACGACCTCATATGTCTGCACGATCCTTCGGGGTAGGCTCACCTCCGTTAAGTCCCCTTTCGGGCAGGCTAAAACCCTGATGAGTTCCCGAAGACTCTATGTCCGAGTGATGCCCGGACGAGTACCACTTAAATGGACTATATCCCTAAACACCATTCATAGATAATCTAGACACCAAAAGTGTGGGGCGTAAGGGTGCCCACACATATGTTGGATCCGCACAAGGAATCACAACGTCACGTTAAGGTCGTCTTGCCTCCATACAAGAGGAAAAGGATACATCTGACTTCTCCGTCCCATTCCAAATCTCATGGATAAGGCGTAATATACGATGCTAGAATCACTGATGTCATGGGTTATTAATCCCTAATTGTTCATCATTATTGCAAATAGAAACCTAAGTTCTATTGCTCCATCATATCATCACTTAGGATGATACCTAAGATTTATTTATTTTGAGAAAATAATATTTTCTTTCTCTGGAATATAGATGATAACACACAATTTGCAAATACTTGATAAAGACTCTTCAAAGGACATGAGCAAGTGATGAACTTGCCTTGTGATTGCAAGTTAGTGAAGTCTGATGCTTGCACTGGACCTTGAGCTTCTATGTCTACAAAAACATCATTATTGCCCGGTAAGGACAATATTTCAAGAAATAAGATGATCATGCAAAGTAATGTAATGCATCATTTAGTTTTGTGTGTATTCTCCCCCATTATTTAAATTATAAAAATTCTTTTCATAAGTAAAGAATTTATAAATATTAATTATTAACACTTATTGGATATTGTATTACTTATTTTCTTTAAATTTTAATTATTTAATAATTCCTTTAAGAATTATCATATTTTTTTTATCTAAATTATTTGTTTAGTATTTTTCTAAAATACTACAATATTGGTATATAATAAAAGTGTTTTTTATTTATTTTTATCATCTTTATTTAATTTTATAAAATTCCATAAGGAATATATATTCTAAAATTCTTGATAAAAATTATATGCCTAAAATTTTATTCCTTATTTTATTTAAATAGATTGAATTATTGTGAATCCAAAATATTTTATTTATAATTTTGGATTTTTATTTTATTTTCTAGAATTTATTTAAATTTTCTTTAGGTGATTGGGCTGGCTGTGTTGGGCTTATTGGGCCGTTTTGGCCCAATTGGGCAGAACGAAATTGGCTCCCCGAAGGTCCTGGCCCACCCAGACGACTCTCTCTGTCTCTCCTTCGTTCTCATCTCCCCTCTTCCTCGACCCCGTGGGGTGCTGGCGCCCCCACTGGTGATGCCCGCCGCCGTGGCCCTCCCTGGCCACTGTCGTGGTGCAGGGCGAGATTAGCGACTACACTCGTCCATCTGGTCCAATTCGATTTGATTTTGGAGCTCCCCTGTGACCAGGTTCACCCCGTTCCCGAACCCTAGGGTTTGGGTTGGGTGCTGCCACCGCCACTACGGTCCCTCTGTGGTGGTGTGCGGTGTTCGTGTGCTGCTGTGGCCGCCGCCGTGGCTGTTGCGGGTTGTAGCGCCCTCTGGGTGCTCCCCGTGCTGCCGCGAGCACGTCGGACCTTCTGCTTCCTCTTCAATTTGTCAGCGAGGACCCCGGGTAAGTTGCTCCTCTATGGATCTTAGTTCATCCAATCACCATGAATCTCTCTGTGTGTATCTAGTGGCTACCCTTGCCTAGTGCCTGCGTTGTGATTAGGGTTCATATCCATATTAGGGTTCTTGTTCTGATTAGGGTTCATATCTCTCTGTTGATCATATCTAAGATGATTTGGATCTAGTGGTGATAATACTTGAGCATGATGAATGACTATTTGTTGTGGATGATTATTTGTAGTTGGCTTTGGTGATGCTAGTGGCTTGTCAGACTTATTCGAGTGGGAATTTACTATGATCCAATGTTAGTGTTTCTATGAAATACCTACTTGGAAATGTTGTTGATCTAAGAACTTTCTACTGTCAAGATGTTTATACTGACAGTAGTTCCGTCAGTAATTGCTTACTACATCTATAATGGTTGGCTTGTATCAGAATATACAGACTTAATATAATCATTACATGTTAATGATTTTCTGTAGATGTATAGATGAGTTTGATGATGATTCCTGGCATTTGGTTTCAGGAAGATGATGTTTAGTGGCTTGCCCCTTTTTTATTTGTGAAATCTAAGTAAATATTGGGATTAGCTTGTTAGAACCTGTCCTTGTGATACCATTATAAAATGGCACACAAGTGATTGGGTCCTATACCTGATCTTAGCTCTGAAAGTGCTTGTGATTAATACTGGCAAAGATAAAATGAAAGCTTCTTTTAATTCTCCTGCCTATGATGTTGGTCTGAGGCATATGAACTAGTTTCCTATTGGCTGTCCCTGATAGAAATATTCTGGTAGAATTACCAGCTGCTAATTCTTGAAGCATAGTTGGAAAACAATGGGTGTGCTAAGGGTTTTGCATGCATCCATAGGATTTATGGATATTGAGGTGCTACTCTTTTAAGAGATGTGCCCAGATTTCATAAACCTGCCTTTGGCTATATTGAAATATAGGATTTGGCTTTGGTAACCAGGATCAATGATGTTGGTATGAGATCCTGGTTATACTGGTATGTTGATCTTGTGATTATGACTTTAATTTTTTAAAAACTTTCTAGGATGGATTCATCCCACTTGGATGAATACTGAGAGGTTAGATATAAAACAACACATGATTCTTTGATATGATAAACATGTCATGTGATGGTTTTATATAACTCACCACAACTATGGTTGTTGTTGTGGTTGTAACTTGTTGATCTGGTGGCCTGATCTTGCTGGCTTGATCTGGTCCTTCTCTTGTTGCTTTCCCTACTGCTTACAGCTCCTGGAACTTGTCCTTGATCTTGCTATCGACCTTCTGGTTCCTGGTAGCTTGACCTTGACCTTGTTGTCCACCTGATCCACCCCCTCCTTATGTCACCATCTTGGTCAGTTCTGAGAGGATTTGGTTTGTGGTTTAGTTTGGCTGGTTTGGCTGTGGCTAGGATGCTGATGTTTGATGTGTATGAACAAGAAGATGAGGTTGTGGTGCTTGCCCACGGCTGGGCTGAGCAGTTTTACTTGTGTGGGCAGCTATTGATGTGTTGATAGCACACACCATGCATTTAGATGTGTGTGCTGCTTGTGTGCCTGCTGCACCCTTGTGGATATGCTCAGGGAATGAAAATTATCTTTTTACCTGTTTACCACTTTATTGCTTGGTGAAACTTGCCCCTCTCTCTGATTGAAATTATTTGACTTGTGGCTTATGGATTATGAAAGATTAAATTCTTTCATATTGGTGAAACTTGCCCCTCTGATTTACTTACTGATGTAAAGTTGAAAAGTGCATCTCATTGTCACTACTGAGAGTAAAAGAAATATCTTAACCCTCATTTTTTTTGTTCTTTATTTTGCTGGTACAAGAATTGAAGATTCAAGATTTAGATTAGGTTTTCCATTTTATTTATAGAATAATTCCATTGTAATATTTATTTTGCATAAGATCCAGAATAATTCCATTGTAATACAAGATCTAGATTTATAAATAAAATGTACTAGATGAATATGGATGTAATTCTACCTATAAAGATTCTTTATTAGTTTTGTCATTTTCATTTTGTAACTATTGATGAGTTGGTTAAATGAAATGTATATTCATTATTTAATTGTCAGTGTTATCTACATCTTTTGATTCTTATATATTGTTTCTTTATAAGTTACATTTTGTAACTTATCCATTGATTAAATATATGAAATAAATATTCATTTACTCTATTATGTTATATTATTTAAAGTTTGAATTACTAATTGTTAACTCTTTATTAAATCAAATTACTCAAACATAATTCTAATTTATTTTAAATTGTAAAATCCAACACTCAAGTTTAAATTCAAATTTCATTTCCAAAACTCACTAATCCACAAAGATCATATCAAAGTTTATAACGATCATTCTCCAAGGCTATTCCTAATCTTAAAGAGTGAAAGAAACTTTGATCACTTTAGGTTTTTATTTGGCGAAAATTTTACCCACATTTTTACAGATGGATGCATGCAATTGAACAGATTCCTAAATCTATCCTTCGTTGGTTCCTAAATGCTGGGATGTTACATGCAACAAGAAAAAAACAAGCCTGAAGCCATATGATGCGCGTTCACGCTTGGACAAGATTTAGGAGGCCCGAGAAGGACAATACTTGGGACCACCTTGCTTTGGCCCCTTGATACGGGCCACACCTTACCCCAAAGGTTTACAGATTGATAAGATGATCAAGCCCTATGACGGCACTGCCATGCCAGCTACGTGGTTGTAGGATTACAGGGAAGCGGTCGAGATCACCGGGGGAAACCCCAACATCGCCATCAAGTACCTCCCACTGATGTTGACGGGCATGACCCGCCAATTGATCGATGACTTGCTGGAGAAGTCCATATGCAATTGGTTGGAAATGCATGAAGTGTTCGCCAAGAATTTCGAGGGTACGTACAAACGTCCCTGCACTGTTGACGATTTATAGCGGTGTGTCTAGGAAAAGGACGAGACATCTCGAGCCTATTTATCCCACTGGCTGGATATGAAAAATTCCTGCGCAGGAGTGCACAATCATACCACTATGGTCGCCTACATCGATGGTTTGGAAAAGTGCACCTTGCTCTGGCATAAGTTAAAGTGCTTGCATGACAATCACAAGCTAGATCTCAATCAGACGATCTCCTTGGATAGTGAGTTCGCGGATGCCGACGATGATGATCGTGGCTCCTTGCCGGCAATTGCCATTCCAACCCTAGCCAAGAGGAACAACACCAACAAGCGGAAGAATCCACCAGAAGAAAATCCAGCTTCCGACATGGTCGTCATGACGTTTGCAAGAAGAGGTGATGGTGGACAGCATGGCCGAGGCCAGGGGGCTAGCCGTGGGCAGCAGCGTGGTAGTGAAACTACCTCGGTAGCGCCCCGCGTTCCCCAGACATACGAGGAGTACCGCGTTATATCATGCTTCCTACACCTCGATGCCAATGGCAAGGCCACTCACACAAACCGCCAGTGCAAGTTTGTCAACGATCTAAAGGAAGACCCAGAGTCCGGCTACAAGCGAAGCCGGATGAACCGGTCGTGAGGCAAGGGCAAGGGGAAGAAAAATGAAGAGGAGTCTAAGTATTCAAGTGACATGGACGAGGACGTATACCCCAAGCACACCGATAAGGATGATGGAAAAGGCAAGAACCCCTTCGAGAAGAAGTCCCTTGTATACCACACTTTCCTTGGCACCCCAACTATCCGAGCACAGAAGACCTCTCTAAGGATTCTGATGGCCACCCTACCCCAGTTCCCCAGTACCTACGCTGGTCGGAAGTTCCAATAGCATGGGACATGAGGGATCATCCCGACCTTGTTCCAACAGAGAACCAATATGCCATGGTCATCAACCCCATGATTGACGGCTACGAGTTCACCAAGTGCATGGTGGATAGTGGAAGAAGCATCAACATCCTGTACCTAGATACATTGCACAAGATGAACTTGACAGAGACCAACCTAAGGTGGACCAGCACCGTGTTTCATGGCGTAGTTCTTGGACGGGAAGCTCGGTACCTTGGGTGCATTACCCTTTTGGTCAATTTTGGTGATGTCAACAATTACCATCAAGAACGCATGACCTTCGAAGTGGTCCCCTTCAAAAGTGTATACCACGTCATATTCGAACATGACATCTTCCACTACTTCATGGCCAAGATTCTTTAGTATCCACTTTTCTTTGCTTTGTATACACTTTGAGGTATTTTTATATGTTTTCTGGGACTAACCTATTAACAAGATGCCATAGTGCCAGTTGCCTGTTTTCTGTTGTTTTTGGTTCCAGAAAAGCCAGAAAATGAATATTCTTGGAATTGGACGGGACAAAAGCCAAAGTCAATATTTCATCGAGGAGAACACAGAGCCAGAAGACGAGACAGAGGAGGGCCGTGAGGGGCCCACACTCCCTGGTCGCGCGGCCAGGCCTGGCCCACGCCTGGGGGGGGTGCGGCCTCCTTGGGCACCCCCTAGGTCTCCCCCTTCGCCTATAAGAAGCCCCCGATACCTAAACCCTAATTACCCGTTCACATCTCCACAAAAAAGTCCGTAGGCGCTGCCACCATCGTCCCTAGATCGGGGGGATCTGAAGCTCTTCCCGGCACCCTGCCGGAGGGGAGAGATCATCCCAGAGGCCTTTTTCATCACCATGCTAGCCTCTGGTATGATGCGTGAGTATTTCCACCTTGGACTATGGGTCCATGTAGTAGCTAGATGGTTTTTTATCCTCCTTTTTGCTACCATGTTTAGATCTTGTGAGCTCCGTTCATGATCAAGATCATCTATTTGTAATCATGCATGTTGTGTTTGCGGGAATCAGATGGATATTGAGATTACTATGTCAGATTGATTAATGATTCTATCTTATTGATTCTATCATGTCTGTGTTGTTTGAGATCTTGCATGCTCTCTGTTTCTAGTAGATCTCTTGGCCAAGTAGATGCTAGTGACTCCAAGAGGGAGTATTTATGCTCGATAGTGGGTTCATGCCTCTATTGAATCTAGGGAAGTGACATAAATCTCTAAGGTTGTAGATGTTCTGTTTCTACTAGGGAGAAAACAACAATTTCTTGTTCATGGAACAATTGTATTTTTTACTTTACACACCTTGCTTAAAGCAGTTATTCGTTGCTTGCAACTTAATACTGGAGGGGTTTCAGATGATAACCTGGAGGTGGATTACTAGTCATAGATGCAGTTGGATGGCGGTCTATGTATATTGTTGTAATGCCCAATCAAGTCTCATAGGATCATGAATGTCTAGTATTGCATTATTATGCCTTGTTCTGTCCTGTCAATTGCCCCACTGTAATTTGTTTACCCAACATGTTATGTTGTTTATCTTAAGGAGAACACCTCTAGTGAACTGTGGACCCTGGTCCAATCTTTATCATTGATACATCTTCCACTATTACTGTTTACTTTCTGCAAGCCACCATTACCTTCCACACCATACATTTAATCCTTTGTTTTCAGCAAACCAGTGAGATTGACAACCTCAATGTTTGTTGGGAAAAGTATTGAGTTTGTGTTGTGTAGGTTTCCAAGTTGCTAGCAACACCTTTGAGTCATTTCCTTCCTCCTACTGGTTCGATAACCTTGGTTTCTTTCTGAGGGAAGAATTGCTGCTGTGCTCATCACACCTTCCTCTTGGGGTTTCCCAACGAAGCTCTATAGAGATCTGAACCGTGATGAACGAGTTTTCTGGCGCCGTTGCTGGGGAGGCTAAGGACACCTTCACAAGGGGAGTCCTTCACAAATTGAGGAGATTATGAAGGAAGTACATAGATGTGGTCTTGATAAATTGAGGAGATGGTACTGGTGGGTAAATATGGTCAAAGCAACCCTAGAAATTGTTTGGGATTTTTTGAAAGTTTTAAAGTCCACCTAAAACCAATTATTCAAAAAGTACAGAAATGGTTTATAGAAGATAATGTGATATTTTTACATTAAGCAAGGTGGGTTTTGGTGTGATATGGTCCTAAATACCATATCACACATTAGAGAATTTCTTGGAATTTTTTATAATAAAAAGTATTTTTAAGGAATTATTTCTTGTTTCTACCATTTAAGAAAAAGGGTAAAAATAAATAATAAATGATCTCAGAAATATTTATTTTTGATTTGGGGAGATAGTATAGGATATGGATTCATCAAATGTGACTTGAGTTTTTAAGTGGTTTGGAGAAAAACAAAGTTGTCTTTATATAAAAGGTTTCGAGGATTTTGCCAATAATGGATTTTTAATAGATTAATGTGCCAATTAATTATGGGAATTATTTGGACAAGGGTTTTATCCAAGGTGTATGATTTTAACTTGAATTATCTATCAAGGTCAACCTTGGGTTTTGGTAAACAAGATGGATTTTGGAAGAAGACAAGGTTTAGAGGATCTAGGGCATTGATGTTTTTTTGCCCTCAAAACATGGTTGGATTGGTGAGCTCAGAGCTCACCTTGGCACAAGGAATATGTAACATCACAATTTTAGCAACCCTGATTTAGTGTCCAAAAGGCAAAAATTAGGGGGAACAAAAACTTTTTCTGGTTAAGTGTGCAATGATTGCTTACTTGTTTGCTTGTGTTCATGCATCTGATTGTGTACTTCCCATCTCAACACTAGTTTAGAAAAAGCTATTTTACAAAAGAGATGTCTTGGCTCAACCTTATATTCTCAAATGTTCTGGCATTTAAAAAACCTGAGCCTAGATGATTTTGACACAACAAAATACCTCACTAGTTTCTATTAACAAAACTATGGAGACCTATATATTATCTCCTTATGTTTTCAAGACAGAACTCCCAGCTACCCTTACCCCTAGGTTTTCCAAAAACTTTATTAAAACCTTTTCATTTCAATATTGTTAGAGATACCAAGATGGTCCTTATCTTACTTCAAAGCACAACCCATTTCAAAATACCCATCCTTACCCAAGCTAGGCTTGATGGTAACCCTAGTGGTAGTTGGATAAGTGATAAGATGAATTGCTTAGGAACTAGAGTAATATAATCTATAAGCTCATCCCTAGGACCCAATCTAGGGTTGTGATCATCAATCCTAGACCAAACACCCAAATCTAGATCTACCCTAAGCCATCAAAATGGTCATCTCATCTTTTAATCAGATCAATCCAGTGATAATCCCTCTTGATGTTTTCCAACTTAGTGAAGAACCAATACAAGCATGGATCCCCTATGTTAAATATATACCTCAACATCAACCACTTTATGGGAAGGATAAACCTTGCCACTCTCTCAAATTGTTTCCCACTTATAATCTAGTCTAAAACTCTAAATCTGCCAAAATGGCTGCCTGGATTTCGTCTATAGATTCAATATTTGGAGCTCTACATTTTCCAACCTATGTGCATTCTTGAGAATGTAGTTGAACCATCTTGTAATACATATTTAGTACTACCAAATAGCACCCTTGACCTTGGCTAAGACATTCTGGTTCCCACTCTTCCATGATGGTTTTGTAGTCAATATAGTAATCTTTTCTCCAAATCTTATCATCTTGCCTACTTTGGCAGAAGCTCACATCTATATTCTACCTCCCCTTGACCAACTATTTTTATGATTATGATATAATAATCATGGCCTAACAATACCCACCTCACTTGTTTCCACTGGAGCCTTGTGCTTCTTAAACCCACATGGTTTAGGAGGCTTCATGATGTATCTGTATGGCAGCCTTATTTTCAACAAAGTTTGCCATCTATTGTAGACCACCTCAGATGCAACCAATACCAACTCTTGATTCCTTGATCATCTATATAACTTGGTCTAGCTATCCATATATCCCTTGTACCAAGGTGAGCTCTGAGCTCACAAATACAACCCTGTTTAAGTGGCATAAAAATAATCAGACCCTAGATCCTCCCAAATCTAGTTTCCATCCTTTTTACCAGATTTATTCAAAACCCAAGGTTTACCATGATGAATACATATATTTTACATCACATACCTTGAATATAATCATTTTCCAAATAATTCCCCTAATTATTTGGAGCCTAAAACTAATTAAATTCTTTTTTTGAAAAAATCCTCCAAACCTTGTCTTCAAAGGAAAGTTTGTTTTTCTCCAAATCACTTGATCAACTCAAGGCACATATGATGCCTATATATCATGTCCAATCCTTCCAACTGAAAAATAAATATTTTTGAGATTCCCTATTATTTATTTTTGCCCTTTTTCTTAAATGGCAGAAACAAGAAATAATTCCTTAAAAATACTTTTCCACCTTAATAAATTCAACTAAAATTCTCCAATGTGTAATATGGTATTTAGGACCATATATCATAAAAAACCAATCTTAGATAATGTAAAAATAACACCTTAGCTTCCATAATCTACTTCTGCACTTTTTGAATAAGTGCATTTAAATGGGGTAATAATCATTAAAAAAATACCACATAAATCTTGAAGAGGTTTTTTGACCTGCCCTATCAACTAGTACTCACTCCCCTCCTTGCCCAATGAAAATATTTCGAATTTCCTCACATGCCTCCATTTGAGCAACTTTTGCAAATCAATCAAACTTTGTTTCAAACCAACTCCAAACCTCATCAACTCTTGTCAAGGTTTTCACCACAGCAAACCAAACCCTCTCTAGTCATGTGCACTATAGCACTACAGCACCAACCCTCCCCTTGCCCCTTGATCTTTTGGAGAAAGAGAGAGGGATATAAAAATCCTGTGAAGAAAAGACAACAACAGCCACACCACCCCTTCCTCCATTCAGCACTCGACCACAGGGCCCCACCACCACCCATGCACCACCCTCTTGCCCAATATCTGGCCACCTCCCTCCCTAAAGCTCCCCAAGGACATGGTCCATCAAACACAACCCCCTCCTCGGTTTAAAAGCATGAGGCCACCCCAGGGCCTCCCTCCTCCTCTCATTTGCACCGTATCCCTCCCACACACCTTCCCCAACGCCTCCCTCTTCCTCTCCTGCCCTAGTTTGCCCGAGAGAAAAGGGAAAGGAGAGCCTCATCCATGGCAATAAATCGAGCCCCGAGCTTCCCTCTCCACTCTTTCCCCTCTGCATGTTACCCTGCATGAACCCCCTTGCTCACCTGCATATTCTCATATCCTTTTCTTGGTCTTGCAGCAACCCTAGGTGCCTCCCCGATGACCTCCCGAGCGTGCACCGGCGGGTGACCTCGCTCAATATTCCTCCCGACGTCGAACTGCCCCGTGCATCCCCTCTCAAGACTCGTCGTCGACCGCTGCTTCACCCACGCCATCCGTCCATCGCCGGCGAGGTCCCCTGGCGCTCCACCGCGCTGCCCTGAAGCTGCTAGGGTTTCCTCCCTCGGGTCCAGACACGAGGTGGACAACGAACCCTAGGCCGTCAGATCTGCCCAGATCCAACGGCCGTCGCCCCTACATACCTCTTCGCGCGCGGGCGACCAGGCTGGGCCACATCTGCTCCCCGTGGCCCACTGGGATAAAGATCCGGCCCGCATCCCCTACCCTCTTTCTTTTCTTTAAATTAATTTCCAGATATGGTATTGTGAGTTTGGTTTAAATCCAAATAAAAATGCAAAATCACTTAAAATGTCTAGATACTATTTTTCCTAGGTCCCTGTATGTATTTACTAACATGTAGACTTGGTGCTGGACCAAAATATTGTATAAATAAATCTTGGAAATTGAAATAGCCACGTGTGTCCCTTTCACTAATAAAATCCTCCAGGGAGTTCTGTAGCTCCAAATGGAGTAAATCCAATTTTTATTGAAAGGTACTGACCATACCTTGCATGTACCAGTGGCCCCACCAAAAATGGCTTCCTAGTTTGCATCTAGTAAAAATAACAAATTAAGGCCTTTTCTGCCTTTAGAAAATTCCGTAGGTCAAACGAAACGAGGTTTTGACCTAATTCCAACCCCCATTGGACAAACATAACTATATACTTCAAATACCATTAGATCATAATTATTTGAACTTTTGTTGAATTTTGGTGATTTAAACTTATCTGTGTATAGTTTATTCACTAATAAATTCATAACAGTAGCTATGTAACTCCAAAAAGGGTGATTCCAATTTCTACAGAAAGGTATTCTCATTACCTAATAGGTGTCCTTGGAATCCCATCAAAAGCTTCTGTAGATTAAAAATGATGAAAAAGATAAATTTTGGAGCTCCAGATTATGTCTCGTGAATTATTTCCTAAAATTAGAGTTTTATCCACTATAAAATCATTATAAATCAATGGAAATTGATAAAATGGTGAAAACACTTTTGTTGGATTCATTTTATCAATACCTATCTTATGGTGTTATTTTTATACAATGGTATCATACAGATCAAGCCCTTGGTCAAAAACCTTCTCCTAGGTAGATCCTAGACTTTAAATCCAAAAGGATCACTTTAAATCTAAAAATATGGGAAAATTATATTTCCTCGAAAGATAGAGGAAGACAGAAGGGGAGGCGAAGAAGGGCCATAGGGGGCCCACACACCACCTAGGCGCGGGCCCACCTTGCCCCGCTCCTAGGGCAGGTGTGTCCCACCTGGCCGGCCTATGACTCCGCCCTCTCGCCTATATCTTCCTTATGGAACCCTAACACCAAGGAACTGACCACATATAGATTTCCGCCTCTATGGAAAACACCGAGAGAAAGATCTCCCGGTGAGATTTACACGGGAAATTCCTTCCCGGAGATGGGAGATCGTCGCCATCAACACCGTCATTAAGCTAGGCTTCATCAGGATCATCATCATCATCATCCACACCATCATATCCACCAGAACCATCATCACCACTCTGTCCCGCTGTAACAATTGTGTTGGATATTTCTTTAGTTCTTAGGGGAAACTTTCCCGGTGTTAATTACTATCGTAGTTGATGCTTCTGAGTGGAACCATTGGATTATTTTTTATGTTCAGATTGTTATTCATCACCATATCACCTTTGATATTGATCCATATGATGTCTTGTGAGTAGTTCATCTAGTTCTTGTGGACATGGGAGAAGTCATGTTGTTATTTGTGGATTTGTGTTGAGTTATTATTCAATGGTTTAGTATTTAAGTTGTGGTGATATTCTTCTAGCGGTGTCATGTGAACGTCGACTACATGATACTTCACCATTTATGGGCCTAGGGGAATGCATTGTGTATTTGGCTAATAATTGTGGGGTTGCCAGAGTGACAGAAACCTGAACCCCCGCTAGGACACCTTTGCACAAGGGAGTGTAGGATCTCAGAGTTTAAGGCTGTGGTTAGGTTTATATCTTAATTACTTTCCTGTAGTTGCGGATGCTTGCAGGGGGTTTAATCACAATTATGTATTAGTCCAAGTAAGGTCGGTACATTAGCACAGGTTCACCCACACAACACTTACAACACCAAAGAAGATTATTCAGCTATATGAAGCGAAAGCACTTGTCAGAATTCCCATGTGTCCTCGAGAACGTTTGGTCCTTATAAGTATTTCCACCGGCTTGTCCTTTGCTAAGAAAGGATTGGGCCACTTGCTGCGTTTGTTCTTTATTACTTGCACTTTGTTTTGTTGCTTTATTAGAAAACCCCTAAAAATCCGTTTGCTAAGTATTTACAGATATTTCCTGCTCCTTACCACTAGTCAACACCTTTTGCTCCTCGTTGGGATCGACACTCCTATTTATCGAAAGTACTGCGATACACCCCCTATACTTGTGGGTCATCAAGACTATTTTCTGGCGCCATTGCCGGGGAGTGAAGCGCTATTGAAGAGTGGAGCTGGTAAAGGAAACTTCTACTATGAGTATTTATTTTTGTTTATGTTTGTTGCTTTGTTTCCAATATGGATAACCCACTTGGTTTTCTGTTTGGGAAAACTACTACCACTGCTAGGGTAGTAGATGAACCACCACCTGCTGAGATAGATCCTTTTAAGATACCTACAAGTATTGTTGATCGTGTTATGTATTATTATTATTTTGGGGATGGAAATGTTCATCCTGGTGATCATTTGCTTTTTATCCATGAATTATGCGGGTTGTTTAAGTGTGCAGGTATCACAACTGAATAGGTGAAGAAGAAGCTACTCTCCATATCCTTGAAAGGGAGAGCTGAAGAATGGTATAAGCTGCTGAAGAATGGACAATCCATGGAATGGGAGGAAATGGCATCTCTCTTTTATTCTAAATTTTATCCTCCTAGTGAGATTCATAAGGATAGAAATCTGATATATAACTTTTGGCCTCGTGATGGAGAGAGTACAGCTCAAGCTTAGGGGAGATTGGAGTTACTAATGCTTAAATGTCCTATTCATGAACTCCCTAACAATATTATTATCAATAACTTTTATGCTAGGCTTTCTCTTCATGATAAAGATTTACTAGATGCTTATTGTGATGGATCATTCACACGTATGAAGTAAGAAGCTAAATGGGATCTACTAGACCGTATTCAAGAAAACACTGAAGCTTGGGAGAATGACAAAGGAAGAAAGTCAGTTATAAACCATGATTATGAATGCATAAAATCTTGTATGGGAACTAATGACTTCCGTGATATTAGTAATGAGTTTGGTCTTGATCCTTAAGTTCTTGCAAAATGTTTTATTGCTTTTGCCTCTTATATTCAAATTCCCAAGAAAGAGTGGGACAAGTACCACACTCCTTATAAAGACATTGTTACTCATGTTCCTGCTAGCATAGAGGTTTGTACTATTGATCCTATTTTGCCTGAACCTTATGTTGAGAAAATCCCTTTTCCTACTAAGTTAAAGGAACATACTATCATAGCTAATGTGGTTAGCAAAAGTGCAAAGAAAACTGTGGAGCCTGATGAGCTTATTAATATTGAGCCTGTGGTAGCTATTCTGAAAGATCTTGTCGCTAGAAACATAGAGGATGAGCATATTGTCTTCTGTGAAGACGCTACTAATATTATTTCTCATCCTAAAAAAGCTAGAAAATCTAGTGTCCCTGTGCTTTCTGTTAGAATTGGTAATCATAGCTATTATGTTTGTGTGATATTGGTGCTAGTTCTAGTGTTATTCCTTATGAGCTTTACAGGGAAATTATGCATGAAATTGGTCCTTGTGAGCTTGAATACATTGATGTGGTTATTCACCTTGCTAAGAAGGAGACCATTTGACATATTGGCATTGTAAGAGATGTGGAAGTTCTCTGTGGTAAGATTAAATATCCTGCTGATTTTCTAGTACATAATTCAGAAGTTAGTAAAACTTGTCGTATCATTTTTTGTAGACCTTTCTTGAACACTTGTGGAGCTATTATAGATTGTAAGAAGGAGAAAGTTTTAACTAAGTTTGATGGAGCTTCTTATGAGTTTAACTTTTCCAAATTTTCTAAAGCTCCTTGTGAAAATAGCTTGCCTAATGAAGATTTCAGGATGGAACAACTTGCTTCTATTGATCCAGTTTATGACCTTGGACCTCTTTTTGGTGATTGTAAGTATGCTCATTCTGATGATAAAGTTGTTGCCAGTGACAGTTATATTGTTAACTTTATTCAAAGTGCTATTGAAAGTTATTATGAGAGAGGGAAACATGGTTTTATACATCTCAATAATGTTAAGTTTCCCCGTTTGATGTTGAAAGCTTTGAAGTTGCATTTGTTTTTGTCTTCCTATGCTAGTGGCTTTTTGTTTCAACAATTTGTTTTCTCATGATACTCCCAAGCATAGGAAGTGGGTTAGACTCAAATGTGTTGGTTATTTGCTTATTGATGTTCTCTTTCACTCCATATATATACATATATATATATATATCTTAAGTGAGCATCTTTGAAAGTTTCAAGCCTAACTTAAAGGCATTAAAGAAAAGTACTTGTTGGGAGATAACCCAAGAGTTTTATCGAGTATTGGAAGCTATTACTTCAGTAATAACCGCTCCTTAACCTTTTTGTTTTGTTTTTTTTGTCAAGTCCAACTACTTTTGTGAAGTAGAGGAGTTGTGAAAAGTGGCTGTCCTAGGACAGATTTTTGTGCTGCATTGTTAAAATTTGTGAGGGAGCTCAGTACATCGGATGGACCTGTATTTTTTTGAGCTTGTTCTCCAAGCTGTTACCCAAATTTAATTAGTTCTGCACTTTTTGATTTGAGCAACAGAAAATTTTAGAACAAATCAATCTTTACCTGATGGTCTGTTTTGACAGATTTCTGCTATCATTTGCATTTGCCTCTTTTAGAAGCCTTTGTTTTGGTAGATTTCAGTTGAAGTGTGAACCTAAAGGTTTGTTGTTTTTCTTACAATAATGTTGCCATTGAAGTTTGTACAAGACCTTGTAGGAAAGGAAATTCTAGGAGAAGGAGAAAAGGAGTCTATAGAGCCCGTCTTTGAATAGGTAAAAGAGGTGAAAACAGAAGGTTCGTGAAACCCCAATCTTTTAATATTTTTGATGTTTCTAATACATAAGGGAAGTTACAAGACGGAACAGAGGAGGAACTAGAGGCCGGGGTGGCCAAACCCACCCCACCACGGCCCACCTGCCTGCACCGAGGGGTGTGCCTCCCCCGAGCTCCGAATCCGCCTCATTTTCGTATCAAAATATTCCTTATGCTTTGAAACTTCGTAATATATAACCCTCCAGATACCCCGAGGTTCATGCATCGTGTTCTCGTCGTGTTTTCGTTTCAATCGGTTTCTGTCAGGAAATCTTCTCAAGTTTAGAGCACCATGGTCTCCGCCAACGACAAAGGCAAGAAGCCCGAGGAAGACGATGCTCGCAAACCCAAGGAGGAGGAGACTTTGGTATGTTATGAAGGAGACATGGAGGAGGACAAGCAACTGGAAACCTGCACTACCGTCACAAGCATTGGAGTGGTGGAAAACCTACCAATCTTAGGGGGACAGCACATGTGTCTATAGGAGGGAAACCTCCGCGTCATATCCTCGCTCCACGGACACTTCCTCCTCGTACCACTCGTTCTAACCATGCAGGGGAGGAACACTCTAAGAAGGAAGAGTGGAGGAAGAATAACAAGGACTAGGATCCTCGGTCCAAATTGATCATGAGCTACATTGAGCATAATTCAGAGTTGATTCATACTCTGACCTTCGATATGGAGGATTTGAAGAAACTTATTGAAGAGCTTATCAAGAGAACACCGCAACCACCGAAGGAGTAATTCGTCATCAGGTTTGGCATCCCCTTGGCTTGTTCCAAGCTTGGGGGGAGTGTCGTGGTATCACCATCATTATCTTTTATCTTTTACCTTTTTAGTCGATTCATATCTTTGGTAGAGAAGTTATCTTATAGTTTGGTTTGCATGTGGAAGTATCTCTCCTTTAGTTGATTATCTATGTATCCCTTGGTGTGAGTGCCTTTATGGAATATTAATGAGAAGTTTCATCTTTTACTTTTTGCACTTCTTATCTTAGTTTGCAATCTCTATTATATGATTGATCTTGTTGATCAGTATTGGAATCACTTTGGGAGCATCAAGTGGATCTAAATTGGTTTTGACAAACCGAGTTCTGGTCAGTAGAAATACATTTTGAGGTTTGAAAAAAGGATAAAAAGCTTACAGGTATTTTGTATCATTTATCTTATTTCTTGTTGGCTCATAAGCTTAGTATTCTTTATTTAAGATCTTTTGTGTCTTCAAGGAATATTGCATGTTTGGCTTTATTACTTGTATGTTTGCTTGTTTCTTTCAATTCTCTTGCTTGCTACCCAGCCATGCTAGCCAAAAACCTGTTTTGAGAAGGCATACTTCTCATGTTTCCAATCCCTTTGAACCAAAACCTTTGCCACTTGTGTCCACCATATCTACCTAGTTGCTTTTGCTATACCAAGCAAATTCTCAAGATTCATCTACCTTTCGAATTAAAAAGTATTTTGTTATGTGAAAACTAGTTAGTAAAGCTCTCACGAACTTGATGGCACACCTTATTTCTTTGCCCCTAATAGACTTGAACCATATATACGTTGGAATTAGCAGAACCGTGCTATCACGGGGAACGCTTTCAACATTGCACTTGTACCTTGTACATAGTTGATATCATGCTCTTTTGTCTATGGATCTCAATGGTGTGAAATAAAGAGGGACTTGTAAGTCCATGGAGTCTGTATTTTGTGTTAGAGAAATGCCTGTGCCGCTAGCCTAAGCCATGTCTAATCATGGTGGAAACTTGAAGCATCACCATAGTGAGCTATCTATGAAGCATCCTCAATAAAAATCTATGCACATAGTAAATAAAAAGATTGCTGAGATGCTCATTGTCTGATCGCCTTGTCATTTTGGTTATGGGATAGCTCTTGTACCATGTGCAAGGCCGGGGTACCCCGTTGGCAGTTCTCTATGATACGCATGTACTTACAATGACAAGAACTTACCGGTGAGTGAAGTTGAGTAGCATGAGGAGTGGCCCTCATATTCAAGGGACATGAGATTGCCAACTTATATTTCGTCAAGCATATACTCCATCTTTTTGCACTCTATCCTTAATCATCTCAAGATGCCTATGATAGGGGCAATGAGGGATCAAATCTAGTAAGTACCATAATCTTTTGGAAGCTCTTTATGACTTGTAATCCCTCCTTCCCTTTATCCTATTTTCTATTTTCTAAGTTGAGTGAGTAAACCTACTTCCTCTCTATATCCAGCAAGCATTTGAGTTGTGTTTCAAGCATTCACATGGTGATTTATTCACTCATGTCCTTTATCTTCCTTGTTTGCACAAGACTCTTATCTATTGAGTATTACTTTGAAAGACTTCATTGAAAAACCTTTTTAAGGAAAGAGTACTCTGTTTAAAACTTCTACAAAAGCTTTTTGAAACTATTTGCCAGCTGTTCTCTGACTAGGAACAAGAGTTTGCCAATTCCAATTATGATTTATCTTTATGCCTCTCTATTGTGACTCCTGTACTTTTGGCAAGCTAAGTTATATAAAGGTGAGTTGCTTTATTCTATGAGTTGTGTAATGGTAAGTGTGATGCTTCTTGTCCGTATTCTTTTATCGACACTTCACTCCATAAACTTGTGGACATGTTTACTAAGCTCAGTTTTCGCTTGGGGACAAGCGAAGGTCTAAGCTTGGGGGAGTTGATACGTCCAATTTGCATCACCATTCTATATCATAATTTGCCTCTATTCATTGATATATGTCTTATTATGAGGTATTACTTATGTCTTTTCCACTGTTTTTGCATGTTGGATGATTCTTGGAGGATGGACTGCCGGAGTCTGGATTCTAATGGAAAAGGAGGTGTTTTGATGCAATTTCGCGAAGATCAGAAAAATACCAGAAAAATATAGGAAAATTTTATTTTCCTAGAAGACGGAGGAAGCCAGAAGGGGATGCGTAGCTTGGCCACATGGGGCCCACACCCCTAGGAGCGGATCCCCCTGGGCCGCGCCTAGGGCAGGTGTGGCCCACCTGGCCAGCTTCCAACTCTGCCCTCTCGCCTAGATCTTCCTCACGGAACCCTAATACCAGGGGAGCGACCACAAAAAGATTTCCGCTGCCTCTGCAGGGCGGAAAACACCGAGAGAGAAAGATATCTCCGGCATATAGACTTCTCCCAGGGAAATTCCTTCCCGGAGAGGGGAGATCGTCGCCATCAACACCATCGTCAAGCTAGGCTTAATCGGGATCATCATCATCATCCACACCGTCATGTCCTCCAGCACCATCATCAGCACTCCGTCCCGTTGTAACAATTGTGTTGGATATTTCTTTAGTTCTTAGGGGAAACTTTCCTACTGTTAATTACTATCGTAGTTGATGCTTATGAGTGGAACCATTGGATCATTGTTTATGTTCAGATTGTTATTCATCACCATATCATCTTTGATCTTGATCCATATGATGTCTTGTGAGTAGTTCGTCTAGTTCTTGAGGACATGGGAGAAGTCATGTTGTTATTAGTGGATTTGTGTTGAGTTATTATTCAATGGTTTAGTATTTAAGTTGTGGTGCTATTATTCTAGTGGTATCATGTGAACGTCGACTACATGATACTTCACCATTTATGGGCCTAGGGGAATGCATTGTGTATTCGGCTACTAATTGTGGGGTTGCCTGAGTGACAGAAACCTAAACCCCCGTTAGGACACCTTTTCACAAGGGAGTGTAGGATCTCAGAGTTTAAGGCTGTGGCTAGGTTTATATCTTAATTACTTTCCTATAGTTGCGGATGCTTGCAGGGGGTTTAATCACAAGTATGTATTAGTCTAAGTAAGGTCTGTACATTAGCACAGGTCACCCACACAACACTTACAACACCAAAGAAGAGTATTCAGCTATATGAAGCGAAAGCACTTGACAGAATTCCCATGTGTCCTCGAGAACGTTTGGTCCTTATAAGTATTTCCACCGGCTTGTCCTTTGCTAAGAAAGGATTGGGACACTTGCTGCGTTTGTTCTTTATTACTTGCACTTTGTTTTGTTGCTTTATTAGAAAACCCCTAAAAATCCGTTTGCTAAGTATTTATAGAGATTTTCTGCTCCTTACCACTAGTCCACACCTTCGCTCCTTGGGATCGACATTCCTATTTATCGAAATCTCGCGATACACCCCCTATACTTGTGGGTCATCAACATGCAATCTTCCTTGAAGACACAAAAGATCTTAAATAAAGAATACTAAGCTTATGAGCCAATAAGAAAGAAAATAAATGATACAAAATACCTGTAAGCATTTTCTCTTTTTCTCTCAAACCTCAAAAAATGTTGCTACTGACCGGAACTTGGTTTGCCAAAACCAATTTAGATTTACTTGATGCTCCCAAAATGATGCCAATACTGATCAACAAGATACATCATATAACATAGATTGCAAACTAAAATAAGAAGTGCAAAAAGTAAAAGATGAAGCTTCTCATTAATATTCCATAAAGGCACTCACACCAAGGGATACATAGATAATAAACTAAAGGAGAGATACTTCCACATGCAAACCAAACTATAGGATAACCTCTCTATCAAAGATATTAATCCACTAAAAAGGTAAAAGATAAAAGATATGGTGATACCGCGGCACTCCTCCCAAGCTTGGAACAAGCAAAGGGAATGCCAAACCTGATGACGAATTACTCCTTCGGTGGTGGTGTTCTCTTGATAAGCTCTTCAATAAGTTTATTCAAATCCTCAATCTCAAAGGTCAGAGTACGAATAAACTCCGAATTCTGCTCAATACGGTTCATGATCATATCGGGCCGAGAATTCCAGTCCTTGCTATTCTTTCCCCACTCTTCCTTCTTAGTATGCTCCTCCCCTGCATGGTTAGAACGAGGCATATCCCACATCGAGGGCAAGTTCCCTTTGGGCACATGTTGATATTGACGCTCAAGTATAAGAGTATGGAAAGGTCTCTTGGTGCTTGGAGGAGATGATCGTGGATTGTAGATAAGACACGAAGGATTCCCTCCTATAGACATCCGTGATGTCCTCCTAAGCTTGATAGGTTTTGCCACCACTCCAATGCTTGTGACGTTAGTGCGGGTGTCCGGTTGCTTGTCCTCCTCCATGTCTTCTTCTTCACCTACCAAAATCTCCTCCTCCTTGGGAGTTTGAGGATCATCTTCCTTGGGCTTTTTGCCTTTGTCGTTGGCGGAGACCATGGTGCTCTAAACTTGAGAAGTTTTCCTGACAGAAACAAATCGAAATAAAAACACGAAGATAACATGATGCACGAACCTCGGGGATCCGAGGGTTATAAATTACAAAGTTTCAAAGCATAAGGAAGGTTTTGATACGAAAACAAGGCGGAGACGGATCTCGGGTGGTCTCACCCTCCAGCGCGACCAGGGGCCCGTGCACAGGGTAGGTTTGGCCACCCGGCCTCGCCTCCTCTGTTCAAATCTTGTAACTTCCCTTATGTATTAAAAACATCAAAAATATAAAAAGATTGGGGTTTCACGAACCTTCTGTTTTCACCACTTTTACCTATTCAAAGACGAACTCTGCAGACTCCTTTTCTCCTTATCCTAGAATTTCCTTTCCTACAAGGTCTCACACAAACCTCAATGGAAACATTAGTGTAAGAAAAAACAATTAACCTTTAGGTGCACACTTCAACTGAAATCCATCAAAACAAAGGCTTCTATAAGAGGCAAATGCAAATGATAGCATAAATCATCAAAGACGACAAGTAAAGATTGATTTTTTCAAAAACCTTCTGTTGCTCAAATAAAAAAGTGCATAACTAATGAAAGTTGGGTAACAACTTGGAGAAAAAGATCAGAAAAATACAGCTCCCTCACAAATTTTCAGAATGCAGCACAAAAATCTGTCCCAAGACAACCACTTTTCACAACTCCTCTACTTCTCAAAAGTACTTGAACTTGACACAAAAACCAAAACAAAAAGGATAAGGAGCGGTCATTACAGAGTTAATCACTTACAATACTCAACCAAACTCTTGGGTTATCTCCCAACAAGTTCTTTTCTTTAATGCCTTTAAGTTAGGCTTGAAAGTTTCAAGGATGCTCACAAAAGAGATATATATTTGAAGTGAAAGAGAGCATCAAGAAGCAAATAACCAATTCCACATTTGAGTCTAACCCACTTCCTATGAATGGGGGTATCATGAGAAAACAACTTGTTGAAACAAAAAGCCACTAGCATAGAAAGACAAAACAAATGCAACTTCAAAGCTTTCAACATAAAGCGGAAACTTAACATTATTGAGATGCATAAAACCATGTTTCCTCTCTCATAATAACTTTTAGTAGCACTTTGAATAAAGTTGACAATATAACTGGATCTGGCAACAACTTTATCATCGAATGAGCATACTTACAATCACCAAAAGAGGTCCAAGATCATAAACGGATCAATAGAAGCAAGTTGTTCCATCCTGAAATCTTAGGGCAAGCTATTTTCACAAGGAGATTTAGCAAATTTGGAAAAGTTAAACTCATAAGAATCTCCATCAAACTTAGTTAAAACTTTCTCCTTCTTATAATCTATAATAGCTCCACAAGTGTTCAAGAAAGGTCTACCAAAAATGATAGGGCAAGTTTTACTAGCTGCTGAATTAAGTACTAGAAAATCAGCAGGATACTTAATCTTACCACAAAGAACCTCCACATCTCTTAGAATACCAATAGGGCAGATGGTTTCCTTATTAGCAAGGTGAATAACCACATCAATGTCCTTAAGCTCACAAGGGCCAATTTTCATGCATAATTTCCATGTAAAGCTCATAAGGAATAACACTAGAAGTAGCAGCAATATCACATAAACCATAGAAGCAATGATCACAAATTTTAACAGAAAGAACAGGAACACTAGATTTTCTAGCTTTACTAGGATGAGATATAATATTAGAAGCGTCTTCACAGAAGACAATATGTTCATCCTCTATATTTCTAGTGAGGTCTTTCACAATAGCTACCACAGTTCAATATTCAATTGCTCAGGCTCCACAGTTTTCTTAGTACCTTTGTTATTCGTGACTAATTATCATAGAGTACTCCTTTACCTTAATGGAAAGGTATTTGATCAACATAAGGTTCAGGCACAATATGATTAGTAGTTCAAACTTTGCTTCTAAAAGTAACATGACTAACAACATCTTTATAAGGAGCATGGTATTTATTCCACTTCTTTTTGGGAATTTATATGTAAGAGGAAAATGCCTTAAAACAATTGGCAATACTTTGGGAATCAAGACCAAACTCATTGCTAATATCACGGAAGTCATCAGTTCCCATAAAAGATTTTATGCATTCATAATCATAGTTTATACCTGACTTTCTTCCTTTGTCATTCTCCCAAGCTTCAGTGTTTTCTTGAATATGGTCTAGTAGATCCCATTTAGCTTCTTCCTTCATACATGTGAATGATCCAGCACAAGAAGCATCTAGTAAATCTTTATCATGAAGAGAAAGCCTAGCATAAAAGTTATTGATAATAATATTGTTAGGGAGTTCATGAATAGGACATTTAAGCATTAGTAACTTCAATATCCCCCAATCTTGAGATGTAATCTCTCTAGCACAAGGCCAAAAGTTATATATCAGATTTCTATCCTTATGAATTTCACTGGGAGGATAGAATTTAGAATAAAAGAGAGATGCCATTTCCTCCCATTCCATGGATTGTCCATTCTTCACCAGGGTGGACAGTTCCATCCCCAAAATAATAATTATCCATAACACGATCAACAATACTTGTAGGTACCTTAAAAGGATCTATCTCAAGAGATGGTGGTTCATCTACTACCCTAACAGTGGTAGTAGTTTTCCCAAACAGAAAACCAAGTGGGTTATCCATATTGGAAGCGAGTAACAAGCGGTAACAAAAAGCAATACTCATAGTAGAAGTTTTCCTTTAGTTCCACTCTTCAATAGTGCTTCACTCCGACAACGGTAGGAAAATAGTCTTGATGACCCACAAGTATAGGGGTGTATCGTACTTTCGATAAATAGGAGTGTCGATCCCAGAGAGCGAAGGTGTTGACTAGTGGTATGTTGCAGGAAATATCTGTAAATACTTAGCAAACGGATTTTTAGGGGTTTTCTCATAAAGCAACAAAACAAAGTGCAAGTAATAAAGATAAAGAATAACTGTAGCAAGTGGCCCAATCCTTTCTTAGCAAAGGACAAGCCGGTGGAAATACTTATCAGGACCAAACGTTCTCGAGGACACATGGGAATTCTGTCAAGTGCTTTCGCTTCATATAGCTGAATACTGTTCTTTGGTGTTGTAAGGTCGGTACATTAGCACAGGTTCACCCACACAACACTTACAACACCAAAGAAGATTATTCAGCTATATGAAGCGAAAGCACTTGTCAGAATTCCCATGTGTCCTCGAGAACGTTTGGTCCTTATAAGTATTTCCACCGGCTTGTCCTTTGCTAAGAAAGGATTGGGCCACTTGCTGCGTTTGTTCTTTATTACTTGCACTTTGTTTTGTTGCTTTATTAGAAAACCCCTAAAAATCCGTTTGCTAAGTATTTACAGATATTTCCTGCTCCTTACCACTAGTCAACACCTTTTGCTCCTCGTTGGGATAATTCCCTATTTATCGAAAGTCGCGATACACCCCTATACTTGTGGGTCATCAAGACTATTTTCCGGCGCCATTGCCGGGAGTGCGCTATTGAAGAGTGGAGTAAAGGAAACTTCTACTATGAGTATTTATTTTGTTTATGTTTGTTGCTTTGTTTCCAATATGGATAACCCACTTGGTTTTCTGTTTGGGAAAACTACTACCACGCTAGGGTAGTAGATGAACCACCACCTGAGATAGATCCTTTAAGATACCTACAAGTATTGTTGATCGTGTTATGTATTATTATTATTTTGGGATGGAAATGTTCATCCCGGTGATCATTTGCTTTTATCCATGAATTATGCGGTTGTTTAAGTGTGTGTATCACAACTGAATAGGTGAAGAAGAAGCTACTCTCCATATCCTTGAAAGGAGAGTGAAGAATGGTATAAGCTCAAGAAGAATGGACAATCCATGGAATGGGAGGAAATGGCATCTCTCTTTTATTCTAAATTTTATCCTCCTAGTGAGATTCATAAGGATAGAAATCTGATATATAACTTTTGGCCTCGTGATGGAGAGAGAGTACCTCAAGCTTAGGGAGATTGGAGTTACTAATGCTTAAATGTCCTATTCATGAACTCCCTAACAATATTATTATCAATAACTTTTATGCTAGGCTTTCTCTTCATGATAAAGATTTACTAGATGCTTATTGTGATGGATCATTCACACGTATGAAGTAAGAAGCTAAATGGGATCTACTAGACCGTATTCAAGAAAACACTGAAGCTTGGGAGAATGACAAAGGAAGAAAGTCAGTTATAAACCATGATTATGAATGCATAAAATCTTGTATGGGAACTAATGACTTCCGTGATATTAGTAATGAGTTTGGTCTTGATCCTTAAGTTCTTGCAAAATGTTTTATTGCTTTTGCCTCTTATATTCAAATTCCCAAGAAAGAGTGGGACAAGTACCACACTCCTTATAAAGACATTGTTACTCATGTTCCTGCTAGCATAGAGGTTTGTACTATTGATCCTATTTTGCCTGAACCTTATGTTGAGAAAATCCCTTTTCCTACTAAGTTAAAGGAACATACTATCATAGCTAATGTGGTTAGCAAAAGTGCAAAGAAAACTGTGGAGCCTGATGAGCTTATTAATATTGAGCCTGTGGTAGCTATTCTGAAAGATCTTGTCGCTAGAAACATAGAGGATGAGCATATTGTCTTCTGTGAAGACGCTACTAATATTATTTCTCATCCTAAAAAAGCTAGAAAATCTAGTGTCCCTGTGCTTTCTGTTAGAATTGGTAATCATAGCTATTATGTTTGTGTGATATTGGTGCTAGTTCTAGTGTTATTCCTTATGAGCTTTACAGGGAAATTATGCATGAAATTGGTCCTTGTGAGCTTGAATACATTGATGTGGTTATTCACCTTGCTAAGAAGGAGACCATTTGACATATTGGCATTGTAAGAGATGTGGAAGTTCTCTGTGGTAAGATTAAATATCCTGCTGATTTTCTAGTACATAATTCAGAAGTTAGTAAAACTTGTCGTATCATTTTTTGTAGACCTTTCTTGAACACTTGTGGAGCTATTATAGATTGTAAGAAGGAGAAAGTTTTAACTAAGTTTGATGGAGCTTCTTATGAGTTTAACTTTTCCAAATTTTCTAAAGCTCCTTGTGAAAATAGCTTGCCTAATGAAGATTTCAGGATGGAACAACTTGCTTCTATTGATCCAGTTTATGACCTTGGACCTCTTTTTGGTGATTGTAAGTATGCTCATTCTGATGATAAAGTTGTTGCCAGTGACAGTTATATTGTTAACTTTATTCAAAGTGCTATTGAAAGTTATTATGAGAGAGGGAAACATGGTTTTATACATCTCAATAATGTTAAGTTTCCCCGTTTGATGTTGAAAGCTTTGAAGTTGCATTTGTTTTTGTCTTCCTATGCTAGTGGCTTTTTGTTTCAACAATTTGTTTTCTCATGATACTCCCAAGCATAGGAAGTGGGTTAGACTCAAATGTGTTGGTTATTTGCTTATTGATGTTCTCTTTCACTCCATATATATACATATATATATATCTTAAGTGAGCATCTTTGAAAGTTTCAAGCCTAACTTAAAGGCATTAAAGAAAAGTACTTGTTGGGAGATAACCCAAGAGTTTTATCGAGTATTGGAAGCTATTACTTCAGTAATAACCGCTCCTTAACCTTTTTGTTTTGTTTTTTTTGTCAAGTCCAACTACTTTTGTGAAGTAGATGAGTTGTGAAAAGTGGCTGTCCTAGGACAGATTTTTGTGCTGCATTGTTAAAATTTGTGAGGGAGCTCAGTACATCGGATGGAGCTGTATTTTTTTGAGCTTGTTCTCCAAGCTGTTACCCAAATTTAATTAGTTCTGCACTTTTTGATTTGAGCAACAGAAAATTTTAGAACAAATCAATCTTTACCTGCTGGTCTGTTTTGACAGATTTCTGCTATCATTTGCATTTGCCTCTTTTAGAAGCCTTTGTTTTGGTAGATTTCAGTTGAAGTGTGAACCTAAAGGTTTGTTGTTTTTCTTACAATAATGTTGCCATTGAAGTTTGTACAAGACCTTGTAGGAAAGGAAATTCTAGGAGAAGGAGAAAAGGAGTCTATAGAGCCCGTCTTTGAATAGGTAAAAGAGGTGAAAACAGAAGGTTCGTGAAACCCCAATCTTTTAATATTTTTGATGTTTCTAATACATAAGGGAAGTTACAAGACGGAACAGAGGAGGAACTAGAGGCCGGGGTGGCCAAACCCACCCCAGTCACGGGCCCACCTTGCCCCGCGCCTGGAGGGGGTGTGCCTCCCCCGAGCTCCGAATCCGCCTCATTTTCGTATCAAAATATTCCTTATGCTTTGAAACTTCGTAATATATAACCCTCCAGATACCCCGAGGTTCATGCATCGTGTTCTCGTCGTGTTTTCGTTTCAATCGGTTTCTGTCAGGAAATCTTCTCAAGTTTAGAGCACCATGGTCTCCGCCAACGACAAAGGCAAGAAGCCCGAGGAAGACGATGCTCGCAAACCCAAGGAGGAGGAGACTTTGGTATGTTATGAAGGAGACATGGAGGAGGACAAGCAACTGGAAACCTGCACTACCGTCACAAGCATTGGAGTGGTGGAAAACCTACCAATCTTAGGGGGACAGCACATGTGTCTATAGGAGGGAAACCTCCGCGTCATATCCTCGCTCCACGGACACTTCCTCCTCGTACCACTCGTTCTAACCATGCAGGGGAGGAACACTCTAAGAAGGAAGAGTGGAGGAAGAATAACAAGGACTAGGATCCTCGGTCCAAATTGATCATGAGCTACATTGAGCATAATTCAGAGTTGATTCATACTCTGACCTTCGATATGGAGGATTTGAAGAAACTTATTGAAGAGCTTATCAAGAGAACACCGCAACCACCGAAGGAGTAATTCGTCATCAGGTTTGGCATCCCCTTGGCTTGTTCCAAGCTTGGGGGGAGTGTCGTGGTATCACCATCATTATCTTTTATCTTTTACCTTTTTAGTCGATTCATATCTTTGGTAGAGAAGTTATCTTATAGTTTGGTTTGCATGTGGAAGTATCTCTCCTTTAGTTGATTATCTATGTATCCCTTGGTGTGAGTGCCTTTATGGAATATTAATGAGAAGTTTCATCTTTTACTTTTTGCACTTCTTATCTTAGTTTGCAATCTCTATTATATGATTGATCTTGTTGATCAGTATTGGAATCACTTTGGGAGCATCAAGTGGATCTAAATTGGTTTTGACAAACCGAGTTCTGGTCAGTAGAAATACATTTTGAGGTTTGAAAAAAGGATAAAAAGCTTACAGGTATTTTGTATCATTTATCTTATTTCTTGTTGGCTCATAAGCTTAGTATTCTTTATTTAAGATCTTTTGTGTCTTCAAGGAATATTGCATGTTTGGCTTTATTACTTGTATGTTTGCTTGTTTCTTTCAATTCTCTTGCTTGCTACCCAGCCATGCTAGCCAAAAACCTGTTTTGAGAAGGCATACTTCTCATGTTTCCAATCCCTTTGAACCAAAACCTTTGCCACTTGTGTCCACCATATCTACCTAGTTGCTTTTGCTATACCAAGCAAATTCTCAAGATTCATCTACCTTTCGAATTAAAAAGTATTTTGTTATGTGAAAACTAGTTAGTAAAGCTCTCACGAACTTGATGGCACACCTTATTTCTTTGCCCCTAATAGACTTGAACCATATATACGTTGGAATTAGCAGAACCGTGCTATCACGGGGAACGCTTTCAACATTGCACTTGTACCTTGTACATAGTTGATATCATGCTCTTTTGTCTATGGATCTCAACGGTGTGAAATAAAGAGGGACTTGTAAGTCCATGGAGTCTGTATTTTGTGTTAGAGAAATGCCTGTGCCGCTAGCCTAAGCCATGTCTAATCATGGTGGAAACTTGAAGCATCACCATAGTGAGCTATCTATGAAGCATCCTCAATAAAAATCTATGCACATAGTAAATAAAAAGATTCTGAGATGCTCATTGTCTGATCGCCTTGTCATTTTGGTTATGGGATAGCTCTTGTACCATGTGCAAGGCCGGGGTACCCCGTTGGCAGTTCTCTATGATACGCATGTACTTACAATGACAAGAACTTACCGGTGAGTGAAGTTGAGTAGCATGAGGAGTGGCCCTCATATTCAAGGGACATGAGATTGCCAACTTATATTTCGTCAAGCATATACTCCATCTTTTTGCACTCTATCCTTAATCATCTCAAGATGCCTATGATAGGGGCAATGAGGGATCAAATCTAGTAAGTACCATAATCTTTTGGAAGCTCTTTATGACTTGTAATCCCTCCTTCCCTTTATCCTATTTTCTATTTTCTAAGTTGAGTGAGTAAACCTACTTCCTCTCTATATCCAGCAAGCATTTGAGTTGTGTTTCAAGCATTCACATGGTGATTTATTCACTCATGTCCTTTATCTTCCTTGTTTGCACAAGACTCTTATCTATTGAGTATTACTTTGAAAGACTTCATTGAAAAACCTTTTTAAGGAAAGAGTACTCCTGTTTTAAAACTTCTACAAAAAGCTTTTTGTGAAACTATTTGCCAGCTGTTCTCTGACTAGGAACAAGAGTTTGCCAATTCCAATTATGATTTATCTTTATGCCTCTCTATTGTGACTCCTGTACTTTTGGCAAGCTAAGTTATATAAAGGTGAGTTGCTTTATTCTATGAGTTGTGTAATGGTAAGTGTGATGCTTCTTGTCCGTATTCTTTTATCGACACTTCACTCCATAAACTTGTGGACATGTTTACTAAGCTCAGTTTTCGCTTGGGGACAAGCGAAGGTCTAAGCTTGGGGGAGTTGATACGTCCAATTTGCATCACCATTCTATATCATAATTTGCCTCTATTCATTGATATATGTCTTATTATGAGGTATTACTTATGTCTTTTCCACTATTTTTGCATGTTGGATGATTCTTGGAGGATGGACTGCCGGAGTCTGGATTCTAATGGAAAAGGAGGTGTTTTGATGCAATTTCGCGAAGATCAGAAAAATACCAGAAAAATATAGGAAAATTTTATTTTCCTAGAAGACGGAGGAAGCCAGAAGGGGATGCGTAGCTTGGCCACATGGGGCCCACACCCCTAGGAGCGGATCCCCCTGGGCCGCGCCTAGGGCAGGTGTGGCCCACCTGGCCAGCTTCCAACTCTGCCCTCTCGCCTAGATCTTCCTCACGGAACCCTAATACCAGGGGAGCGACCACAAAAAGATTTCCGCTGCCTCTGCAGGGCGGAAAACACCGAGAGAGAAAGATATCTCCGGCATATAGACTTCTCCCAGGGAAATTCCTTCCCGGAGAGGGGAGATCGTCGCCATCAACACCATCGTCAAGCTAGGCTTAATCGGGATCATCATCATCATCCACACCGTCATGTCCTCCAGCACCATCATCAGCACTCCGTCCCGTTGTAACAATTGTGTTGGATATTTCTTTAGTTCTTAGGGGAAACTTTCCTACTGTTAATTACTATCGTAGTTGATGCTTATGAGTGGAACCATTGGATCATTGTTTATGTTCAGATTGTTATTCATCACCATATCATCTTTGATCTTGATCCATATGATGTCTTGTGAGTAGTTCGTCTAGTTCTTGAGGACATGGGAGAAGTCATGTTGTTATTAGTGGATTTGTGTTGAGTTATTATTCAATGGTTTAGTATTTAAGTTGTGGTGCTATTATTCTAGTGGTATCATGTGAACGTCGACTACATGATACTTCACCATTTATGGGCCTAGGGGAATGCATTGTGTATTCGGCTACTAATTGTGGGGTTGCCTGAGTGACAGAAACCTAAACCCCCGTTAGGACACCTTTTCACAAGGGAGTGTAGGATCTCAGAGTTTAAGGCTGTGGCTAGGTTTATATCTTAATTACTTTCCTATAGTTGCGGATGCTTGCAGGGGGTTTAATCACAAGTATTTATTAGTCTAAGTAAGGTCTCAGACATTAGCATGTGGTCACCCACACAACACTTACAACACCAAAGAAGAGTATTCAGCTATATGAAGCGAAAGCACTTGACAGAATTCCCATGTGTCCTCGAGAACGTTTGGTCCTTATAAGTATTTCCACCGGCTTGTCCTTTGCTAAGAAAGGATTGGGACACTTGCTGCGTTTGTTCTTTATTACTTGCACTTTGTTTTGTTGCTTTATTAGAAAACCCCTAAAAATCCGTTTGCTAAGTATTTATAGAGATTTTCTGCTCCTTACCACTAGTCCACACCTTCTGCTCCTCGTTGGGATCGACATTCCTATTTATCGAAAGTACTGCGATACACCCCCTATACTTGTGGGTCATCAACATGCAATCTTCCTTGAAGACACAAAAGATCTTAAATAAAGAATACTAAGCTTATGAGCCAATAAGAAAGAAAATAAATGATACAAAATACCTGTAAGCATTTTCTCTTTTTCTCTCAAACCTCAAAAAATGTTGCTACTGACCGGAACTTGGTTTGCCAAAACCAATTTATATTTACTTGATGCTCCCAAAATGATGCCAATACTGATCAACAAGATACATCATATAACATAGATTGCAAACTAAAATAAGAAGTGCAAAAAGTAAAAGATGAAGCTTCTCATTAATATTCCATAAAGGCACTCACACCAAGGGATACATAGATAATAAACTAAAGGAGAGATACTTCCACATGCAAACCAAACTATAGGATAACCTCTCTATCAAAGATATTAATCCACTAAAAAGGTAAAAGATAAAAGATATGGTGATACCGCGGCACTCCTCCCAAGCTTGGAACAAGCAAAGGGAATGCCAAACCTGATGACGAATTACTCCTTCGGTGGTGGTGTTCTCTTGATAAGCTCTTCAATAAGTTTATTCAAATCCTCAATCTCAAAGGTCAGAGTACGAATAAACTCCGAATTCTGCTCAATACGGTTCATGATCATATCGGGCCGAGAATTCCAGTCCTTGCTATTCTTTCCCCACTCTTCCTTCTTAGTATGCTCCTCCCCTGCATGGTTAGAACGAGGCATATCCCACATCGAGGGCAAGTTCCCTTTGGGCACATGTTGATATTGACGCTCAAGTATAAGAGTATGGAAAGGTCTCTTGGTGCTTGGAGGAGATGATCGTGGATTGTAGATAAGACACGAAGGATTCCCTCCTATAGACATCCGTGATGTCCTCCTAAGCTTGATAGGTTTTGCCACCACTCCAATGCTTGTGACGTTAGTGCGGGTGTCCGGTTGCTTGTCCTCCTCCATGTCTTCTTCTTCACCTACCAAAATCTCCTCCTCCTTGGGAGTTTGAGGATCATCTTCCTTGGGCTTTTTGCCTTTGTCGTTGGCGGAGACCATGGTGCTCTAAACTTGAGAAGTTTTCCTGACAGAAACAAATCGAAACAAAAACACGAAGATAACACGATGCACGAACCTCGGGGATCCGAGGGTTATAAATTACAAAGTTTCAAAGCATAAGGAAGGTTTTGATACGAAAACAAGGCGGAGACGGATCTCGGGGTGGTCTCACCCCCTCCAGGCGCGACCAGCTGGGGCCCGTGCCTGGGGTAGGTTTGGCCACCCCGGCCTCCGGTTCCTCCTCTGTTCCGTCTTGTAACTTCCCTTATGTATTAAAAACATCAAAAATATAAAAAGATTGGGGTTTCACGAACCTTCTGTTTTCACCACTTTTACCTATTCAAAGACGAACTCTGCAGACTCCTTTTCTCCTTATCCTAGAATTTCCTTTCCTACAAGGTCTCACACAAACCTCAATGGAAACATTAGTGTAAGAAAAAACAATTAACCTTTAGGTGCACACTTCAACTGAAATCCATCAAAACAAAGGCTTCTATAAGAGGCAAATGCAAATGATAGCATAAATCTGTCAAACAGACCAGCAAGTAAAGATTGATTTTTTCAAAAACCTTCTGTTGCTCAAATAAAAAAGTGCATAACTAATGAAAGTTGGGTAACAACTTGGAGAAAAAGATCAGAAAAATACAGCTCCCTCACAAATTTTCAGAATGCAGCACAAAAATCTGTCCCAAGACAACCACTTTTCACAACTCCTCTACTTCTCAAAAGTACTTGAACTTGACACAAAAACCAAAACAAAAAGGATAAGGAGCGGTCATTACAGAGTTAATCACTTACAATACTCAACCAAACTCTTGGGTTATCTCCCAACAAGTTCTTTTCTTTAATGCCTTTAAGTTAGGCTTGAAAGTTTCAAGGATGCTCACAAAAGAGATATATATTTGAAGTGAAAGAGAGCATCAAGAAGCAAATAACCAATTCCACATTTGAGTCTAACCCACTTCCTATGAATGGGGGTATCATGAGAAAACAAGTTGTTGAAACAAAAAGCCACTAGCATAGAAAGACAAAACAAATGCAACTTCAAAGCTTTCAACATAAAACGGGGAAACTTAACATTATTGAGATGCATAAAACCATGTTTCCCTCTCTCATAATAACTTTTAGTAGCACTTTGAATAAAGTTGACAATATAACTGTGACTGGCAACAACTTTATCATCAGAATGAGCATACTTACAATCACCAAAAGAGGTCCAAGATCATAAACTGGATCAATAGAAGCAAGTTGTTCCATCCTGAAATCTTCGTTAGGCAAGCTATTTTCACAAGGAGATTTAGCAAATTTGGAAAAGTTAAACTCATAAGAATCTCCATCAAACTTAGTTAAAACTTTCTCCTTCTTATAATCTATAATAGCTCCACAAGTGTTCAAGAAAGGTCTACCAAAAATGATAGGGCAAGTTTTACTAGCTGCTGAATTAAGTACTAGAAAATCAGCAGGATACTTAATCTTACCACAAAGAACCTCCACATCTCTTAGAATACCAATAGGGCAGATGGTTTCCTTATTAGCAAGGTGAATAACCACATCAATGTCCTTAAGCTCACAAGGGCCAATTTTCATGCATAATTTCCATGTAAAGCTCATAAGGAATAACACTAGAAGTAGCAGCAATATCACATAAACCATAGAAGCAATGATCACAAATTTTAACAGAAAGAACAGGAACACTAGATTTTCTAGCTTTACTAGGATGAGATATAATATTAGAAGCGTCTTCACAGAAGACAATATGTTCATCCTCTATATTTCTAGTGACAGGGTCTTTCACAATAGCTACCACAGGTTCAATATTCAATTGCTCATCAGGCTCCACAGTTTTCTTAGTACCTTTGTTATTCGCACTAATTATCATAGAGTACTCCTTTACCTTAACTGGGAAAGGTATTTGATCAACATAAGGTTCAGGCACAATATGATTAGTAGTTCAAACTTCAGTGCTTCTAAAAGTAACATGACTAACAACATCTTTATAAGGAGCATGGTATTTATTCCACTTCTTTTTGGGAATTTATATGTAAGAGGAAAATGCCTTAAAACAATTGGCAATACTTTGGGAATCAAGACCAAACTCATTGCTAATATCACGGAAGTCATCAGTTCCCATAAAAGATTTTATGCATTCATAATCATAGTTTATACCTGACTTTCTTCCTTTGTCATTCTCCCAAGCTTCAGTGTTTTCTTGAATATGGTCTAGTAGATCCCATTTAGCTTCTTCCTTCATACATGTGAATGATCCAGCACAAGAAGCATCTAGTAAATCTTTATCATGAAGAGAAAGCCTAGCATAAAAGTTATTGATAATAATATTGTTAGGGAGTTCATGAATAGGACATTTAAGCATTAGTAACTTCAATATCCCCCAATCTTGAGATGTAATCTCTCTAGCACAAGGCCAAAAGTTATATATCAGATTTCTATCCTTATGAATTTCACTGGGAGGATAGAATTTAGAATAAAAGAGAGATGCCATTTCCTCCCATTCCATGGATTGTCCATTCTTCAGCAGCTTATACCATTCTTCAACTCTCCCTTTCAAGGATATAGAGAGTAACTTCTTCTTCACCTGTTCAGTTGTGATACCTGCACACTTAAACAACCCGCATAATTCATGGATAAAAAGCAAGTGATCACCAGGGTGGACAGTTCCATCCCCAAAATAATAATTATCCATAACACGATCAACAATACTTGTAGGTACCTTAAAAGGATCTATCTCAAGAGATGGTGGTTCATCTACTACCCTAACAGTGGTAGTAGTTTTCCCAAACAGAAAACCAAGTGGGTTATCCATATTGGAAACGGAGTAACAAGCAGTAACAAAAAAGCAATACTCATAGTAGAAGTTTTCCTTTACTAGTTCCACTCTTCAATAGTGCTTCACTCCCCGACAACGGCGCCGGAAAATAGTCTTGATGACCCACAAGTATAGGGGGTGTATCGCAGTACTTTCGATAAATAGGAGTGTCGATCCCAACGAGGAGCAGAAGGTGTTGACTAGTGGTATGTTGCAGGAAATATCTGTAAATACTTAGCAAACGGATTTTTAGGGGTTTTCTCATAAAGCAACAAAACAAAGTGCAAGTAATAAAGATAAAGAATAACTGTAGCAAGTGGCCCAATCCTTTCTTAGCAAAGGACAAGCCGGTGGAAATACTTATCAGGACCAAACGTTCTCGAGGACACATGGGAATTCTGTCAAGTGCTTTCGCTTCATATAGCTGAATACTGTTCTTTGGTGTTGTAAGTGTTGTGTGGGTGACCTGTGCTAATGTACCGACCTTACTTAGACTAATACATACTTGTGATTAAAGTATTTCCACCAGCTTGTCCTTTGCTAAGAAAGGATTGGGCCACTTGCTACAGTTATCCCTTACCACCATGAGTCATGCGAGCAATACAACATATCATGGCATGCCTCTGCAAGATCCATGAAGAGGAGCTGAAAGATACCCCTTACCACCTGTTCGGGATGCGCGACAAGGATGGACTTCCCACTGAATCCTTCCTCACCTGCTGCATTGGAAATCAGCTACAGAATATGGAATATCTCCTACAACGCCATCAAGAATATCTCGACAAGACCCGTCATCAGAACATCCTCATGCGTATGGATCTTGACATACTTCATACCAGGGAGAAGAGTCTACAAGCCGCCAACGCCCGTCTGGAAAGGAGAGTGGCCGAACTAGCCTCTTCAACTTCTGAAGCTATTAACTATGAGATTGAAAATGAAGAGTTGTCCTTCTATGAGTATCAACCCATCTTCCGATCAACCCCACAAGAAGACCCACCTGTCGAAGGAACCCTCGAAGAGGCAACGACCCTCACCCTCAATTCCGAAGAGCTGAATATTCCCCACACCCCTGAGGAGTTGTAGTAACCGGAGTCAGTGCAACAACTCAAGAAGGGAAACTAGAGTCAAGCGGTACCCATGGAGTAGTTTTCCTCCCTTGAATCACCCTTATGGCACAGTGTAGCACCTATGTACCATCCCATAACCTGTTTTGTAAGACTCTAAGTGCTTGTTCACCCTGCGGCACAGACCTGTTTTGTAACACCCTAAGTACCCCCGCCACCGACCGACACGAACCTGCTAAATTTCTGGATGTTATGCAAGTGTGATGTCCTTCTTTGCGTGTTTTACCCACGACGTTGCATCAGACCAAACCTAGAACGACCCCATTCTAAAGGACCTCGTTTCCTAGACCTCCAAACTTCAATGGCATCCTCCAACCCATCAGACCCCTAACTAGCTCAGAACTAACTACCCAGAATCTAGTAGACGCCCTTCTGGTATACCTTCTAACTCCTGAAGCGGTTCCCACGACGTCGACAGAAGATAATCACTCCAGACAAGAGGTGCAGTGCCATCCCCCAGCATCATCATACGACTCTAACCAAGAAAGTCGGCGACTCCACCAAAAACCCATAGTGTCGCTCTAAGGGGGAAAGACTGCGTCTTTCTCACCCATAACCTAATAGATCCCTGGAGCCGAACACTAGTATGCGCTTAGTGATGACCACCCCTCCAAATATGAATCATTGACCCTACAAGAAGGTAGACAATCGACATTTCTCCAGAACTATAAGGTACTTTAGGAAAGCCGTCCACCCCAAGGACGACCATCCAGCCAATATCCCGGTGTATCAAGACCTGAAGATAGAAAATCTGATTACCGTGGCAAAGGAATAAATAAGGCTCAACTTGGCGTCCCGCTTCAAGAAGAAAGAAACCCGTCGACGCTAAACCTACCTAGACTTGTCCTAAGGGTAAAAGACTGCGTCTTTTCCACTCGCTTAATCTAAACGCCCAAACCGAAAGCCGCTCAGCTCCGAACCGTAGCTGACCATGCCTGTTTATTGGAAGACCTGTTAACCTCTCATAATTTCCACACCTGAAATTGTTAAGCGGATCTTATCACTCAACCCTACTCCTTCCTAATCTCGGGACGAGATTATTTTAAGGGGGAAAGGTCTGTAACATCCCAATTTCAACAACCCTGATTTAGTGTCCAAAAGGCAAAAATCAGGGGAAACTAAAACTTTTTCTGGTTAAGTGTACAATGATTGCTTACTTGTTTTCTTGTGTTCATGCATCTGATTGTGTACTTCACATCTCAACACTAGTTTACAAAAAGCTATTTTACAAAAGAGATGTCTTGGCTCCACCTTATATTCTCAAATGTTCTGGCATTTCAAAAACCTGAGCCAAGATGATTTTGACACAACAAAATACCTTACTAGTTTCTATTAACAAAACTATGGAGACCTATATATTATCTCCTTATGTTTTCAAGACAAAACTCCCAGCTACCCTTACCCCTAGGTTTTACAAAACCTTTATTAAAAACTTTTCATTTCATTATTGGTAGATATACCAAGATGGTCCTTATCTTACTTCAAAGCACAACCCGTTTCAAAATACCCATCCTTACCCAAGCTAGGCTTGATGGTAACCCTAGTGGTAGTTGGATAAGTGATAAGATGAATTGCCTTGATTTGCTGATTTCCTTGTTTTCTTAGGAACTAGAGTAAGCTAATCTTAGGAACTAGAGTAAGCAAATCTGGATCTACCGCCACCAAAATGGTCATCTCATCTTTTAATTAGATCAATCCAGGGATAATCCCTCTTGATGGTTTCCAACTTAGTGAAGAAAAATCCAAGCATGGATCCCTCTATTCAATCTCTACCTCAACATCAACCACTTTATGGGAAGGATAAACCTTTCCACTCTCTCAAATCGTTTCCCACTTATAATCTAGTCTAAAACTCTAAATCTGCCAAAATGGCTAAGTCAGGATTTCTTATCTAGATTCAATCTTTGGAGCTCTACCTTTTCCAACCTATGTGAATTCTTGAGAATGTACTTGAACCATATTGTAATACATCTTTAGTACTACCAAATACCACTCTTTCCCTTGGCTAAGACATTCTAGTTCCCACTCTTCCATGATTGTTTTGTAGTCAATATAGTAATCTTTTCTACAAATCTTATCATCTTGCCTACTTTGGAAGAAGCTCACATCTATATGCTACCTCCACTTGACCAACTATTTGCATGATTATGATCTACTAATCATGGAATAACAATACCCACCTCACTTGTTTACATTGTAGCCTTGTGCTTCTTAAACCCACATGGTTTAGGAGGCTTCATGATGTATCTGTATGGCAGCCTTATTTTTAACAAAGTTTACCATCTCTTATAGACCACCTCGAATGCAACCAAGATCAAATCTTGCTTAATTGATCATATTTATAACTTGGTCTAGATATCCATATCTCCCTTGTACCAAGGTGAGCTCTGAGCTCACAAATACAAGCCTGTTTAAGTGGCACAAAAAAAACCAAACCCTAGATCCTCCCAAATCTAGTTTCCATCCTTTTTACCACATTTCTGCAAAACCCAAGGTTGACCATGATGCATACATCAAGTTTACATCACCTACCTTGAATATAATCATTTCACAAATAATTCCCCTAATTATTTGGAGCCTAAAACTAATTAAATTCTTTTTTTGCCAAAATCCTCCAAACCTTGTCTTGAAAGGCAAGTTTGTTGTTCTCCAAATAACTTGACCAAATAAAGGCACATATGATGCCTATATATAATATCCCATCATTCTAACTAAAAAATAAATATTTTTGAGATTCCTTATTATTTCTTTTTGCCTTTTTACTTAAATGGCAGAAACAAGACATAATTCCTTAAAAATACTTTTCCACCTCAATAAATTAAAATAAAATTATCCAATTTGTAATATGGTATTTAGGACCATATAACATCAAAAAACAATCTTTTCTAATGTAAAAATATCACCTTAAATTCCATAATATACTTCTGCACTTTTTGAATAAGTGCATTTAAATGGGGTTATAATCATTAGAAAAATCCCACATAAATCTTGAAGAGGTGTTTTGACCTACCCTATCAACTAGTACTCACTCCCCACCTTTCCCAATGAAAATATTTCAACTTTCCTCACAGGCCTCCATTTGAGCAACTTTTGCAAATCAATCAAACTTAGTTTCAAACCAGCTCCAAACCTCACACTACTAGGAAACAGGATGTTAGTGGCGCACCCGAAATGCCCATCCGTGGCGCACTAGCAGTGCGCCACGGGCCTTGCCACTGACTATCTCTCGTGGCGCTTGCCTAGCGCCACGGTTGTGTAGAGATAGGAGTAGCGCACCTCCTAGTGCACCACAGAAGTTTGGGATGGTGCGCTACCCCTGGGATCATAGTGCGCCACTAAACTTCCATAGTGCGCTTTAGGTGTAGTGTGCCACAGAAGGTAGACCATGTGCGCCACAGATGTATTTTTTGTTTTTTTTAATTTCTGAGCCAGATTATATGCAATACAGATTATATACAATATTACAGCAGATATACACACACAGATACAAGATATACAATTATATATATAAATACTCAATATGAAAAACAAGATTGAAACAAATACATATAGATAAGTCTCATACATGAATACATAGTCTAAGTTACATTGTTTCGATCATGTTACAAAGTAGTAGTTGGTGACATGCGAATAGATGTGTCGATCGAACAAGTTAGAGCTCGGAAGCTCGCCTAGACATCTAAACTAGCTAGCTAGACACAAACGCGGGATAAATAACCAAAGAAGATAAGCATGATCACCGCCGCGACGAAGGTGTAGGTCTTCATCCGGTTCATTGTCCTAACTCCCGCTAGATAGCGCGTGTATCTAGCTTCCGCCTCCGCCATAGTGTTGTACCCTTTGTAGCTATTGCCGCTGAAACGGTGCACCTGTCTCCGGCAGTCTTTCCAATCATCGTAGACTCCGGGAACCCGTCCCTTGTACACGACGTACCACGTCATCTATAAGTTGACAATAATAATTAACCGATTATTGAAAAAACATATATAATTAAAGTCGCATATGAAGATACACTTATAGAAAGTACTCCTAAATCAAAAAGACCAAACTCAAAAAGCATGCCTCATATATAACTAGGTTGTTCGACACAGGAATATGCTATGATGGAACTGTCCGCCAAGTAGGATGCACAACACCTGGACCTATGCATAGCACAAGGCGGACAATCCCATCGCAGCACATTCACATATAGTGTGCCACGACATTTCAATCATCGGCATTATTCTCGAAAAAGACCAAAGTAACTCAAAAAGCATGCCTCATATATAACTAGGTTGTTCGACATAGGAATATGCTATGATGGAACTGTTCGCCAAGTAGGATGCACAACACCTGGACCTGTGCATAGCACAAGGCGAACAATCCCATCGCAGCACATTCACATATAGTGTTCCACGACATTTCAATCATCGGCATTATTCTCGAAAAAGACCAAAGTAACTCAAAAAGCATGCCTCATATATATATATATACATAGGTCGTTGGACACAGGAATATGCTACGATGGAACCGTACGCCAAGTAGGATGCACAACACCTGGACTTGTGCATAGCACAAGGCGTACAATCCCATCGTAGCACATTCACATATATAGTGTGCCACGACATTTCAATCGTCGGCATTATTCTCGAAAAAGACCAAAGTAGCTCGAAAAGAATGCCTCATATATAACTAGCTAGGTCGTTGGACACAGGAATATGCTATGACGGAACGGTTAGCCAAGTAGGATGCACAATTCCTGGACTTGTGCATATCACAAGGCTAACTATCCCGTCATAGCACATTCACATATATATTGTGCCACGACATTTCAATCATCGGCATATTCTCGAAAAAGACAAAAATAACTCGAAAAGAATGCCTCATATATATACATAGGTCGTTGGACACAGGAATATGCTACGATGGAACGGTGAGCCAAGTAGGATGCACAAGACCTGGACTTGTGCATATCACAAGGCTCACAGTCCTATCGTAGCACATTCACATATATAGTGTGCCACGGCATTTCAATCATCGGCATTATTCTCGAAAAAAGAGTAAGGAAAAAAGGACCAAATTGAGAAAAGGACCAAAGAGTAAGCAAAAAAACCAAGCATTGATTGATATATAATAATAAGCAAAATAAGTTCACTTGTCATCCACACACACACACAAAGGTCATCTATAGTTTGTAACTACAACTAGGCCAACATCAAGCCTTCTGGCTCGGCTTAGGGAACGGGAGGACGCCCTGTCTCGTCATGAACTTCCTATAGTCACCCTGCATCTCTAGGCGATCTTCTATGTCACGGTTATTCGGGATATTTCCTCCGTAGAAGATCCCCCCCGAAGTCATGACATCACGAAAGATGATTGCCCCAAACTGCTACTGGATGCGATACATCTCTTGTCTAATATCCGAATCATTGATCTTGGCCTTTGCTTCGGCCATTGCTTTGAGATGATCCGCAGCAGAATTTTGCTGGTCAAGTAGGAACGCTCATGTGATGGAGTGCGTAGTAGGCTTCCTTCTTCTTGTTTTCCGCCGCTTCACGCAGGGAACTCCACGTGGTTGAAGACGTGCCGAACTTGACCTTCGTGACGCGAAGGTGGTGCCTTCCGTCGAGGCAAAGCCAGTGAGAGCATCATCCAGAACTTCCTTGATCTTGTCGTAGTTTTTCTTCTTTTCTAGACTCCCCGAGTCAAAATGCGTGGCGTGGGAATGCTTCGGCGATAAGGAGATGAGCGTGCAGTGTTCATCTCTGCGCAAAAAATTCAAATGGAATGTGTTGGAAAAAGAATGATGATGATCTAATAAAGCCAATCGACGGTGGCGAGTGAATAACGACTTACTCGGGAAAGTAAGGCACGAGAATGTATTCCTTTGTCTTGTTCACCACGAGGATTCTTTTTAGGTACGAGGACACGATACGTCGTTCGGCGGGGGAACCCAAGCAGCCGTCACGCATGTAGTAGGGGTCCACTATATCGATGCCCGGTGTGTTCTCTCTAATGATCTGCATGGCCAGGCTGAGAGAAAACAGACGGACCATGGTATAGTGCAGCGGGTATAGGTGGAACATATTGAAGATGTCGTCGAACCGCAGGAAGAATAGATCCGCAGGGGCATTGTCGACGAAGCACAAGCCTGGTGGCACCTTAACCACGAATACCGGGTGCGAGGGATCTTTCTCCGATAGAAGGCGTCTCTCTATAAATCGACGCCGTCATGCACACTCTGCGATTCAACGGCGAGCTTCGAAATTCTTAGGTAGCATGGGCTCACCCGCCACATGAATCCTCCACATAATTCCCTCGGGTCTTGGTGGCCCGTCCGAAACCTGATCGAATTCGCGGTTGTTGACGCCACCGCTGGCTCGAGCTGCTAGATTTTCTTTTCCGCCCTTTTTTCCTTTTGGAGAGCGGGCAGGCACCTTAATCGAGCACCGCCCTATGTAGTGTGTCGGGCTTAGAATAAAGGGCGGTTGGTTGTATCACTGGCGCTCGTAAGCAAGCTGGAGGCGTCTCCTGAGAACCAAACAGACGCTTGGTGATAGTGGCTTTCTCTGTGGGGCCACCATCTAGGTCTTCTTCGTTGCCAAACTGAGTGCTGAAGAAGTGATCATTCCAGTCTTCGTCGTCCTCGGCCGGATCCTGCGCCATGTGCATATCATCAACATGATCATCCGACCCACCGCGTGGAGGTGACGACGAGGGCGGTAAGGGGGCCTTGCCACCGCTTGTCGCTGGCACGATAGGCGGTGCTGTTGTCTGTGGCGTGATGGACCCCGTCGTCCCCAAACGGATCATGCTCTTTGGCCATAGCAAGAATAAGCCGAAGCAACTTCTGAGGACAGACGACTCTTCTTCATCCGCTCCTGGGGGTTGAATGGGAGGTTCGTGTCGTCAGCCCTTAGCACCGACTAATTTTAACCTGTGCGGGCTATCCGCATCGGCTTTGAGTGGAACGTGCGCTGCAAGGGTTGAACGATGGTACCCTTGGCAACATCCCTCAGCTCGTTGTTCACGTAGCATAAGAGAGTGCAAGGAACATCCGTCTGCGGAAAACATGTACGGCGTCGTCAGAGCGAGATGCCATAAGAGTAATAGATGGCATGAAAGGCGGTAATTAAAGCAATTTGTTTACCGTGATGGCGTCGAGATTGGCTAATGTCGACGCACCGCATATGGCGACGGGCGTGCAAGAGACGGAAGGGCTGCTTGATGGCGCGGTGCTGGCCGCCGGTGTATTCTCCCTACCGACGGGTGCTTGGAGCTCCGGTGCCGCCGCGACGATGGCAGGGGGGCACCAACATGTACTCCGGCGCCGCGGTGATGGCAGGGGGAGTCACCAACACTTGCGGCACCGTGGTGCTAGCGGGCGGAGTCACGAACACATAGTTCCCCTGATTCGTCGGCGCCGCGTTGTTCGAGTGGCTGCTGACCATGCTCGGAATCGGGCACAGACCTACTCGACCACCCGCACTCCAGTTCGCTATTGACTCCACCAAGGTAGGCAGGAAGGACGTGAGGGTGATTGCCAGGTTGTCTTGGACGATCTGCGGGATCCGCGCCACTTGTGCCTTAAGTTCTTGAACCTCTCGGTTTTCCTCCTCGGTCCTTCCTGACGGCGCCACATGCGTCCTCAGCGGTGGACCAAAATGATCCACCCAATTCTTACCCCCGAGGCCGGCCAGACGGCCAGCCGACGAAGGCTTCTTCGTAACCGGCTCTATTTTCTTGGCCCGGTTCATCGCCCTGTTAAAAGGGTTAACCCACCGGGTGGCCGCCGTCGACCCCTGGGATGAGGAATCCTGGGATCCATGACTAGCAACAATTTCCTTCTCCTGCAGAAGAAGTAACAGTGAATCATTTAGATCATCGATTAGATTGCAATCGTGTTGATCCGCGGTAATTAGATTATACTTACCACAATTTCCTCGAATTCCTTCACCGCAGGATCCGCGGTGAGTTGTTTGGTTTTTGGGTCCACATGGTAACGGGCCCGATGAAGTTCGAACCTGCCCGGTTTGAATTTAGCAAAGGGGTTTATATCCCTTGGATCTATACTCTTCGTCCTCCTTATTCCATTTGGCCTCCATGGTTCTCAGATCCACGGATCCAAGATGGTGATGACCTATATTCATCGCTGCAAGACCTTTCCCGATTACTATTGGCGGGCTCTTTCGGATTCACACCTCTCCTTGAACTCCGGAACTGATCTGCGGGTCAATCTTCTGGATCTCCTCGAGACTTTTGCCTTCTTTATAGATCTTCTTCTTTATCCGGGTTCTCCAGCTGGCCAGGGCGGTGCTCATCTTTGTGAGGGCGGATTTGTTTACTTCGTTCCCATGATAATTTGTGTTCTGATACTTAGCGGGGAACTTGTATCTGGCGTGCAGCTTCTCGAAGAGGAGTGTGCGCAAGTGGCCATTATCTTTATGCCGGAGATTCTCGGTGTTGATCGAGATGGTTGTCCGGGTGATCGCCGCCACTTGCCCACCGTACCCTTTGACGACAAGGGCGGGCTCCAAAGGAACCCCTGATGGGCTCACTTCGGTAATTTCCTCCCTGACCGTGTCGACCGTGTTCGGGCGCCGGTCCTTCGGCTTCTTCTTCTTCTTCTTAGGAGGGTTGCTACCACTCCCTGTGCCCTCGCCGCCATCAGTGGTTTCATCGTCCGCCGTTCCTTCGGCTTCTTCCTCCGCGTCTTCCATCTCATCATCCTCGCTCTCCTGGGGATGGTATTCTTCATCGTCTTCTATCCGCTGGGCCGCCTCCCAGAATGTCAATTGTTTATTCGGAGGTCTGAGTTCTCCTTCAGCGCTGATGCGCTTAGAACATCCAGCCTCGTCGTTGTCACACATCTTTGCACTAATAAAAAACAAATAATTGGTTAAATGCACGGAAAAATCCGGCATGACCTTTACTAATTTTCTTAAACTAGGAGTGCCCGATTTCTGCCGAAACGGAAGTTAATCAACATTCCGGCAAAAATCGTGACTCGTTTCATACAAGAACCTGCATACACGACATAATAAAGTAGCTCCTGTATATCACATCAATCAAGAAATACTTCTGCAAATGCTGGACATTCTTGTGTCAGCACTAGCACATTCTTGTGTCTGAATTTAACTTCTGTAGGTACTGGTACTAGCACTAGCACTAGAAAAGTTTGTGTCTGAGTTTAACTTCTGTAGGTACTGGTACTGGTACTAGCACTAGCACTAGCACTAGGTACTGGTACTAGCACTAGCACTAGCACTGGTACTGGTACTAGCTATAGTTCCAGGAGTTCCAGGGCAAGGTCAAGGAGGAATAACTAGCAACTGCAGACACTAGGGTAGCAGGCAACAACACAAGGCAACATCAACACAAGGTAAAACTCCAATCTTTTGATCCAACACTTGATCACATACATGTATATACAATAGTTTTTGGGAAATGTCCTCAGTAATCATGCAAGATACATGGTCTGCACATCATAGGATCTTTAAGAAAAGGGGCAGTAAACTAGCACTTGTTCAAACTTCAGCCTAGGTCTCAGACTGTGCATCACTGACCCAAGTTGATACTTTATAGTTTTTAAACTAGATACCAGCCATTACAAAAAATGGTCAGCCAATAGAAATGCTATAGGTGTCAGATCAGATTTCAGACTTTACATCTCAAACAAATAGTCTCTTGAAAAACAATTGTACACAGCCTAGGATTTTATTCATGCAACAGTTATTTTCCGGGCTTCACCAAACCACAATTAATGATGCAGGATTTTGCCTGTAGCAGCGATGGTTCAGTTCATATGAATGGGTTGAGAAGCCAATTTCCGTAGGCACTAGGTAGTAGGGACACAAACTCCCCTCAATCCCATCTAAAAGTAAAAAAGGCAGCTAATAGCTAGCTAGCAAACAGAGTAACCCAAAGGGCATACATAAAACAAAAACATGTGTGATCTTAATGTGGAATTGTCTGAATGCGGGGTATCTTTATTATGAGTTTAATAATTATTCGAGATTTTAGGGGAGACGATGAAGATGACTTCAAGTAACAGCATGCTAGTATAGCAACTCTACTGATGATTCTACTCTTGTCAATCTGAATGTAATACTAAAGGAAAGTACATAGGTGTACAAGTACTAGGTTAGATAGTTACACACTATCTACACATGAATCTTGTACACGAAGCTGACAATCTTCACTTGGCATCATGTCAGAACCAACTGTCATATCAAATTTGCAGCCTTAAAATTCGATAAGACCCTAGTTCTCTGTTCAAACCATATTTTTTACTGGATTTATTTGTGCTTACAACAGAAAAGGAGTAGAGTGTGTGTTGAGAGAGATACAACAACAACAACCAAATCGATCCTTTCCTAACCACTAGGTATTGTCTGGATTCGGAACAATGGACCATTATTTATCTGTGGCCATTTCATCTCATTAGCATTGTATGAACACACAGGGTGATCTGTTGCCCATCCTGATTACTCACTACAAACAGGCACCTAGCTAGCAGAGAGCACAACATGCCGTGGCTTCCATGCAAAGAGAAAACAATGCTGCGAGATGCTGCGATGCATAGCCTGTGCTGCTTGCGGGGATGCCCGCTACTAGGGTTGCAAAGCCTAGGATGACCCCAAAACAGAGGGAGAGAGAGGGAGAGAGGGAGAGAGGGGAGAGGCCACGCTCACCTCTGACGGGCGGACGACGACGGGCGGATGACGGTGGCCTCCACCTCCTGAGACGTGGCGGCTGCTCCTCCTCGGACACGGGCCTCCTCCTGAGACGCGGGTGGACCTCCTCCTCGGACACGTACGGGCGGACCTCCTCCTCCTCGGGCGCGGGCAGGCCTCCTCCTCCTCAGACGCAGCGGCGGCGGATCGAGAGCGGCGGTGGCGGTCCTTCGGCTTCGGGCTGAGAGATGGAGAGATGGGATGAGAGAGGGGGTCGGGCGCCACGTGTGGATAAAGCCACTTAGGCGTAGCCATAGTGCGCTACGGATATCTGTAGCGCACTATGGGCCACGCCCATCGGCTTCTAACTACTTCATAAGAGAACTGGTCCCACTAGCTAACAACTATACTAGCCTATCCCAACGTGGGTACGCCCACTACTCTATTCTAAACTGAGAGCACCAGGTTGAATCACAGGTGCCCCAATTTTTGTTTTGATTTTAAAAATACTTTTAAATATTCCAAAAAATGCCCAAAAGTGGTGATATATGCCATAGAAGTTTTATTTTGATTTTAAAATACTTTTAAATATTCCAAAAATGCCCAAAAGTAATAATATTCCAAAAATGCCCAAAAATATGATTTAAAGTATAACTAAATTTCATAATACTTTGTTCATGAATATTACAATCTTTTTCGACCACGCGTTTACAATATTTTTTGAGCTAGCGTTTTACAATCTTTTTTCCCTTCTTTGTCGCGGTTGAATAATTTAGCCCCGGCACTTTAATGTTTCTTCTTTCGAATGGGCTACCTTTTTGGGTAGGGTTGTCCTTTTTCTTCTTGTGATGTATGTTGCTGCATCGTAGTCATCGTCATCTTCAATCTTTGGGTCGCCGTACTGGTTGAAGTCTTGCTTGTTGGCGACTCCATCCATTCCGATGATGTTTCTTTTTCCTCTCCTCACGACAACACGGCTAGGCTTTGTCGGGTCGGTAACGAAAAAACATTGGTCCACTTTGGTAGCCAGTACCCATGGTTCATTTTTCGCGGCCACGTTTGCACCGGCGGCCTTGGATTTGGCTGCTTCGGGTATAACCATGGTTGTGAAATACTGGTCTTCTCTTTCGACGCTCTTTGCCCATCTAACACGGAACATCGGCACCTTTTCTCCATAGTAGTCGAGCTCCCAGATCTCCTCGATTCTTCCGTAGAATCTTTCCTTCACGTTGTCATCGGTGTAGAATTCGGCGTTACGCTGAGTTCGATAATCACACTTGTTGTCCTTTTCCTCCGTGTAGAATGTGTAGCCGTTGATATCATCGCTGATAGGTCACCAAGTTTTGCATCGGTCCTGCGACAAGGTGAATATGATCTTTTCCGTGTCGGAAGAATGCGGCGAGGGGATTATCAAGGCGTCTGCCTAAACCAACACGTGAAATCTGAGTTGTGCTCTTTGATTATTTCTCCTGCGTCCTCTGTATGCCCGGTCCTTGTACTTCTTCTATTAACCTTTTGTGCTTACATGCCCAAGGATCGACCAGTTCTAAATCTTTGTAGCGTGGCGAGGTTTGCTCGATCAAAGTCTGCGTCGAAAATCGAAAATCGCATGCGTGTCGGCGACCCTCTCGGTGACCATATCCGTCGAGCTTGACAAGGTGTACATTGGCGGGAAGACCGGCGGGGTTCTCGATGTCTAGATAATTCGTGCGAAAGAGATGCACTCTTGCCGAAATCCCTTGGCTATGCTTCCATCGGGCGGGACACATTGCGAACGTATCCTTTGATGTGTCCGTTCATCCTTTCGAACGCCATCATGCTGCGGAGGAACATCGGCCCGAGTTGTACGATGTCCTCCACGGCATGGACCAGCAGATGCACCATAATGTCGAAGAATGCGGGTGGGAAGTAGACCTCAAGCTCACATAGTATCACCACGATCTCCTCCTGTAGCCTTCCGAGCTGATTGAAGCCAGTCGACTTCCTAGACATGACATCGAAAAACTTGCATAGGCCAAATAACGTTTCACGGACGTGCTCGTCCATTATCCCTCTTAGTGCGACCGGAAGTACCTGCGTCATTAGCACGGCACAGTCATGAGACTTCATGCCACTGAACCTCTGCTTCGCCTCGTCTAGGTATCTTCTTATCTTGCCCGCGTAGCCGTAAGGAAATTTGACTCCTAGAAGGCACTTGAAAAACTGTTTGATCTCATCCTGGCTTAGAGTGAAGCAAGAAGGAGGGCAGTAATATTCGTTCTTCTTGAAATTTTTACCCTTCCGACGACCTTGTGTCGTCTCCGACTCATGATCATCGTCATCTTCACGATCATCGGGGTAGTCGTCCTCCGTGAAGCTCCTTCGGATACCCAAGCATATCGGTCGTGCCTTGCTTCGGACCATCTTCGTCCCTCGGCATGTGGATTATGGTGGCGACGGACTCTCGCACGTTTTTCGTGATATGCATGATGTCGAGGCTATGAGGCGTCGGAGAAACTTCCAAGATGGCAACTCGTAAAGCAGACCTTGTTTTCCATACCTTCATCGGACTTGTCTTGTTCTGCCTCTTCGCTTCTTTCGGGCTTAGGACAATCTTTCCAGTTTTTCAGCAACTCTTCAACTTCTTCGCTGCTCCTATGCTCTGGCATTCCTCGGGTCTCTGATTTGCCATCGAACAGGTCTCCACGTTTTCTCCATGGATCATTCTTGCCGAGCCACCTCCGGTGCGCCATGAACACGGTTTTCGATGACCACGGATCTTTATCTAGTTGGAGATAGCTTGTGTTATCCATGCACCTAACGCATGCAGAATCCTTGGATAACCTGCCCGAGATATACCCGCAACCTAGATAGTCTTGCCGTAGTGATCAACGACTCTCATAGTGAAATAATCTTGTGCGACGGCGTCGTAAGTATTGGCTCGATTCCCATAACGTGGCTAGCTCCTCTTTCAACAGCCCGAGATCAGATTGATGTCGGTACCAGGTTGTTTCGCCCTTGAATTAGCATACTCATTTGTATGTACTTCTTCTTCATGCACAACCATGGAGGGAGGTTGTACATCCATACAAACACGGGCCAAGTCTTTGTGCGTGCTGCTCTGGCTACCAAGCGGATTGAGTCCATCGGTGCTCGCACCAAGCTGATGTTCCTCGAATCTCCTCCGGTGCAGAATTCGAGGTCCAATGCTTTCAGCGGCTAGCATCCGAAGGTGCGTCGGCAGCTCATCCTTTTGGGGTCATCATCATCCTGGCTTCTTCCTTTCCGCATGCCATCGCATGAGCTTCGCTTCCTTAGGGTCCGCAAAATAGCGGCTGCGAGCGAGGTGATAGGAAAGTACCATACCACTTTTCTAGGTGCTTTCTTCCCTTTCTTGTATCGACTCACGCCGCACACGGACATGTGGTTTTCTCCGCGTTCGCCCGATAAATGATGCAATCGTTGATGCATCGTGGTATCTAACGTGCGGTAGATCGAGAGGATGACGATTTTCTTGGCATCCTCGATACTAGTTGGACATGTGTTCCCCTCGGAGACGATCGTGCGAGAATGCCATCATATCGTCGAGCTTGCGTCGCTCAATTTGTGCTTTGCCTTCATCTCCATAGCCTTGAGCGTTACATTCAACCGGGTATCATCGGGCTGCATCCTTCATACAATGGAGTAATCGCGTCTTTCTCAAGTTGCGCAAGCTTGGCTTTCTCTCTAGCGGCAGCCTGGCGTTACTAAATGCCCGCTTGAGAAGCAGCTCTTGCACATAAGGGTCCCGCACCTAGCTCGACATTGTTCCATCGTTAAATGCGCTCCTCGCATCTAGATCATCATCATCCCGATGCCTTCGCACCTTCACCATCTCCGGAGACTCTTCATCATCTCGCCCATTCTCGCCGTGATGATGATCATCGTCATGTTGGCCACCTTCACCGTCTCCATCATCTACGTCATCGCTTATCCAACGAGTGTATCCATCCATGAAACCATGGCGGAGCAGGTGCGCCTGCAGATTTCCGGAATCTGGGTCGATCAACCAGTTGAGTTTGCATCTTCTGCACGGACATCTTATATCTGTCTTGTTATTTCGTATCATGTCGGCCGTCGCACATTTCAAAAATCTAGCCACAATGCCTTCGCTCATTATGCGGACCATTTTTGCCTGCACGGTGTACACGGTACAATTTTGAAGTCTATTAGAACCACATAATGAATGCATGCATGCAATGGTCGATAGAAAATTTCGGCATGACCTATCCTAAAATTAGGACCTTTGCGAAATGCCAAAGTCTTGCCAAAATGGAAATGAATCAACATTTTGGCAAAACAAATGGCAACTTGTTCACATACAAACAAAAGAGAGAGAGATCGAGACCGATCCATACACACATGAACATATCATTATCCTCTCCATACGCACATGCATGAGCATCATCGATACTCTCCATATACACACACATATGACCATCCTCTCCACATACACACATCATGAGCATCGATCATCTACATACATATGAGCACATCATCCATATACACATGAACACATCCTTACATGGACAACTTACCGAGATGAGAGACTGATCGCGAGAAAAGATGGAAAGGAGAGGTGCGCGCGTCGACCGGAGAAGGAGATGAGAGACCGGAGACCTCCTCTATTACGTATGTAACATCCAAAGCAAGTTTTACATGCTAAAAATGGTGAATGGGTGGAGAAATTGAGGTGGGAAGGAGAAGGATCCCGACTAGATCTAAGGAGGAAGAAGAAGGGGAAAGTGAAGTGTGGGGTGGTGGATGTGTGGTCACACATGTGCACATAAAGTGTTGTCCTAAAAAAATCGACACATCCGTGGCGCACACGGCCCTAGGTGCGCCACAGGGAGTAGACACAACTGTGGCGCACTAGGCCATGTGCGCCACCGATGTTCCTACTCCCAGTGGCACACTAGGCCGAGTGCGCCACAGAAGTTTGTGGCCGTTTCACAGCAGAGGGGGGCGTGCGCTTAGGCGTAGCGCACCCCCCATGTGCACCACAGATGAGACTAACAACCATGGCGCACATGACCCTAGTGCGCTACAGATGTTTGGCGTGCGGCCAACAAGCCCCTGGCCCACACACATCTGTGGCGCACTATAGTCATGTGCGCCACGGTTATTCTAGTTACTAGTAGGGCACTACCCACAGGTGAGCCACGCCTGTTTTAGCCATGGGGCACTTCAACCATGTGAGCCACGGATGTGCTGATTACCTATAGCCGTTTTCCTAGTAGTATCATCAACTCTTGTCAAGGTTTTCACCACAGCAAACCAAACCCTCTCTGGTCGTGTGCACATAGCACTACTCACCAACCCTCCCCTTTCCCCTTGATATTTTGGAGAAAGAGAGAGGTATATAAAAATCTTGTGAAGAAAATACAACAACATCCACACCACCCCTTCCTCGATTCAGCACTCGACCACAGGGCCCCACCACCACCCATGCACCACCCCTCTTGCCCAATCTCTGGCCACCTCCCTCCCCAAACCTCCCCATGGAGATGGTCCATCAAACACCACCCCCTCCTCGGTTTAAAAGAACGAGGCCACCCCAGGGCCTCCCTCCTCCTCTCATTTGCACCGTAGCCCTCCCATACACCTTCCCCAACGCCTCCCTCTTCCTCTCCTGCACTGGTTTGCCCGAGAGAAAAGGGAAAGGAGAGCCTCGACCATGGCAAGAAATCTAGCCTCGAGCTTCCCTCTCCACTCTTTCCCCTCTGCATGTCACCCTGCACGAACCCCCTTGCTCCCTGCATATTCTCATATCCTTTTCTTGGTCTTGCATCAACCCTAGGTGCCTCCCAGATGACCTCCCGAGCGTGCACCGGCGGGAGACCTCGCGCGAGATTCCTCTCGACGTCAAACTGCCTCGTGCCGCCCCTCTCCGGACTCGTCGTCGACCACCGCTTCTCCCCCGCCATCCCTCCATCGCCAACAAGGTCCCCTGGCGTGCCACCGCGCTGCCCTGAAGCCGCTAGGGTTTTCTCCCTCGTCGGCCAGACGCGAGGTGGACGATGACCTCTGGGTTGTTAGATCTGCCCAGATCCAACGACCGTCGCCCCTCCATACCTCTTCATGCGCGGGCGACTAGGATGGGCCGCATCTTCTCCTCGCAGCCCACTGGGGTAAAGATCCGGCCCGCATCCCCTATCCTCTTTCTTTTCTTTAAATTAATTTCCATATCTGGTATTGGCAGTTTGGTTTAAATCCAAATAAAAATGCAAAATCACTTAAATGTCCAGATCCTATTTTTCCTAGGTCCCTGTATGTCTTTACTAACATGTGGACTTGGTGCTGGACTAAAATATTGTATAAATAAATCTTGGAAATTGAAATAGCCACATGTGTCCCTTTCACTAATAAAATCCTCCAGGGAGTTCTGCAGCTCCAAATGGAGTAAATCCAATTGTTATTGAAAGGTACTGACCATACCTTGCATGTCCCACTAGCCCCACAAAAAATGGCTTCCTAGTTTGCATCTAGTAAAAATAACAAATTAAGGCCTTTTCTTCCTTTAGAAAATTCCCTCGGTCAAACAAAACGATGTTTTGACCTAATTCCAACCGCCATTGGACACACATAACTATATCCTCCAAAGACCAGTAGATCATAATTATTTGAACCTCTTTTGAATTTTGGTGATTTAAACTTTTATGTGTATAGTTTAACCACCAATAAATTCATAACAGTAGCTTTGTAAAACCAAAAAGGGTGATTCCAATTTCTAGAGAAAGGTATTCTCATTATCTAACATTTGTACTTGGAATCCATTAAAATATTCTGTAGATTAAAAATGATGAAAATGAAAAATCCCAGTCAGTACTGCCTTTGGGAATTTCTCAAGGGCATTCTGGTAATTGTTTTGAGGTGATTCCAACACCTCTTGAATCATTCCACTAAATACTACCTAATAACCCACGGAAATAAATTTTGGAGCTCCAGATTATGTCTAGTGAATTATTTCGTAAAACTAGAGTTTTATCCACTATAAAAATCATTATAAATTAATGGAAATTGATAAAATGGTGAAACCACTTTTGTTTGATTCATTTTATCAATACCTATCTGATGATATCATTTTTATACAATGGTATCATACAGATCAAGCCCTTGGTCAAAAACCCTCTCTTAGGTAGTTCCTAGACTTTAAATCCAAAAGAATCCCTTTTTTCCTATGCCTCCAAATCTTCTCCCAATCCAATCAAATCATACCTCCAACACCCTAATGAGGCATATCATGTGATTATGTTGATTGCTGTATGTATTGATGCTTGTATGCAATGTATCGATGGTGGTGTTGTTTGTTTGCATGTATGCTCGATAGCGGCGATAGTTGCGATTGTGAGACGCCGAGAAGAAGGAAGCATCGTGTTATTATTATTATTGGTATTCTGGTATTATAAGAAAGTCAAGGGACATCTCGCTGGTCATAGGAAAGCTACCATTACCGAACTCCTATATTGACCTATTCCTTTTGCTAATTATTTTATATCTCGTTTATGAAATTCACTATTAAATGCATGGTTTGTTTCAATTAAAAAAGCGTGCGTAACTTGGCTCCTCCAAGTTATGGATGGGTGTCCATTAGGACACCTACACTATCGACACCTACCTTTACCCTTTAGATCGAGGATAAGATGCTTAGCATCTTACCTCTTGGAAACTACGGGTTTTTTTTCAACAATAAAACTATTTTGGGTTTTACCCTACTACAAAGTTTTCAAAATAAAACCCTTGGAAAGAGGCATCGTTTATGAGTGGAGGTTTTACTAAAGAATATATGAGGAGGATAAAGAGAAAGTCAAGCAAGAGAAAGAAAAAGAATGGGTACTCGAGTATTTTACTGGAACAATTTATCAGTGCAACCACATTACCCTGGGTGGGACTCAGGGCTAACTCGTAGTTTGTCCTCCTTAGTATGGGCTACGCCATAATGCATAGAAAGGGGTTCAAGTCCCTTGAATCCGGTTCCGTTCCACGTAGGGGGTCGTCGTACCCAGAAAGGTTCTATTGACTCCCTCGAGGTCGGCTGCAACTATGGAGCTCCCACAGACGGTTCCAGGTTAAGGGAGTATGGGTGGCATGGATAAGGAAGTCGTGAAGGGAGATTCGGACTTGGGAAGTCAAGTACTCGTCCCGGGGGAACTAAGCAACCATAGGTAAAGTACCTATACTAGGGACAACAAATGAAAAGTTATGTTAGATTATCCGAACCCCCGGCTACGGAGTGTAACGGGTCGTGGTTGTATCCCGACGGATGTATTGATTCTTGTGGGTAAAGTGCACAAACTCTCCAAAGTCTAATCTATTTGAATAGCCATGTCCACGGTCAAGGACGGTTGGAAAAGTGATTGCTAGGAGTACCCTAGGGATTTGTTTGAGATGTATAAAAAGGATGTGACTTGGTCATGAGGAAAGATGAGAACGATATTGGTTTTGACCAGAGATGGTCGAAGATGTTTTAAAAAGGGTTTTTACTATAAAGCTATTTTCAATGTTTTTAACAAGGATATGGGGATATCCGAACTTTCTAAAAGGAGGCATATTTTCAAAAAGATCTTTTTTAACAAACATATAGATATGCCATTGTTAGACTTTTTCAGAAACAACTATAGTGTAGAGCTATCTCGCCACAACCCAACATGCATTATCTAGTTACCTTGTCTCAGTGGTTTGCGAGTACATTCAAAGTACTCACCGGCATTGTCCCTGGCCATTTAATTGGCCAGATTGCAGATGTTAAGAAGTGACGAAGGTGCTGACGTTTATGCGAGCTAGGCCGTCTTCCCAGTCAGTTTCCTGTAGGTTAATGCATGACGTGGGCTCTGCGCTTGAAGACTTCCTCTACTTGTGTTGTAATTTCCATAATGGACACTTTGTAAGTTTTTTAATCGTTACTTTTTGGATGAGGTAATGATACTGGTCGGTTATGCTCACAACTCACTGATCATGGGAACGTGAAATGTATGCATAACGGGTATTCTCGGACCGTAAATCCGGGGTGCCATAGAATAGATGATTAGTTAGAAAAAGTTATGTAGATGATCATGGTGCCAAGAGTTTGGCTTGGTTTAATTTTAGGTGATCTAGGAGTGGAGGCAAACTTTGTTGAAAATAAGGGTGCCATAAAAGATAGGTCATGATGCTTCATAAACCATGTGGGTTTAAGAAGCACAAGGATCCAATGGAAACAAGTGAAGAGTGGATTGATAGACCATGGTTAGTAGGTCATAACTACGCAGATAGTTGGTCAAGGGGAGTTAGCATATGGTTGTGAGCTTCTGCCAAAGTAGGCAAGATGATAAGATTTGCAGAAAAGATTATTATCTTGACTACAAAATCATCATGGATGAGTGGGTCTAAGAAATGATTGGCCAAGTTCAAGAGTGGGATTTGGTAGTAATAATGATGTAATAAAAGATGGTTCAAGTAAATTTTGAATAATGCACAGATTTTGGAGTAGGTGATGTTCCAAAGAATGAATCTAGTCAAAGATTCCAGACTTAGCCAAATTTGGCAGATTAGTGTAATTGGGACTAGCATGAAAGAGGGAAGGATACAAGGGTTCATTCTTATCATCAAGGGGATGATATTGAAGGGTAGATTGTGTGGAGTGGTTTCATGCTTGTATTAGGTCCTTGATGAGTTGTATGCTAATATAAAGGATTAGCTTAGGATTGATCTGGTGATATAGATTAGGATCACTTGAGTGACTTAGGATAGATATAGCTTAGGATGTTTGGTTCAAGATTTGGGGATCTCAACCTTGATCTAGTCCTAAGGGATGAGCTACTAGGTTAGCTCACTCTAGCTCCTAAGCACTCAAGGCAATCAGTAGATCAAGGCAACTCATCAAACAAACTTATCCAACTACTACTAAGGTTACCATCAAGACTAGCACTACAAGAAATATGGCAATATATGACCCTCTATTTTCGTCACAAAATCGTCATAGTAGTCCATTTATGACGATTCTATGACGATTTTGAGATCGTCGAAAGCTGAGCGTCGCAAACAAACTATAACGACGATTTTGGTAAAATCGTCATAACTGTCTATGACGATATTGGATCGTCATGACCTCTATGACGATCCAATATCGTCATAGGCCATCTAGCCACGCCAAGTCAGATCCTACGTGGCCGATCCTACGTGGCAAAATTGTGACGAAATGATATCGTTATATTGCAAATTCAGCCCGGTCCAATATGGTTGCTTATATGGTCAAGCCCATTAATTCGGCCTTTTTATTTTGTGCACCGTAGCCTTTTAGGTTCCAGTTTTTTGGGCTATAGCCTTTTAGGTTCCAGTTTTTTTGGACAAAGCCCATTACCAGTTCATCTCCTTTTTTTCCTATGCTCCTCATTCTTTGGGCTTATGGCCTTTCTTTGGCTTGGCCACTAAATTTCGATCCAACAATTCCGAAACAAAATAGACAAACAACCAATTGTATAAAAGTCACATTCAAGACGATAGTAAATATGAGATCAAATATTTCATAGCCATATATACATCACACCCATATACATGTCATGCAATATACAACTCACAACCATATGTAGTTCACACACGGCAAGTAAATATGAACTAGCCTAATAACGATTTGGGAGAACGTGTAATATGCTTAACCAAAATTTGTTCCTCCAATGTGGTCTTCTTCCTTGGCAATGGAGGGCTGATAAAAAACATCTGCACATTCAAAGAAAACAAATAATTTGATTAACAGGAAAAAGCTTGCCAATGAAGATCACCACAATTTCAGAAAGCTGTATAAATTCATTGCCTTGTTTAATTAGAAATTGTCAAACAAGGGGCTAATATAAGCTTCAATTTTGCAGTATTTTAAAAAACCTTGGCTTTGCATTCAGAGAAAACAATCAGTATGTGCTTTCCACCATATTGACCAGAGCACACATGGCATCAGCTCACCTTAAAAATAAAAGAAAACTCATTTGTTACTCCAGGCATGTCCCAGGCATTCAACCAATTCTGTAACTCATTTGAGACTGAATGGGTAGATGCATAAACAACAGGGCAGGACACAAGCTGCACTTATACTTTTGAAATAACCAAGCAAGAAAGCACTGATTTACTGAATGATTTCTGAATGTATTTTCATAGGCAAGCAAACACTACAGCAGTTCTAAATTTACCTCCACTCAGACTTTATTCGACAAGCAAACACTACAGCAGTTCTAAATTTCAAAGCACTTGTTTCTGTATTTTCGGAAAAAATAAATACAATATTTTCATCTGTATTCCTAGAAATACAGATGCTATTGAGATGCTGTTGTACATGCAACACGCGCAACAAAAGTCGACTGACAAGATAAGAAATGATACCTTCACAAAACTATTCTAAGAGCATAACACATGTGTGAGTTTGAGACACAAAAACAACTGAAAAATCCTGAAACTTCTATCCGGATGAATCAAAATTCAGTTCCTGACAAGAAACTCATCCCAATTCAGTTCTTGACAAGAAACTCATCTATGTGAATCAAAATTAGCAGTACAGAAAAATGAAATTGCAGGTGTGCCCAAACTGAATCAAAATTGCAGCTATGTGTATCAAGCAAAAACAGGTTGTGACCAAACTGAATCAACTATGAACTGATGAGAAACTATGGTTATAACAATGATGAGAGACTGATTGGTCCGGATGAGAGACTGAGAAGCTATGTGTATCAAGCAATTGCATCTCACTCAGACTAATTTTCACGTTTATGATCTTTGGAGCAGGCGGTGTTTTCATGGACAGATTATACGCACCTTGAGCGTGCCGAGAGGATGAAGCGGTGTTGATCGCCTTCTTCCTCGATTGCTTATGACAGAGCTGAAGCTGCCTCCGTCGACTTGCTCACGTCGGAGTCGGAGCCGATCTCGATGACGTGCTCGGGGAGGAGGGCAAGCTTCACTCGGCCAGCCTCCGGATTTTGCAGCGAAAGCGGCGATTGATTAACACGAGACTAAATTAGCGCTTGGGATAGAGGGGAAGGAGCAGAACAGGACGGTACCTTGGCTTTCTCCTGCGCCTTCTTAATCAATGAGCACCAAAGTTCCTGGTCACGGGCGGTGAGCATTCACGGCTCTGAGCCGCTTCCTGTTTATTCCCAAGAACGCGTGAGTGGAAAATTCCATAGAAACAAAGGGGAATCATGCATACTAGAACTGGTCGGTTTCCTGCTTACCCTTCGGCCACGCGGAGGTTGCCGATGTTGCCGATGTCGCTGAGACTCCCGGCGCTTGGTCTCGGGTCTGCCAGCCATGGCGGCCTTCTGCTTTCCCGCAGCGGGGACACCACCACCAAGCACTGCACAGCGGAAACGAGAAAAACAATACCATGAGAATTTCGATTTGTCGGAAGCTGTAGACCAATAACGAGAAAAACCACACCAAATCGATACCAAAACAAATCTTTATTCAGATTTTTGTTGGGACAGACCAATGCCAAGTCTGCTAGTTTCATTAATGCCGCGCTGCAAAAAATGCCAAGTAGAGATAAGATATCAACTGCACAACCATCCTTAGACAAGAATCGTAATACTATATTCAGATAACCTTGCATGGAGTGGAGGAATGGTACATTTCTCGAGAATACTACCAACAATTACTGCTTCACGCAGAGTGCAATCCCCTTCCTGCAGCCATAACATTTGGCAGTTATATTATAGAGTGAAGAGAAAAGAAAAGAAATACGCAACTAATGCATATATAAGTCTACAACAAGCATTAAATGTGGCTTATGGTTGGATGATCAACAATATTGCTCCTTTCAATCTCATATTCAGAAGTACTAATGAACTCGCCATGCATTCTAGGAAACTCTCTCTTCTAAAGCAAACTACCTGACAGAGTGGCAGTAAAATTCCCTTGAAAAAGGCAGCAGGCTTGTAGAGGGATTTCTTCATAGCCTGATAAAGCGCAAAATGGAGCCTCTTGTTGTGCTTTATGTCATTGCGGATCTGTGAGCAGAAATAGCCAGAGAATCTCACGGCGTTCTTCGCACTCATGTTTGAAGAGAAGAGCCGTGTTGCTTGGTACACCGCGTTAGGAGACCAATGCTCAGGCTGGGTTAACTGCAGCACATCTGCAAGCTTCACCATGGTCAGCTAGAACTACAGCTGCTATCAAAATTGGTCAATCAATGTCGCTATTTGTTGAGTACTATTACATGCTTTTGATGTCATTTTCAGAGTGGGAAAACCTGGAAAATGTAAATTAAGTAGCTTCAAAGTTCAGCAGAGTCTTGTTCACAGATCAAGACAGCTACTAACCAAGTGAGTACAGTCATCACCAAGGACATCTCAAACTAATCAAGAGAGAGAGAGAGAGTCTTGATTTGACCTCAAGGGAACACGAGGACTAAGTTAATCCTAATGCAACTACAAGCAAGGAACAATATTATATATCTTGCCGACTTAATTTGGTCAAGCAGGCCAATCAAATCAAATCGTGAGCTATTGTCAATGCTTCAATTATAAATGCGCTTGATGTCATTTTCGAGTGGTGAGTGGGTAATCATTGTAATGTAAAATAGATTAGCTTCGAATTCAGCAGAATCTTTGCCCACAGAACAAGACGAAATGAGCAGATGAGAAGTGAATCGAGGATATTGCAGAGCAAACAAAGAAGGAAATCGTGAAGAACAAAATGAAATGAAGGACGCCAAACTTGCTTGGGATTATTGAATTGAAGCTGCAAGAACCCTAGTGACCAAACCGATGTCTGTTTACGCAGAAATTGTCCTAGTAGTAGTAGATTTACTGTGATTTTTCGGTTTTGGGGCGTCGTACCATGCGCGGCGAGGTGGTGGCGGAGGAGGCGGCCAGCGGCGCCATGGCGTGCTCGATGTTGTAGGCGCGGTTGGCGGAGATCTCGTCGGCGCTTCGATCTGGCGACGCAGGCGGAGAGGTCGTGGCGAGCCGACCTGCAGCCCAGCAGGCGGCGTGGCCTGCCAGCTCAGCGCCAGGCCCCGGTCCCGGAGGAGCGCCGGGCGGGCTGTTGCGGCGTCGGCGTCGGCCCGCAGTGGAGGAAGTCGTCGGCGCGTCCTCGGCCTCGAATGCGACGTCGCGGTCTGGCGCGCAGACGGCGAACTTCGTCGTCGCGGGCGGCGCTGCGGTCGGCGTCGCGGGCTCTGCGACGGGGCGGAAGAGGCGGCTGCGAGGTAAACCCTAGCGGAGGTTTTGTTTTCTGGTCCGATCCGAGGCACCGAGAAACTCTGGGAGGGTAGGGTTCGCTAACTTGGTTCATCTCACGCTCGCGCCTATTGGACCCAAAATTTTCTTTGGGCGCGCGATGGGTGGTGCCAGGTCATCGATCCACGGCATGTTCCCAGGACACAGATCACATCTCAGCCATCCATCCTATTGAGATCCAACGGCTGTTATTTCCCTCCGCTTATATTTTGTCCTTCCTAGCACTATGACGATTTTACCTAATAAAACTATGACGTTTTCGGACCAAATCGTCTTAATTTTCTGGGTTTTTACGCCTACAAACCACTTGAGTCCATCAGTTGTGAAATCAGAATGGATATATGACGATTTTTTCCATGGTCACTATCAAAAGGTCATAGATGAACACATTTCTTGTAGTGTAGCTTGAGGTAAGCATGGGTGTATTGAAGAGGTTGTGATTTGAAGTAAGATAAGGACCTATTTGTGTTTCTAGCAAGATTGAAATGAAAAGGTTTTAAGAAAGGTGTTTGGAAAACCTAGGAAGAAGAGTAGTTGAATTGTTCTGTCTCGATAACATAAGGAGATTATATGTAGTTCTCCATAATTTCTGTAAATAGAGACTAGTGAAATAGTTTGTTGCATCAAAGTTATGTTGGCTCAAGTTTGAAATGGCAGAATATTTGGGAATATAAAAGATGAGCCAAGACGTCTCTTTTGTAAAATAGTTTTTGTCAACTAGGTTGAGGTAGGGGGTATATTATCTGATACACAAGCAGTTGCATAAGCACAAGCAAACAATCAATAAACATTTCAACCCTTAACAAGAAAAAGTTTTTGTTCCCCCTGATTTTTGCCTTTTGACAACAAATCAGGGTTGCTGAAATTTGGATGTTACGACCTTTCCCCCTTAAAATAATCTCATCCTGATATTTGGGAGGAGTAGGGTTAGGTGAGAACATTGCCTTAGGAATTTGTAGAAGTATTTAGATAATAAAGGGGGTTACAACAAACTGTCTTGGTTGGCTACTGCTTGGATCCGAGTTGCTACGTTTCAGTATTTTAGGTTAAGCTAGTGGAAAATACGCAGTCTTTTTCCCTTAGGATGATTCTAGGTCGGTTGGGCGTGGCTCGGTCCTCTCTTCTGGAAGAAAAATGATGAGTTGATCCTTCTTCAAACCTCTATCGCATGAGTTATATTTTCGGCCCTCTGGGTCTTGAAATGCCGGGAGTGTTGGCTGTACGGTCGACCTTGTGATGGAGAACTTTCCCAGAGTATCTTCTGATTCTGGAGGAGTGTCGATCATTGTCCTCTCGTGGGGTCCACACTCTTGGTTTAAGGGGAGGGTCATCTCTTAGCGACGACTAGGGGTCGACTCTCTCGGGGTTATTCTGGTTTTGCGGGAAAGACACAATCTTTCCCCCTTAGAGCGAGACTACAGGGACACCTCGCACAGAGAACCAATCCATGTAACTCAGCGTATTGCCCTTATAGTGAATTATAGCAGGATTAGGGTACCTCCACCGTCGTGGGACCTGAACCTGGGTAAGCTATGTTACCTCGTACCCGTCAACTTACCGCTTTCCCCCACATCTCTAAACACGCACTGTGAGGACCCCTCCATGGCATACTCGTCGGCAATACCACGAAACCTACAAGTAGAAACCGCCATTACCGGGTCATAATTCAAGAGAAAATTAGTATATGCTTGCACCACGAGATAAATACAAATCTCCCGGGAATGGCCATCCACCATGATGAAGCATGTGTGGGAATTTCCCTAGGGCCTAGGGCGTGCTCAATTCTTGCACCTCCTTTGCAAAATCGTTGGTTTTTTAGAGCCGGTAAATAGAAACTCTGGATTTCTTCATGGAACCCTGAAATATCTAGTTAGAGAAGTTTTTTAGATGCCAAGAGGGAGATAGGTGCAAGGTTTGGGTTCAATCCATGCAGTAGAACCATGTTCTAGGAAGTGAGGGGGAGGTCTAGGGTTGAAAGTCATGTTAACTCCTACTTGATAGCCATCCCGGGGTGCACTGTGTGCCAAAAGTCCCGGTTTGTTTTGTTTATGTTTTTATGATGGTAGCGGGTGACATACAAGGGCTACTCGAGATGGTTTCGTGTTTTCTTGATTTTTTATGAATTTACTTTTGCCGTGTTCGGGAGGTGGGCAGAATCAGAAAAACCGTCGGCGTGCGCAGTCACATGAGGGACAATTCAATCCTAAACCTAGGCACGTACCCATCCTAGGTACCCCATGAGGCACCCCAAAGCATTTTTTCCTGAAAATTGAGGATGTTTTTTAGGGTACCTATAGTTAGAAACCGCCATTACCGGGTCGTAACTCTGGAAAAAATAGTATATGCTTGCACCATGAGATAAATACCAACCTCCCGGGAATTGCCATCCATCATTATGTAGCATGTGGGTAAATTGCCTCGGAGCCTAGGGCGTGCTCAATTCTTGTACCTCCTTTGCAAAATCACCGTTTTTTCGAAGCCGATAAATGGAAACTCTAGATTTCTTCAGGGAACCCTGAAATCTCTAGTTGGAGAAGTTCATTAGAATGCCGAGTGGGACCTAGGTGACGGGTTTGGGCTCAATCCACAAAGTGGATCCATGTTCTGGGTAGTGAGGGGGAGGTCTAGGGTTGAAAGCCATGTTAACTCCTACTCGATAGCCATCCTAGGGGTGAACCATTTGCCAAAAGTCTCGGTTTGTCTTGTTTATGATTTTATGATGGTAGTGGGTGACATACAAGGGCTACTAGAGCTGGTTTTGTGTTTTCTTTATTTTTTATAAATTTTCTTTTGCCGGGGTTCGGGAGGTGGGCAGAATCGAAAAACTCGCCGACGTGCGCAGGCACGTGAAGGCCAGTGCAATCCTGAACGTAGGCACGTACCCAACCTAGGTACCCCATGGGGAACCCCAAAACATTCTTTCCCGAAAATTGAGGGTGTTTTCTAGGGTACCTACAGTTAGAAACCTCCATTACCGGGTCGTAAATCAGGAAAAAATAGTATATGCTTCCACCACGAGATAAATACCAACCTCCTAGGAATGGCCATCCACCATGATGTAGCATGCATGTAAATTTCCTCGAGGCCTAGGGCGCGCTCAATTGTTGCACCACCTTTGCAAAATCGCAGGTGTTTTAGAGCCGATAAATGGAAACTCTATATTTCTTCATGGAACCCTGAAATATCTAGTTGGTGAAGTTGCTTATAATACCGAGTGGGAGCTAGGTGTCGGGTTTGGGCTAAATCCACACAGTGGATCCTTGTTCTGGGCAATGAGGGGGAGGTCTAGGGTTGAAAGCCATGTTAACTCCTACTCGATAGCCATCCCGAGGGTGCATCGTGTGCCAAAATGGTTTGTCTTGTTTATGATTTTATAATGATAGTGGGTAACATAGAAGGGCTACTCGAGCTGGTTTCATGTTTTCTTATTTTTGTATGAATTTCCTTTTGCCGGGGTTTGGGAGCTGGGTATAATCGGCAAACCCGCCGGCGTGCGTAGGCACGCGAGGGCTAGTGCAATCCTGAACCTAGGCACGTACCCAGCCTAGGTACCCCATGGGTCACCCCAAAAAATTTTTTGCCAATAATTGAAGGAGTTTTCTAGGGTACCTATAGTTAGAAACCTCCATTACCGAGTCGTAACTCAGGAACAAATAGTATATACTTGCACCACGAGATAAATACCCATCTCCCGAGAATGGACATCCACCATGATGTAGCATCCGTGTAAATTGCCTCAAAGCATAGGGCGCGCTCAATTCTTGCACCTCCTTTGCAAAATCGCCGGTTTTTCGGAGCCGGTAAATGGAAAATCTAGATTTCTTCATGGAACCCTAAAATCTCTAGTTGGAGAAGTTTCTTAGAATGTCGAGAGGGAGATAGGTGATGGGTTTGGGCTCAACCCACACAGTAGATCCATGTTCTGGGTAGTGAGGGGAAGGTCTAGGGTTGAAAGCCATGTTAACTCCTATTCGATAGCCTTCCCGGGGTTGCACCGTGTGCCAAAAGTCTGGGTTTGTCTTGTTTATGATTTTATGATGGTAGTGGGTGACATACAAGGGCTACTTCAGCTGGTTTCATGTTTTCTTGTTTTTTTATGAACTTCCTTGTACCGGGGTTCGGAGGTGGGCAATCAGGAAACCAGCCAGCATGCGCAGGCACGCGAGGGCCAGTGCAATCCTAAACCTAGGCACGTACCTAGCCTAGGTACCCCATGGCGCACCCCAAAACATTTTCCCAAAAATTGAGGGTGTTTTATAGGGTACATAAGGTTAGAAACAGCCATTGCCGGGTCGTCACTCAAGAAAAAAATAGTATATGCTTGCACCATGATATAAATACCAACCTCCCTAGAATGGCCATCCACCATGACGTAGCTGTTGGAGATATACCCTAGAGGCAATAATAAAAGTATTTACTATTATATCTTTGTGTTTATGATAAATATTTACATTCATGCTATAATTGTATTAACCGGAAACATTAATGTGATTTCTAAACTAATTAGAGTCCCTACTAAAGCCTCTTTATAATACTAGCTTGTTGGTTTATAGATGATCATGGTTTCCTGATCATGACCATTGAGATGTTATTAACAACAAGATCATATCATTAGGATAATGGTGTGATGGACATACTTCTATAGATAAGCGTAGCATAAAGATCAAGTCATTTCAATAGTTCGTTTGCTATAAGCTTTCAAATACATAGTAACCTAATTCCTTCGACCATGATATCATGCTAATCACCATCAACGGATGGATGCTTTTATGACATCAAACACCACTTCGTAACTGGGTGGTTATAAAGGTGCCATTGAGTGTTCAGAAAGTATGTGTTGAGGCACATGGATCATGAGTGGGATTTGTCCATCCATATAACACATAGATATACTATGGGCCCTCTCGGTGGAATGTCATCCAATTAGCTTGCAAGCATGTAACTGGCTCACAAGGGATCACATATCACAGCAACGAGTAAAGAGTACTTATCTGTAACGAGGTTGAACTAGGTATGCAGAGATATCGACGATCGGACCTCAGATAAGTAAAATATCATGAGACAAAGGGAAATTGGTATCGTATGTAAGTGGTTCATTAAATCACAAAATAATCGTAGAAATATGTGGGATCCATGTGAATTTCCATATTCCTCTATTAGTTATTGATCGGAGAAGAGTCTTGGTCATGTCTGCATAATTCATGAATCGTAGGGAGACACACTTAAGGATTCGATGTTGTTTAGTAGATATGAAATGTGAGTAAGAAGACCAAATGTTGTTCGGAGTCTCGTATGGGATCCGGGATATCACAAGGAGATCCGAAATGGTCCGGAGAATAAGATTCATATAAGGAAAGTCCAATTTCGGAGTTCGGGAATGATTCCGGTGTTTTTACCGAAATGATCGAGAAGGGTCTAGAAGGTTCACCGATCCAGAAGGGGAAGGGTACATGAATGTGTCATGACTAAGTGAAATTATTGCATCATTTCCTAGGTCACTTGACTAGGCACTTAAAATAAAGAAATCAAACTCCTAAATTTAAAGTCAAAAGGCAAGTTTGAATAGTCAAACTGGGACTATGGTTCCTGGTGGATGGAGGAGAGGAAACCTCCTCTCCCTCCACTGTGTGCGTCAAGGAGAGGGAGTTGGGGGAGGATACAGTCTCCCCTACCCTAGCTGCCCCTCCCTTTCATAAATAGAGGGGAGGGGGCTGCCCCAAATACCTACTCCACAACGACCCCAGCCCCACAAGCCGCCGCCCAGCACCACCGCCGTGTCGCCGCGGCTTTGCACCGCTGTGCCGCCATCGCTGCCCTAGCCGCCTCCAGACCACCTCCTCCTCTTTGGCATCTAAACCCTAGTCACCTGGGAAACCCTCTACTCCACCTACCCGCTGTGGCTTAAGGCGAAGCCCTGCGGGATCGCCGCTCTAATCTCCGACACCATGCCGTCGTGCTGCCAGAATTGCAAGGAGAGAGCTACAACCTCTGCTGCCTGCTGGAAAAAGGGAGAGGAAGGTATTCATCGAGTACCGAATGTGTGACCGACTACGGAGCGCTGCCGGAACGCGACACTAGGAGGATCATCTATGCGATATTGAGATCGACAAGTGAATGACTACATCACCCACGCGAATCTTCTCTCGTTAACCGCTTTGGAATCTTTGAGGCTGAGTACTCTATCGACTCGTTGCTACAATCTATTAGATAGATCTTGGCTTGTGAGTGTTCATGCGGTAGAATTTTTTTGAATTCCATGCTACAAACCCCTATAGTGGTATCAGAGCCAGGTTTATTTGTAGATCTGTTGCACGAGTAGAACACAATGGTCATTATGGGCGGTGGTGCTTTTATTATAAATTGCTTCTTGTGTACTTTGCATCTTGCGGTATGGTGGGATGAAGCTGCCCGAGCTAACCTTACATGACATCATGAGACTTGCTCCACGCTCAACATGCAACTTGTATTGCATAAGTGGCTTTGCAGTTGTCTGTCTCTCTCATCATAGTAAGATTTAATTTACAACGGGCACTTGATAGTTCAAGCATCAACGTTGTGGTTCTTGTACGTAAGTTAGAACGGTACTTATTGAAATCCCCAAACCATGTTAAATACGCAAAGAAAATTAGAGGCGTCTAACTTTGTTTTGCAGGGGTGTGCTATGATGTGATATGGCCATGATTGTTATTATATATGATGTATGCAATGATCCTTATTGTAAGTCGGCAACTGGCAGGAGCCTTATGGTTGTCTTTTAATTTCGTTAAGACCTACGTGTCTATTATTCAAAGTAGTTGTAATAGTTGATGCTGGTGGACGACAACCATGGAGCGGTCCATTGACCTTGACGCACACCGGTGATGATGGAGACCATGTTCGTGCTTGAAGATGGATATCAGAAGCACAAGAATAAAGTCCATATCATATCACATATTTTGAATTGCATGTGATGTTAATCCTTTTATGCATCTTGTATTGCTTAGATCGCGACGGTAGCATTATAAGATGATCCCTCTCACAAAATATCAAGTTATAAAGTGTTCATCCTTAGTAGGCACCGTTGCCAAGACTCGTTGTTTTGAAGCACCACGTGATGATCGTGTGTGTTAGATTCTGTGAGTGTATACAACAGGAGCAAGCTAGATTTTCTTAGGCGGAAGCTAAGTATAACACCCCCGGTCACTCCGGACAGACGGCTGTCACTTCTGGCAGCTCAATAGGATCTCTAGACTAACCCCACAGACCAACACTAGTCTTTTCTAAGAACTTTGTCCTCACTCATGCGCACCCGGTACCCACTTCCCGGTCGGTCACCCATCCTTGAATTTCTCTAGGCCAAGAATGCTTAACCTTAGATTTCTTTTCGAATGAGCTTCCAGCTTGACCTAGAGCAATTGTAGGATGAGTGGCATACCGGGAAGTGGGTACCGGGTGCGCACGAGTGAGGACAAAGTGCGCAGAAAAGACTAGTGTTGGTTTGTGGGGCTAGTCTAGATATCCTATTAAGCTATTAGGAGTGACACCCCCAGGACCAGTGCACGGGGTATTACACATGATAACACACTTCTCCTCGACGATGAGAAGGGACTCGGCTATCTTTGCACCCTGCATTGTGCATGCCATGGACCGCCTGAAGCAGCCGGACACGGTGATCACGCCATTCGGCCCCGACAACTTCATCTTGAGGTATGCATAGTGGGGGACCGCCATGAAATTTGCGAGGGTGGGGATCCCAAGAAAAGCATGGTAGGTGATGGCTAGATTCACCACCTCTAACCAGATCAACTCGCTCCGGAAGTTTTCTTTCGAAACGAATATGACATGTAGCCCGATTTTTCCCAACTGGACACATGGAGGTCCAGGCGCAACACCATGGAACACGGTGCTCGAGGGCTGCAAATCGTGCTCCTGGATGCCCAGCTTCTCCATGGAGGGATGGTAGAGCAGGTTGAGGATGCTCCCACCATCCACCAACACACGCGAGAAGCGATAGGTGCGCTCGTTGGAGATGAGCAAGGAGTATAGCACCATCGCATAGCCCCCAGGATGTGGGCGAAGCTCTGGCTGGTCTTCCCGGCTCCAAGTGATTGGAGTCTCGGACTATTTCAGGTACTAGGTGACCGGAGGAACGATAGCGTTGACCTCCGCCGCATGCTGCTTCTGGCTGCGACTGTCAGTCGGCTCGTCCTCAAAGATGTGGTAGTTCTCATGCTGGTGCGGGTAGGCCCCATTGTTGTTGTTCCCAGCTTCCCTAGCCGGTGGTGGGGGTCTACTGGGAGGGGGTGGGGGAGAGGGGGAAAGCCACCCTGCTCCTTGATTTGCTGAGTCCAGCTGCACTTCCGAGTGGTGTGCATAGCTGGCTTGAAGGCGCCGTTGTGGTACTTGCACGACCCATAAAAAATTTGTTCGAAGGTGAAGGGGTTCTTCTGCCTCTTGTCGTTTCCAGCCGGTGCCCCTTGCACCGTGTTGACCTGCCTCTAGTGATACCGAGGACTTTGCTGCTCAGCCGGGCGCGTGCCCTGGTAGAGGTTGTCGTTGCTGGGCCATCTGGATGATCCGGCATCCCCGCCCTGACAGCCTTGCCTCTATCGAGCTGGCTCGACGAGCATCGGCTGTCCCTCCGTGTTCACCCGGAGGGGTTTCTTCATGGCAGAATCAGCAGTGGCGTACTGGTCAGTGACGGTTATCAGATCCACCATGGTCTTGGGCTCGTCGCAAAGTAGCCGGTGAGGCAGCATCGTGCCCTCTCGACACCCTTCGATGAAGAAACCGATTTCCTGGTTCTCCACCACTCCCTCGTAGGAGTTGTGTAGCTCAGTCCAGTGGGAGAGGTACTCGCGATCCGAATCGCGGTCTCCCTAGACGCACAGAGAAAGATCGCGAGGTCGACCCGGATTCTTGTAGGTGTCGTTGATGTTCCAGATGAAGAACTTATCAAAGTCGGGCCAAGCGTTGATGTTGTTGGGTGCGAGGATATTGAGCCAGGTTCTCGCCGAACTAGTCAACATGAGAGGCACATAGTATACCGCCACGCGCTTGTTGCGATGGGAGATTCCGACTGCCGTGGCATAGTCGGTCAGCCAATCCTCTGTGTTCATACTGTTGTCGTACTTGGGGGTGTTCTGCAGCAGGGAGAATTTGTCGGGAAATGGCTCTTTCCGGATGCGAGGCCCGAAGCAGACCGGTCCGGTTGCGTATTCCTCCTCTGTGATGCGAGATTGCACTAGGAGGTCGATTCGGTCCCGTGCCTCTGGCTCGACCGGGTTGGGCATGCCCACCCGGCCGGAGAGGCAGGATGCAGGGGGAGGGGGTGGGTGGCCTGCTCCTGCCGGATGCGCTGCTGGTGTTGCTGCTGACGTGTGGCTGGTCGCGCCCTGCTCATTGCGAGATTGGCTGCTGCCGGAATGGCGACGCTTGGAGCGAGGGCGAGGCTGCCCTCCGGGAGGATAAGTGGAGTGCTCGGTGTGGATAGGTCCTCCCTTGCTCCCTCCAGTCGGACGGCTCCCTTGGGAACCAGCAGCCGCCTCATGCGTGATCTGGACGGCGTCTGCTTGCTCGTCTGCGACCCTCAGGAGGTGCTACACTTGCAGATCTTGTCGTGCTCTCTCCTCACCCTCCAGGTGAGTTAGTTCTTCCGTGGTGGCTCTTTTTTCCCGCAAGTTCTTGATTGACGAGTCGTACACTGGCGGGAGGAAGAATGGGTCCGGGTCGTCGTATCTTTCAAAACAGGCCCCTAGTTCTCCCCCGCGGCGCTGCATGATCCCACACTATCTAGGCTTGGTGTTACTCGCGCATGGTTCTCTCGATTCGGAACTGGGTCGAGGCCAGTCGTTGGGCCTGCTAGAGCAGATGCTCCCTATCCGCCTCGATATTTTTTGCAGCCACCTGAGTTGGATCGTCTCCCGGATCGAACGGGACGAGGAGCTCCTCAATGTTTTGCTCCACCATGCCCTTCCCTGGAATCGGTGTGGAAGTGCTAGCTCCGTCGGAGGTGCGCTGGGGGGCGGGTCGGCGATTGTGGATTGACCCGGCCACCATCACCTCCACGCTGCGAGGCGCGACAAGCGCACTGCCGGCTCAGGGCAGCGGCTCAGCGAAGGAGATGATCTCTTGGGGGAAGCGCTCTGGCATGGTGGCAACATAGACGGGTAGGTCATCGAACAGCAGGACAATGTCGTACACCGGGAAGGTGGAGCCGACGAAGCATGAGGCTTTGTCGATGACGCAATCGAACTGCCCCAAGGGGAGCATGAGGCCGGAAGCTACGGGCTCGCCGGACGAAGTGTGGGGTCTCATGCGGAACGTGACTCCGGTTGCCGCCATTTCTGCCCCATGGTGGGCGCCAACTATCATCGGTGTGGAAACAACAGTGCCTAAGAAGGCCAGGAAGTAGGGTGGGAGCGAGCAGTGAGGCGAGCGACGGCGCCCGCAGGAGGAATTGGGTACAAGAAAGCGTCGGGGACACAAGAAGTACCCAGGTTTGGGGCCCTCGCGGTGAGGTAAAGCCCCTACTCCCGCCGATCGGACTATCAAGGTGAACAAGGGCTCCTCGAGCTGTATTGTGTGGTGCTATCTAAAAATGAGTGTACTCCTTTGCTATGGTGCCCTTTCCACCCCTTATATAGGACCAAGGCGGCATGGGCAGAGACATGGCCGGCATGCGGGTCCCACAGGTGGGCTCTAGCCGACTAGTCACCTACAATATCCGGCACGGCGGGCGTGTATCCACTGTCAGAGCCATGCCGTGCAATGTGAGAAATAGTGGTCGCCGTGCGAGTAGTTGCACACAGTACCACCTACTGAACACTATTACAACCATCATCGATAAAGTCTTCGGGATGGGCCGAGTGTCCCATTCTTGTCTGCCGTCCTGGGCGTACAACACACTATGCCGTGCATCACCTTGTACTCCCTCTTGCTTGGTCATCCTTCTAGGGCTACCTAGCTGGCTGGCCCTCTAGTCCGTCTAGCTTTATCCGGCTGGGATGATCCAGCGGGTCATACATCCTGGCAGTGCTTTCTATCCGGCTATCTGGTTTTCCGGCCTGTGCTGCATCTGGCCTTCTCTCTAGTGTCTTTTGAGTTTTTACATCCGGCTGGACCTAGGCATCTGGTAGTTGTATTGCCCTTATAATTTTCTGGTTAGCTTACCCGGGGGTGATCCCCCCGGCACACACTCTAGTGGATGAGGTGATGCAACTTTTGTCACACTAGTGCATCACTCCATGTGGCAGTGGCAATGCAGGGGCTTTCTGGGAATTCCTGACCATGGTTTGACACATGGAGTCCATAGAGTCATTGCATGTGTTATTTTCAAAGCCCCAATGATCCACATGACCAGACATACTCCAATGGATGTGGTGATGCAACTTCTGTCACACTGGTGCATCATTCCATGTGGCAGTTGCATTTTAGGGGCTTTCTAGGGATTTCTGGACATGGTTTGACACATGGAGTCCCCAGAGTCATTTCATGTCTTATTTACCAAACCATAATGATCCACATGACCACACACACTCAAGTGGATGTGGTGATGCAACTTCTGTCACACTAGTGCATCACTCCATGTGGCAGTGGCAATGTAGGGGCTTTCTGGGGATTTATGACCATGGTTTGACACATGGAGTCCATAGAGTCATTTGCATGTGTTCTTTTCCAAACCACCTTGATCCACATGACCACACACACTCCAATGGATGTGGTGATGCAACTTCTATCACACTGGTGCATCACTCCATGTGGTAGTTGTAATGCAGGGGCTTTCTAGGGATTCCTGACCATGGTTTGACACATGAAGTCCATAGAGTCATTGCATGCGTTATTTTCAAAACCACAATGATCCACATGACCACACATACTCCAATGGATGTGGTGATGCAACTTCTATCACACCAGTGCATCATTCCATGTGGCAGTTGCATTCTAGGGGCTTTCTGGACATGGTTTGATACATGGAGTCCGTAGAGTCATTTCATGTGTTATTTACCAAACCACAATGATACACATGACCACAAACACTCAATTAGATGTGGTGATGCAACTTCTGTCTCACAGGTGCATCAATCCATGTGGCAGCTGCATTCTAGTGGCTTTTTGTGGATTTATGACCATGGTTTGACACATGGAGTCCCTAGAGTCATTTGCATATGTTATTTTCAAAACCAAAATGATCCACACGACTACACACACTACAATGGATGTGGTGATGCAACTTATGTCACACTGGTGCATCACTCCATGTGGCAGTGGCATTACAGGTGCTTTCTGACCATGGTTTGACACAAGGAGTCCATAGAGTCATTGCATGTGTTCTTTTCCAAACCACCTTGATCCACATGACCACACACACTCCAATGGATGTGGTGATCCAACTTCTATCACACTAGTGCATCATTCCATGTGGCAGTTGCATTCCATGTGGCGAAGGTAGTCATCTTTTAATTATTCAGTATTAGTTTACAGGTTCTGATTGGCGTTTGTTTGTTTTCGAACTGAATCCGTGTAATCGGTACCCCATGTCATCGATTTTATAGGCCGAGTTTTACGGGCACTGCTAGTGATGCTCTTACATGGATACGCTAACGCTGCCTAAAATTGGTTCTGCGCCATTTGCATGTAGTGGAATCGAGCTCCGTCATGCACGATCCAAGTCAAACATAGTCATGTTTGCGTGTGCCGACCTTCACTCGCTGATAGGTGGGACCCTACATTTTCCCCTTATGATTAATTTTTTCACTTCCTTTAGACGGTTCCCATGCCCACCCTCACTAATTATGGCCCCTTCCTTGTTTTCCACGCAGACGAGACCGGAGGCGGCGGCGGTTCCTCACTCCATACTGGAACAACTGCTCCCCTCCCTGGTTCCATCCCCTCCGGATCACACCGCCTCATTAATCTTCCAGATTCTAGACTCCATTTGCCGATATGAGTAAACCTTGGGGTAGTATAAGGCAGAAGTGTAAGGAAGAAGACGATGATGCGGCTGACCATGGCAACCGCCACCGCTAGGATTGGGTATGGCCAAACCTCAGAGCTGCGAACATGCACAGGATCGCCATGGGGTTGGATATCATCTCTGTTTATTGCGTCACTCGCTGCATCCTTGGCTACCATGTCCCGATTCGAGAAATGGACGAACTCCTGTTTGGCACACCAGGCCTTCTTTACCCCGATACCAGTGAATGGTCAAACGACCGTGATAGCCATGTAAGTTCTAGTATCTTGATTATTTTCATAGTGATACAGTCTTAATTTAGGTGATAGGTTAGGTGTCAATTTGGATTCGCAATGGAATGCCTGCTAGGTGATATTCCTACTTGATATTTTGGGTATTTTCATAGTGACGCGGGCATAATTTATGCGAGAGCCGAGGAGACAGTCGTATATAATACTTTAATCTGAGGGTCTAGGTGTCAAATTGTATTTGCAATGGAATCCATGCTAGGTCATTCTACCAACTGACAACAAACTTTGTAGAATATTCATGCAAAACCGATGCTTCTCTATAAGTCGTCCCAATTAGTAGTGGTGAATATCAAGGAGAAAGACGAGATGAAATGGGAGATGACCAAAACTGGGTGGGTGGCAATAGCGAGTAGCTGGTCCTTTCAAACTAGGAAGAGAGTACTTGGACTCTCAAAAATGTCTACAGATCATTGAGATTTACACTGCCGTCTTTAGAGGGTGTTGGCATTACTCAATTCAACAATGGGTTCCTGCCGCCACACTCCGAATTCACTTACAGGTTCAACATGGGCAGAACTTGAGCTCCTGAAGGTACAGATCCCATGGAAGCCTTGCGTGGTGTGGCAGGACTATGAGCTCTTAGAGGTGTTCGACAAGGAAATCACATTCATTAGATGCCTAGATGGCAAGGAATGGATAGTCTTTCGCGACGACCATATGCGGCGGGACAAGTATGTCGACATCTTCTTCACCTCCAACTACTATTCTGACACACCACAACACATTTACGCGGTGACTGAACCTATCGGTGACATGCGTGTTTGGGAGTCGTTCACCTAGGATGAGTCATGGTGTCATATATAATTTAAATTCCAATTCAAAATTCTGCTTACTGACTGAAGGTAACACGCAGGCACACACACACAACCCCGTGAGTCATTCCATCTCTGGTGATCGAAGATGTAGTAGTAGATGCTGATTTTGGATCACAGTGCTGGTTCCTTGCACCTCTCAGAGGCAATAGGAACCTGGATGATGAACTCATGTGGATTCATATCAGGGGAGCACTAAATAGCATTGGTGATACAATAGAACATATGGGGACACAACTTTCTTCATACACATCGCTGTGTTTATCGATGTCCGCATGTCCATCGAAAGACCCAGTAGAACAGGTCTGGAGCAGAGTCGACAATCTGAAGGGACAATCTATGTTTCTTGGGATCAACTATCCTTTCTTCGTCGGAGCCCCTAGAGCTGTTGAACCTGTAATTGCTCAGGCAGCCTCGGCTCTTGATGCTGTTGCTGCTGCTCCTGGTGAAGCCGATGAAATACTTGGTGATGATGCTGCTGGTGAATCTAACTAAATACTTGCTAATGCTGCTTTTGGTGAAGCTGACGAAATACTTGCTGAGGCTACTACCAGAGTGCAGGAAGAACATGCTAGTGTTGTTGCTAACGTTCCAGGACTTCTAGTCTTGATAGCAAACTGTGTGTTTGCTACACACTCACGTGCCTATTACATTGACACTCCAGATCCGACCTAGAGCCGGATCCACATCGGGGGGAGGGGGCCTACCATTATCTCATCAGTGGGGTCGTACAACTTGACAGAGAATGAGAGACGGCCAAACACAACATTCTGGTTCATTCCAACAATACCACCATCTCTAGGGACCTAGTGCTTAATTGGCAGATCCGATGAACCATTTATCTTTATCTTTAGTTTCTCCCCTAATTCTACAAAGTAAATTCTTCTTTGGTCAAGACCCAGTTATGCTTATTTGTGTAAGACTGCTTTGCTTATTTGTGTAAGAACAACTTAAGACTATGTGTGTAAGACTAAGTTATGCCTAATTGCGTAATATCCAGTGAAGCCCAACTTTTCTTTCCCTTCCCACAACAGCATAATTACAGCATAGAACAAACAAGGGTCATTTGCATACTAGACATTTTGCTCATGATAACAACCACTTCAAGTTAATTGCACAAGTTTACTATCTAGGAAAGTAATGTGCCATGATCATATAAAATGAATAGCTCATACAAACAGCTAGCAAATCTGTCGATAGTGTTATTTTTATGAATGATATATGTTTTATGCATCACTAGAATGTTCCACCTATTGATGATTGATGATATGGATCTAGCTTCCGTTCGCGTATTTGCATTGAATTGCTCATGGATTTGTTCCCATATTTTTGGCAATGGCTGATGAACTCCACTCTCTTAGTAACATGCTTTGTCAACGAGCCCTTGTTGATGCAATGCAAAGTACAGACTATGGTCTTCATCTTCATTCCATTTAGGTTATCTCTGTTTCTTTGTCACGGAGCTACTAATTTCAAAGAAAAATCTAGTAAACAACATATTGGTACATGTTCTTCTACCACAATCACAAGAAGAAAACTGGATGGAATTTCACCTTGTTGGCATTGTGCCGAACATAATGGATGTGGCCTTGGGGTTCGGAGAGGAAGGCATCATGGCTGGTGTGGGTGCGACCACGTCAATGGCAAGCTCGGATTCTGGAGGAGGACAACAAGACCAAAATCTCCTCCCGGTGTCATGCCATGGGTGCGGCCGTGCCATGGGTCGAGCTCTAGTTCGGGAGGAGGAGGGCAGGGCCGATCAGGTAAAGCCAGGTGCCAGATCTCGCCACTAAAGGAATTCCCTCCCAGCTCTGTGCCATGGTGGCAACCATAGATTGCCCCTTTGGAGAAGAAAATGCCAGGTAAAAAAGAACGAGGAATGGACGAGGGTGCCAACGCTGCAAGTCTACATGGCAGTCGGGATGGCAGCGACTTAACAGTCAAAACTCACAGGAGGGACCGATTTGATGGGATATAGCGAGACTTCTCGTGTTCAAACATTTTGTTGAATTCGTGCCGAAAAAGACCCTCTAGGAAATTGGCAACCTGACCATGGGTAGCTCGATCCAATACCAACGAACTCGGATCCCGCTATACCTTGGCGCTTCAACTTTCGGGTCAGATGTTAAAATTCTTGAATTGCAGGCATAGCAGGGAATTCTCACACTCTATATCCGAGGTCCCATAGACTTGGTATCAGAGCCATCCTGACTATAGGAGAACCTTAGTTAGCATGGTCATTAGATAGGAAAAACCACATTTTGGAAACACCGGATTTCAAAAACTTTTGAAAGATTCTACTTCTTATCTACTCCAAATCTAAATGGTTTCAAAAATTGGTTCCTTCCATCTCTCTTACGAACTTCAAAACCTACGGATTTAAAGCAAATAGGACCTAGAACCTAGTGAATACGATGATAGAAAGATGAAGAGAAGCATCTATCGGCAAAAACAGGGAGACTACAAGATCGCCCTACTAGAGGAATCCTTCTACTCAGAAGAAATCAAGGCTGCACTACCCAGAATCTTCCAGCAAAATGACAAAAGCTTCATCTGCAAGATTGTGACCCAAACCCCTGATACCGCGACATCTAGAATTAATAGTCCTAGGATAGGATTCCCCTATATCGATGATGCATGTCAAATGCATACATGAACTTTGTAGTTTGTTAACATGTTTTCCCACATATTTGCATCATATATAATGTTATAGCCATGTTTTATATTGATTTTAGGGATTTACCAATGATCCCCTTTATTTGGATATAACCCGGCAAGACAGAAAACCCTATTTTCAATGTTTTTGATTTTTCAGGACATATACAAAGTCAAATGGACCTGCAATTTTGGGAATCCCAACATTTATTCACGAGAAGTATCTGGAGCACAAGAATCCCACCAGGAGGGCCAAACAAGCCCAGGTGGCATGCCCAGCTGTAACATCCCAGCATTTAGGAACCAACGAAGGGTAGATTTAGAAATCTGTGCAATTGCATGCATTCATCTGTAAAAATGTGGGTAAATTTTTCGCCAAATAAAAACTTAAAGTGATCAAAGTTTCTTTCACTCTTTAAGTTTAGGAATAGCCTTGGAGAATGATCGTCATAAACTTTGACATGATCTTTATGGATTAATGTGTTTTGGGGAAAGGAATTTGAATTGAAACTTGAGATTTGGATTTATATTTTTAAAAGATTAAGATTATGATTCAGTAATATTATTTAATCAAGAAATAATATTTAATAACTCAAACTTTAAATAATATAACACAATCAAGTAAATGAAAAATTATTTCATATATTTATTTAATGAATAAGTTACAGAATATAACTTGTGAAGTTGATAAAGAAACAATAAATAGTAACCAGAAACTCTATGTAAGATTTACAATTAAATAAATGAATATTTATTTCATATAATCATTTCATCAATAAGTTACAAAGTGTAACTTACAAAATTAATAAAGAATCTTTACAAGAGTAAAATTACAAGAAGAGGAAAGTACATTATTAATTAACTAATACATCTTTATTACAAAATAATAAAATAAATCTTACAAAAGAATAAAATAAATATTACAAAGTAATTATTCTATCAAAAAGAAAACCTATTCTAATCTTGAATCTTCAAATTTTGTACCTGCAAAACAAAGAATAAACACAAAGAAAGAAAATAAAGGGTTAAGATATTTTTACTCTCAGTAGTGACAGTGAGATGCACTGTTCCACTTTACATCATTGAGTAAATCTTTATGGGCAAGTTTCACCAATATGAAAGAATTAAATCTTTCATAATCCATAATCCACAAGTCAAATGATTTCAAGCAGTAAGAGGGGCAAGTTTCACCAAGCAGACAAATGTAATCAGATAAAAAGGTAGATCATTCCCTGAGTATATCCATAAGGATGCAGCAGGCACACATACAGCTTACACACCTAAATGCATGGTGTGTGCTGTCAACACAGCCACTGCTGTCCACACAAGAAAAATAACTCAACATAGACGTGGGAAAGCATCACAACACCATTTCCTTGCACATACACATCAAGCATCAGCAGCCTAGCCACAGCCAAACAGAACTAAACCAACCACACACCAGATCAACCCAGTACTCACCAAGATGGTGACATAAGGAGGGCGTGGATACGGTGGATAGAAAGGACAAGGCCAAGCTAACAGGAACAAGAAGGTGGATATCAAGCTCAAGGACAAGTTCCAGGAGCTGGAAGTAGTAGGAACAACATCAGAAGAAGAACCAGATCAGGCCAGCAACACCACCAACAAGATCAGGCTACAAGATCAACTAGTTACAACCTCAACAACTCAACTGTTGTGGTGAATAGTATAAAACCATCACAAGATTTATCTATCTAAGTTAGATAAGAATTCATGTGTTGATTTATATTAAACTTCTCAGTATTCATCCAAGTGAGATGAATCCATCCTAGAATATTTTGAATACTAAAGTCATGGCCCTAAGAAAACCATACAAGTAACGCCAGGATCTCAGACCAACATCACTGATCCCGGATATAAAAGCCAAATCTTATAATCTAATATAATCATAGTCAAGATTGTGAATTCTGGGCAATCTCTTAAAAGAGTAGCACCCCAGAATCCATAAATCTTATGGATCCATGCAAAACCAGTTGCACACCAATCATTTTATCAAAGGGAGTCCATAGTAAGTATCTGGTATCACTACCAGAACAGATCTATGAAGAACTACAAGATGGGAACCTAGTTCCTAAGCCTCAGACCAACATCATAGACACTACTGTTTAAAGAAGAAGTTTCCAACTTATCTTTGGCCTTAATTCAATCTTAAGAATTAACAGAATCAAGCCAAGTAGTAGAACCTAGACCTGTGTGCCATTTCAAGATGGTGTCACAAGAGTAGATTCTAAACCAAGTAGATTGATTATCTAGCTTGCATAGATAAACTAACAAGCAACTAATCATCATTTTCCTGGTATCAATCACCAGGAATCATTTCCAAGTTTATATGTATATATACAGAACATCATCAGAATAAAATCTCAATCTGGATATAACCATACAAGCCACAATTATAGATGAAGTGAACAATCACTAGTAACCATCGTCAAGATATCAATATTTTGACAGTAGCAAGATCCCAAATCAACAGGATCCACAAGTAATAGTCTCACAGTAACAGTATCCACTAAACCATATCCAATTATCAATTGGAATCAGACCAATAAAGCCACTAGCACCATGAAAATTAACTATGGATAGTGATCCACATAAGCATCATACTCAAGGATCATCACTACTAGATCAAATTCACCATACATAACATCAATAGAGGGATGAACCCTAATCAGGATATGAACGCTAAATCAAGATATGAACCCTAATCAGGGGTAGCCACTAGAAACACACAAGATAGGGTGGCATAGTACAGAGAGAACTAGAGGTAGGAAAGAGCAACTTACTAGAGGTTGTAGAAGTGGCCGAGAAGAGGAAGCAAAAGGAGTCGATGAGCACGAAGGCACGGGGAGCACCCCAAGGGGCACTGCAACCCGCACCGAGCCGAGGCGGTGACCACAACGACGCTTGATAGCGAGCAACACCACCCCAACAACCTCAAAGCACCACCACAGCACCACGGGCACGGCGGCGGCAGCACCAGCACCACCCCAAACCCTAGTGTTCGAGACGGAGCCGGTCTGGCCACAGCTGGGCCCCAAGTCCAAATCAAGATGGACTGGAAGGAGGAGCAGGGTCAACAACCACGCCATGCATCACGGTTATGGTCGGGGAGGACCACGGCGGTGGTATCGGTGACCACGGGTCGAGGAAGAAGTTGAAAGGGGGAACGAGAGAGAAGGATAGGGGGTGTGGGATGAGAGGGCCAACCCTTCGGGGAGCCTTTTTGGTTCTGACCACTTGGGTCAAAAAGGCCCAATAAGCCTAACAAGGCCAGCCCAACAACCTAAAGAAAGTTTTAACCATTAAGAAAATACTAAAATACCCCTAAACTTAAATAAATTCTAGAAAATAAACTAAAAATCTAAAAATTATAAATAAAACATTTTTAGATTCACAATAATTCAATCTATCTAAGTAAATGAAGAAATAAATTTTTATGCATATAATTTTTATCAAGAATTTTATAATATATATATTGCTTATGGAATTTTATAAAATTAAAGAAAGATGATAAAAATAAATAAAAATCACTTTTATGATATATTAATATTGTAGTATTTTAGAATACTAAATAAATATTTAATACCATTCTTGTATTTAAATGATAATTCTTAAAGGAATTATTAAATAAATAAAATTCAAATAAAATGAAATAAAATAAAATAATACAATATTAAATAAATATTAATAATTAATATTTATAAATTCTTTACTACTAAATAGAATTTTTGTAATTTAAATAATGGTGAGAACACACACAAAAATTAATAATTCATTACATTACTTTGCATAATCATTTTGCTTCTTTAAATATTGTCCTTATCGGGAAATAATGATGTTTTGTAGACATAAAAGCTCAAGGTCCAGTGCAAGCATCCGACTTCACTACCTTGCAATCACAAGGCAAGTTCATCACTTGCTCATGTCCTTTGAAGAGTCTTTATCAAAGTATTTGCAAATTGTGTGTTACTATTCTAGAGAAAGAAAATATTATTTTATCAAAATAAATAAAACTTAGGTATCATCCTAAGTGATGATATAATGGAGCAATAGAACTTAGGTTTATATCTGCAACAATGATGAGCAACTAGGGATTAATAACCCATGACATCAGTGATTCTTGTGAAGTATATTACGCGTTAACCATGAGATTTGGAATGGGACGGGGAAGTCAGTTGTATCCTTTTCCTCTCGTATGGAGTCAAGACGACCTTAACGTGACGTTGTGATTCCTTGTGCGGATCCAACATATGGGTGGGCACCCTTATGCCCCACACTTTTGGTGTCTAGATTATCTATGAATGGTGTTTAGGGTATAGTCCATTTAAAGTGCACTTGCCCGGGCATCACCAGGTCATAGAGTCTTCGGGAACTCATCAGAGTTTTAGCCTGCCTGAAAGGGGGATTAACGAAGGTGAGCCGTCCCCGAAGGATCATGCAGACATATGAGGTCGTGGAGAGGGTAGTGATTGGTTTGGACCAACTACTGGGCCCCACATCATGGAATTGTGGACGGGAAAGTACGCCCGATTGTGCAACAAGGAAGTTAATCTCTCATGGGTAAAGTAACGCACCTTTGTAGAGTGTAAGAACTGTAACTTGTTACTCCCTGTTCCGGGAAGGAGCTACGAACGCACCAGGAAAGGAACTCCATGAAAGTTCTGGTCAACCTGTGAAGGCTGATGGTCATAGATTTTCATAATAAAATCAATCTTTGAAGAAAGATTTACAAAAACTTCATAGTGCCAAAGACTTATAGTCCGAGGTGGAAGATAGAGAATAAAACTTCCCACTTTGCAAATAATGAACTTGCTGGGTAACGTTGTTACTCACCCTTTCCTTTGATCCCTTGCTTAGACTTTGAGGATCCCAAAGATACTCCAATGTATGCAACTGAGAGCCAAGAGGAGGTCTTCTATGAAGATCCCAATTTGTATGGAGCCGTAGAAGGGGAGGGCTACGAGATCGTCTACGGAGGAGAGTACCAAGAGTCGGAATAATTACTATAGTTCTAGGAGCCACTTGAGCCGAGCAACATGAACAATATATAGCAATAAGTTGTTGAGCTCAATTTGTAGTTTAAGTTTTCTCTTCGAAACTTCTGCTGAAACACTTATATTTTGGTTTGTAAGTTGAATCTTTTGGAAGTCTTGAAATTCTCGTATTGTAATAATAATTATGTGTGTATGTTTGTAATATGGACCCGCAATGTTTCTGTTGTACCACTCTGAGGGATGTGATATTTACGGAACGGTGTTCTGTGGAAGTCATGTCAACGACTATAGTGTACTACACATGCAATGGTATGATGGGTCACCGCAGTTGGTATCTAAGCAAATTGCTTTGACCTTAGGTTGGAAACCTAGTAAAGGGTATTACCTGTAGGAGTGTGTAGCAACAATAGAGAATTCTCTAAAGTAAATATAATGGGTATTCGAATGCGAATATTCTGTTATATGTTTTAGTGCGATAATTCTTTGATATGATGTGTAACATCCCAAAATTTCCCTATTTGGAATGTTATATAAAAAATTAATAAGTTGATTGATTTGTTTGAGCTTGTTGAAATTTGATTGAAAAGAAAAAAATTAGGATTGTTCAAACTTTCCTAAGCCACATTAAAAATGGATTGGCATAAATCCAAAAAAACAATGTGTTGCATTGCATCATGGTATCTCATGCGAAACCTCATTTAAATATCTAGTGTTAAAACTCTAATTGAAATCCCTAGAATCACTTATGAGGGTTCCTATAGGAAAAATGCATTTTGTATATTTGATGGAGATAAATATTGTTCTTGAGATGTCCAAAAAATAAATCTGGATATTATCAAACCCTAAACCCTAATTTCAGTGTGTTATTTTGTTCCTATGAGAAATTAAATAGGATGATATAAATCCAATATTGTTAAAAGGGCAAACTAATGCCAAACTATCATCCTATGATGATATCCTCCTTTAAAAAAAATTAGAGACAAATTTCAATGAATTTGGAATTGTGCTGCAAAAGTTATTAAGAGAAATGTTCAACAGAAAAATAATAAAAGAAAAAGAATATATATAAAAAAACTAACTAATCCCGCGGACCGCTCTGGCCCAGCCCGCCGAGTGCCAATACCTACCGCTCGTGCCTGCGGAGCGAGCGACGCACAACCGCGGGCCGGCCCAAAACAGCCCCGCACCACTACAGAGGGCCCAGTAGCGCACCCTTCTTATTCCTTCCCCTCCTAATTTTTTCCTCTATCACCGACAAGCCGGGCCCACGCGTCATCGTCAACCTCCCAGTGTTCTTCATAGACTCCTTGAACCCGATCGAATCTTCCCCGATTCCGCGCGATTTCGTTCACCCCGTGTCCCCTTTCACACGCAATCTGTCGCCATATAAACCCCCTATCCTTCCGTATCTTTTTCTTTTCTGAAATCCACAAACCCTAGCACTCCCTTGTCGTTTTCCAATCTCGCCGCCACCGCCATTGCAGGAGCTTCGGAAGGCCGAGTTTTGCTGTCGATTTCAAGCGCCCCCGCTTCCCCGTTTAACCCTAATCTACTCCTCTCTCTTCACCGCATCATCTAGTTCTTTTTCCCCCATCAGGAGATCGATGGGGCACTTCCAATTGCTCGACGGAGTGTCACCGGAGCAGAGGAGGAGAAGATGCCATCCGTCGGAGCTAGAGGAGGAGAAGGTCTGCATCAAGATCATTATGAGATCCCCCAATCTCGTATGCATCGAGAGGTTGCCTTCACCATCTCTTACGGCCACCTCGAGCCACCAGAACAGCCACTACCGAACCGTCGTCGCCGTACATTGCCGTTGTCGAGTCGTCACCACCGCCAGGTATGAAGCTCCACTCCCGTACGTTAGATCAGGGCTCGACAGTGTAGATTAGATCCTCTAACCAAACGGGTACCAACCAACGGTGTTGCACCACGTGGACTCACGAGCGTCAGCCCTAGACAGCGCGCCTAGTCAGCACCGGTTTCCCGTGCAGCCAGTAGCATCGCGACACGTGGCAAAGTTGTCGGGTCAAATTATTAGGATTTGTTTTAATAGACAGAATATTTGTTAAACTTGTAAAATTTATAGTAATTCGAATACTTGGTCAAGATTTGCAAATAATATATCGTTGGATTCAGAAAAATATGTAGAATATTAATATGACATTAGATCTAACCTTTATAGTATATATTTACTACAGTAATTTAATTGGTTTAATAGCCTTTCTAGACTAAATAAGTCATAGTAAATTATCTGTAGATCCATAAAAATACAAATAAAATATTTATGAGTTCATAATTTCATATACGACATTAATACACTGTTAGATATAATTTTTAAAATATAAAAATTGCTGTAGCAATTTAATTACGTTTAATGGCCATTTAAATTATTAAATTCATAATAAATTATTTATTGATCGGAAAAATATAAATAATATGTCTCTGTATTCACAATTTCACGTAGAATACAGATCTGGTCTTATATATAATTTTTGACGAAGTAAATACTTTAAATTATTTAAACTCTATTAATTAGTAATTAAATCATAGAAAAATATTTACAATTCCGATTAGGGTGAATCCAATTCCTACTGGTTCGTAATAATATCCTCTATACATTAAAATTTAGAACCAAATTTTATTCTACATTAGGACAGAAGATGCAACAGAAGTATTAAAACCTCTTATTTGGTCATCAAGATTTAATGATAAATATCGTATTGCATTAAATGATCTCCTACATGCATCATATGATCTAATACTGTTTAGGGAGCTAACTACAACCATTGTGTCATAAAAATCATCATGCATGTTTGTGATCATTCTTGTTGTGTTTGCTATGTTGCAATTGTTTTGATTGGAATTACTCTGTTCTCGCGTTAGATTATTCGGAGAGAGTGTGATTGCAACGGAGGAATACAATCATCAAGAACATTATTAATAAGGAAAGTTACACCACTTGTTCATATTATCGTCCCAGTTTTGATTCTACGCATATGGTCTTCAAATTCTGTAGTATGCATGTGTAGGATGTTCTAGTAGTATTTTCCTTAGTATTATTTTGCAAGTGCGATGATTTTGTAGTATACCATGAGTAGCTCTATACTTAGGATTTTCCCCTCCTAATAGGTTATCCCTGTTTTTGCCAAGCACTTGCTATGCTATGTATATAAAAAGTATCGTTGGGTGGTTTGAAAGCCAAGAAATTTTCTAAGTATAAAGGCTCTCTTGAACGACATTTTCTTCTCAAAGCCAATTCAAAATAAAAACTAAGTTTTCTTCTGGGCGGAATGGTTGTCGGGTCAACGAGTGAGACTTTGGTGGAGGACGGCCGCCCAGGAATCAAAGAAGTCTGCCATGTTTCAAAATTCAGAAGCTTCCAGTGCAACCATAATATATATGGGCTCGGTCTTGGCCTAGTACTTAGTGGGAAACCTCACCTGGGTACCAACATTTGGAGGTTCTTGGAATTGATGGGACTCCAAGTTGTATTTATATCGCTTCTGTTGTAATAATGTAAACTCTGGATTGTTCGATTCATGTAATAAATACTTGTGCTTTACATGATATTTCATCGACTGTGAGTGCTAGCTATTGATACAGGGACTAGCATGTTAATCACAGGGACTTAGGACCTTTATCGATCCGATGTCACTACATGATGCAATATATTATTGTTTACTAGTAAAAATTATTTTTGACATACAAAGTTATGGCACCAAAGTTTGCAAAACATACTTTGGTAAGGAAAGAGGAGACTCTCGATGATTACCAAGGATCATTTATGGACCAACTTCGACAACTCTTAAAGATTTTTAGTTGTCCAACTAGAATTCCAGTGAATACCATAACCTATTATGATGGTCGGATGTTATCCAAGTATCGTGTGAGTATTCAAGTCCCAGCGAAGCTTGGATTATATCACGATCTACCTATAGGTGAAGGTAGGAGTCACTTAGCAGCATATCATGTTGCTGTCGTGGAGGCGATAGCTAATATCCGGGAGCATAAAGCCAAGGAACTAGAAGGTAGCACATTTTCTGTGATTCCTCATGATTCTATAGACTTGGAGCCTGTACCAGATCATCTTACTTTGGTTAAGAAGCATCCTAAGTTAGCTTCCAAGTTTATGGGTAGATACCCAACACTTTTTGCGTCTTTTTATAAGACACATCAAGTTATTGCCGAAAAAATGACATGTTAGAGGATCTAACGGATCCGGAAAGGAGGAAGCAGTTAGCATTCCAGTTGGAGAAGGAAGCAAGTAGTAGTACAAAACCCAACTTTAAGGATATACCTATAGATCCTGAATCTTTTACACCATATCCTTATTCACCGAGGCCTGAACCTATATATGATCCTACTTTAGATATGAGGTATGTAGTACCACAGGGTTCAGAGGACGGTTCTGATTTAGAACTTCCTATTGATAATTCTGATGATTGGAGAATGAGATCATCGGAAGGATCCCAGGAACACCAGATGTCCATAGATAGTTCTGACAGAAATGTTGGACAATCTAGATGGATGGGTGCAAGAATTAACCCTAGTAACAGTAGTAGAAATACCATATTCATAGATAATCAGGATGAAGAAGAAGATCCTGAGGAGAGAGTGTTTGAATCATCAACACCTTCTCAAAACCAGGGAATATACATTATCCGGTGTTTAACTATCTTGCCCAACAGAGCACCTGGGGAGCAGCAGGATCTGCGTATTTTGTTGACGACTCAAGGAATGAAGCTCAGGATATGCAAGTGGGCGATAATGTTGAACATGTTTCTGAAGACTTTTTAGCTGAGATGGAGGGAGTCAACGCGCTCAGGTTGAGTAATGACTCAAGCCCTGACACTTCAGATACTGAGTATGTTCCTTCTGGAAGGCCATTTGTTCCATAAACTGTGTGATGAACGTCACGACATCACGGTTGGACATCAGGCATGTATGATGGGCGTAGTTTTTACTAAAAGCAGGCGGCTTAGTAAAAAGTATCGGGTACTATGTATTATAATCTGAGAAAAAGATGTACCTAGATAAATAAGGTAGTGTTGTGATTATACCTATATGGTATATGTTGTAATGACTTTGTATTATTAAGGTGTTGTAATGTATAATATGTGAAATGCATATTTGTATTTTATTTGGATTTTCATTGTGTGACTAGTTATGTGTTTAGAGTCGAGCTCAGAACACATGTTCATGATGTAATTATGAGTATTCGCTTTATGTTGCAGGACTAGGGGGTCATGGACACGGGTGTGGAAACCGAATCTGAACAGCAGCGAATGGAACATGAGGCCAAGGAGAAGGCCGATGCAGATGCAGGAAATCAGGTTACATTACCACCACCACCAATGAGGCCGTTAATGGACAACTTTATGAAGTGTATGCAAATGATGCAAGAAAAGCAAAACAAGTTCATGTAAGAGCTGCTGGGACGAGCTGGGAATCAGAGAGCACCTGAAGGTGGAGTGAGTCTTTCTGATTTCCAGAATGCAAGGCCATTACCTTTTGCATCAGCTCCTGTACCAATGGATGCAGAAGATTGGCTAGCAGATACAGAAAGAAAGATGAAGACTGTATGTTGTAATGATGAGGAAAAAATGAGGTATGCAACTCATCTCTTGACCGGACCTACATCACCATGGTGGGAATATCAGTTAGCCATGCAACATCCAGGAAGGGAGTATACTTGGGAAGATTTCAAACAGAGATTCAGTGAATATCATGTTCCGAAGAGTGTTATGGAGTTGAAGCGGAGAGAATTTGAGGAGCTGCAGCAGGGATATACTAGTGTCATGAAGTATATTCAGGAGTTTAGCCAACTGTCTCGTTATGCGGAGGAAGAAGTTAATACAGAAGGAAATAGGAAGAAGCGTTTCCTGCGAGGGTTAAATCCATTTGTGAGGATGCAGTTAAGGTTGGCTAATAAGCAAACTTATCAACAGTTGCTGGATGCAGCTATCACATTTGAAGACGACTACAAGAATGTCCAAGAGGATAGAAGGAAGAGAGCTAAGAAGGAAACCAAGAGGATACAGGAAAGTAAACCCAAGCCCAATCTGGAATTCAAACCAAGGAATAGACCATATAACAACAACAATTCCAACCGGAGTGAAAATCCAAACGTAAAGAATATTATATGCCACAATTGCAAACTTCCAGGGAATATGAGCAGGTATTTCCCGAAACCAGTAATTGTGTGCCATGCTTGTGGTCAGAGAGGTCACATAAAGCCAAATTGTCCAAGAAAACCACAAGGAGGTTGGTCGGTCAGAGATGGAAGGCAAGCTAGTGGAGGCTATGGGCAGCCAAATAAAGGAGGGAATAATGTCAAGAACAATAATGGCAAGAGGAACAGACCTACCAGGAAGCTGAATTGTGCAACCCTAGAGGAGGTGGATAACTCGGAGCATCCAGTGATAGGTACGATCAATATCCTTACCAATCCCGACAAAGTTCTATTTGATACTGGTGCAACTACTTCATTCATTTCTGAAGAATTCTGTGATAAATTCGGGAATAGAAGGGCAATGTTAGAAAACCCTATGACCGTAGTTACGACAGGGGGAAATGTGACTGTACGCCACATTAAACAAGATTAGGTTATTTCGATCTGTGGTTGTACATACTTTGCGGACCTTTATGTGATTACTTTGAAGGGAATTGCAGTAGTGCTGGGGATGGACTGGATGACTGAACATGTGGCTCAGATAAATTGTGAGGAGAAAACTGTCTCAATCAAAACTCCAAGTGGAGCAAGAATAGTTTATCAAGTAAATAGGCACAGTCATATCATGGTGGATCTTCAGTTGAACTCAATGAAGGAGGTCAAGTTGGAAGATATTCCTGTAGTAAATGAGTTTCAAGATGTTTTCCCAGCAGAGCTACCTGGAATGCCACCAAATCGGGAAATAGAGTTCACTATTGATCTAATTCCAGGTACATCACCAATAGATCAAGCACCATACAATATGGGACAAAAAGAATTAAAAGAACTCAAAGAGAAAATTGATGAGTTAGCTAGAAAAGGATTCATTCAGGAAAGTGTATCCCCATGGGAACACCCGTGATCTTTGTGGATAAAAGGAATGGTGGAAGAAGGATGTGTGGGGATTACCGAAATCTGAACAATGTTACCATAAAGAATAAGTATCCCTTACCAAGAATTCAAGATCTGTTTGATCAAGTGAAAGTAGCTGGAGTATTTTCTAAGATTGATCTAAGATCTAGATACCATCAGATAAAAATCAAACCAGAGGATGTTCCAAAGACAACATTTGTCTCAAGATATGGACACCATGAGTATCTGGTAGTACCATTTGGTTTGAACAATGCACCAGCAATATTCATGAATCTGATGAACAAAATCTTCATGCCATATTTGGATAAGTTTGTCATAGTCTTCATTGATGATATTCTGATTTATTCCAAGGATAAAGAAGAGCATGCAGATCATTTGAGAATAGCATTGCAGACCCTACGAGAACATAAACTTTATGCTAAGTTCAATAAGTGTGAATTCTGGCTAGATGAGGTAGAATTCCTTGGTCATGTGATCAGTAAAGATGGAATTGCTGTAAATCCATCCAAAGTTCAATCAGTACTAGAATGGACTGCACCAACCAATGTGAAACGAATTCGAGGTTTCTTGGGGATGGATGGTTATTATCGGAGATTTATTGAAGGTTTCTACAAAATAGCTGGACCAATGACTAAATTATTAAGGAATAATACCCCATTCAATTGGGATGAGAAGTGTGAAGCAAGTTTTTAGGAGTTGAAGACCAGGTTAACCATCGCTCCAATTCTAGCAGTTACAGAAACAGGGAAAGACTTTACAGTATACTGTGATGCATCTAAAGAAGGTCTGGGTTGTGTGTTAATGCAAGATGGGAAAGTGATTGATTATGGATCAAGACAACTTAAACCAGATGAAGTCAACTATCCAACTCATGATTTAGAGTTAGCAGCAGTAGTCTTTGCTCTGAAGGGATGGAGGCATTTTCTTTATGGAGCCAGATGTGAGTTACACACTGACCATAAAAGTCTCAAATATTTCTTTACCCAAAAGGAATTGAATATGAGACTAAATCATTGGTTGGAACTAATCAAAGATTATGATTTAACAATCAACTATACCAGGGGAAAAGAAAATGTTGTAGTAGATGCTTTAAGTCGTAAAAGTGCAGATATTTAGCCTAGCAATCGGGAGCTACCAAAAGAGTTACTGATGGACTTGGAAAGATTAGAACTTCAATTTATTAGAACAAGAACTCTTGGAAGATTAGCTACTATGCAGGTAGTTGCAGATCAGGATAATGATCTTAAGTATGAAATTTTTAGACATCAAGAAGAAGATCCTTTCATTGCTGAAGAAATTCGGAGGATATCTCAAGGGCAAACATCAGTTTTTCGCCTAGGAGATTATGAATCTTTATGGTTCCAAGATTGTCTTTGTGTTCCGGATGTGACTGAGATTCGTGAAGTCATACTCCAAGAAGCACATCAAACACCATATTTTATACATCCAGGAAGTACGAAGATGTACATGGATATGAAAGAACTATTTTGGTGGAATAACATGAAAAGAGATATTGCTAAGTATGTATCAGAAGGCCATACTTGCCAAAGGGTGAAGGCTGAACATCAAGGTCTAGCAGGACCATTGCAACCTTTGGAAATTCCTGAATGGAAATGGGAGAAAATTGGTATGGAATTCATCACAGGATTGCACATGACACCTAAACGGAAGGATATGATATGGGTAATTGTTGATAGACTCACTAAAAGTGCACATTTCATTCCAGTAAATCAAAAGGATAACGCCGAGAAGTTAGTGGAAGTTTACATCAAAGAAATAGTAAGTAAGCACGGAGTGCCCAAAAAGATTGTAACTGATAGGGGATTAGTGTTTACTTCAGCATTTTGGAAGCAATTACAAGAAGCACTTGGTTCAAAGTTAGATTTTAGCACATCTTATCATGCAGAGACAGGGGGTCAAACGGAAAGAACCAATCAAATAATGCAGGACATGTTAAGGGCTTGTGCATTAGATTTTGGTGGTTCGCGGGAAGATCATCTACCTTTGGCAGAATTTTCCTACAATAATAGCTATCAGAGTAGTCTGAAGGAAGCTCCATATCAGATTCTGTATGGAACAAAATGTAGATCACCATATGTTGGTATGAGCCTAGAAGTAGCAAAGAATTTGCGCCAAACTATATTAAAGAAAAACAAGATATCATTGATAAGATCAAGGATAGATTGAAAATAGCTCAAAGTAGGAAGAAAAGTTATGCCGATCAAAGTCGAAGATCATGGCATCCTGAAGTGGGAGATATAGTATATCTAAAAGTAAGTCCAACGAAAGGAGTTAAAAGGTTCAGAGTTAAAGGAAAGTTGAGTCCAAGATATATCGGGCCATTCAAGATACTGAGTCAGAACAGGACTATAGCTTATGCTTTAGAGTTACCCGCAAGATTGGCTTAAGTTCATAATGTTTTCCAAGTGTCACAACTCCGGAAATGTCTTAAAGTTACTGATGATGCAATCACACATCCACAGATAGAATTACAAGTAGACTTGACCTATGTTGAGAAACCCTATAAAATTTTGGAAGAAAACTGGAAAAGTTTGAGGAACAGGGCAATCAAATACTGCAAGGTACAGTGGGAACATCACCCCGAAAGGGAAGCCACCTGGGAGAAAGAAGATGATTTAAGAAAAGTCTATCCAGAAGTATTCAGGTACACTTCAACAAACTTCGGGACGAAGTTTAATTTAAGGGGGGAAGTCTGTAACATCCCAGCATTTAGGAACCAACGAAGGGTAGATTTAGAAATCTGTGCAATTGCATGCATTCATCTGTAAAAATGTGGGTAAATTTTCGCAAAATAAAAACTTAAAGTGATCAAAGTTTCTTTCACTCTTTAAGTTTAGGAATAGCCTTGGAGAATAATCGTCATAAACTTTGACATGATCTTTATGGATTAATGTGTTTTAGGGAAAGGAATTTGAATTCAAACTTGAGATTTGGATTTATATTTTTAAAAGATTAAGATTATGATTGAGTAATATTATTTAATCAAGAAATAATATTTAATAACTCAAACTTTAAATAATATAAAACAATCAAGCAAATGAACATTTATTTCATATATTTATTTAATGAATAAGTTACAGAATGTAACTTATGAAGTTGATAAAGAAACAATAAATAGTAACCATAAACTCTATGTAAGATTTAAAATTAAATAAATGAATATTTATTTCATCAATAAGTTACAAAGTGTAACTTACAAAATTAATAAAGAATCTTTACAAGAGTAAAATTACAAGAAGAGGAAAGTACATTATTAATTAACTAATACATCTTTATTACAAAAGAATAAAATAAAGCTTACAAAAGAATAAAATAAATATTACAAAGGAATTATTCTATCAAAAAGAAAACCTATTCTAATCTTGAATCTTCAAGTTTTGTACCTGTAAATCAAAGAATAAACACAAAGCAAGAAAATAAAGGGTTAAGATATTTTTACTCTCAGTAGTGACAGTGAGATGCACTGTTCCACTTTACATCATTGAGTAAATATTTATGGGAAAGTTTCACCAATATGAAAGAATTAAATCTTTCATAATCCATAAGCCACAAGTCAAATGATTTCAAGCAGTAACAGGGGCAAGTTTCACCAGGCAGACAAATGTAATCAGATAAAAAGGTAGATCATTCCCTGATCATATCCATAAGGATGCTGCAGGCACACATATAGCTTACACACCTAAATGCGTGGTGTGTGCTGTCAACACAGCCACTACTGTCCACACAAGCAAAACAACTCAAAACAGCCGTGGGAAAGCATCACAGCACCATTTCCTTGCACATACACATCAAGCATCAGCAGCCTAGTCACAGCCAAACCAAACCAAACCAACCACACACCATATCAACCCAGTACTCACCAAGATGGTGACATAAGGAGGGGGTGGATCAGGTGGATAGAAAGGACAAGGCCAAGATAACAGGAACCAGAAGGTGGATATCAAGCTCAAGGACAAGTTCCAGGAGCTGGAAGTAGTAGGAACAGCATCAGGAGAATAACCAGATCAGGCCAGCAACACCACCAGCAAGATCAGGCCACAAGATAAACTAGTTACAACCTCAACAACTCAACTATTGTGGTGAGTAGTATAAAACCATCACATGATTTATCTATCTAAGTTAGATAAGAATTCATGTGTTGCTTTATATTAAAATTCTTAGTATTCATCCAAGTGAAATGAATCCATCCTAGAATATTTTGAATACTAAAGTCATGGCCCTAAGAAAACCATACAAGTAACACCAGGATCCCAGTCCAACATCACTGATCCTAGATAAAAAAGCCAAATCTTATAATCTAATATAATCATAGTCAAGATTATGAATTCTGGGCACATCTGTTAAAAGAGTAGCACCCATAATCCATAAATCTTATGGATCCATGCAAAACCAGTAGCACACCAATAATTTTATCAAACAGAGTCCATAGTAAGTATCTGGTATCACTACTAGAATAGATCTACGAGGAACAACAATATAGGAACCTAGTTCCTAAGCCTCATACCAACATCATAGGCACTACTGTTTAAAGAAGAAGTTTCCAACTTATCTTTGGCCTTAATTCAATCTTAAGCATTAACAGAATCAAGCCAAGTAGTAGAACCTAGACCTATGTGCCATTTCAAGATGGTGTCACAAGAGTAGATTCTAAACCAAGCAGATTGAGTATCTATCTTGCATAAATAAACTAACAAGCAACTAATCATCATTTTCCTGGTATCAATCACCAGGAATCATTTCCAAGTTTATATGTATATATACAGAACATCATCAGAATAAAATCTCAATCTGGATATAACCATACAAGCCACAATTATAGATGAAGTGAACAATCACTAACAGAACTACTGTCAGTATCAATATTTTGACATTAGCAAGATCCCAAATCAACAGGATCCACAAGTAATAGTCTCACAGTAACAGTATCCACTAAACCATATCCAATTATCAATTGGAATCAGACCAATAAAGCCACTAGCACCATGAAAATTAACTATGGACAGTGATCCACATAAGTATCATACTCAAGGATCATCACTACCAGATCCAATTCACCATACATAACATCAATAGAGGGATGAACCCTAATCAGGATATGAACCCTAAATCAAGATATGAACACTAATCAGGGGTAGCCACTAGAAACACACAAGACAGGGTGGCATATACAGAGAGCACGAGAGGTAGGAAAGAGCAACTTACTAGAGGTTGTATGTAGAGGTCCCAACCTTTAATTAGGTAGAGATCCCTGTGTTTACAATGCTAGTACCTGGATCAATAGCTAGCATCCATAGTTAAGATGTAATATCAAGAAACAAAGGTCATAATACAACTTTATAACCAGGAATAAAATAATTCATTACATCTTACATAGCTCATTTGGCTATCTCATTACAATGCAGCAGAAATAACTATATAGCATGGAGTCCTTGATCTTCAAAGTGCCACAGGCAATCATGTTGGTTGTAGACTTGTAATCCTAATCAACACACTTCACTAACATCAAACAAACCTGCAACATAATAAGTTACAGCCACAAGGGTCAATACATTTGAATTGTATTGACAAGTGATACTATGATAGAATAGTGGTATCTATCATCTATATGCATTTGGATAAGTGGAGCTTAGGCTTTCTTTGCTCAAAATAGATTTTCCTTATCATTTGAAAACACTAAGTTTTTGTTTATCAAAATCACCCAAGGCATCAACCAATAGACATTGGTGATCCTTTAACCCTTGTTCAACCACAAGTTTTTAACTTAGAAATTGGGATGATGAGATTCTTGATAGCTTCCATGTCTTGATGCTCAAATTGTCCATTTCCGGGGACACGACTAAGTACTTAGATTCTTCCTTCTGCAGAGGTGGTGCACTTTCCCCACAAGACTTGATTTTCATCAAGACAAGACCTTTCAGAAGCCTTCCCTTAGACTAAAATGGACGCATTCCAAACCTATCACCCCTACCACCAACTGTCCATTTGGCTAAGTTATTGCAACCTATATGATCCAGGCAGAGCCCATAATGCCATGTGGCTGCACTAGAAGCTTCTTTACATTTGACATCTCAAATCTCTTTGTTCCTGGGTGGCATTCCACAAGTGAGATACACTAGGATAGTCCATAAATATGAGCCCTGTGTAACCATTCAACAAAAATCCATCCATGCAAGTCCCTTTCCACCCAGGTGATTCATTCACATAGTTGTTTTATTAAACAAAACACAAGTCATTTGACTTAGAAATATTTCATGGCATGAATATAATCCACCCTTGTTTTCTACTAGCTAAGCTAAGCATGATGGTAGTACGAATCTTAACTTAGGAAAATTCTACTAAGGTTTCATCTAATAGGATTTCCCATGGAATAGTTAACGCTTATAAAATTCCATGCAAGTCCTACTTAGAAATATCACTAATGCATAGTGAAAATAATGGGAAAAAATTATGAAGCACCACTTGCCTTTTTGGTAGAGAATATAAGTTCACTCCTTGATCTTGCAATAGTCACACTCTTCAAATTTCACTACAATTCAATCAATGCACAAATTCAATCTACCATTCAAGCAATTCATCACATAGAATAATAAAAACAAAGCAATGCATGCAAGCATGCCAAAGATTGTTTTATTTGGATAAGTGGTTTCTAATAGGTTATAAACATTTGAAAACACCTATTGGTCATTTATAAAAGTGGCAAAACCATTTGATATTAAGTTAGTGAAAAATGGCCATTTGAATCATTCTTGTTTTGTTAGAAATGATTTAAATCAAAGTAATAATTTATAGTGTTTGACAAATATATTTTTAAACACACATGTTAGTGTTCTAAGGTCAAGTGTTTAATATTAAAACCATTTGCAAAAGGTTTTACCTATAAACCATTTTTAAATCAAAGCAATATTTTATTTTGTTGGAAATGCCTTTAGACAAAGTAATAATTTTCTAGCGTTCACCAAATATATTTTTAAATCCTAAAACTTGGTGTTTAGGGTCAGAGATTTTAATTGAAATCATTTTCCAAAGGTTATACTCAAAAAGCATTTTTAAAACATAAACAACATTTTAATTTAACTAGGAATGCTTTTATTCAAAGATTTATTCTTTAGCTTCACAAAATACACTTTTAAATCTACAAGTTGGTTTCTATGTTTAGTAGGTTCAAAACAAACCGTTTACAAAAGATTTATCCCAAAAAAATTTTTAGAATAAATTTTATACACAAAATAAGCCTAAACAAGTTTCTGCAAAAACAACCAATTTTACAGAACCAATTCATTAAACAAAGTGCATGGTTGGAAAGTACTCCTTTTTCTGATATCATTGATACAAAATTTGTAAAATTTGGACATGTAGATTTAAAGTGATGGAATTTACAAATTCAAACATCTAATATACATGATTCTGTTTTTAAATCAAACTACAGGCCACACGTCACAACCTCATTGGCTAGTACCGCTTTGTGAGGATCGCGCTACGTGGAGCGTTGGATCTAATTAGATCTGTGCGGCTCATATGGATTCGTACCCCTTCGGGTTAGTTCTCATCTCGCGCATCCGATCTAGATCTAACGTCCCAAATCGAATAACCAAAAACGGGCGGCGCTGGCTGGCGGCGGAGCGGTCTGGCAGTGCTGTCACCGGTGATACAGGATGCGAGAGGTGGAGTGGGGAAGCTCACCGAGTTCGCCGTGGCGTGGGGATGCTCGACTTGTTCTTGGTTGGCGAAGGGGCGCTCAGGATTGTCAGGGATTCCTCGCCGGAGTTTGTATCTGCGTCGGGCTCCTCTGTTCGTTGTCGGAGACGAAGGTACGGGTCATGCCAAGACATACAAACCATGTAGTTAGATGCGTACGAGAAGGGAGAACACATGAGTAACAGTTGGAGGGAAGGGGGCGGTCAGATGCTACCAGGGGGTGTCGCTGAAGAGGAGGCAGATGGCGGCGGCTCTCGGTTGTCGTTGTTGCCGATGTTTCCGAGCGCACGCGAGCTAGCTAGAGCCACCGAAAGATGCAGGGGACGATGGGGATAAAGTTCATGTGCTCTGGGGGAAGTGGGGCTAGCGGTGGCTGGTGCTGTCAGAATTTGGGCGGAGGCTCATTGGAACAGAGGATGGTCTCGGGCAAAATCGGAGTGGCCTTGTGGCTATCTGGTGCGAGCGAGAGAGGGGAAAGAGAGAGGGAAGAGGGGCGTTTAAGAGGGCAAGGTCGCGAGGAAGAATTAGCGCGGCGTTATTGTGAATTCAAGTCGAGAAATCATCGCATGAACGGTAGCGAGAATTTGGGGAAAGAACTGGTCGCGGGGAAGACGATGACGAGGCAGTGCGGGGTCTGGTTGTTAGCGAGGCGAGAGGTTACGCGTGGGGTCGCTCGGTCAGTGGGTGAGTGGGTACGCTGCGCGGTGAGAAAACGATTCGCGATGGAAAAGTGAGGAGCTGCCGGGTGGGCTGGAAATGGGCCTGCTGGGCTAGGAGCTGGGTAGGGTTAGTGGGTTGGGTCTATTTCTATTTTTTTCTTCTGTTTTCTTTTTATTTTTTCATTTCTATTTTCTATTTTGATTTTATTCAAATGATATCAAACTCAAATTGAATTCAGATCTTTCCCAAATTTTTAGTATGTTTTTATACTATTTAACAATGTATTTTAAAGCCTATTTTAGAATAATTATTTTATTCATTTCTCGTTTATTATTTATTTATAATAGGCACTTGCCTTTATTTAAATAAGATTTAAATTATTTCAAACTCTTATTTGAATTCTAATTTTCACCAAACCTTTTTATTTAGGTTTTTATTTATTCCATAGTGCAAATAATTCACTTGAATTATTATTGAAAATATTTTAATATCATTTATCAATCATTTAAATTGGGCAATTGTCTTTATTCTAATAAAATCAAATATGTTTTTTTATTCCAGATAATTCTTTTAAGTTAATTAGATAACTTTTTAATCCGCTTTGGCAAATTCCAATTTACTATTTTATCATGATTTAATTAATCATTTCTCTTAGGGATTTTGTCTTTATTCAAATGAAATAGAATTTGGTTAAGGCCTATTGTTTTATTTGAATATTCCTTATCCCTTTATTTCATTTGGATTATCTTTTATTTCATTTACTTATGGATTTGGCCAAGATTTAATTTGTCTTTTAAATATTCCCTATTTAGTTATTTCTTTCTTTGTCTTATAAAATCCATATCTTTTTATTTATAGATCCAAAATTGGTGATTCTAATTTGTATAATTTTATTTAATATTTGTTTATCCTTTTAAATATCTTTAGGATTATTTTTATCACAATTTGGTATGGATTTTAGATAGGAGCTTTATTAGCTTTGGAAATTATTTTCTTTTATCTTATTAAATTCATAAGTTTTTATCCATGGTTCCAAATTAAATGAAACCAATTTCTATTGTTTTATAATATTTTTATTTATCCTTTTTGATCATTTATAAATGTTTGTTGACAAATTTTTATATGGATCAAATCCATAGTCTTAGAGAGATCTTGGAAATGATTTTCTTCCATTAGGGTTTTAGAGTTTTGATTTATTTTCCAAGTTTAAATTTTAAGACGTATTCATTGATGAATGCATTTCACTTGATTTGAATTTTGTTGGTTTTCGTTTTATTCAAAGTTTGTTCCAGATGGGTTTTAGTGTTTCCATTTGGAATCAAAAAGTTTCTTTTCACCCTAAATTTCAACAATTATTTATTTTTTTATTTATTTTTCACATTTCAAAATTTGGAAATTTTTGGGATGTGATAGGCTACCACCCTTAAAATAAATCTCGTCCCGAGATTTGGGAAAGCTAGAGGTTACAAGTTGGCTTCAAAACAACTAGGGTAATACCACACTTAAAAAGGTTTTCAACTAGATTACATCTTGGCTTACTTGGGATCTTGATGTATTCTTTGGACACTTGTTTGCATAATGGCCTAGCTCTTTGCATTTGTGTCACATCACTTGGCTATTATCCTTCTTCTTTGGTATCATTGCCTCTTGTTTATGTCCTTGGTTCTTCTTCTTTTCTGGGCAATCACTGGCATAGTGTCCCATCTCTTTGCAATTGTAACATTGCAACTGGCTTATGTCCTTCTTCTTCTTTTTGGGTCTCTCCAAAGCTAGGAGTTCTTCTAGTTCATGCTCTTCATATCTCACCTCAAAGGTGGGAAATCTTTCTCTCTTCTTGGGGAAATTACTAGAGATATGACCTTCTTCTCCACAAGAGTAGCAACACTTTGTGGTTACTTTGGGTATGGCTCTATGAGGCATGGTTCTGACTTTGCCTTCATCCTTCTTGGTAGAAGTTGTTCCCTTATGGAGGTTTCCAAACATTTGATGCATTCCATCTTGCTTCATTTGTTGGACTATAGGATAGATGGGGCATTGGATAGGGACATGATTATTTCCTTCACATAGGAAGCAATTCACTTTAGATGTGGGGCATTTATTAGTTGGATGTTTCTCTTCAAAATTAGGGCATTGGTGCACATGCTCCTTAGAAGTGTGATCCATGTCTCCAGAAATATTGCAAGCTTGAGTTCCTTCTATAATATCATCCTTGACATCATTGTTGTCACGATCTCCTTGGGAAGAGTTGCTTATCATGTTGATCATTTGATTGTTCACCCTTTGCAACAATTGGGATTGGGTTTCCAATTTTTTTTGCATGGTTGGGTCTAACTCATTGTTGTTGGCTAAGAACTGAGTTGTCACTTGATTCAAATAGGCTTGGGTTGCTAGAAGCATCTCTTGGTTGTTGTCACCATTCTTGATGTTGGTGTCTCTTGGGGAAGTCATCTGTTTGGGTTGTATTGGGATTAGAATAGGAAAAAGATTTCTAAGTAAGAAGTCTAATCACACACAACAATTCACACAAGAAATCACTCAAACAACAAGTTTCAGGCACATTTTTAGGCAACAAAATATTTTTAATACGCCACATAAGTTGGTGGGTTTGATCTAAACACTAGTATGGTGGTCCAACTATATGGTTTTCTTGAGATCATTCCATTCTTCTTAATTGATTCTTCATGAATGAGATCATGGCCTCCTTGGAAAAATTCTTGTGTCTTGGTTACAAAACTTCAAAGGTGATGGTGATTCCTTCTCAGTTGTGTTTCCTTAGTCTTCAAGTCTTGAGTAATATTTCTTGTCTCACTTGTAGTCCTTAGTGATATCCAAGTTGAAGTCCTTGGTGAAACTAAAGTTGAAGTCATTAGTGTTTTTGAAGTTGAAATCATTTGAGTTGGTGAAGTCCTTTGCTCATGTTGAAGTCTTTGCTCATGGTGAAGTCTTTGCTCATGGTGATGTCTTTGCTCATGTTGAGGTTTTTTCCATCTAGTTTGAAATAGAAGAGATGTATAATTCAAAAGCCAAAAGGTTGAGTAAAGAGTTTACAAGATTGTTTGTAAATAAGTTTTCAAACAAATACAACTCCTATTTTTCTAAGGGGTTTTGTCCATTCCTAGGGTTACAATCCTACAGGCAACACAGTGCTCTGATACCATCTATAGAGGTCCCAACCTTTAATAAGGTAGATATCCCTGTGTTTACAATGCTAGTCCCTGGATCAATAGCTAGCATCCATAGTTAAGATGTAATATCTAAAACAAAGGTCATAATACAACTTTATAACCAGGAATAAAATAATTCATTAAATCTTACATAGCTCATTTTGCTATCTCATTACAATGCAGCAGAAATATCTATATAGCATGGAGTCCTTCATCTTCAAAGTGCCACAAGCAATCATGTTGGTTGTAGACTTGTAATCCTAATCAACACACTTCACTAACATCAAACAAACCTGCAACATAATAAGTTACAGCCACAAGGGTCAATACATTTGAATTGTATTGGCAAGTGATACTATGTAGAATAGTGGTATTTATCATCTATATGCATTTGGCTAAGTGGATCTTAGGCTTGCTTTGCTCAAAATAGATTTTCCTTATCATTTGAAAACACTAAGTTTTTGTTTATCAAAATCACCCAAGGCATCAACCAATAGACATTGGTGATCCTTTAATGCTTGTTCAACCACAAGTTTAGTAATTGGGATGAGGAGATTCTTGATAGCTTCCATGTCTTGATGCTCAAATTGTCCATTTCTGGGGACACGGCTAAGTACTTAGATTTTTCTTCTTCAAAGGTGGTGCACTTTCCCCACAAGACTTGATTTTCATCAAGACAAGACCTTTCAGAAGCCTTTCCTTAGACCAAAATGGACGCGTTCCAAACCTATCACCCCCTACCACCAGCTGTCCATTTGGCTAAGTTATTGCAACCTATATGATCCAGGCAGAGCCCATAATGCCATGTGGCTGCACTAGAAGCTTCTTAACATTTGACATCTCAAATCTCTTTGTTCCTGGGTGGCATTCCACAAGTGAGATACACTAGGATAGTCCATAAATATGGGCCCTGTGTAACCACTCAACAAAAATCCATCCATGCAAGTCCCTTTCCACCCAGGTGATGCATTCACATAGTTGTTTTATTAAACAAAACACAAGTCATTTGACTTAGAAATATTTCATGGCATGAATATAATCCACCCTTTTTTATACTATATAATATATGGTAGTAGGAATCTTAACATAGGGAAATTCTACTAAGGTTTCATCTACAAGGATTTCCCATGGCATAGTTAACACTTAGAAAATTCCATGCAAGTCCTACTTAGATATATCACTAATGCATAGTGAAAATAATGGGAGAAAATTATGAAGCACCACTTTCCTTTTTGGTAGAGAATATAAGTTCACTCCTTGATCTTGCAATAGTCACACTCTTCAAATTTCACTACAATTCAATCAAGGAACAAATTCAATCTACCATTCAAGGAATTCATCACATAGAATAATAAAAACAAAGCTATGTATGCAAGCATGCCAAAGATTGTTTTATTTGGATAAGTGGTTTCTAATAGGTTATAAACATTTTAAAACACCTATTGGTCATTTATAAAAGTGGTAAAACCATTTGATATTAAGTTAGTGAAAAATGGCCATTTGAATCATTCTTGTTTTGTTAGAAATGATTTAAATCAAAGTAATAATTTCTAGTGTTTGAAAAATATATTTTTAAACACACATGTTAGTGTTCTAAGGTCAAGTGTTTAATATTAAATCATTTGCAAAAGGTTTTACCTATAAACCATTTTTATATCAAAGCATTATTTTATTTTGTTGGAAATGCCTTTAAACAAAGTAATAATTTTCTAGGGTTCACCAAATATATTTTTAAATCCTAAAACTTGGTGTTTAGGGTCAGAGAGTTTAATTGAAATCATTTTCCAAAGGTTTTACTCAAAAATCATTTTTAAAACATAAACAACATTTTTATTTAACTAGGAATGCTTTTATTCAAAGATTTATTATTTAGCTTCAAAACATACACTTTTAAATCTACAAGTTGGTTTCTATGGTCAGTAGGTTCAAAACAAACCATTTACAAAATATTTTATCCTAAAACATTTTTAGAATAAATTTTATACACAAAATAAGCCTAAACAAGTTTCTGCAAAAACAAAGTGCATGGTTGGAAAGTACTCCTTTTTCTGATTCCATTGATATAAAATTTGTAAATTTTGAACATGTAGATTTAAAGTTATGGAATTTACAAATTCAAACATCTAATAGACATGATTCTGTTTTTAAACCAAACTACAGGCCACGCGTCACAACCTCATTGGCTGGTACCGGTTTGTGAGGATCGCTCTACATGGAACGTTGGATCTAATTAGATCTGTGCGGCTCAGATGGATTCGTACCCCTTCGGGTTAGTTCTAATCTCACGCATCCGATCTAGATCTAATGGCCCAAATCGAATAACCAATAACGAGCGGCGCTGGCTGGCGGCGGAGCGGTCTGGCAATGGTGTCGCCGGCGATACAGGAAGCGAGAGGTGGAGTTGGGAAGCTCACCGAGTTCGCCGTGGCGTGGGGATGCTCTACGTGTGCTTGGTTGGCGAAGGGGCGCTCGGGGTTGTCAGGGATTCCTCGCCGGAGTTGGTGTCTGCGTCGGGCTCCTCTATTCGTTGTCAGAGACGAAGGTACGGGTCACACCAAGACAAACAAACCATGTAATTAGATGCGTACGAGAAGGGCGAACACGTGAGTAATAGTTGGAGGGAAGGGGGCGGTCAGATGCTACCAGGGGGTGTCGCCGGAGTGGAGGCAGACGGCAGTGGCTCTCGGTTGTTAGTGTTGCCGATGTTTCCGAGAGCGCGCGAGCTTTCTAGAGACACTGGAAGATGGAGGGGATGATGGGGATCACGCTCCTGTTCTCTGGGGGCAGTGGGGCTGGCGGTGGCTGGTGCTGCCGAAATTTGGGCCGCGGCTCATCGGAGCAGAGGATGGTCTCGGGCAAAATCGGGGAGACCTGGTGGCGATCTGGTGCGAGCGAGAGAGGGGAAAGAGAGAGGGGAGAGGGGCGTTTAATAGGGCAAGGTCGCAGGGCAGAATTAGCACGACATTATTGCGAATTCAAGTCGAGAAATCAACGCATGAACGGTAGCAAGAATTTAGGGAAAGAACTGGTCGCGGGGAAGACGATGACAAGGCAGTGTGGGGTCTGGTTGTCAGCGAGGCGAGAGGTTACGTGTGGGGTCGCTCGGTCAGTGGGCGAGTGGGTACGCTGCGCGGTGAGAAAACGATTCGCGATGGAAAAGTGAGGAGCTGCCGGGTGGGCTGGAAATGGGCCTGCTGGGCTGGGAGCTGGGTAGGGTTAGTGGGTTGGGTATGTTTCTATTTTTTCTGTTTTCTTTTTATTTTTCCATTTCTATTTTCTATTTTGATTTTATTCAAATGATTTCAAACTCAAATTGAATTCAGATCTTTCCCAAAATTTTAGTATGTTTTTATACTCTTTAACAATGTATTTTAAAGTCTATTTTAGAATAATTATTTTATTAATTTATTATTTATTTATAATAGGCACTTGCCTTTATTTAAATAAGATTTAAATTATTTCAAACTCTTATTTGAATTCTAATTTTCACCAAACCTTTTTATTTAGGTTTTTATTTATTCCATAGTGCAAATAATTCACTTGAATTATTATTTAAAATATTTTAATATGATTTATCAATCATTTAAATTGGGAAATTGTCTTTATTCTAATAAAATCAAATATGGTTTTTTATTCCATATAAATTTTATTCAAATAGTTCTTTTAAGTTAATTAGATAACTTTTTAATCCACTTTGGCAAATTCCAATTTACTATTTTCTCATGATTTAATTAATCATTTCTATTAGGGATTTTGTCTTTATTTCATTTGGATTATCTTTTATTTCATTTACTTATGGATTTGTCCAAGATTTAATTTGGCTTTTAAATATTCCCTATTTATTTCTTTCTTTTTCTTATAAAATCCATATCTTTTTATTTATAGATCCAAAATTGGTGATTCCAATTTGTATAATTTTATTTAATATTTGTTTATCCTTATAAATCTCTTTAGGATTAATTTTCTCATAATTTGGTATGGATTTTAGATAGGAGCTTAGCTTTGGAAATTATTTCCTTTCATCTTATTAAATTCATAAGTTTTTATCCATGGTTCCAAATTAAATGAAACCAATTTTGATGGTTTTATAATATTTTTATTTATACTTTTTGATCATTTATAAATGTTTGTTAAAAAATTTTTATATGGAACAAATCCATAGTCTTAGAGAGATCTTGGAAATGATTTTCTTCCATTAGGGTTTTAGAGTTTTGATTTCTTTTCCAAGTTTAAATTTTAAGATACATTCATTGATGAATGAATTTCACTTGATTCGAATTTTGTTGGTTTCCCTTTTATTCAAAGTTTGTTCAAGATGGGTTTTAATGTTTCCATTTGGAATCAAAAAGTTTCTTTTTACCCTAAATTTCAACAATTATTTATTTTGTTTATTTATTTTTCACATTTCAAAATTTGGAAAATTTTGGGATGTGACATTGTAGCAGTGGTCGAGAAGAGGAAGAAGGACTCGATGAGCATGAAGGCACGGGGAGCACCCCAAGGGGCGCTGTAACCCGCACCGAGCCGAGGCGGCAATCACAGCGACGCTTGAGAGCGAGCAGCACCACCCCAACAACCTCTAAGCACCACCACAGCACCACGGGCACGACAACACCAGCACCATCCTAAACCCTAGGGTTCGAGACGGAGCCGGTCTAGCCACAAGAGGGCCCCAAGTCCAAATCGAGATGGACTAGAAGGAGGAGCGGGGTCAACAACCACACCATGCATCACGGCGGCGGTCGGGGAGGACCACGGCCGCGTGAATCGGCCGGCGGTGGTATCGGCGACCACGGGTCGAGGAAGAAGTTGAAAGGGGGAACTAGAGAGAAGGACAGGGGGTGTGGGATGAGAGGTCCAACCCTTCGGGGAGCCTTTTTCGTTCCGACCACTTGGGTCAAAACGGCCCAACAAGCCCAACAAGGCCAGCCCAACAACCTAAAGAAAGTTTTAATCATTAAGAAAAGACTAAAATACCCCTGAACTTAAATAAATTCTAGAAAATAAACTAAAAAATCTAAAAATTATAAATAAAATATTTTTGGATTCACTATAATCCAATCTATCTAAGTAAATTAAGAAATAAATATTTATGCATATAATTTTTATCAAGAATTTTATAATATATATATTCCTTATGGAATTTTATAAAATTAAAGAAAGATGATAAAAATAAATAAAAATCAATTTTATGATATATTAATATTGTAGTATTTTAGAAATATACTAAATAAATATTTAATATCATTATTGTATTTAAATGATAATTCTTAAAGGAATTATTAAATAAATAAAATTCAAATAAAATGAAATAAAATAAAAGAATACAATATTCAATAAATATTAATAATTAATATTTATAAATTCTTTACTACTAAAAAGAATTTTTGTAATTTAAATAATGGGGAGAACACACACAAAAATAAATAATGCATTACATTACTTTGCATAATCATTTTGCTTCTTTAAATATTGTCCTTACCGGGCAATAATGATGTTTTGTAGACATAGAAGCTCAAGGTCCAGTGCAAGCATCCGACTTCACTACCTTGCAATCACAAGGCAAGTTCATCACTTGCTCATGTCCTTTGAAGAGTCTTTATCAAAGTATTTACAAATTGTGTGTTATCATCTATATTCCAGAGAAAGAAAATATTATTTTCTCAAAATAAATAAAACTTAGGTATTATCCTAAGTTATGATATAATGGAGCAATAGAACTTAGGTTTCTATCTGCAACAATGATGAGCAACTAGGGATTAATAACCCATGACATTAGTGATTCTAGTGCCGAATATTACGCGTTAACCATGAGATTTGGAATGGGACGGGGAAGTTAGATGTATCCTTTTCCTCTCGTATGGAGGCAAGATGACCATAATGTGACGTTGTGATTCCTTGTGCGGATCCAACATATGGGTGGGCACCCTTACGCCCCACTTTTTTGGTGTCTAGATTATCTATGAATGGTGTTTAGGGGTATAGTCCATTTAAAGTGAACTTGTCCGGGCACCACCAGGTCATAGAGTCTTCAGGAACTCATCAGGGTTTTAGCCTGCCCGAAAGGGGGCTTAACGGAGGCGAGCCGGCCCCGAAGGATCGTGCTGACATATGAGGTCGCGGAGAGGGCTGTGGTTGGCTTGGACTAACTACTGGGCCCCACATCATGGAATTGTGGACGGGAAAGTACGCCTGGTTGTGCAACAAGGAAGTTGATCTCTCATGGGTAAAGTAATGCACCTCTGCAGAGTGTAAGAACTGTAACTTATTACTCCCTATTCCAGGAAGGAGCTAGGAATGTGGTAGGAAAGGAACTCCATGAAAGTTCTAGTCAACCTGTGAAGGCTGATGGTCATAGATTTTCATAATAAAATCAATCTTTGAAGAAAGATTTACAAAAACTGCATAGTGCCAAAGACATATAGTCCGAGGTGGAAGATAGAGCATCAAACTTCCCACTTTGCATATAATGAACTTATTGGGTAACGCTATTACTAACCCTTTCCTTTGATCCCTTGCTTGGACTCTAAGGATCCTGAAGATACTCCAATGTATGCAACTGAGAGCCAAGAGGAGGTCTTCTATGAAGAGCCCAATTTGTATGGAGCCGTAGAAGGGGAGGACTATGATATCGTCTACGGAGGAGAGTACCAAGAGTCAAAATAATTACTATAGTTCTAGGAGCCACTTGAGCCGAGCAACATGAAAAATATATAGCAATAAGTTGTTGAGCTCAATTTGGAGTTTAAGTTTTCACTTTGAAACTTCTGCTAAAACACTTATATTTTGGTTTGTAAGTTGAATCTTTTGGAAGTCTTGAACTTCTCGTATTGTAATAATAATTATGTGTGTATGTTTGTAATATGGACCCGCAATGTTTCTGTTGTACCACTCTAAGGGATGTGATATTTACGGAACGATGTTCTGTGGATGTCATGTCAATGACTATAGTTTACTACACATGTAGTGGTATGCTGGGTCACCGCACCAGCCCAGGTGGGCGCGTCACCCATGCCTATTTCCTCCTTGGCTGTCCGATCGCCTCGATTCTTTCGCCCAGGGAGTTCTCTTGACCTAAAAATCCCTATATTAAGGACCCCCGGGGATTCCTCGAGACAGAGCACACGAGAGACGAAAACACCACCAATTAGAGTCATATCCAGTGAAGATTGGAGGGGGAAACTCCACCGGAGCCACCTTCGGGGAGATCTCCGGCCTCTCCAACATCTCCAGCATCATCACCATGATGAAGAGGGAGTAGTCCACCTCTAGGCTATGGGTTGAAGTAGATTGATCTATTTCTCTCTCGTTCTTCATAGATCTAGTACCATATGAGCTGCCCTACATGATTATGTTCATATTTGTAATTCCTATGTGGTGGATCTTTGTTCTATGATTTGATATTTGATATTGGAATCTATTTTGTGTAAGATGTTTTGATAGATGCATATCATGCACCCAGTTCTTAATTACTTGTTTTAATCCAACTTGTATGCAAGAACTTTTATGGGGAGAAGTGTGTGTTATTAGATGGAGTAGCATGGTGGTAGAGATTGAATTGTGACACATAATATTCAAGATCTATTAGCATAATGAGATCAGGGGACCCTCGCATTGCACCGTAGAGCGTGGGTCGGGATCGACCGGTAAACAACTCAGCAGACGAGTGTCCTGGACGATGAAGACGTCGACCACATACGATCATCGTGTGCTCGGCACAGGTACAGTTTTGATATGATGAGATACTAAGTATCAACTGTGGTGTAGGTACCTATGGGCAAGACAGGCTCTAGAAGACGGTCTTCGGTCTGCCAGCCAGGAGTAGACAAGTACGAAAAGACAATGGCATAGGCGAGGCGGTCGAGCCTCTCCTTCCGGGGGCTGCAACGGAAGGAGCGAAAGGGCCCGATCAAGGGCAGCGAGGCTAAGGAGTGGCCTCGACCGCGCCCCGGAAGGACTACATGAGAACTTCTCCTAGGTCAGGCATGGCACGGGAGCCAAAGTCAACTGAGCCTAAAAATGCGCGTCAGGCTCAGCCTTGGGAACTGGCGACACGCCAGATCTGCCAAACATCATCATGACACTATAGCCCGCTATTGCGCGTCACCGACAGGAGTGACAGCTCGGAGCCTGAGCTGTCACCCCGCCATCAAGCACACTTGTGCATCGCACATGGCCATCCATTGTCCATAGGCGATGCCCGTCTTCCTAGAGACTACGAGGCACACCACGATTGTGCCCAGTAATGCCCTTGGCTGTGTCCCGCGCTGGCCTATGTGGTGACCCCTCGGACTATAAAAGGAGGCACTTGGCCCTTTAGAAAGGCTGGACAGGAGAAGTGTGAGAGGAGAGTTTGTACAGGAGAGTTTTTAGGGATCATAAGTTCTCACAGAGGAGAAGACCCTCATCCACGCCAGAGAGAAGGAAGAAAGGACATTAAAAGAGTGAGAAGAGAAAGAAAGAGGAATCCTGGGGAGTGTAGAAGTTAAGCTAGAAAGCGGCTCCCCGGCACGAGATAGATCACCATCTTGTACGTTGATCCACCCCAGATAATCCATCAAAGCAGGACATAGGGTTGTTAGCTGAAGTGCATCCTGAACCTGGGTAAAAAATGTTCCTGTGTGCTTTGTGTGTGCTATGTGCTCGAATCAACATGTTCCTTTGTTGTCATTGAGGTCAAAAATGCCTTCGTGTCCACTACCGAACAAATAGGGGGTGTCTTGCATCCTCGATATCCACGTTTGCAAGACACGACATCTGGCGCGCCAGGTAGGGGGCACTTGCGTTTTTGGCTTTAGCAATCAGCTTCAGCATCGACCACCCTATGAGCTTCGTCATCATCATGTTCTTCACCGACATCGACCGCGTCATCACCAGCCATGACAACAAGTTAAGGTGCTAGCGCCAGGATTAGTCCTGCCACGGTCGACTCGCCCGCTGCACAAAGTTGCTCCCATGCGCTTCCTACGACGCCATGTTTGGCATCGAGAACAACTTCCACTACGAGCCAATCTGGTTCGAGGTGGTCAACCTCTCCAGCGCCTACCACGCCATACTAGGGCGCCCGACTCTCACCAAGTTCATGGATGTTCCGCATTACGCGTACCTCAAGATGAAGTTGCCATGTCCAAAAGGAGTGATCACCATCGACGGTTGCTACAAGCGATCGATTAAATGCGCCACAAACGTCTCCAAGCTAGACGAGGCCATGATCATCACAGAAGAGAAGTGTGTCATAATGTATAACGCGACAGCTTTGTAGGAGGATATGCTGGCTGGAGAGCCCAAGCCGGCTGGCGAGTCACAGTTCAAGCCGTCCAAGGGCAAAAACAAGATCCTCCTGAACAAGGAGGACCCAAGCAAGTTCTTCCTGGTCGAAGATGGCTGTCACATCCCAAGATTTTACCAAATCTTGTAATGTGAAAATAAATGAATGAAATAAAACTTTGTTTGATTTTTAGGGCCAGAAGAAACTTTTTGAATTCAAATGGAACTTCAAACCTATTTAAATTAAATAAATCCTAAAGGTATTTAAAAAGATAAACATCTAATAAAAGGAAAAATAAAAACATTTGGAAATGCTATTTTGAAACTTTTAAATGAAAAGATTTGTTTTCAAATGAAATAGAAGTTTTATAAATAAATATTATTTTATAAAGCCAAATTAAACCTTGGCCAAGTTTTGGAATTAAAACATTTTGTTTTGAATTTAAATAGCAAAGGTTTAATTAAATAAATTAATAAGGATTTAATATCCAATTTTATTTAAATAAAAGGTTTTACCATTTTAATTAAAACATCAAAACTTATTAAATTATTTTAAATAAGTTTTCGAAGTATTTTATTTTCTTAATTAAAACCTACTGAAATGTTTTGGTTTTATTTTAGATTTCAAAGTAAATATTTTGATAAAACAAATCCTATTTGATTTAATAACTAAGGACCATTTTATTTAATTATTAAATGGATCCTAAAATAAAGATGTTATTTTGTTTTAAACAAGTTTTCCAAATACCTTTTATTTCCAAATAAAACCTACTAATTTGGTTTTGAAAATATTTGGATTTCAAATGGAAATTTTATTAATTAAATCAAACCTTATTTTATTAAATAACTAAAGATCCATTTTATTTAATTAATGAATGGATCCTAAAATGAGTAAAAATATTATTTTATTATGGAATTTTGGATTATGCTACTGAACAGAACCAAGTTCAAAAGTTGTGAAGTGTGGTGTTTGTTTGAATTGATTTGGTTGACTGGATTGTTTGTTTGAAATTCAAATCAGTAAATAGAAATGGAAAAAGATAAATCAAACAGACAGAAAAAAAATGAAATGGACCTGACCCAACTGAGACAGCCCAATAAGCCCACTCGCAGCCCACCTCCTTTTATTCCCCGAACCGTTTTTCTTCACCGCAGAAGCAACCCGCTAAGTCACTGATCGGTGGACCTCCCCCTCACTCTTTTTCCCCTGACGCAACGGCCCCACTTCGCTAGCCATCGTCCTCACCGCAACAACCAATTCTTCCTCGTTCTGCCGTTGATTTCTCCGGCTTAATTCGTCATAACGCTGCATTTATTCCTCGCAGTGATCAAGCCCATTTAATCGCCCTGACATCCTCTCCGTTTCCCCTTTGTATCCTCCCCCAAGCACGCCCCCAGGCCGCCCCAATTTCTTCCCGAACAGCTCTGTCTCCGACGACCCTCCTCGCTGATTCTGGCCAGCACACGCCCCCTCCTGCCTCCTCGAGCACGCAGCTGTGATCAGCATCCCCCAGCAGACCTCTCTGCAGTCGCATCTCACTCGCGCGCGCCCCTGAGCATCGGCAACGACAACCTCCAGCACCGCCGCCGTCTGGCTCTTCTCCGACGACGCCCACATGTTGTATCCGACCGCCCCTCCCCTTCTCTTTCACGCACGGGTCACCGCCTCGACCTTGCGCAGCTAACGTTTCCTCTGCTTGACTCCGCGTGATCTGTAGCGTCGCCTCCGAGCACAACCCGGACCACCTGACTCCGTTCTCAACTCCGGCGAGAGATTGCCGACCCGTCTGTGTGCCCCTTGCCCCGACGACCACACGTCGAGCTTCCTCAGGTCTTTGCGAACGTGGTGAGCCCCTTTCCCTCCTCCCTCGCTTCCTATTTCACCGGCGCTGCCACCGTCTGGTCGCTCCGCCTCCAGCAGCCGCCGCAGCGCCGCTCGTTTAAGGTCGAGCACCCCACAGCCGTCCGATCCCGATCTTATGGATAGGATAGAATGACTTAACCACGAAGGGGTATGTGTTCTGGGCCATGCGATCTGTTTAGATCCAACGGTCTGCAGCGTGATCCACACCGAACCGGTACCGGCGAATTAAAACGTGACACGTGGCTCAGACCTCGTTTTGAAAACAGAAACTTTTGCTTTGATAGCAACTCATTTGGTTAAAAACATAAAGTTTTGCTTTGATAAAATAATTTTCACCACATAAAATAATGATTGGATTTAAAAATGGTTTATGGACCAAAACCCTTTTGCACATGAATTTGTCACTTTGGAAAATGACCACTTTTTACTTTACAAAGTTTAGAAGCCTAGTGGAGACCACCTTTGCAATTAGAACCATCTTTTGCATGCTTGCATGCATTACTTTGACTTTGTGATTTTATGTGTTGTTTTTGCTTGATTGGTAGATTAAATTTGTGCCTTGCTTGATTGATTTGTAGTGACTTGAAGAGTGTGATTGTTGCAAGGACAAGGAGTGAACCCATACTCTACCAAAAAGGCAAGTGATGCTTCATACTTTTTGTCCCATTACTTTCACTATGCACTAGTGATTTTCTCTAAGTAAAACTTGCACGGAATTTTGCTAAGTATGAACCTTGCTATAGGAAAACCTAGTAGATGAATCCTTAGTAGGATTTTCCTAAGTTAAGATTCCTACTACTATCAAGCTTAGCCTAGCTAATAGAAAACATGGGTGGAAAATATATTCACACTATGGAAAGGACTTATGTTTTTGTTTAATAAAACCACTAAGTCAATGAATCCCCTGGGTGGAATGGAAGGATTGGTTTATGTTGAGTGGTTACACAAGGCCATGGACTTGGCTTGTGTATCTCACTTGTGGATGGCCACCCAGGAACAAAGAGATTTGAGATGTCAAATGTTGAGAAACTTCAAGTGCAACCACTTGGCAATATGGGCTCTGCCATGATCATATAGGTTGCAAGAACTTAGCCATATGGACAGTGGGTGGTAGTGTTTGATAGGTTGGAGCGCGTCCATTTTGGCCTAAGGGAAGGCTTCTGAAAGATCTTGTCTTGGGAAACCAAGTCTTGTGGGGAAAGTGCACCACCTCTGCAGAGTGTAAAATCTAAGTACTTAGCCATGTCCCTGGTAAAGGACAATTTGAGCATCAAGACATGGAAGCAATCAAGAATCTCATCATTCAAATTTCTAAGTTAAAATCTTGTGGTTTGAACAAGGGTTGTTTGAAATCTTCAATCTTTGATTGAGAGATGCCTTTGTTATAGGATCTTCAATCTTTGATTGAGAAAAATGATTTTGTCAAAACAAAAACTTAGTATTTTCAAATGTTAAGGAAAAAATCTATTTTGAGCAATGCAAGCCTCAACTCCACTTAGACAAATGCATATAGATGATAGACTCCACTATACTACCATAGTATCACTTGCCAATACAATTCAAACGTATTGACCCTTGTGGCTGTAATTTGTAATGTTGCAGATTTGATTGATTTTTGTGAAGAATGCTTGATTAGGATTACAAAGTCTACAACCAACATTTGCTTGTGGCACTTTGAAGATGAAGGACCCATGATTTTAGTTATTCCTCTGCAATGTAATGTAATAGCCAAATGAGCTATGTTTGATGTAATAAACTTATGTTATTCCTGGTTATAAAGTTATATTATGACCTTTGTTTCTAGATATTACATCTTAACTGTGGATGCTAGCTATTGATCCAGGGACTAGCATTGCAAACACAGGGGGCTCTATCTTATTAAAGATTGGAACCTCTACAGATGGTATCAGAGCATTGTGTTGCCTGTAGGATTTGTAAACCTAGGATTGGACAAAAACCCTTAGAAAAATAGGAGTTGTTTTGTTCCAAAACTTATTTACAAAAACACTTGTAAACTCTTTCCTCCACCATTTTGGTTTCAACTCTACACCTCTTCTATTTCAACTTGATGGAAAAACCTACCCCATGACCAAAGACTTCACCATGTGCAAAGGACTTCTTCAACTTTTTCAACTCTAATGACTTCAACATCTTCAGCATATTCACCAAGGATTTCCAACTTGGATACCACTAAGGACTACAAGTGAAACAAGGAAATCTTGCTCAAGATTTAGAGACTGAGGGAATGCAAAAGTTAGAAGGAACCTACATCATTGAAGTCTTGTGACCAAGGAATTTTTCCCAAGGAAACCCTAATCTCATACAAGAAGAATCATGAAGGAAGGAAAGATCACAAGAGAACCATATAGATGGACCACCATATTTTAGTTAAGGCAAAACCACCAACTTATGTGGTGTAACAAAAATATTTTTGTTGCCTAAGTATGTGCTTGAACTTGTGTTTGAGTGAAATGTTTTGGTTTGTGATTGCATGCACATTGTTTGTGTGAATTTTGATGTGTGTGATTAGAAATATTTCCTTAGAAATATTTTACCTATTCTAATCTCCCTTCAAACCCAAACAGATGACTACTCCAAGAGACTCCAACATCAAGGTTGATGATAACAACAACAACCAAGAGGATAACATGAGAGAACTTATAGCAACCCAAAACCAGTTGAGCCAAGAGACAACTCAGCTTTTAGCCAACAACAATGGATTAGACCCAGCCATACAAAGGATTTTGAAACTTCAATCCCAAATGTTGCAAGGATTGATTACTCAAATGATCAACATGAGAGAAAACTTTTTCCGAAGAGCTAATGACAACAAGGATGACAAAGATGCTAATCTAGAAGGAACCCAAGCTAGCAATATTTTTAGAGACAAGGATCATGCATCCAAGGAACATGAAGATCAATGCCCCAAGAAGAGAGAAAGATCTCCCACCTATGAAGAACATGAACTAGAAGAACACCTAGCTTTGGAGAGACCCAAAAAGAAGAAGAAGGACATAAGCCAGTTGTAGTGTTACAATTGCAAAGAGATGGGACACTATGCCAATGAATGCCCAGAAAAGGAGAAGAGCCAAGAAGACAAACAAAGGCTAGTGAAACCCAAGATGAGGAAGGATATTAGCCAAGTGATGTGCAAACACTGCAAGGAGTTAGGACATTATGCATCATACTGTCCAGAGAAGCCACCTCAAGACCTCAAACTTATAACATGTTTCAAATGCAAGGAACTAGGCCACTATGCAAACAATTGTCCAGAAAGGATGAAGAACAAGTTAAACAAGTCTATGAAGGATCTCAACCTTGGCCCATGAGTCAAGTGTGGAAACAAAAGACACCTGCAAATGATTGCCTAGAGAAATTTTTCCCAGGATCCCAAGAAGGACAATATGTAATTTTTGTTTGAAAATTTTTAAGGGTGGTAGTACCCTAGTTGTTTTGAACCTGCTTGTAAACCTAGCCTCCCCAAATCTCGGGACGAGATTTATTTTAAGGGTGGTAGCCTCTCACATCCCAAGATTTTACCAAATCTTGTAATGTGAAAATAAATGAATGAAATAAAACTTTGTTTGATTTTCAGGGCCAGAAGAAACTTTTGGAATTCAAATGGAACTTCAAACCTATTTGAATTAAATAAATCCTAAAGGGATTTAAAAAGATAAACATATAATAAAAGGAAAAATAAAAACATTTGGAAATGCTATTTTGAAACTTTTAAATGAAAAGATTTGATTTTCAAATGAAATAGAAGTTTTATAAATAAAGATTATTTTATAAAGCCAAATTAAACCTTGGCCAAGTTTTGGAATTAAAACATTTCGTTTTGAATTAAAATAGCAAAGGTTTAATTAAATAAATTAATAAGGATTTAATATCCAATTTTATTTAAATAAAAGGTTTTACCATTTTAATTAAAACATCAAAACTTATTAAATTATTTTAAATAAGTTTTCTAAGTATTTTATTTTCTTAATTAAAACCTACTGAAATTTTTTGGTTTTATTTTAGATTTCGAAGTAAATATTTTGATAAAACAAATCCTATTTGATTTAATAACTAAGGACCATTTTATTTAATTATTAAATGGATCCTAAAATAAAGATGTTATTTTGTTTTAAACAAGTTTTCCAAATACCTTTTATTTCCAAATAAAACCTATTGATTTGGTTTTGAAAATATTTGGATTTCAAATGGAAATTTTATTAATTAAATCAAACCCTAATTTATTAAATAACTAAAGATCCATTTTATTTAATTAATGAATGGATCCTAAAATGAGTAAAAATATTATTTTATTATGGAATTTTGGATTATGCTACTGAACAGAACCAAGTTCAAAAGTTGTGAAGTGTGGTGTTTGTTTGAATTGATTTGGTTGACTGGATTGTTTGTTTGAAATTCAAATCAGTAAATAGAAATGGAAAAAGATAAATCAAACAGATAGAAAAAAATATGAAATGGACCTGACCCAACTGAGACAACCCAATAAGCAATAAGCCCACCGCCTCTTATTCCCCGAACCGTTTTTCTTCACCGCAGAAGCAACCCGCTAAGTCACTGACCGGTGTACCTCCCCCTCACTCTTTTTCCCACTGACCCAACGGCCCCACTTCGCGAGCCATCGTCCTCACCGCAGCGACCAGTTCTTCCTCGTTCTGCCGTTGATTTCTCCGGCTTAATTCATCATAACGCCGCGTTTATTCCTCGCAGTGATCAAGCCCATTTAATCGCCCTAACATCCTCTCCGTTTCCCCTCTGTCTCCTCCCCCAAGCACGCCCCCAGGCCGCCCCAATTTCTTCCCGAACAGCTCTGTCTCCGACGACCCTCCTCGCTGATTCCGGCCAGCACACGCTCCCTCCTGCCTCCTCGAGCACACAGTTGTGATCAGCATCCCACAGCGGACCTCTCTGCAGTCGCAGCTCACTCGCGCGCGCCCCTGAGCATCGGCAATGACAACCTCCAACACCGCCGCCGTCTGGCTCTTCTCCGACGACGCCCACAGGTTGTATCCGACCGCCCCTCCCCTTATCTTTCACGCACGCGTCACCGCCTCGACCTTGCGCAGCTAACCTTGCCTCTGCTTGCCTCCGTGTGATCTGTAGCGTCGCCTCCGACCACAACCCGGACCACCTGACGCCGTTCTCAACTCTGGCGAGAGATTGTCGACCCGTCTGTGCGCCCCTTGCCCCGACGACCACACGTCGAGCTTCCTCAAGTCTTTGCGAACATGGTGAGCCCCTTTCCCTCCTCCCTCGCTTCCTATTTCACAGGCGCCGCCACCGTCTGGTCACTCCGCCGCCAACAGCCGCCGCAGCGCCGCTCGTTTAAGGTCGAGCACCCCACAGCCGTCTGATCCCGATCTGATGGGTAGGATAGAATGACTTAACCACGAAGGGGGTACGTGTTCTGGGCCATGCGATCTGCTTAGATCCAACGGTCTGCAGCGTGATCCACACCGAACCGGTACCGGCGAATTAAAACATGACACGTGGCTCAGACCTCGTTTTAAAAACAGAAACTTTTCTATTAGAAGTGCAATCTTGTAAAATCTATAAATTTCAAACCACACGTCCAAATTTTGCAAAATTTATATAAATGGATTCAGTGGAACAAGACCTAGCCAACCATGCCCTTAGTTTAGCAAATAGTATCTGTTAGCTTGTTTGAATTTGCAGAAACTTTTGTATGCTTGTTAAGAATGTAAAAATTGTTTAAAAATGAATTTGGGGTTAAAATCTTTTGAAATTGGATTTCTTTGAATCTACTGACCCTAGGAAACACTTTGTGGACTCAAAAATGTATTTGGTGAAGTAAAATAATGATTCTTTGATTTAAAACCATTTCTAGTCAAATAGAAATGTGATTTATTTATTGAAAATGATTTTGAAGGAAAACCTTTGGGAAATGGTTTGTTGTAAACTCACTGACCCTAGGAACCAACCCATAGTTTGGAAAATGGATTTGGTAAATTTTAGGATGGAAAACTTGATTTAGTCATTTCTAGCCAAATGAAAATAATGGTTTTGTTACGAAAATAATTTTGAGTAAAAAACTTTGGGAAAATGGTTTAGACCAAACCTACTGACCCCAAAACACCAAGTTTTGCAATAGCAACTCATTTGGTTAAAAACATAAAGTTTTGCTTTGATAAAATAATTTTCACCACATAAAATAATGATTGGATTTAAAAATGGTTTATGGACCAAAACCCTTTTGCACATTGGAAAATGACCACTTTTTACTTTACAAAGTTTAGAAGCCTAGTGGAGACCACCTTTGCAATTAGAACCATATTTTGCATGCTTGCATGCATTACTTTGACTTTGTGATTTTATGTGTTGTTTTTGCTTGATTGGTAGATTAAATTTGTGCCTTGCTTGATTGATTTGTAGTGACTTGAAGAATGTGATTGTTGCAAGGACAAGGAGTGAACCCATACTCTACCAAAAAGGCAAGTGATGCTTCATACTTTTTGTCCCATTACTTTCACTATGCACTAGTGATTTTCTCTAAGTAAAACTTGCACGGAATTTTGCTAAGTATGAACCTTGCTATAGGAAAACCTAGTAGATGAATCCTTAGTAGGATTTTCCTAAGTTAAGATTCCTACTACTATCAAGCTTAGCCTAGCTAATAGAAAACATGGGTGGAAAATATATTCACACTATGGAAAGGACTTATGTTTTTGTTTAATAAAACCACTAAGTCAATGAATCCCCTGGGTGGAATGGAAGGATTGGTTTATGTTGAGTGGTTACACAAGGCCATGGACTTGGATTGTGTATCTCACTTGTGGATGGCCACCCAGGAACAAAGAGATTTGAGATGTCAAATGTTGAGAAACTTCAAGTGCAACCACTTGGCAATATGGGCTCTGCCATGATCATATAGGTTGCAAGAACTTAGCCATATGGACAGTGGGTGGTAGTGTTTGATAGGTTGGAGCGCGTCCATTTTGGTCTAAGGGAAGGCTTCTGAAAGATCTTGTCTTGGGAAACCAAGTCTTGTGGGGAAAGTGCACCACCTCTGCAGAGTGTAAAATCTAAGTACTTAGCCATGTCCCTGGTAAAGGACAATTTGAGCATCAAGACATGGAAGCAATCAAGAATCTCATCATTCAAATTTCTAAGTTAAAATCTTGTGGTTTGAAGAAGGGTTGTTTGAAATCTTCAATCTTTGATTCATAGATGCCTTGGTTATAGGATCTTCAATCTTTGATTGAGAAAAATGATTTTGTCAAAACAAAAACTTAGTATTTTCAAATGTTAAGGATAAATCTATTTTGAGCAATGCAAGCCTCAACTCCACTTAGCCAAATGCATATAGATGATAGACTCCACTATACTACGATAGTATCACTTGCCATTGCAATTCAAACGTATTGACCCTTGTGGCTGTAATTTGTAATGTTGCATATTTGATTGATTTTTGTGAAGAATGCTTGATTAGGATTACAAAGTCTACAACCAACATTTGCCTGTGGCACTTTGAAGATGAAGGACCCATGATTTTAGTTATTCCGCTGAATGTAATGTAATAGCCAAATGAGCTATGTTTGATGTAATAAACTTATGTTATTCCTGGTTATAAAGTTATATTATGACCTTTGTTTCTTGATATTACATCTTAACTGTGGATGCTAGCTATTGATCCAGGGACTAGCATTGCAAACACAGGGGGCTCTATCTTATTAAAGATTGGAACCTCTACAATGGCCTGGACATCAAATAGGAAAGTGCGCTCGTCGACTTCCTCCGTGAGAATCGGGAAATTTTTGCATGGTGCCCCAAAGACATGCCAGGTGTCCCAAGGGAACTCGCCGAGCACTCTCTTCATGTTCGAACGGATGCAAAGACGGTCAAACAGTCTTTACTCCGCTTCACAGAAGAAAAAAAGAAGGACCATTAGTGAAGAGATCACACAGTTGCTTGCAGCCGGCTTCATCATGGAAGTTTTCCACCCGAAATGGCTGGCCAACCCGGTGCTGGTACAGAAGAAGAACAAGACATGGCACATGTGTGTCGACTACACTAGCCTCAAAAAGTCCTGTCACAAAGATCCTTTTGCTCTACCACAGATAGATTATGTCATCGATTCTACGGCCGGCTATGACTTGTTGTGTTTTCTGGATGCTTACTCGGGCTATCACCAGATCAAGCTCAATGTAACCAATCAAATAAAGACATCGTTCATAACCCTGTATGGGGCTTACTGCTACACCAACATGCCATTTGGTTTGAAAAATGCAGGAGCAACCTACTAGCGCTGCATGCATAAATGCCTGTAGACGCAAATTGGTAGAAACGTGCATGCCTACATCGACGACATCCTCATTAAAACCAAAGATCACCGCACGCTTCTTGAGGACTTGAAGGAAATATTCGACAACCTCCGCCTCTTATAGATCAAGATGAACCTGGAGAAATGCGTCTTTGGCATCCCAGCCGGCAAACTCCTTGGTTTTCTCATCTCAGAACGAGGAATCAAGGCGAACCCAGAGAAGATAGGAGCGATCGAGCGCATGGAATTGCCACAGAACTTGCACGACGTGCAGAAGTTTACCGGGTTCTTGGCCTCCCTCAGTCGGATCGTCAGCCAGCTAGGCGAGAAAGCCCTGCCCTTGTACCAACTCATGAAGAAGACGGACAAGTTCGTTTGGACACCCTAGGCGGACGAGGCCTTCCGTGACCTCAAGCGCATGCTCACCTCCCCGCCCGTATTGGCGGCCCCGGCTGCAAAGGAGCCAATGCTGATGTATATCATGGCCACCAACAGGGTCGTTAGCATCATAGTAGTGGTGGAAAGACCAGAAGAGGGGATGGCCCAGCCGGTCCAGCACCCCGTGTACTACCTGAGTGAGGTACGGTCACTCTCCAAGCAGAACTACCCCCACTACCAGAACATGGTGTATGGCGTATACATGGCCGCCAAGAAGCTCAAGCATTACTTCCAAGAGCACTCCATCCGGGTGGTGGCTCTAGCCCCACTCACAGAGATCATTGACAACAAGAATGCCACCGGCCGCGTGGCGAAATGGGATATAGAGCTCTCCGCGCACAACATCCAGTACGAGCCAAGAACACCGATCAAATCTCAATCGTTGGCTAACTTCATCGTCGATTGGGCTGAGATGCAGTACGTGCCACCGGTCCCCAACTCCACGCACTAGAAGTTACACTTCAATGGCTCCAAAATGCGCGGAGGTGTCGGAGCCGGAATCATCATCACTTCCCCCAAAGGCGACCGGCTGGAGTATGTGCTCTAGATCCACTTCAAGGCATCGAATAACATTGCCGAATACGAGGCGTGATGATGCACTGTTTGAACGCAGAGCTTCTTTGGGAGACCCCAAGAGGAAGGTGTGATGAGCACAGCAGCAAGTTTTCCCTCAGTAAGAAACCAAAGGTTATCGAACCAGCAAGAGGAAGGAAACGAATCAAAGGTGTTGCAAGCAACTTGGAAACCTGCATAACACAAAATTAAGACTTTGCCCCAACGAACAGTGAGGTTTTCAATCTCATCGGTTTGATGAAAACAAAGGATTAACTGTATGGTGTGGAAGGTAATAGTGGTTTGTAGAAAGTAAACAGTAACAATGGAGGATGTATCAATGGTAAAGATTAGACTGGGGTCCATAGTTCACTACAGGTGTTCTCCTTAGATATACAAACATGGCATGCTGGGTAAAAAAATTACAGCAGGGCAATTGACAGGACTGAGCAAGGCATAACAATGCAATACTAGACATCATGATCCTATGAGATTCGATTGGGCAATACAACAAGATACATAGACCGCCATCCAACTGCATCTATGAATATAAGTCCACCTTTGGGTTATCATCCGAACCCCCTCCATTATTAATTTGTAAGAAACAGACAACTCCTTTAAGGAAAGTCTGTAAGGTAAACAATCCACTTGTTCCATGAACAAGAGACCGCTGTTTTCTCCCTAGTAGCAACAAAACATCTACAACCTTAGAGATTTCTGTCACTTCCCTTCGATTAAATAGAGGCATGAACCCACTATCGAGCATAAATACCCCTCTTGGAGTCACTAGCAACTACTTGTCCAAGATAGCTACTAACAACAGAGAGCATGCAAGATCACAAACAACACAAACAATATAGAATCAATAAGACAAAACCACTCATCAATATGACATAGTAATCTCAATATCCATTGGATCCCCGCAAACACAACATGCATGATTACAAATAGATGAGATCTTGATCATGAACGGAGCTCACAAGATCTAGACATGAAAGCACAAAGTAGGAGATACAACCATCTAGCTACTACATGGACCCGTAGTCTAAGGTGGAACTACTCACGCTTCATACCGGAGGCTGGCATGATGAAGAAGAAGGCCTCCGGGATGATCTCCCCTCCGGCAGGGTGCTGGGAAGAGCTTCATATCCCCCAATCTAGGGACGATGGTGGCGGCGGCTACGGACGGTTTCGTCGAATATTGATATGGTCCTTAGGGTTTAGGCATCAGAGGCTTCTTATAGGCGAAGAGGCGAGGCAGTAGGGAAGCCAGGGGGCCCACACCCTGCCTAAGCGCGACCTAGGGTGGGCCCACGCCTGGAGGGGTGCAGCCACCCTGTGGCTCCCCTCTGTAACTCCTCTAGACTCCGTGTTCTCCTCGGTGAAATATTGACTTTGGCTTTTGTCCCGTCAAATTCCGAGAATATTTCCTTACTAGCTTTTATAGAACCAAAAAAAAAACAAAAAACAGGCAACTGACACCGTGGCAACTTGTTAATAGGTTAGTACTAAAAACATATAAAAACACCTCAAAGTGTGGACAGAGCAAAGCAAAGTAGATACTAAACAAGCATGGAACATCAAAAATTATAGATACGTTTCCGACGTATCAAGCATCCCCAAGCTTAGCTCCTTCTCGTCCTCGAGTAGGTAAGTGATAAAAAGAATAATTTTTGAGGTGACATGCACCATAAAAACCAAGATCAAACCATTTGAAAGAAATGAAAGCTGGGATCAAAGAACTCTAAACATGAGCATCAAAGATGGAGTTCTAACAGTAAGACAAAGTAACACTGCATGCAACATGAAAGGCTACAAACAAAGATCATGAATAACATGCATTCAAAAACTTTTGTTTGTTTCACATACAAAAAACATAGCATAGTGACATTCAGCTTTTCCCTCATAGTGTAGCAAATAGATGCATAGGACACCTTCAAAGTTCATAAGAGAGACTAGATAAAATATCACAAGGACAAGTAATATCAACAATATGCATCAATCAATAAGTTTTGGGACAATGCACATAGAACTAAGGATGGAAACTATGCTCTCTTAATTGGTGCCTAAAGGTAGAAGGTGGAGACTCAATATAATAGTGGAAGAAAGGCCCTTCATAAAGGGAAGAAGGGATTTCTAGTTTCAAAAAATACTTCCAAAAATTATGGTACTTATTAGCTTTCAGCCCTCATTGCCCCTATAATAACCATCTTGAAGTGATTAAGGTTAAAGTGAACAAACTATAGAGTATATGCCTGACAAAGTATAAGCTGGCAATCTCATGTCCCTTGAATATGAAGGTCGCTCCTCATGCTACTCAACTTTAGTCACCTGTAAGTTCTTGTCATAGTAAGTACATGTGTATCATAAAGAACCTCCAATGGGGTACCCCATGCACATGGTACAGGAGCTATTCCATAACCAACATGACAAGGCAAGCAGACAATGAGCATCTCAGCGATCTTTTTATTTGCTATTTGCATAGGTTTTCATTGAGGATGCTTCACAAATTGCTCATTATGGTGATGCTGCAAGTTTCCACCATGATTAGGCATTGCTTAGGCTAGAGGCCCATGCGTTTATCTAACACAAAATACATAACTCCATGGACTTTCAATCTCCCCTTTTATTTCACACCGACGACATCCATAGACAAAAGAGCATGATATCAATTATGTACAAAGTACACGTGCAATGTTGAAAGCATTCCCCGTGACAACACAGTTCTGCTAATTCCAATGTATAAGTGCAATAATATACAACATAGATGACACAATGGTTCAAGTTTATTAGGGGCAAGAAATATAAATTGTTCCATCAAGTTTGTGGGAGCTTTAATCACTAAGTTTTCACATAACAAAATACCTTTTTTAATTGGAAGATAGTTGAAAACAAGAATATATTTGGAATGGTGTAACACACCATGTATAGGAATTTATAGTGGACACTTTGGAATAACTTGCTTTCATGGGAGTTGGAAGCATGAGTAGAGCTTACTCATACAAGTGGAGGCTAGCAATAGACTGGGAGCAACGAACTAAGAGAGCAATAATGGCCATAATCATGCAGAGCGACAAAACAGTACTAATCAAAGCATAGAGTGGTCCTACAAGTCAAGGACTAAATGATCATAGAGGCTATGGTGACTTGTTCATAGTCATAACATGGTGTGAGCATGTGCCAAGTCAACCCAAACAAAGCATGAAAGGAGAATACCACAATACTATGCTTTTGTATGTTAAAACAACACATGATTCCTTCAAGGCACACTAAGAAATCCCAATTGTTTGGAACAAGTCATGCTACAGCAATAATCACTAAGCATAAGGTCAAAACAACACCTAGCATGACATGCTAAAGTCTAAGTCATAGTCAAAGCAAGCTCCTCTTGCACTATTCAAGCAAGAACTTTCTACTCCTTTCCAACACCAATCAACTTATTTGAAACAACACAGCGAGAACGGGGGTCCAAACTAATTTATTCAAGCAAACTAAACAAACTAGGCAAAACAAATGAAAAGTAAGACACTCCAAGAACAACACAACAGTGCATGAAACAGTAAAAATGAAGTGTCTAGAAGAACCTGGGCTTTTTATTGATGAAGAAGGGGATGCCTTGGGCATACCCAAGCTTTGAAGCTTGTACCTCTTGGATATTGTAACATCCCAAAAATATTAAACTTGGATCATCAAACTCTATTCATCAAAATTAGGGTTAACAAAAAATTTTCCAACTAAAAATATGAAAGCATTCATATGTATGTGTATTCAAAATTTGGATTCTTTTGAATTGCCATGGTTATGTGTTTCTTTGCTTGTAAAATGATTCTCAGGTGACTTAAATATCATCTAAACAATCCCCAAACTTTCCCCAAAGACAAACAACTCAAAATAAACAAACGAAGTGAATGGTCATTTTTGCCAAATTAACTCTCATGCCTACTTTGGCTATCCCTAGTTTTCAAAACTCAATAGAAACATTTGTGGATCTTTGCACCCCTTGTTAGTACTCATAATAAGGAACCAAGGCCCACTTTGTGATCATCCAAAAACATTCAAATGCTAAGTTTAAATGACAGTTTAAAATTCAATCTATCTCATATGGGAAGATCCCACTATTTAAAAAACCACTCAAACAAGCTCAATTTTCAAATCCCAAGCACCCACAGAATCCTCAATACATGCCTAGCACACCCACCAAAAATATTTTCAAAGTTCAAAAGTAAGTTTCTTGCGGCCATTTCATCAAACAGCTTGTAGATTCAAATCAAACAAATCACAAACACTATAGTGTGCAGTAAATTTGGCCTAACTTGTTCCCTCTCTGGTTGCAACTAGTCTTTAGTAGATCATCTAGCTCAATTGTAAACATCTAGCACCACTGTGAGCTTGCCTTTCCATCAATGGTGAGCAGGCCGAGCCTCACCATGCCACCCCATTGTCGCCGTCCAGATAGTAGCCACCCTAGCCTTTCCAACCTTATCTGGGAGGTAGCCAGCACCTCACCGCCGCCCACTGTCCCCTCCCCAAGCCAGTGCAAGTCGTGGACCACCAGGAACGCCCGGCGCCCGGTACTTCGCGACATGCCGAGCCCAGGCGCCCTTTCGCACGCATGCACACATCGCCCCTCGACAGCATACCGTGCCCACCGCTTCGCCATGATCCCGGGAACACGCTAGACACCCCCGTTCGCCACGCCGTGCCTCATAGCCACCGCTCGCCGTCGAAGATGTCGCCTCTGCCGTGCAGAGCACCACACGTTCATGACCGATTGCTACCGCCCCTAAGAACGCATTTAAGCTCTAGAGCATCGCCAGGAGACCGCCCGTCGACTGCCAACCTCAGCCATGCCGCTAGCCGCCCATAGCCATGTCGCCACCGTCGTCTACCCATCCCTCTCGGTCTCGCCGTCGAGCCTATAAAAGGAGGCGACCCCAGCCGTTTGAAGCACACCATTCCACTACCCTAACCTCACTGATCATTCCACCCTCTAGCCGGAGCACGAGGAGCAGCAGCTCACCGGAATTGCGCCGGAGCAGGCCGCCTCTGGAGAAGAAGGGAGCCGTTGATTTCGACCACCCCCGGAGCTGCCTCGACCATCCCTGAGCTTTCCATCGACCACTCGTTCGTTTGCCCGCCTCGTTGCCGTCACTGGAGCCCTAGTATGCCCCCTATGCACGCCCACTGAGCCGCTAGGGTTCGAGCTCGCCGGTGACATGTTCATCATCGACGACGATCCCCAGCCGTCGATCTTCCTTCTAATCCAACGAACCACATAGCCCTGTACCGCTTCGCGTGTTATGAGCAACTGACTGGTGGAACCCCCTGTCAGCTGAGCCCCGCGCTGCGGAGTGACACTGGGCCGACCCATTAACCTTTCCCACGTAGCCCAACCGTTTGAATTTTGATTTTTCTATTTTAATTCAAACTCAGTTCTGTACCTAGATTGAAAAATCAACCCCGCTTGATTTAGTGAACCAAAATACATTAAACTAATTTTGTTAGAAAGGTACTAAAATGCTTAATCCAAGCCCGTTGGATTCAAATCATTTGGATTTGTAGATCAACCTTGGTAAATATAACAAGTCAGAAGCTTTTCTGCATTCAAACATTTTTCAAAATTCAACCATAATAGCTTTTGAGTTGATTCCAACTCTCAAAAATCATATTTGATCATACCTTTCAGAATATATAAAAATAATTGGGTTTACTTACAGAAATAATGTTCAAGAAACAAAAGAATGCCACATAGGCATTTCTAGTCACTTTATTTATTTAAAATAAAAAGGTTAAACCTTATTAAATCGTGACACCACTTTAAATCACATTCCCATGTACTGAAATATGTGGTGATGACATGTGTCAACATGATCCCATGTTTGAGTTGGAGAATATTAAATCTTAAGTAGTTTTTCAATGAGTAGAAATTACTTTTCTCAAATTAAAATAAATAAGACAAAAGCTTTAATCTTGTAATGTTAGTGATGATACTAGATCATCTATAGTACACCTTGGTGTGATGATTGAAAATAGTTAAGTATTGTTTGGTGATTGTGTACCTCGTATTTATTTATAGACGCTAGTACCGACAAAGGATACGAGGAGGAAGGAGGATACTACGAGGAAGAAGCCGAGGAGAACTTCAACCACTGCTCTGCACAAGGCAAGCTAACACTTGCAATTATGAAAGTTAGATAACCTATGCAATGCACTAAGCATGCTTGGTTGGACACATTTGATGATACCCAATCCTAGTTTTACTTGCAAGCTTTCTACTTTATTTCTTTATCAAAGCTTTCTCTTAGAGTTTACTTAAGTGACTTGTAGATTCTAGGAAGATAATTGAAGGTTGCATAAAGATCATTAAATTTGGCCTAAGCTAGATAATATTGATGTCATCCTAAGGCATGAGATTAAACTTCATTGATCCCCACTTGTTTACCACCCCTCCTTAGTATTTAACCCCACTTGTAGATGCTAGTGCTAAGCATAAAACTTGATCAACTTTAGATGGAAATACTTGGAGAAAATGGTTATGAAAACCTTGGAATGATGAGTCATTCTACTGAAATGTTTTGACATGTGTTTCCGAACACCAGATGATTTTGATGATGAACATGTTGAGGCATGAGCCTTAGCCCTTTATAAAACTGATGGTTGCCTGGATGCGATACCATTCCAATTTTACCGTATAAACACAATACCCGAAAATTGGGTAGGGCTTGACTGGAAACTTATATACCTTAGTATGGGTTCCCTCACGACCAAGGTCTGAGCTGAGGCCACCTTGTGAAGATTGTCCACCTGTGCAGTACCCAAGATGACAGTTGGTCATGGTTGGGAGGCCAAACTCACAGGAGAGGTGCTTATACTAGGGCATGTAATTGAAAGGTTAGGATTGATTATCCGCATACTGAGTATGGTGAATTCAGGATTTGTTGCTGACATATGTATCAAATGTTGTGGTGAAAGTGTACAATCTCTGCAGAGTGTCAAACTATTCGAATAACCACGTCCACGGTTATGGACAGTTGGAGCGGCCATACTGTTCCCTCGTCAGATGTTTTCAAAACGACTTGTGAAATTAATTGGTACTTTGACTTGACCACAACAGAGTTGTGATATGAAATTCAAGTTCCCACTTAGGCGTTATAAAATTTCAACTAGCTTTCTTTGCTTCTGAACTTTGTAGAGGTAAATCTGGTTTTTTGCAAAACAACCCTAGAGCTTAGTGTCCTACTACAAAAACCCCTTAACTTGTTAGTATCAGTTTGCGAGTACTTAAAGAGTACTCATGGCTTTGTCCCTGGGTAATCCCGTGGACAGAGTATGAAGAGGAGTACCAGGATGATGGACTGCAGGAAGGTTACGACAACTAGGATCATCTCTCATCGTCAGCTTTGCCTGTGACCCCGAAGATGGAGCTTCGCCTACGCTACCTTTATTATTACGTTATTCCGCTGCTTGAGTTGTATTAAGAACTGGATCGTGAGATCCTTATTTGTGTAAGACCTTATGTATGGTTTGTAATGGATGATGTACTTTGATATCCAAATCTGTTATGTCTCGCAAAAATGGTAATCCTGGGATTGCGATGTATGGCATAACAGGCATCTGGGATTAAAAATCCGGGTGTTCACAGATATTTCTTGGGATGACACCGGGGTGGAATCCCCAAGCTTGAGCTTTTGTCCATTCTTCATCTCATTACATCATTCTCTCTCTACACCTGAAATTTTTCCTTCATACAAAACTTCACACAATCTTCATTAGCAAATTAGTGTATTCAAAAAATAATAGACCCTTGGGTTTAGCTTTAGAATAGCAAAACTTTCACTAAAAACACAAGATACTGTAGAAATTCCCTCAAAAAGCTCAATTTCCCAAAAAGAACCCGAAATGGAATCAATAAGAGGCAAATGCAAATAATGGCAGAAATCTGTCAAAACATACCAGCAGGTATAAATCGATTTTTTCGAAGACCTTATATTAATCAAATAAAAAAGTGTTGAACTAACGAAAGTTAGCTAACATGGGGATTTATTAGTAAACTTTCAGCTCAATCCTACTTATAGAGACTCCTCACGAATTTTTACGGTGGAGCACAAAAATCTGTTTCGGGACAGCAACTCCCAAATCTTACTTCCCTCTCATTAGAGGTCATTCTTGGCACAAAAAGCAAACAAAAAGGATGAGGAGAGGTCATTACTGAAGCAACAACTTCCAAGACTCAAGAAAACTCTTGGGTTATCTCCCAATAAGTACTTTTATTTAACACCTTTAAGTTAGGCACAAAGAAATCAAGTATTTTCAAATGAAGAAGCATTAACATCAAACCTTGCTTTCAAAGGAGGAGCAAAAAGCAACTTATCTCTCCTCATAGGGAAGTGTTCAATACATTTATTCAATGGAAATTGATATTTAATGGTGCCTTATTTCATATCAATGATGGCACCAACAGTTCTAAGAAAAGGTCTTTCCAAAGTAATAGGACAAGAAGCATTGTATTCAACATCCAGAACATAGAAATCAACAGGGACAGAAGCATTGTTAACCATAATGAGAACATCATTAACACTCCCCATGAGTTTTTTCTTATCATTAACATTAAGTGGGACATCCAAATAACAATCTTCTAAAGGTGGAAAATCAAGCATTTTATAAATCTTCCTAGGCATAATAGAGACACTAGAACCAAGGTCACATGAATCTTTGAGATCAAAGTCATTCACTTTCCTATTAATAATGGGTTCCCAACTATCTTCTACTTTCCTAGGAATAGAAGCTTTGTGTCTTAACTTCTTTTCCTTAATTTTAACAAGAGCATCTATAATGTGTTTGGTGAAAGAAACATGCATATCACTGGCATTAGGAATTCTAGCAAGCTTTTGCAGGAACATAATCACTTGTAAATATTGCAACCATCAAGATAAAAACCAAACTTACCATCACTAGTAGTAGACTCATTAGGCTTAGGCATTGTAGGAGGAGGAATAAGGACTTCTTGTGGTTTAGTGGCATCCATATTGGTGGTGGTGATGGTGCACACACTATTGTATCTAGCAATTTCAGCTTCCCTCTCCCACTTAGCAAGAAGTTGGGCTAACAGTCTAACATTTTCATCAATAGTAACTTGTCTGGCATGAGTAGCAGTGTAACATCCCTAAATTCATATTCCAAACTCATTTCATATCATCCTTGCATTCAACATCATTTAGGGTTTTCTCAAAAATCATTTCAGAAACAGGAGCATTTGTGGCTCATTATTTTATGTATGAAAACCCTAGACTTTGTGCTACATGCTTTTGGGAAAGATGCTGTTATTCATTCAGAATGTTTTGAATTCAAACTTAAGTGATCTCAAAAGCTTGAACAAAATATCAAAAGCAAAATATGAATTAAAACAAATCCTATGCCTATTATCACCTCTCATAAATGCATAGTTTAATTTAATTGCAAAAGGACCCAAGTGTTCTGAAATGTTTAGATGTGTTTGACACTCATTTAAGAGCAAGTTTTATTTTACAAAATTCTTGTAAAGTTTTGGATTCAAATAGATTTGAATTTAGGTTTAAAAACCATTTCTGGAAATTCAATCTGAAAAAGAAAAAGAATTAAGAAGGAAAAAAATAGCCAACTAGCCAATCTGGCCGACCCAGCCCAACACGGCCCAGACTAGCCCAGCAGTGCACACCCCGCGAATCGTTTTCTTTACCCACTCTCGCACCCACCATCCCACTGAAAGAAGGGACCCGCTTCCACTCCCCTCTCTCGCTGACAACCGCGTCCCACCCGAGCATCGTCGTCTCCACCCCCCACGACCTGTTCGTCCCCAAAATTGACACGGCCGTTTCCTGTTGATTATGCAGCTTAAATTCGCGTTAAGGCACGAGTGATTCTCGCTCGCGAGCAGGCTACATAAACCCCCTCTGTCCCCTCTCTCTTCTTCCCCAAACCCCAAGCTCAGAACGCCCCCAGGCTGCGCACATTGCTCTCTGCAACCCCGCCGCCTTCGACGAGCTGCCGCAGCAATTCCGGTCACCTCCGACCACCCCCTGCCTCTGGTTCACACAAACAGACTCCACTTGATCCCACGCATCTCCTGACACTCCTGGTTTACCCGCGGGTGACCCAGAACATCGGCTACGCAAACGACTGACCGCCACCGTCTCCGGCTTCAACTCCGGCGAGCTCCAGCGGTATGTCCAGACCGTCCCGAACCCTCTTTTTCACGCACGCATCTTCGCTCTGGTCTTCTGCATCTGACCGCATCCTCCGTTTGCCTCCTAGTGATCCACAACGTCGCCTTCGACCTCGAGCAGAGCCACCGTTGCCAGATCCAACTCCGGCGAGGAATTCACCGCAACCCCGAGCGCCCCTTGCCGAGCTGTCCACAAGTTGAGCATCCCCACGTCCTTGCGGTCTCGATGAGTACCTTCCCTATCCTCCTAGTGACCTGTATCGCCGTCGCCGCCACCGTCTGGTCGTCGCCGCCGCGCGCAGCCGCTAAGCGCCGCCAGATTTTGGCTTGGTGATTTAGGCCGTTGGATCTGTATCGTAGGTCTGGGATAGAATTTTAAACGAAGGGGTAAGCACGCATCTGAGCCGCCAGATCCCACTTAGATCCTGCGGTCCACAGAGCGCAATTCAACCGAATCGGTACGCGCCAGTGAGGCTGCGACACGTGGCTAGGGATAATTCAAAAACAGAAATTTGAATCAGATTTAGATCCAAACTTCAAACTGCTATAACTTTTGAATGCCACGTTGGAATTTTAAAAACTTTATACCGTTGGATTCAGTGAAACAAGACCTTTCTGAATATCCAATGTGTTTAACAAATAGTAGCAGTTAAAATGACTTTATTTGTGGAAACATTTTAAAGGCTATTTTGAGTATAGATTTAGTATAGTAATTTGTTTTGGTGTCAAATAAGTTTAGTTGGCAAACTTGTGACTGGTTAAGTTTCTGTAAACATGTGCATGATTGGTAGAATTTTCAAAATCACCACTTGGTAAATTCTTGCATACATGCATTCATATTATTTTAGATTGTATATAATTGTGTGTAATTTTATGTTATAATTTTGTGTAGATTTTGCTAGTGATTGTGATTGTGAAGAGTGCTACTCTCCCCACTACCAAGGCAAGTGATATTTTCATGAATATTTCTATCCTATGTTTTGTACTAGCATTATATATTTTACTAAGTCTTGCATGCTATTTTTGCCTAAAGCTAAGTTGGGAAATCCTAAGTAGTGTAGAATTGTAGAATTGCTAAGGAATTTTCCTAAGTTAAGTTATCTTACCATGATTAGCCTAGCTTTTTAGCAAACAGGGGTTGGTGAAAATCTATACTTACTATGGTGAAAATATTTCTAAGTCATGAGACTTATGCTTTCCTAATAAAACAACTAAGTCAAATGAACCTCCTAGTGGAATGGAAGGATTGGGTTATGTTGAGTGGTTACACAAGGCCATGGACTTGGGTTGTGTATCTCACTTGTGGTATGCCACCCAGGCACAAAGGGATTTGGAGGCCAAGTGTTGAGAAAGCTTACAGTGCAACCACTTGGCAATATGGGCTCTACCTTGATCATATAGGTTGCTAGAACTTAGTCATTTGGACAGTTGGTGGTAGTTGGGATGATAGGTTGGAACGCGTCCATTTGACTAAGGAAAGGCTTCTGAAAGGTCCTGTCTTGGGAAACCAAGTCTTGTCGGGAAAGTGCACCACCTCTGCAGATGGAAAACCTAAGTACTTAGCCTAGTCCAAGGCAATGGATAACTTGAGCATCAAGACATGGAAGCTACAAGAATCTCCTCATTCCAACTTCTAGAATAAAACTTGTGGGAGAACAAGGGTGAAGGACCCCAATGTCTATTGGTGGTTCCTTGGGAATGTTTTTGGACAAAGAAAAACTTAGTGATTTCAACTAATAGGTAAAACCTAATTTCAAGCAAAGCAAGCCAAGCTACACTTATCCAAATGCATATAGTAATATAGTCCACTTAAAATATACTAAGGTATCACTTGCCAATACTATTCCAAAGTATTGACCCTCTGTGGGTCAGAACTTGTGATGTTGCGAGTTACTCGATGATGAGTAGGAGTCATGAGTCTACACTCAACATGCTTGCACGTGGCACATGAAGATGAAGACTTATGTTTATTTACTTATTCCTTAAACTCTTTTTTTAGGCCTATGGCCCTGAGTTGTAAAAGACTATGTTTTATCTCTGGAATGAATGTAATAAACGACCTTTGTATCTGTGTACTTCATCTTAAACTGTGGATGCTAGCATTGATCCAGGGACTAGCATTGCAATCATAGGGATCCTTTCCTTTATAAAGGAGGGGTCTAACAGATGGTATCAGAGCACTGTGTTGCCTGTAGGATTATGACCCTAGGATTTGAAAACCACTAAGTAAAAAATTTCAACTACTTCCACACTTGTCTATTCTTCTCGTAAAACTTTTCTAATATTTTCATTCTCAACTCCATTTGTAGATGAACTCCATCAACGAAGCCGTGAAGAAAGGACCACTCATGACCATGACCTTGGAGTGTGAAACTGAGTTTCCCAATATTCTCAAGGACCTCATGGTGGCAATGGAAGCACATGGTGCAGCTGTGTACAAGGGCTTTCCAGTGATGGATGAAGGAGTGGAGTATTGGTGGGTGCAACTTCACTTGTACAAAAACAAGGAAGACAACCACAAAGAAAGGGGATTCTGCATGTACACCAACACTGTAATGCACACTACATTCTTTGAGTCAGCCAGAGATGCAGCTTGGAAGACTATCAAAGAACTAAGTGCTAGGGTCAAGTGCAGAATGCTCAACCTCCAAAGAGACTTAGAGAAAGAGAAAGAACTTACCCAAGAGTTGGAAGCCACCAACCAAGAGTTAAGGGGAGATATAATAAACTTAGTGATGGAATCATGTGAACAATATAGGTGGATTGCCTCTAGGAACATTGTGATAGCCACCAGATCCAGTGAGATAGGCCTATGAGCACACTTTGTTAGTGGACCACCATCTATCACCTTATTTTCCAAATGATACCCTAAATAAGTTTGAATCTTGATTGATGTAATGGACTTATGTATGCATGACTTGTGTATTGTATGTGTTCCATGGATATGTATGAATGTTTGTCTTGATTATCTTAAATTGTGTTGTTCTAACTTTTCAATCTTAAATTAGATGCCTATTACCATCAGCACCGTTGAGGAGCTCCAGGTTACCCGTTTCGGGCCCCATATCATTGAGCTTACCACTTTGCTCGATCTCCCTCTTCCCACCATCACGGTGTACCCACTCACCAAGTTCGAGAGGAAGGACCTCTGGGGCTTCAAGGTGAACCAGCCAGGACGCTAGACTGAGCCTACTACGGAGGCCATCGTCTTCAAGATGATGCACGACGACAGGGAGAGAGGCATGGAGGTAGTCATGCTGGACCTGATAGGACGTCTGTTAGGCCGTCACTCCCGACAGGTTAGGGGCACCCACTTTCACGTCTACGGAAGACGTGATGTTGATGGAGAGTCCATCGACTTTGAGGACGACTCGAGGGACGCGGCAGAGCCGATACGTCTCTATCTCCAGGACTTAGAGACTCTCCTCAGGCACGTGGACACGGACAGGACGAACGTCATGCTTGGAAATGACGAGCTCTGTGCACAGCGAGAAGGACAAACTTTTCGCAGGATGAGATGATCAAGGAAATGGAGACAAAGTTCGAGGCCCAGGACCGCAAGTTCAAGAGTCGGAGAAACGCCCCGTGATAGGAACAAGAAGATCCGGGACATGACCGAGGAAATGAAGTCCAAGGATTTCGAGCTAGAGCAGCAGCAGATGGTTATTGAGAGGCTTCGCTCCCATAAGAGGGCTCTCAAGGCCAAGGTCGATTCCTTGACCACTACGATTGAGGAGAACAAGACCGCGATGGAGAACGCAGGTCTTACCTTCGTCGAGGAGGAGATTGATGCTCATGAGTAGACTTGACTACTCGTTTATCTTTTATATTCGTACTTGTTATTTGTGAACTCATTATTGGACCATCCGACATGTGGATGGCTTGCCACTTGTGTGTTTTATTTCATGAACTTATTATCTGGTTGTTGAACTTTTTGAGTTGCATGCTATATGATTTGCTTGTGATATATTGTGCATAAAACATCTATGGGTATCTCATTCTTATCTATTTGAACAAACCACAGATGCCTCCCCGTCGCGCAAACCCCAACCCCAACAACATCACCCCGGAAATGCAACAAATGATGAATGCGCAAACACAGCTTATGCAAATGATGACAACATTCATCCAAAACCAGAATAACAACAACAACCCCAACAACAACAACAACAACAACAACAACCCTCCGGGTTTTGATATGCTCACCAGATTTCTGCGTCTGAGGCCAGCTAAGTTTTCGGGAACAACTGATCCCATGGTAGCCAATGACTGGCTACGTTCTGTGAACAAGGACTTAGTGACCGTGGGCTGCACGGATGCTGAAAAAGTGTTCGCATGACATCTGTTGGAAGGACCAGCCCCACATGGTGGGACAACTTCCTAATCACCACTCCTATTGATGAGGTGACTTGGGCTATCTTGAAGATGGCTTCGATGCTCATATCTCATCGAATGATGAGTGCGAAAAGAAGGAGTTTCACAACAAGAAGCGCCACCAGAAGCGTGGCGAATACATAGAAGAGTTCAACAATCATGGCGTTATGCACCGGATGAAGTTGACACAGATGCCAAAAAGAAAGGAAAAGTTTTTGGAGGCTTGAATGATGAGCTGAATCTACAATTGCTCATGGCATATGTTCCAACTTACCGGTCTTTGTGTGACAAGGCTGCTATTTTGGAGAGTAAAATGAAACAAGTCGAGAGTAGGAAGAGGAAACTCAAGCAAGCAGCTCAGGATCATCTCACAAACGATCTCACTATGATGACGGTGGCATTCGGGATCCCATAAGCATGGGAAATTCAACAAGCACCACAACCACAACCGTCATGACAACAAGCATCATCGCAGTCATGACAATGATAAGTACAAGAACCACAAGAGTGGACATAAGAGCCACCACAGTGGGAATGGTAGTGGAAGTGGAAGTCAACATGTTAAAAAGGACATCAGTCAGGTTGAGTGCTTCAAATGCAAGAAGCTAGGGCATTATGCTAATGAGTGCCCTGAGAAGAAAGTTGAAGGACCTAACAAGCCAAATCCTTTTCAGAAAGGACAGGTTAACCACATCAACGTGGAGGAGATCTATGAGGATCCTGATGCCGTTGCTGGTAAGTTCAGACTCAATTCAATTTCAGCATTTGTACTCTTTGATACCGGTGCATCTCATTCATTCATATCAAAGGCATTTGTTGAAAGAAACGAACTACCGGTAGAAACCATTGGGTGTCCTATAAGAGTAAGTTCTCCGGGTGGAGAAATGATAGTAAACTCAGGATGTCATGACTTAGTCATAGAGTTTGGAAAACATAAGTTTCCAGTGAACCTAATAATCCTGAATTCCCAAGGATTGGATGTGATGTTGGGAATGGATTGGATGGCTAAGTATGAGGGAGTATTAGATTGTGCCAATCGTACGGTTACACTCACAACCCCAGAAGGAAAAAGAATAAAATTCAGATCTAACTTTGAATCCAAAGGAAGTAAGCTGAATTCTCTTAAGGGAGTTAGTATGGATAGTGTACCAATTGTGTGTGAGGATCCGGATGTGTTTCCGGAAGAATTACCAGGAATGCCACCGGATAGAGATGTGGAGTTTCTGATAGATTTGGTACCAGGTTCTGGACCAATAGCTAAGAGACCATACAAAATGTCAGTTGATGAACTGAAAGAGCTCAAGAAGCAACTAGGAGAATAGTTACAGAAAGGGTTCATTCAACCAAGTTCTTCATCTTGGGGAGCCCTAGTATTGTTCGTGGAGAAGAAAGATAGAAGCCAAAGGTTATGCATAGATTACCGTTCCCTCAACGAGGTAACCATCAAGAACAAATATCCTTTGCCAAGAATCAAAGATTTGTTTGATCAACTAGAAGGAGCATGTGTGTTCTCGAAGATTGATCTCCGGTCAGGTTATTTTCAACTCAAGATAAGAGAGCAAGACATACCTAAGACCGCATTCACCACAAGGTATGGATTGTATGAGTACACTGTGATGCCTTTTGGTTTAACCAACGCTCCAGCATACTTCATGAATATGATGAACAAAGTGTTCATGGAATTCCTTGACAAGTTTGTGGTCGTTTTCATCGATGACATCTTAGTCTACTCCAAGAGCAAGGAAGAACATGAAAGACACTTACGCTTGATACTTGAAAAGTTAAGAGACCATAAACTCTATGCTAAATTCAGCAAGTGTGAGTTTTGGTTAGAGGAAGTTGGTTTTCTTGGTCATGTTATGACAAAGGATGGAGTGGCAGTTGATCCTGCTAAAGTTTCAGATGTGACAGAATGGGAATCTCCCAAGAATGTGAAAGAAGTTCGTAGTTTCCTCGGCTTAGCAGGTTACTACAGAAGGTTCATTGAAAATTTCTCGAAGGTTGCTAAGCCAACGACAGAATTGTTAAAGAAGGACAAGCAATTTGCTTGGTCTGAAGGTTGCGAAGTCAGCTTCCAAGAGTTGAAGAAGAGACTTGTGACAGCACCAGTTCTATGCCTGCCAGATTTGGAAAAGGATTTCCAAGTATATTGTGATGCGTCCCATCAAGGTTTGGGTGCCGTACTTATGCAAGACGGTAAAGTTGTGGCCTATGCCTCGCGACAACTCAAAACTCATGAAGTAAACTATCCTACTCATGATTTGGAGTTAGCCTCTGTCGTCCATGCACTCAAAACATGGAGACATTACCTTTTGGGAAAGCGATGTGAAGTGTTCACCGATCATAAGAGCTTGAAGTATATCTTCACCTAGAAGGAAATCAACATGAGACAAAGGAGATGGCTAGAACTTATCAAGGATTACGACCTAAGTTTGCAGTACCACCCCGGTAAAGCAAATGTAGTAGCAGATGCTCTAAGTCGTAAAACGTTTCTAAATGGCCTTATCAAAGGTGAATTTCCAGATGACTTGTGTAAGCAATTCAAAGAACTCAGATTGGAGATTGTGCCTGAAGGTCATCTCATGTCCTTAGATGTTCAACCCACTTTATTGGACAAGATCCAAGAAGCTCAGAAGACTGATAAGGAAATTGAAAAGATTAAGGAAAATATAAGTCTAGGGAAAGCTAAGAGTTTCCATATAGACGAACAAGGTACTTTATGGCACGGGAAACGTATTTGTGTTCCACAAGATCCGGAGTTGCGGAAACTGATTCTACAGGAAGCCCACAACTCTCCGTATTCTATTCACCCGGGAAACACCAAGATGTACATGGACATGAAAGAAAGATTTTGGTGGAACAATCTCAAAAGGGACATCGCCGAACATATTGCTTTATGTGATGTATGTAGCAGAGTAAAAGCGGAACATCAGAAACCAGCGGGTTTGCTTCAACCACTAACTATTCCTGAATGGAAGTGGGAAAATATCGGTATGGATTTCATTACCGTATTACCAAGAACCAGGTCAGGGTATGACTCCATATGGGTAGTAGTGGATCGCCTAACTAAAGTGGCTCATTTTATACCCATGAAGACAACTTATACAAGTGCCAAGTTAGCAAAGATCTACATGAGCAGAATTATATGCCTTCACGGTGTGCCTAAGAGTATTGTGTCAGATAGAGGAACTCAGTTCACTTCTCACTTTTGGAGACAGCTTCATGAATCCTTAGGAACGAGGTTGGAATTCAGCACTGCTTTTCATCCTCAAACTGATGGACAAACAGAAAGGACTAATCAGATTCTTGAAGACATGTTGAGGGCATGTGCCTTAGACTATGGAGCAAGTTGGGATGAAAGTCTGCCCTACGCAGAGTTCTCTTACAACAACAATTATCAATCTAGTATTGGGATGGCACCATTTGAGTTACTCTACGGAAGGAAGTGTACCACCCCGTTGTTATGGAATGGTGTGGGAGAAAGAAGCTTATTTGGACCTGGTCTTATCAAAGACGCCGAAGAGAAAGTCAAATTGGTTAAGGACAGATTGAAGATAGCACAGTCCCGACAGAAAAGCTACGCGGATTCTAAGCGTAGAGAAGTCACCTACGAAGTTGGGGATAGAGCTTATCTTAGAGTATCACCACTTCGTGGAGTGAAAAGATTTGGAGTCAAGGGAAAGTTGGCACCAAGATATGTTGGGCCATTCAAAATTCTAAGTCGCAAGGGAGAAGTTGCATATGAAGTTGAATTGCCAGAATCTCTGTCAGCTGTCCATAATGTGTTTCATGTGAGTCAGCTTAAGAAATGTCACACAGAAATGGAAGAATCATCTTTGAAGGATACCATACCCTTGGAAGAGATTCAACTAGAAAGTGACCTCACCTATGAAGAAAAGCCTGTCAAAATTCTTGAGACTGCAGAAAGAGTCACAAGGACAAAAACTATCAAGTTTTGCAAGGTACAATGGAATCATCATTCCGAAGAGGAAGCAACATGGGAAAGAGAAGATGATCTTCGGAAAGACCACCCTCACCTATTTGCTAGCCAATCCGAATCTCGAGGGAGAGATTCATCTTAAGGGGGTTAGATTTGTAACATCCCTAAATTCATATTCCAAACTCATTTCATATCATCCTTGCATTCAACATCATTTAGGGTTTTCTCAAAAATCATTTCAGAAACAGGAGCATTTGTGTCTCATTATTTTATGTATGAAAACCCTAGCCTTTGTGCTACATGCTTTTGGGAAAGATGTTGTTATTCATTCAGAATGTTTTTAATTCAAACTTAAGTGGTCTCAAAAGCTTGAACAAAATATCAAAAGCAAAATATGAATTAAAACAAATCCTATGCCTATTATCACCTCTCATAAAGGCATAGTTTAATTTATTTGCAAAAGGACCCAAGTGTTCTGAAATGTTTAGATGTGTTTGACACTCATTTAAGAGCAAGTTTTATTTTACAAAAGTCCTGTAAAGTTTTGGATTCAAACAGATTTGAATTTAGGTTTAAAAACCATTTCTGGAAATTCAATCTGAAAAAGAAAAAGAATTAAGAAGGAAAAAAATAGCCAACCAGCCAATCTGGCCGACCCAGCCCAACACGGCCCAGACTAGCCCAGCAGTGCACACCCCGCGAATCGTTTTCTTTACCCACTCTCGCACCCACCAGCCCACTAACAGAAGGGACCCGCTTCCACTCCCCTCTCTCGCTGACAACCGCGGCCCACCCGAGCATCGTCGTCTCCACCCCCCACGACCTGTTCGTCCCCAAAATTGACGCGGCCGTTTCCTGTTGATTACGCAGCTTAAATTCGCGTTAAGGCACGATTTATTATCGCTCGCGAGCAGGCTACATAAACCCCCTCTGTCCCCTCTCTCTTATCCCCCAAACCCCAGGCTCAGAACGCCCCCAGGCTACGCACATTGCTCTCTGGAACCCCGCCGCCTCCGACGAGCTGCCGCAGCAATTCCGGCCACCCCCTGCCTCTGCTTCACACAAACAGACTCCACTTGATCCCACGCATCTCCTGACACTCCTGGTTTACCCACGGGTGACCCAGAACGTCGGCTACGCAAACGACTGACCGCCACCGTCTCCGGCTTCAACTCCGGCGAGCTCTAGCGGTAAGTCCAGACCGTCCCGAACCCTGTTTTTCACGCACGCATCTTCGCCGTGGTCTTCTGCATCTGACCGCATCCTCCGTTTGCCTCCTAGTGATCCACAACGTCGCCTTCGACCTCGAGCAGAGCCACCGTTGCCAGATCCAACTCCGGCGAGGAATTCACCGCAACCCCGAGCGCCCCTTGCCGAGCTGTCCACAAGTTGAGCATCCCCACGTCCTTGCGGTCTCGGTGAGTACCTTCCCTATCCTCCTAGTGACCTGTATCGCCGGCGCCGCCAATGCAGTAAATGCCGCTTGTGACCGCTAAGCACCGCCAGATTTTGGCTTGGTGATTTAGGCCGTTGGATCTGTATCGTAGGGCTGGGATAGAATTTTAAACGAAGGGGTAAGAGCGCATCTGAGCCGCCAGATCCCACTTAGATCCTGCGTTCCACAGAGCGCGATCCAACCGAATCGGTACGCGCCAGTGAGGCTGCGACACGTGGCTAGGGATAATTCAAAAACAGAAATTTGAATCAGATTTAGATCCAAACTTCAAACTGCTATAACTTTTGAATGCCACGTTGGAATTATACAAACTTTATACCGTTGGATTCAGTGAAACAAGACCTTTCTGAATATCCAATGTGTTTAACAAATAGTAACAGCTAAAATGAATTTATTTGTGGAAACATGTTTAAGGCTATTTTGAGTATAGATTTAGTATAGTAATTTGTTTTGGTGTCAAATAAGTTTAGTTGGCAAACTTGTGACTGGTTAAGTTTCTGTAAACATGTGCATGCTTGGTAGAATTTTCAAAATCACCACTTGGTAAATTCTTGCATACATGCATTCATATTATTTTTGATTGTATATAATTGTGTGTAATTGTATGTTATAATTTTGTGTAGATTTTGCTAGTGATTGTGATTGTGAAGAGTGCTACTCTCCGCACTACCAAGGCAAGTGATATTTTCATGAATATTTCTATCCTATGTTTTGTACTAGCATTAGATATTTTGCTAAGTCTTGCATGCTATTTTTGCCTAAAGCTAAGTTGGGAAATCCTAAGTAGTGTAGAATTGTAGAATTGCTAAGGAATTTTCCTAAGTTAAGTTATCTTACCATGCTTAGCCTAGCTTTTTAGCAAACAGGGGTTGGTGAAAATCTATACTTACTATGGTGAATATATTTCTAAGTCATGAGACTTATGCTTTCCTAATAAAACAACTAAGTCAAATGAACCTCCTGGGTGGAATGGAAGGATTGGGTTATGTTGAGTGGTTACACAAGTCCATGGACTTGGATTGTGTATCTCACTTGTGGTATGCCACCCAGGCACAAAGGGATTTGGAGGCCATGTGTTGAGAAATCTTACAATGCAACCACTTGGCAATATGGGCTCTTCCTTGATCATATAGGTTGCTAGAACTTAGTCATTTGGACAGTTGGTGGTAGTTGGGATGATAGGTTGGAACGCGTCCATTTGACTAAGGAAAGGCTTCTGAAAGGTCCTGTCTTGGGAAACCAAGTCTTGTGGGGAAAGTGCACCACCTCTGCAGATGGAAAACCTAAGTACTTAGCCTAGTCCAAGGCAATGGACAACTTGAGCATCAAGACATGGAAGCTACAAGAATCTTCTCATTCCAACTTCTAAAATAAAACTTGTGGGAGAACAAGGGTGAAGGACCCCAATGTCTATTGGTGGTTCCTTGGGAATGTTTTTGGACAAAGAAAAACTTAGTGATTTCAACTAATAGGTAAAACCTAATTTCAAGCAAAGCAAGCCAAGCTACACTTATCCAAATGCATATAGTAATATAGTCCACTTAAAATATACTAAGGTATCACTTGCCAATACTATTCCAAAGTATTGACCCTCTGTGGCTGTAACTTGTGATGTTGCAGGTTACTCCGATGATGAGTAGGAGTCATGAGTCTACACTCAACATGCTTGCCTGTGGCACATGAAGATGAAGACTTATGTTTATTTACTTATTCCTTAAACTCTTTTTTTAGGCCTATGGCCCTGAGTTGTAAAAGACTATGTTTTATCTCTGGAATGAATGTAATAAACGACCTTTGTATCTGTGTACTTCATCTTAAACTGTGGATGCTAGCATTGATCCAGGGACTAGCATTGCAATCATAGGGATCCTTTCCTTTATAAAGGAGGGGTCTAACAAGCAGCAAAGGTACTTTCCATGGTTTTAGGTTTACCAGGCATTTTATTAATCAAAGAGGACTATGCTTCAGACAAAGAAGAAATATTTTTCTCAACATTTAAAAGCTTTTACTCCACAGTCTTGTTGAAAGTGGATTGTTTACTAATAAAGTCTTTGAGCATAAATTCAAGTTCAGAGGTGGCACTTCTAGTATTGTTGTAGGAGTTTCCATAGGTATTACCATTATTAGGAGGATAAGGCCTATAATTGTTGTTACTACCAAAATTATTCCTATAGGCATTGTTGTTGAAATTGTTGATTCTAATGAAGTTCACATCAACTTGCTCTTCTTGAGCAACCAAAGAGGCTAAGGGAACATTATTTGGATCTAAAGGAGCTTTCCCATTAACAAGCATAACCATAATAACATCTATCTTATCACTCAAAGAGTAGGTTTCTTCAACAGAATTTACCTTCTTACCATGTGGAGCTCTCTCAGTGTGCCATTCAGAATAATTAATCGTCATATTATCAAGGAGTTTTGTTGCAGCACCCAAGGTGATGGTCATAAAGGTACCTCCAATAGCTGAATCCAACAGGTTTCTTTAAGAGAAGTTCAAACCTGCATAAAAAGTCTGGATAATCATCCAAGCAGTAAGTCCAGGAGTGGGACAATTCTTAACCAAAGATTTTATTCTTTCCCAAGCTTGAGCAACATGTTCATTATCAAGTTGTTTAAATTTCATAATATCACTTCTCATAGATATAATCTTAGCAGGAGGGTAGTACTTTCCAATAAAAGCATCTTTGCACTTAATCCAAGAACCAATACTATTTCTAGGCAAGGATGCAACCATTCTTTAGCTTTTCCTCTCGAGGAGAAAGGAAACAACTTGAGTTTAATAATATCTCCATCTACATCCTTATACTTTTGCATCTCAAAAATTTCAATGAAGTTAATGAGATGGGCAATAGCATCATCAGAACTAGCACCAGAAAATTGCTCTCTCATCACAAGATTCAACAAGGCAGGCTTAATTTCATAAAAGGTAGCATCAGGAGCAGGTGGAGCAATAGGAGTGCTAAGGAAATCATTGTTGTTTTTCCTAGTGAAGTCACACAACTTGGTGTTCTCCGCAGAGTTCATTTTGGAAAAAGTGGAGCAAGCCAACAACAACAACAACTAGAGCAGGAACTAATTTTTGTGTGTTTTTGATAAGAGAAAGCAAACCAAACTAAATTAATGTTTTTGGACTTTGATAAAAAGAGGCAAACAAAACCAAGAAAAAGAAACTAAGAAAACCAAAAACAAAGTAAAGATAAAGGTTGTGAAGGACTCCCCTTGTGAGGACGTCCTTAGCCACCCTGTCAATGGCGCAGAAAAGAGCTTGATGATGCACTGGTTGAACGCAGAGATTTGTTGGGAGACCCCAAGAGGAAGGTATGATGAGCACGGCAGCAAGTTTTCCCTTAGTAAGAAACCATGGTTATCAAACCAGTAGGACGAAGGAAACGACTAAAGGTGTTGCAAGCAACTTGGAAACCTGCACAACACAAACTCAAGATCTTGCACTAACGAACAGTGAGGTTGTCAATCTCATCAGTTTGCTGAAAACAAAGGATTAACTGTATGGTGTGGAAGGTAATAGTGGTTTGCAGAAAGTAAACAGTAACAGTGGAGGATGTATCAATGGTAAATATTGGACCAAAGTCCATAGTTCACTAGAGGTGTTATCCTTAGATAAACAAACATGGCATGCTGGGTAAACAAATTACAGCAGGGCAATTGACAGGTCTGAGCAAGGCATAACAATGCAATACTAGACATCAAGATCCTATGAGATTCGATTGAGAAATACAACAAGATACATAGACCGCCATCCACTGCATTGTGACACCCCCGGGATCAGGGCTAAACAAATCCCAGACCTTCGTCTGAAATAAGCTTAACGTTGAGCTCGAGAATATCCAGTGTAGAATCGGTAACACGGCAGTGACCCTGCAACACCAAAATTTATTACTGCAAGCTCATAACGGAGCAGAGAACCAAATTATTACAAGCAGAGGTGACTGACCACAAACATCAAACAACGGAAGGCAAATTATTCTATTAAGTATAGAAAACTTAACAAATGGCCTAAGAGGCCTGAAGCATAACAATGACGTCCCAGCCCATAGATTCCAGGCTGCCGGCCGGGAACCCCAAGCTACTCGTCGGTGTCGATGTAGGGAACTCGTCTTCAGGTGAACACTTACTCTGCCAAAAGTATCAACAAAGCAAGGGTGATTACAGGGTGTACCCCGCAAGACTTATGGCTGGTCGAGTTGTTTTTGATAAAGCCACTTTTGTTTATAAAACAAGAGAGAGAATAAGCTCGTCTAGTCAGAGTATTTTAAAAGGGGATAAGAGAGCAACATATCTGAAATATTGATCATCATCTTTTGATATCCACCAAGTCATCATCATCACCTGAAATAGGATCACCCCCTCGTACCCATGAGGAAGCATCCTTAAGCACACGTTGATCTGCCAAGTTTTAAGATTAGGTTATAGTTCTCTATGATCTTGAATCAGGTCGCCAAATCGTTCATAACCGTGAACATGGTTTTTCGAAAATATTATTACCCTGCAGGGGTGTACAACTGTAACATCCCAAAAATAATAAACTTTGATCATCAAACTCTAATCATCAAAATTAGGGTTAACAAAAACTTTTCTAAATAAAATTTTGAAAGCATGCATATGTGTATGCATTTCATTTTGAATTCTTTTGAACCTAGAAGTTGCCGGAGTGGAAGCCAACGAGAAAGTTCTATTCGCCACCCACTATCTAGCCGGAGATGCCAGGGCATGGTGGAACAGTGTTCGTGCAATGACCGGAGGCCATATGATGACCTGGGAGGAATTCAAGGTCAAGTTTAGCAGAACCCATGTGCCACCAGGTTTGATCAAGAGAATGAGAGATGAGTTCAGAGAGCTGAAGTAGGGAAGGATGACTTTTGTGGAATACCGTGACAAATTTTTGTCATTAGCTAGGTATGCCCCGGATGCGATCGACACTGAAGCCAAGAAGAAAGAAAGATTCCTGAATGGTCTACATGACAAATGCAGACAGTGTTAGTCAATATCCCATTTGCTGATATTGAAGCCCTTGTGGACTCAGCTATCCAGATCGAAGGAAAGATCAACCAAGCCAATGAGAACCGCAAGCGTCGTATGATGCACCAACCAGGAACCCATAAGACCCCAAAGTATCGCCCCAACCCATCTCCAGGATTTACCCCAAGAACCAATAGACCCCCGATGAACCGTCCGACCTATCCCAACCGTGGAAACCCTAGGCCCGGAGGAAATAACAACAACCCCGGCAACTCTAGCAATTTCAACCATGCCCCACCCAAGTTCAACAACAACAATGCGACCGCCAACACCAACAGTGCCCCTAGGACTGGAAGTAATGCTGTGCCTGTCGCAGCCAAGGACAAGTCGCAAGTGACTTGTTATGACTGTGGAAATAAAGGTCAATATTCCAACGAGTGCCCCAACAAGAAGAATGCTACCGCCCCCAATGCCAATGCCCCAGCTCAGCAGCAGCGTCGTGTTTAGCCAGGAAGAAGATTTGCCGCAGGGAATTCACTCAACCACAATGGCCGTCTTTTTCTCATGCATGCTGAATAAGATCAGGAAGCGCCAGACGTCGTGCTGGGTATGTTTTCTGTTAATTCAGTACTTGCAAGAGTGTTGTTTGACTCGGGTGCATCGCATTCATTTGTCACCGAAGAATTTGCATGCACTAGTAAGATTCAACCAACCGAACTGAAGCATGTAATGATTGTTCAAATTCCCGGATCAACCACTAAGGCTAGGAAAATTTGCAAAGCCGTCCCTATCCGAATCCATGGCATAGATTTTTATGCAAATCTGATAGTACTCGGAACTAAAGGTTTGGAAGTAGTACTAGGAATGGATTGGATGTCCAAACATAAAGGATTGATTGACTGTGCCAAGAAAGCCATAACCATGACCAATCTAGGAATATCGATCGAGCATATATCTGAAACCTTACCTCGCCAATTCAAATGCAACAAGAGTACAGCCCAACCTACCATTGACCAAGTCCGGATAGTCTGTGAATACCCCGATGTACTTCCAGATGTTTTGCCCGGTATGCCCCCAGATCGGGATATCGAGTTCATCATCTAACTAATTCCTCAGAAATGGACCCATAGCCTAGAGACCATATAGTATGAACCCGTCAGAGCTAGCAGAATTGAAGAAGAAACTAGATTCCATGTTGGAAATTGGATTAATTCAACCAAGTGCATCCCCATGGAGATCACCTGTCTTGTTTGTGGACAAGAAGGATGGAGGTAACCGTTTGTGTATGGATTATCGGAAGTTGAATGATGTCACCATCAAGAACAAGTACCCCTTGCCCAAGATAGAAGATTTGTTTGATCAGTTGACCGGTGCCAAAGTGTTTTCTAAGATTGATCTTAGAACTGGCTATCATCAACTCAAAATTCGTGCAGAGGATATTCCAAAGACTGCGTTTTCCACGGATCTGGATTATGCAGTATCTGATCATGTCTTTTGGATTAACCAATGCCCCCGCTTATTTCATGAATCTCATGAATAAGATTTTTATGGACTTCCTGGATAAGTTTGTCGTTGTTTTCATCGATGACATTCTGATTTATTCCAAATCAGAAGAAGAACATGAGATACACCTAAGGACCATTCTTGGAACCCTTAGAGAGCATCAGTTGTATGCAAAGTTTAGCAAATGTGAATTCTGGTTACAGGAGGTAGGATTCCTCAGTCACATTTTATCAGCCGAAGGAATTGCCGTTGACCCGGCCAAAGTGAAAGATGTAGAAGATTGGCAAGCCCCAACCACTCAAACCCAAGTTCGTGCATTTCTCGTATTGGCGGGATATTACTGCAAATTCGTAGAAGGATTCTCCAGTATCGCCAGACCCATGACCCAATTGCTGAAGACGGACAAGAAGTTTGAATGGACCGACAAATGTGAAGCGAGTTTTCAAGAACTCAAGAGGAGATTGATTTCAGCCCCAATCTTGATCATGCCGGATATCACGAAGCCCTTCGATGTGTATTGTGACGCATCCAAGATCGGTCTTGATGTGTGCTAATGCAAGAAGGCAAAGTTATATCTTATCTATCCCGACAACTGAAGCAACATGAGCAAAACTACCCAACCCATGACCTCGAACTCGCAGCCGTAGTTCTAGCCCTGAAAACATGGAGACATTACCTGATGGGAAATCGTTGTGAGATCTATACGGATCACAAGAGCCTAAAGTATATATTCACTCAGAAAGAGCTGAATATGAGGCAGAGAAGATGGATAGAGCTAATCAAGGATTACGACCTAGACATTCACTATCACGCTGGTAAAGCCAACGTGGTAGCCGATGCCCTTAGCAGATTGCCGTGCCGCTTGAACTTCATGATTTTGAAGGAGCAACCAAGTTTGCACAAAGAGATGGAAGATTTTCGGATGGAATTGTGAAGGATTTTTGGCTAGCATAGAACTCCAGCCACTTTGATCAGTCAGATTAAAGAGGCACAGAAGGAAAATGCTAGTATTGACAGAATCAAGCGCCGTATCGGTACCGGCAAAGTACCTGGATTCACCGAGGACGAAGAAGGAGTTTTGTGGTACAAAGGACGCCTTTGTGTACCAGCAGATTCTGAGTTGAAAGAAGTTATCTTGAAGGAGGCTGATGATACTCTTTATTCTATCCATCCCGGAGGAACTAAGATGTATCAAGATTTGAAAGAGCAATTTTGGTGGCATAAGATGAAGAGAGAAATCGGAAGCTATATCGCCAAGTGTGATATTTGTCAGCGAGTCAAGGCAGGACATCAAAGACCCGCTGGATTGTTGCAACCCTTGCAGATTCCGGAATGGAAATGGGATTCTGTAGGAATGGACTTTATCACTGCACTGCCTACTTCTAGTAGGGAAAATGACTCTATCTGGGTCATAGTGGACCGATTGTCCAAAGTCGCCCATTTCTTACCCGTCAAGACCACCTATCAGAGTTCGAAGCTAGCAGAGTTGTACATCGCTAGAATCGTTAGTTTGCATGGAGTCCCCAAGAACATCGTATCGGATCGAGGAACTCAGATTACCTCGAGATTCTGGAAGAAAGTCCAAGAAGGTTTAGGAACCCGCTTAGATTTCAGTACCGCATATCACCCTCAGACCGATGGACAAACGGAGCGAGTAAATCAAATACTCGAAGATATGCTTAGAGCATGTGTGTTAGAATATGGATCCAAGTGGGAAGACTGTCTGCCGTTTGCAGAATTTTCGTACAACAGCAGTTATCAAGCCAATTTGCAAATGTCCCCATATGAATTCATGTACGGAAGGAAGTCTCGCACCCCTTTGAACTGGTCGAAAGTAGGAGAGAGTCAGATTTTTAGACCCGACATCCTAAGAGAAGCAGAAGAGAAGGTTCACAAGATTCGTGAGAACCTCAAGACAGCCCAATCCAGACAAAAGAGTTACACCGACAAGAGACGTAGAGACCTCGCCTTCAACATAGGAGATTTTGTTTATCTGAAAGTATCGCTATTGAAGGGAATGCAGCGTTTCCAACTCAAAGGAAAGTTAGCCCCCAGATATATCGGACCTTTCAAGATTCTGAACCATCGAGGAGAAGTATCGTATCCATTGGAACTACCTGAAGAGATGTCAGACGTGCACAATGTGTTCCATATCTCATTACTTCGCAAGTGTCTCGAAGTCCCCGAGAAGACCGAAGTGTTCAAAAATATCGACCACCGGACCATAGAGATCAACGATGACCTGACCTATCCTGAAGTACCCATTCGTATTTTGGAAGAAGCTTTTTGAACTACCCGAACCCCGAGCATCAAGTTTCTCAAGATTCAGTGGAGCAACCACACAGAAGAGGAAGCCACCTGGGAGCGCGAAGATCACATCAGGACGGAGTTTCCCGATCTCTTCAAATCCTAGGTAATCTTTTCGTCCTTTTTTTAAATCTCGGGATGAGATTTTGTTTAAGGGGGAAGGTTTGTAATATCCCAAAAATACTAAACTTGGATCATCAAACTCTAATCACCAAAATTAGGGTTAACAAAAACTTTTCTAAATAAAATTTTGAAAGCATGCATATGTGTATGCATTTCATTTTGAATTCTTTTGAACCACCTTGTTTATGTGTTCCATTGCTTGTAAATGGATGCTTAGGTGAAATAAACATCATCTAAACATTTCCCAAACTTTTCCTAAAGATAAGTAAATCAAAACAAATAAAATAAGGGAATGGTCATTTTGACCAATTTAACTCCCATGCCTACTTTGGCTGTCTCAAACTTTCAGAACCTAACAGAAACTTTTCTGGATCTTTGCACCCCTTGAATGTACTCATAACAAGGTATCAAGGCCCACTTTGTGATCATCCAGAAACTTTCAAATGCATAGTTTAAATGACATTTCAAAATTGAATCTTTATCATATGAGAAGATCCCACTTTTTCAAAAACCACTCAAACAAGCTCAACTTTCAAAATCCAAGCATCTGCAGACTCACCAGCACCAATCTAGCAAACCCACCAAAAATCTTTTCGAAATTCAAAACTTGAATTCTTGCGGCCATTTCATCAAACACTTGGCAGATTCAAATCAAACTGGCCTAACTTCACTATTTGGAGCAGTAATTGGGCTAAGCAATGTTCACCATTGATCACCCTTGTCTCCCCCAGTGCCAACCAGTGCTTGGACCAACCCTAGCCCCTACCCTTTGCTCCATGCCATGCCAACCCGAGCGCCCCCTTGCCAGCCGACAATGGATAGCTAGCCAGAGCAAGCACCAAGCCAAAACAACATGTCTGGGAGGCAGCCCACCGTCCACCGCCTCTCCCTGTCCAGCGCTCGAACCCTGCCAGCCATTGGACCACACACACGGACCGCGCCCAGACCGCCAGCGACCATGCCGAGCATGCGCCAGAGCGCCACCATCGACCGAAGCCCACAGACCGCGCGCCGCCCTTGCCGCGTGCATACACGATCACCACCGACCCAGGAGACCGACAGACATCCTCGTTCGCCGCCGCGTGACGCACAGCCACCGCTCGCCGTCGAAGACGCCGCCTCTGCCGCGCAGAGCGTCGCGTGTTCCAGACCAAACCGCACCTCCCTACAAGCGCATTAAAGCCATAGAGCATCGCCAGGAGACCACCAAGCGATCACCACTGCCGGCCATGCCTCTAGCAGCCCGTAGCCATGTCGCCACCGTCACCCGCCCATGCCGTTCGGTCTCACCGTCGAGACTATAAATAGAGGACTCTCCCGCTCGAATTCTTCACACCATTCCACTCCTCTCTCACCCAGAACCACCCCACCTCAGTCCTGGAGCAAGGCGAGCAGCGCATCGCCAGAATTTCACCGGAGCCCGCCGCCTCTGGAGAAGAAGGGGGCCACTGATCTCGTCCACCCCAGGAGCTATCGCGGCCACCCCTGAGTTCGCCGTCGTCGACTTCGTCGTTCGCCCGCCTCGCCGACCCTCGCCTGCACCCCGATGAGCCCCCAGCAACCCCCACTGGCCACGCTAGGTTTCTATCTCGCCGGCGTTGCTCAACGTCGATGATGACTCCCAGTCGTTGGATTAGAATCAGATCGAACGACCTACATTGTCTCATACCGCTTCGCACCCCCTATTTCACTGACGTGTGGGGACAGCCACTTAAGCAGCCCGCAGAAGAGCTACGCTTAGCAGGCCGGCCCGTTAACTTTTCCCGCGCAGCCCAGTTATTCAAATTAAACCTTTTCCATTTTATTTCAAACACACTTCTGCACCCAGTTTTAAAAATCAACCTAGATCGATTCAGTGCACCAAATTGAATGAAACTAATTTTTTTAGAAGCATATGGAAATGCTGAATCCAAGCCCGTTGGATTCAAGTCATTTGGATCTATAGATCACCCCTGGTAAAAATAACAAGGCAGAAGATTTTCTGCATTCAAACATTTTTCAAATTTAAACCATAATATATTTTGAGTTGATTCCAACTCTCAAAAATCACATTTAACCATACCTTTCAGAATATATAAAAATATATAGGATTACTTACAGAAATAATGTTCAAGTAATAAAAGAATGCCCCATAGGCATTTCTAATCACTTATTTAATTAAAATAAAAGGGTAAAACCTTATTAAATTGTGACACCACTTTAAATCATATTCCCATGGACTAAAATATGTGGTGATGACATGTGTCAACATGATCCCATGTTTGGTTTGGAGAATATTAATTCTTAAGTAGTTTTTCAATGAGTTGAAATTACTTTTCTAAAAATAAAAAGAATTAAACCAAGCCTTAACCTTGTAATGTTATAGATGATGCTAGATCATCTATAGGACCCTTTTGTGTGATGATTGCAAGTAGTTAAGTATTGTTTGGTCATTGTGTACCTCGTATTTATTCATAGACGCTAGTACCGACCAAGGATACGAGGAGGAAGGAGAATTCTATGAAGAAGAAGCCGAGGAGAACTTCAACCACTGCTTTGCACAAGGCAATCTAATACTTGCAAGCTTATACTATACCTATGAAAGCCAATACTTGCAAGCTGATACTATACCTATGCAAGCCAATACTTGCAAGCTTATATTGACACTAATGCAAGCCTAATACTACTAGTGAATGTGCAAGTTAGTAACCTTGCAAGCTAACACTTGCAATTTAGCAATCTTATACGGATATTGTGTCAGTAAACCCTTACCTGTTACCCTGCCTACTATATTCCATAAGCATATGTGATCATACCCACTTGATAAACCCATCCTAGTTTTTTTGCAAGCTTCTTACTTTATTTCTTTATCAAAGCTCTTACTTCTAGTTTACCTAAGAGATTGGTAGATACTAGAAAGATATGTGAAGGTTGCATAAAGAGCATAAAATTTGGCCTAAGTTAGGAACCTTGATATCAGCCTAAGACATAAGGTTGTACTTATTTGAAACTCCACTAGTCCACCCCCCCTCATTAGTACTTACCCCCACCTATAGATGCTAGTGCTAAGCATAAAACTTGATAAACTTTAGATGGGAATACTTGGTGGAAAACTGGTTAGGAAAACCTTGGAATGATGGATCATTCTATTGAAATGTTTTGGACATGTGTTTCCGAACACCTGATGATTTTGATGATGAAAATGTTGAGGCATGAGCCTTAACCCTTTATAAAACTGATGGTTGTCTGGATGTGATACAATTCCAATTTTATCATACAACCACAATACCCGAAGATTGGGTAGGGCTTGACTGGAAACTTATATACCTTAGTATTAGTTCCCTCGTGGCCCAGGTCTGAGCTAAGGCTACCTTGTGAAGATTTTCCACCTGTGCAGTGCCCAAGATGACAGTTGGTCATGATTGGGAGGCCAAACTCATAGGAGAGGTGCTTATACTAGGGCGTGTAATCGAAAGGTTAGGATTGATTATCCGCATACTGAGTATGGTGAATTCAGGATTTGTTCCTGACGGATGTATTGAATGTTGTGGTGAAAGTGTACAATCTCTGCAGAGTGTCAAACTATTCGAATAGCCGCGTCCGCGGTTATGGACAGTTGGAGTGGCCATAATGTTCCCCCGTCAGATGTTTTCAAAAAGACTTGTGAAATGAATTGAGACTTTGACTTGACCACAACAGAGTTGTGACATGAGTTCCAAGTTCCCACCTAGGTGTTATAAACTTCAACTAGCTCTCTTGCTTCTGAACTTAGTAGAGATAAATTTGGCCTTTGCAAAACAACCCTAGAGCCTAGTGTCCTATTATCCAAAAACCCTTTTACTTGTTAGTACTAGTTTGCGAGTACTTAAAGAGTACTCATGGCTTTGTCCCTGGATATTCCCATGGCCAAACTATGAAGAGGAGTACCTGGAGGATGGACCCTAGGAAGGTTACGACAACTAGGATCATCTCCCATCGTCAGCATTGCCTATGACCCCGAAGATGGAGCTTCGCCTACGCTACCATTATTATTACGTATTCCGCTGCTTGAAGTTGTATTAAGAACTGGATCATGAGATCCCTATTTGTGTAAGAACTTATGTACCGTTTGTAATGGATGATGTACTATGGTATCCAATTCTGTTATGTCTCGCAAAAATGGTAATCCTGGGATTGCGATGTATTGCATAACAGGCATCTGGGATTAAAAATCCGGGTGTTGACAACAACTTTAGCCACACGTACTAACCTTCTCTTAATGCCACTAGATAAGTCCTCTTCCTTGGAAGGCCGGCAGAGGGTGGTTAGACACGACCTTTACCTTGCTTTCGCCGAGACCATGAGTCACGCAATAAGTATGGTTCCGCCGTAACGGGTCAAATCCCGAAGCCGGTACTTTAATATGTGAGGCGAGGTTGGTTAACAGGGGCTCCATCGACCCCAAGCAACCCGGTCCATGCTTACCTACCTGTTATGAATGCACCATCTTCACCCGGCAAATCTTTCAAAAGATTTTCTATGCATATGTCGAATGGAACGCCCGAACTATGTGACTCATGGAATATACTAGGCAAGTTAGTTGCTCGTGAGGATTTCTAGGCCCCGTATGGTTGTACGCTCGTCTCGGTTCCAAAGGCAAGAACTCAGGTCCTAGTGGTGGCGAGCATGGGACTAGAAAAACCACATCCCACCGTGGCCTCCCATACAAGCCTTAGCATGTTTAATTTCATATCACCTCTGACATCATATCATCATGTTCTCCTGTCATATTAGATTCTCTACATCTGATACATCATCTGGATGGACCAGAACTGACAGTTATGCATGGCTAAGCGGACACATATATAATCTCTAGCGGTGCACACAAGCCAAACCTAGTTATGCTAGGAGCAGTGGATCGGGTAATATAAGCTCAAAGGGAGTAAAGCAATAGATAGGATACTCTATCTATCGATAAAATACCACAGTAGAATCATATGCATCATGGAAGGATTTGAAATGCTTTCGAAATAAAATGATTATATCATGGTGGGGCTATGATTGCCTTTGCCTGTTGATAACAGATAAATAGATCTTCGGAAGCCTTGTACTTGACTTGCTAAAGTTGATTATTGTTCTTCGATCTTCGAACTTCGACGGTGTTGAACTCGGTCTTCGATCTTGATCTCGATATCGTATTCTACCGGGAAAAACCAAACACCGGAAATAAAGGGGAAACAATCAACACATGGCATCGATTCAATGCTCAAACAATAATGATGATATGAAAAGTTAATTTGCATTGGAATGTAACCCTAAGGCATGCTCTACAAATTAATCGGGGTTCCGAGGGGTAGAAACCCTAATTCGGGGAAACTCCAGAATCACCTATTAGGGTTACTAGGTTATTCTAATTAAACTTGTTATTTAGGTTGTTGAACAATGCATGATTATAGCTTAATTAGATAGTTCTCATTTCTCTGGACATTTTGATATATTATTTGTATTTTTCGGAATTAATATGAATAAGTTATTGATTTTACAATATTTATTCAATTTCTGGATTTATTAAACCTTTTCTTAATTTAAACAAAACTGGAAATACTTTTTACACAGAGGGCTAGGCTAGCCCTAGAGATAGACAGGTGGGGCACCAACCACCTCAGCCTCCACGCAGGCAAAGTGGGACAGGGGGCCGGTTTGTTATTCCTTACCGAGGCAGTAGCTAGCCAGAGAGGCTGACGAGTGGGACCTGGCCACGCAGGCACCACGTGGAAGCCACGTAGGAGCCAGGTCGGCAAGCCACGCGGGCTCGCCGGAGATCTCTTCGGCCGACGGGGTTTGGCGGTGCTAGGGAACGAGCGGGCTGGTGCGGAGGGGTGCGTTGTACGCGGCTCTACGCGGGCGACCTCAAGGTGGCGACGCTACTTGGGTTAGGTCGCCGGAACAGGAAGCACGACGGCGGCCGACGCCGGTGGCTACAGGTACTCGGCGCGGCAGCGTTACAGAGAGGAAGAGGAAGAACGGAGAGGACTGGGAGGTGGAGGGGCTCACCATGGAGGCAGTGGAGGGGTCAGCTCGACCAAGCGAGCTCGGACGCGGCCGGAATGATCGAGAAAAGCGGTGGCCGGACTTCGGGAAGGAGCTCCCGATTGCGGTGGTTATGGGCTCCCTTCGTCGATTCCGTTGGCGGGGAAGACCGGCACGGCGAGGCGAAGCTCGTGGTGGCCTCAGAGGAACCTGGATGGTCGGAGACGGCAGGACGCCGGCATGGCAGAGAGCTAGGGTTCGGGTCCGCGAGGGGAACGAGAGAGAGGGGTCTATAGGGAGGGGGAAGAATGGATGAGGATGTCAGGGCGGCGTCGCGAGGATCTTATCCTCCTCCTGGAGCTCGGCGGACGGCGGGATGGAGGCGGCGAGGATCGACGACAGCGAGCTGCTTCCCGTCGGAAGCGAGGAAGAAGAAAAGGAGAAGACGCGAAGGGGTACGGGCTGCGCTGGGCCTTAGCTGGGCCGCACGTTAACCTCGCCGAGACAACGCCCATTTAACCGCCTGCTCCTCCTCCTCCTTTTCCCCCAGACACCGCCTCCCCTCTGCCTCCAGGCCGCCCAAATTTCTCTCTGTACCGCTGCTACTCCGACGACCCTCCTCGCCAATTCCGTCCAAGACTCACCGCCCCTCTCCTCCCCGACCAAGCTCACAGCTTCCCCACTCTCAGGCGCATCTGCTAATGCAACAAACTCGACCGCGGGCACCCTATAACCTCGCCTTCGACAACGACCACCGTCGCCACCGTCTGCTTCATCTCCAGCGAAGCCCACAGGTAGTATCTGACCACCCCGCGCCTTCTCATTCACGCACGCACATTTGCTGTGTCCTTGCACATCTAACCACATCGGTTTCTTGCCCTCTGGTGGACAGCAGCCCCATCCCCGTTGTCAGGCAGAAGCTCCCGACGCCGCCACGAACTCCGGTGAGGAATTGCCGTAGGACCCGAGCACCCCTCGTCCGACCAACACTTCCTCGAGAAACGCCGTGACCCCTGAGCCCGGTGAGTAACCCCTCCTTCTCCCCCACCTCCTGTAGCGTCGCCTCCGTCGTCGACCGACCGCTCCGCCACCAGACGCCAGCCGCCGCTTTTGACCAAGCGATAGGAACCGTAGGATGCAGATCCACCGGCTTGGATAGAATGACTAACCGAAGGGGTAAGGATGGATCTGTGCCGTGCAATCTAACTTAATCTAACGTTCCATAGAGCCGATCCGGCCGAACTGCATCGACCGAAGAACACGACGCGTGTCCAGTGTTTGAGTTAAAACAGATTTTTTGAATCAGATTTATTTACAAACTTCAAACCCTTGTATCTTTCAAACCACACGTCCAAAAATTACAAATTATATATCAATGGATTCAGGAGAACAAGACCTAGCCAACCATGGCCTTAGCTGGGCCGCACGTTAACCTTGCCGAGACAACACCCATTTAACCGCCTGCTCCTCCTCCTCCTTTTCCCCCAGACACCGCCTCCCCTCTGCCTCCAGGCCGCCCAAATTTCTCTCTGTACCGCTGCTACTCCGACGACCCTCCTCGCCAATTCCGTCCAAGACTCACCGCCCCTCTCCTCCCCGACCAAGCTCACAGCTTCCCCACTCTCAGGCGCATCTGCTAATGCAACAAACTCGACCGCGGGCACCCTGTAACCTCGCCTTCGACAACGACCACCGCCACCTGCCGCTTCATCTCCGTGAAGCCCAGGTAGTATCGACCACCCCGCCTTCTCATTCACGCACGCACATTCGCTGTGTCCTTGAGCATCTAACCACATCGGTTTCTTGCCCTCGTGGACAGCCCATCCCGTTGTCGCGCGAGCTGACGCCGCCACGAACTCCGTGAGGAATTGCCGAGGACCCGAGCACCCTCGTCCGACCAACACTTCCTCGAGCAACGCCGTGACCCTCGAGCCCGGTGAGTAACCCTCCTTCTCCCCACCTCAGAAGGCCGCCTCCGTCGTCGACCGCTCATCACACTGACGCCGCCAAATGCCGCTTTGACCAAGCGATAGGAACCGTAGGATGCAAATCCACCGGCTTGGATAGAATGACTAACCGAAGGGGTAAGGATGGATCTGTGCCGTGCAATCTAACTTAATCTAACGTTCCACAGAGCCGATCCGGCAGAACCGGTATCGACCAGTAAGAACACGACGCGTGTCCAGTGTTTGAGTTAAAACAGATTTTTTGAATCAGATTTATTTACAAACTTCAAACCCTTGTATCTTTCAAACCACACGTCCAAAAATTACAAATTATATATCAATGGATTCAGGAGAACAAGACCTAGCCAACCATGGCCTTAGCTGGGCCGCACGTTAACCTTGCCGAGACAACACCCATTTAACCGCCTGCTCCTCCTCCTCCTTTTCCCCCAGACACCGCCTCCCCTCTGCCTCCAGGCCGCCCAAATTTCTCTTTGTACCGCTGCTACTCCGACGACCCTCCTCGCCAATTCCGTCCAAGACTCACCGCCCCTCTCCTCCCCGACCAAGCTCACAGCTTCCCCACTCTCAGGCGCATCTGCTAATGCAACAAACTCGATGGGCACCTGTAACCTCGCCTCGACAACGACCACCGCCACCGCTTCATCTCCGGCGGTTACAGTAGTATCTCACCACCGCGCTTCTCATTCACGCACGCACATTCGCTGTGTCCTTGAGCATCTAACCACATCGGTTTCTTGCCCTCTGGTGGACAGCAGCCCCATCCCCGTTGTCAGGCAGAAGCTCCCGACGCCGCCACGAACTCCGGTGAGGAATTGCCGTAGGACCCGAGCACCCCTCGTCCGACCAACACTTCCTCGAGCAACGCCGTGACCCCTGAGCCCGGTGAGTAACCCCTCCTTCTCCCCCACCTCCTGTAGCGTCGCCTCCGTCGTCGACCGCTCCGCCACTGTGACGCCGCCGCCGCTTTTGACCAAGCGATAGGAACCGTAGGGATGCAAATCCACCGCTTGGATAGAATGACTAACAAGGGGTAAGGATGGATCTGCTGCAATCTAACTTAATCTAACGTTCCACAGAGCCGATCCGGCCGAACCGGTATCGACCAGTAAGAACACGACGCGTGTCCAGTGTTTGAGTTAAAACAGATTTTTTGAATCAGATTTATTTACAAACTTCAAACCCTTGTATCTTTCAAACCACACGTCCAAAAATTACAAATTATATATCAATGGATTCAGGAGAACAAGACCTAGACAACCATGGCCTTAGGTGGGCCGCACGTTAACCTTGCCGAGACAACGCCCATTTAACCGCCTGCTCCTCCTCCTCCTTTTCCCCCAGACACCGCCTCCCCTCTGCCTCCAGGCCGCCCAAATTTCTCTCTGTACCGCTGCTACTCCGACGACCCTCCTCGCCAATTCCGTCCAAGACTCACCGCCCCTCTCCTCCCCGACCAAGCTCACAGCTTCCCCACTCTCAGGCGCATCTGCTAATGCAACAAACTCGACCGCGGGCACCCTGTAACCTCGCCTTCGACAACGACCACCGTCGCCACCGTCTGCTTCATCTCCGGCGAAGCCCACAGGTAGTATCTGACCACCCTGCGCCTTCTCATTCACGCACGCACATTCGCTGTGTCCTTGCGCATCTAACCACATCGGTTTCTTGCCCTCTGGTGGACAGCAGCCCCATCCCCGTTGTCAGGCAGAAGCTCCCGACGCCGCCATGAACTCCGGTGAGGAATTGCCGTAGGACCCGAGCACCCCTCGTCCGACCAACACTTCCTCGAGCAACGCCGTGACCCCTGAGCCCGGTGAGCAACCCCTCCTTCTCCCCCACCTCCTCAGAAGGCCGCCCGCCGTCGACCGATCCGCCACCAGACGCCGCCGCCTTTGCTTTTGACCAAGCGATAGGAACCGTAGGATGAAAATCCACCGGCTTGGATAGAATGACTAACCGAAGGGGTAAGGATGGATCTGTGCCGTGCAATCTAACTTAATCTAACGTTCCACAGAGCCGATCCGGCCGAACCGGTATCGACCAGTAAGAACACGACGCGTGTCCAGTGTTTGAGTTAAACAGATTTTTTGAATCAGATTTATTTACAAACTTCAAACCCTTGTATCTTTCAAACCACACGTCCAAAAATTACAAATTATATATCAATGGATTCAGGAGAACAAGACCTAGCCAACCATGGCCTTAGTTTCGAAAATAGTATCTGTTAGATTGTTTGAAATTGCAGATCCTTTTGTATGCTTATTTAGAGTATAAAAATTGTTTAAAATTGATTTTAGGATTAAATCTTTTGCAAAATGGATTTGTGTGACCTTACTGACCCTAGGAACCAACCCATGGTTTTAAAAATAAAATTGGAAAAATTTAGAATGGATTAATTGAATTAGTCTATTTCTAGCCAAGTAAAAATAATAGTTTTATTATGAAAAAGGATTTTGGAATTTAACTTTGGGAAAATATTTTGATTCAAAGCTACTGACCCAAAACAACAAATCTTGAGAGTTAGAAACTTTTGGTGAAAACTTAAAGGTTTTAGATTTAATAAAACTATTTTCCACCACATAAAATGTTGAATGGATTTTAAAATAGAATTTGAGCAAAACCCTCTAATTAATGACTTTGCCATTTTGGTAAATGACCAATTTGGACCTTACAAAGTTTATAAACCTAGTAGAAACCAACCTTGCAATAGAACCCTCTTTTGCATGACTTAGATTCCATTGCTTTGTGAATGTGAAAATTGTTTGTTTAACCTTGGTTTGGAATGTTAGTTGATTTTGTGTCTTGCTTGATTGACTTGTAGAGAATTTAGCAAAGTGTGAGACTAGCAAGATCAAGGAGTGAACCACCATTCCCTACCAAAAAGGCAAGTGACACTATCATTCAAAGACCTACTATTTTCATTATACTTAGTAAATTATGAAAACATGCATGAAAAAGATTTCTTTATACTTATGCCATGATATATCCTAATAGGATTCCCTATACACTCCTTAGTGAAAATATTGAAGTTGTACATGCTTAGCCATGCTATGTTTTGAAAAGAGATACATGTTGAGATTTTACAAAGGTTGAGAAAAGACTTATGTTTTACATAATAAAACAAGGACTCAATGAACCACCTAGGTGGTGGTTATTTTAAATTTTGGAGAGGGTGGCAACAAAAGGAATCATGTCCATGGGAATCACTTTGTGTTGTGCTCCAAAAGAAAACCACCTAGGAAACTTAGAGATTAAACATGTTTCTCCAATTGTGGCTTTCGTGTGCAACCACATGCTATTATGGCTCTGGATTAGTCAACTACATTAGGAAGACCCATACATTGTCTTTAGTTACCAGACATGGGGATCTGGAATGCTTCATGGGGGCTGAAGACAAGCTAGCAATGATGTATGGGAGGACCTCTTGGAAAGACTTGTCACACATTCTCGGTCTGCCAAGACTCCATCTTGGTGAGCACTAATCCAGTAGGCCACTGGTGGCAACAAGATGGGATTGTGTAATGTGGGTAAAGTGTACTCCTTCTGCAGAAGTTAATAAAATCTAAGTACTTAGCCGTGTCCCCGGTTATGGACAATACTGAGCAACTAAAGTTTGAACTATGGGAGATCTCGACACTCTAATTTCTAAAATAAAAACTAGATGCCCTTGTGTGTCTACCAAGGAATTCAAAGAGATTTGTTAAGCTTGTTGCACTTGGGGAGTTACCAAGGTGCTCAAGAGTATGATGTACTTGGGGTTACCAAGGAACTCATGGATTTTGATAAAACTTGTTGCACTTGGGGTTACCAAGTGGCTCAAGAGATTTTTGACAAGGACTTGAACACTTGAGTTTCTACCAAGGAGTTCAAGGGATTCTTGGAAAAGAGATTTGACAAAGGACTTAAAACCCTTTTTGAAAATATAGGATAAAATGTTGCTTTATGCAAATAAGCCTTAAACTCTACTTAGCCAAATATGCATATAATGATAGGAGCCACTCTTATTATACATAGAAGTGAAGCTTGCCAATACAATTCAAATGTATTGACCCATGTGGCTGTAACTTGTAATGTTGCAGGTTGATTGCTTTTAAAATGAAGATTGTTTGATTGACTAGGATTACAAAGTCTACAACCAACATCTGCCTATGGCACTTTGAAGATGAAGGACCCATGACTATATTTATTCCACTGCAATGTAATGAAATAGCCTATTGAGCTATGTTTGATGTAATAAACTTATGTTATTCCTGGTTATAAAGTTATATTATGACCTTTGTTTCTTGATATTACATCTTAACTGTGGATGCTAGCTATTGATCCAGGGACTAGCATTGTAAAACACAGGAGGACTCTACCTTATTGGGTTGGGACCCCTACAGATGGTATCAGAGCTTTGTGTTGCCTGTAAGATTTGTAAACCCTAGGATTGGACAAAAACCCTTAGAAAATAGGAGTTGTATTTTGTTCCAAAAACTTATTTACAAAAACACTTGTAACCTCTTTCCCTTAACCATTTTGGTTTCAACTCTACACCTCTTCTACTTCAACTTGATGGAAAAACCTACCCATGACCAAAGACTTCACCATGTGCAAAGGACCTCTTCAACTTCTTCAACCCTAATGACTTCAACATCTTCAGCCTCTTCACCAAGGACTTCCAACTTGGGTATCACTAAGGACCACAAGTGAAACAAGGAAAATCTTACTCAAGATTTAGAGACTGAGGGAATGCAAAATAAGAAGGAGCCATCAACAACTTTGAAGTATTGTAACCAAGAGTTTTCTCAAGAAGACCATGATCTCAAGTAAGAAGAAATATGAAGTAAGGAAAGATCACAAGTGAACCATATAGAGGACCACCATATTTTGCTAAGTCAAAAACACACCAACTTATGTGGTGTAACAAAAATATCTTGTTGCCTAAGTATGTGCTTGAACCTTGTATGAGTGAAATGTTTGGTTTGTGATTGCATGCACATTGCTTGTGTGAATTGTGATGTGTGTGATTAGAAATATCTCCTTAGAAATATCTGGCCTATTCTAATCTTCCTTCAACCCAAACAGATGACTACTCCAAAGGACTCCAACATCAAGGTTGATGACACCAACACCAACCAAGCTGACAGCATGAGAGATCTCATAGCAACCCAACATCAGTTGAACCAACTGACAGCTCAGTTCCTAGCCAACAATAGTGATAAAGATCCAGCACTGCAAAAGTTTTTGGAGGAACAATCTCAACTAATGCTTAAGGTGACTAATCAAATGATTAGCATGGAAGAAAGCTATCCTAGAAGAGTGTATGATAACAAGGATGACAAGAATGTTATTCTAGATGGAGCCCCAGCTTGCATTATTTGTGGAGACAAGGATCATACTTCCACGGAGCATGAAGGACAATGCCCCAATTGTGAAGAAGAACATCCTGTTGGACAATGCCCCACCTCTCAAGCTACTTGCTACCTTTGTGAAGGAAGTGATCATACTCCTGGCCTATGTCCCATCTATGCCATGGTAGTGAAGGGAATATGCCCTGAGAGGCAATAATAAAGTGTTTATTATGTGTATTCCAAGTATATGATAGATGTTTATTTTGCATGCTATAATTGTATTAATACGGAAACGTTAATACATGTGTTTTTAATAAACAAACAGAAAGTTCCTAGTTATGCCTCTCTCATAAACTAGCTCGTTGATTAACAAGATGATCAAGGTTTCCTGATCATGGACATTGGATGTTGTTAATAACGGGATCACAACATTAGTGTAATGATGTGATGAACATTCATCCGAAGTATAGCATTACGATCAAAGTCATTGAGTTTATATTGCTATAACAACTTACGAAGTGATCCTAATCCTTAGACCATGAGATCATGTCAATCACTAACACCTAAGAGTTTCTTGATAACATCAAACGTCACACCGTAATGTAAGGTGATTATAAAGATGGATTCAGAACTAATAAAGTGTTATGTTGAGGCTCATGGATCAAGAGTGGAATTTGTTCATCCCGATGACGGATAGATATACTCTGGGCCCTCTCGGTGATATCACATTGATTAGCTTGCAAGCAAGTGATTTGATCACTAGAATGTTATATCACAGGAACGAGAAAAGAGTGCATGTCGGTAAAGAGATCAAACTAGGTATGTAGATACCAATGATCGAATCTCGGACATGTAATATATCGTGAAACAAAGGGATTAAGATACTAGCGTAAAAGGTTCCGACGATCACAAGAAAGTCATCGTTGAATGTGTGGGAGTCAGTATGGGTCTCCAGATCCCGCTTCTGATTATTGATCCGAGAGGGGTCTCGATCATGTCCGCATTATTCACGAACCGTGGGGTGACACACTTAAGAGACACCGACATCCAATTGGAGCAAATGTTTCATGCCGAAAGAATGAACAAGCGCAGGAATTTATTTCACTAGATACCGAAACAGGTTTTCGGGTGAAATTGCATAAAGTGGTTATGAATGTGAAATAGAATTCTAGCAAGGGGTTATTTGTGAATGTTTGTCATTAAAGTAATTGACAAAATTCTGAATAAAATAAAAGAGTTTTATTTAATGAGAGTTTGCATTAAATTTGGTGGAAATTTAATGGGATTTTTGAGTGGACTTTTGAGTGGAGGGAATTTAGAGGAGTTTTGTGAGTGGAGTGTCCACCCACATGAAGAGGGGAGGGCAAGGGGGCAGCCCCCATGCGCCGTCCACCCCCTTGGGGTTCCCCCCCTCCTCCTATAAAAGGAGCCCCCCTCCTCACTTGTCTCTCACACCTCCTCGTGAAGGATCTCTCTCCCCTCTAGAATTTATCCCTCATGGTCTCGGACTAGCGAGATACATGTTCCCGGTGGCTATTCGGCAAGAAACAGTTGTGCTTGCGCTGCATCGCTGGAGCGAGGAGGCGGAGGTTGCTCGGTGCTCGAACGTGTGTGCGAGCATGGATGCGCTGCTGATTTGCGGCGCTAGGACTTCCTCTCGATCTTGAGATCGGCAAGAGATCGTCTACATCAACCATGAGTTGAACTCGTTAAGCTTTGTCGGTCTTCAAGGGTATGTTCTCTATGGATATACATCCGCCCGTTGTTTGTATATAGTATATATAGATCTTGGTATATAGTTCACATCGTAGGAAAATTTTTGTTTTCTATGCTGCGAACCCTACAGTGGTATCAGAGCCGGATCTATGCGTAGATACTTTACACGGGTAGTACACATCTGAGTATGTGGGCGATGATGATCATGTTGTTGCTCCTTTGTTGTGATTTTGGATATTGGTGGCATAGTGGGATGAAGCAGCCCGGACAAACTTTACATGTCCTCGCACATGAGACCTGTTCCACGCTTGACATGCAACTAGTTTGCATAAGTGGCTAGCGGGTGTCTATCTCTCCTACTATATTCAATATCTATTTTGCAAGCGAGTTGTCAACAATTTGATTATCCTCGTTGTGGTTCATGTTCGTAGGTAAGAACGGTTCTATCTCGAAAGCCCTAAGCCACGTAAAACTTGCAATGGATAAATTAGAGGCGTCTAGTTTAGATTGTTCCTGGGCTAGTGTTATGATATGGTAGTGTTGTAAGTAGAAGTATGAGATGATACTCTTACAACACACATAGCGTGTAAAATCCATAGACCTTGGATTTACACATATAGGTATGATAGTGATCATACCACGATGCACATGATAGAGATCATCTGCGGGAACCATATAATTTCACTAATAAACATATGATGTTTGATTACATCTTATATTGCTTGTTTAGCGCTTTGTTAAGCATAATAAGATGATCCCTCATTTAAATATCAAGATAAGAATGTGTTCTTCCTTTAGTATGCACCGATTATGTTTTCGTCGCTCCAAGACATCACGTGATGATCGGGTGTTCTTGGATCCACGACCATATTTCGGGTGTAAAACAGTTACACATGCAAATACTAAGGTTCTAACTTGGCGAGCCTAGCATGTACAGACATGGCCTCGGAACACAGACCGAAAGGTTAAGCATGAGTCATATAGTTGATATGATGCCCATTTGATGCTCGCCTTTGAAGCTATACCGACTCACGTGATGATCGGACTTGGTGTAGTGGATTTGGTTCATGTAATCACCAAAAGGACACGAGGGATGTCGCTTTTGAGTGGGAGTTCATTCGTAATATAGATTAGTTGAACTCGATCTATCATACACTTAGTCTAAACTTTACAAATTCTGTTGTAGATGGCACCACCCGTTTTTAATTTCAATGCGTTCATGGAGAAAGAGAAACTAGCAACGAACGGTAGCAACTTTACTGAATGGGCCATGAATTTGAGGATTCTCCTCTCTCACAAAAAGCAATATGTGCTAGAAGCGCCGTTAGGCCCCCACCTTTGATGATGCCCCGACGAGGAGAAGAATGTCTATCGACTCGTCAGAGGACCACAACTTAGTTCATTGCGCATATTGTATGGGCTAGAGCTGAACTTCAAAGCGTTAAAACGGCAATGCATTTGATACAATGGGTGAGTTGAAAATGATTTTCGACACACATGTCTGTCAGAGAGAGCTACAATGCTCGTAAAAGTTCTTTAGCTGCATGATGGAAGAGAACAGCCCCGTTAGTGAGCATGTACTCAAGATGTCGGGTTACGCCGATAAGCTTGTGTCCTTGGGAATAACGATTCCCATTGACTTAGGCATCCATCGTGTTCTGCAGTCTCTGCCACCTAGCTATAAGAGCTTCGTGATGAACTATAATATGCAAGGCATGAAGAAGTCTCTCCCCGAGCTTCTGTCAATGCTTAAAACTGCAGAAGTGGAGATCAAAAAGGAACATCAAGTGTTGATGATCAATAGGAACACTGGTTTCAAGAAAGACAAGAAGGGAAAACGGAAGGGAAGTCAGGGCGGCAAGCCTGTTGCCGCTACGAAAAGAAACCCCGAGTTGGACCTAAGTCCGATTCCGAAAAGTGCTACTATTGTAAGGGATCGCCATCGAAGCGCAATCGCCCCAAGTATCCGGCATAAGAAGGCCGGTAAGGCAAACAAAGGTATATATGATATACATGTTATTGATGTGTACTTGACTAGTGCTCGCAGTAGCACCGGGTATTTGATACCGATTCGGTTGCTAATATTTGTAACTCGAATCGTGGTCATGAACAAGCAACCGCTAGCAAGGGTGAGGTCAAGATGCGGTTTCAATGGATCAACGTTGATGTAATCGCCGTCGAACGCTGCCTCTCCACTTACCGTCGGATTAGTCATAAACTTGAATAAATGTTATCCGGTGCCCAGACCGAGCATGAACATTGTATCCGGATCATGTTTGATGCAAAGTGGTTATTCATTTAAATCTGAGAACAATGGTTGTTCCATTTATATGAATGAAATCTTTTATGGTCATGCACCGATGATGAATGGTTTATTTCTGTTATATCTCAATGATAATGTTACACATATTCATAATGTTGATGCTAAAAGGATTAAACTTAATGATGATATATCCGCATACATGTGGCACTTGCCTAGGTCATATTGGCATTAAACGCATGAAGAAGTTTCATTCGGATGGACTTTTGGAATCACTTGATTATGAATCATTTGATACATGTGAGCCATGCCATATGGGCAAGATGACTAGAACGCCGTTTTCCGGTTCAATGGAACGGGCGACAGATTTATTGGAAATCATACATTCTGATGTATGTGGTCCAATGAGTGTGTCGGCGCGAGGTGGATATCGTTATTTTGTTACTTTCACGGATGATTTGAGTAGATACGGTTATATCTACTTGATGAAACACAAGTCTGAAACCTTTGAAAAGTTCAAGGAATTTTAATGAAGTGGAAAATCATCGTAATAGAAAGATCAAATTTCTACGGTCCGACCGTGGAGGTGAGTATCTAAGTTACGAGTTTAGCACTCACATGAAAGAGTGTGGAATTGTTTCACAACTCACACCTGCCGGAACACCACAGCTAAATGGTGTGTCGGAACGTCGTAATCGTACTTTAGATATGGTTCGATCTATGATGTCTCGGCAGACTTGCCGTTGTCATTTTGGGGTTATGCACTAGAAAGCTGCATTCACTTTAAATGGGCACCATCTAAACTGCTTGAAAAGACATCGTATGAATTGTGGTTTGGAAACAAACCTAAGTCATTTCTTAAAGTTTGGGGTTGCGATGTTTATGTGAAGAAACTTCAACCGGATAAACTCGAACCCAAAGCGGAAAAATGCGTCTTCATAGGATACCCTAAAGAAACTATTGGGTATTCCTTCTATCACAGATCCGAGGGCAAGGTTTTTGTTGTTAAGAATGGATCCTTTCTAGAGAAAGAGTTTCGCGAAAGGTGTGAGTAGTCGAAGGTAGAACTCAAGAGGTTGTGGAACCTTCTTCAAAGTATGGCGAGTAGCAATAGCCGGAAGTTGTTCCGGAGTTGGCTCCACCTGAAGAGGGAACTAATGATAATGATCATGAAACTCCGAAGAGAGTACCGAACCTCGCAGTCAAACAGACGCGTGCAGCCCCGTCAGACGGAAATCCTCATAAATTTCATGGTTGATGAAAATAATGACCGCGACGTATGAAGAAGCGATGATGAGCCCGGATTCCAACAAATGGTTAGAAGCCATGAAATCCGAGATGGAATCCATGTATGAAAATAAAGTTTGGAACTTGGTGGAATTACCTCACGAAAGGCCGTGGAGAACAAATGGATTTTCAAAAGGAAAACTGATCTTGATGGTAATGTGACCATCTATAAAGCTCGACTTGTCGCAAAGGGGTTTCGACAAATTCAAGGAGTTGACTACGATGAGACTTTCTCTCCGTAGCGATGCTAAAGTCAGTTAGGATTATGTTAGCAATTGCTGCATATTTCGATTATGAAATATGGCGATGGATGTCAAAACCGCGTTTCAATGGTAATATTGAAGAAGAGTTGTATATGATACAACCAAAGGGTTTTGTCGATCCTAAGGATGCTAACAAGGTGTGCAAGCTTCAACGATCCATCTATGGATTGAAGCAAGCATCACGGTTGGAATCTCCGCTTTGATGAGGTGATCAAAGAGTTTGGATTTGTCCAAACTTATGGAGAAGCTTGTATTTACAAGAAAGTGAGTGGGAGCAATGTGGCATTTCGATATTATATGTGGATGACATATTATTGATCGAATGATATAGAACTTTAAACAGTGTTAAAAGTTATCTAAAAAGAATTTTCAATGAAGGACCTAGGTGAAGCCATACATATTAGGCATAAAGATCTATAGAGATAGATCTAGGCGCCTAATAGGGCTATCGCAAAGTACATACCTTGATAAGATTTTAAAGAAGTTTAAAATGGACGGAAGTAAGAAGGGTTCTTACCTATGTTGCAAGGCAAGACATTGAGTAAGACTCAAAGTCCGCTTCATGAAGAAAGAGAGATAATGGACAAAGTACCTATGCTGCAGCCATAGGCTCTATAATGTACGCCATGCTATGTACAAGACCGGATGTGGCACACGCTATTAGTTTGACTAGTAGGTACCAATCGGATCCGTGTTGAACATCGGATAGCGGTCAAGAATATCCTTAAGTACTTACGAACTAAGGATATGTTTCTTGTATACAGAGGTGAAGAAGAGCTCGTCGCTAAGTGTTATGTCGATGCTAGCTTTGACACCGATCCGGATGACTCTAAGTCTCAATCCGGATACGTATTTCTCATGAATGGCAGAGCGGTTAATTGGAGGAGCTCCAAACAACCTGTGGTAGCGGATCAACAACGGAGGTCGAATATGTTGTCGCTCGTAGAAGGAAGCTTTGGATGAAGGAGTTCATATCCGAACTAGGAGTTGTGGCAAACGCGTTGGACCCAATGGTGATCTATTGTGACAACAATGGTGCCATTGCCAATGCCAAAGAGCCAAGGTCTCACAAGCATTCCAAGCATATTAAGCGCCGGTTTCACTCCATCCGCGAGCATGTCAAGGATGGAGATATAAAGATTTGTAAAGTACATACGGATCTCAATGTAGCAGATCCGTTGACTAAAACTCTCCCTAGAGCAAAACATGATCAACACCAGAACTCAATGGGTGTTAGATTTATCACTATGTAACTAGATTATTGTCTCTAGTGCAAGTGGGAGATCAAGGAATATGCCCTGAGAGGCAATAATAAAGTGTTTATTATGTGTATTCCAAGTATATGATAGATGTTTATTTTGCATGCTATAATTGTATTAATACGGAAACGTTAATACATGTGTGTTTAATAAACAAACAGAAAGATCCTAGTTATGCCTCTCTCATAAACTAGCTCGTTGATTAACAAGATGATCAAGGTTTCGATCATGGACATTGGATGTTGTTAATAACGGGATCACAACATTAGTGTAATGATGTGATGAACATTCATCCAAGTATAGCATTACGATCAAAGTCATTGAGTTTATATTGCTATAACAACTTACGAAGTGATCCTAATCCTTAGACCATGAGATCATGTCAATCACTAACACCGGAAGAGTTTCTTGATAACATCAAACGTCACACCGTAATGTGGTGATTATAAAGATGGATTCAGAACTAATAAAGTGTTATGTTGAGGCTCATGGATCAAGAGTGGAATTTGTTCATCCCGATGACGGATAGATATACTCTGGGCCCTCTCGGTGATATCACATTGATTAGCTTGCAAGCAAGTGATTTGATCACTAGAATGTTATATCACAGGAACGAGAAAAGAGTGCATGTCGGTAACGAGATCAAACTAGGTATGGAGATACAAATGATCGAATCTCGGACATGTAATATATCGTGAAACAAAGGGATTAAGATACTAGCGTAAAAGGTTCCGACGATCACAAGAAAGTCATCGTTGAATGTGTGGGAGTCAGTATGGGTCTCCAGATCCCGCTTCTGATTATTGATCCGAGAGGGGTCTCGATCATGTCCGCATTATTCACGAACCGTAGGGTGACACACTTAAGAGACACCGACATCCAATTGGAGCAAATGTTTCATGCCGAAAGAATGAACAAGCGCAGAAATTTATTTCACTAGATACTGAAACAAAGTTTGGTGAAATTGCATAAAGTGGTTATGCATGTGAAATAGAATTCTAGCAAGGGTTATTTGTGAATGTTTGTCATTAAAGTAATTGACAAAATTCTGAATAAAATAAAAGAGTTTTATTTAATGAGAGTTTGCATTAAATTTGGTGGAAATTTAATGGGATTCTTGAGTGGACTTTTGAGTGGAGGGAATTTAGAGGAGTTTTGTGAGTGGAGTGTCCACCCACATGAAGAGGGAGGGCAAGGGGCAGCCCCATGCGCAGGCCACCCCTTGGGGTTCCCCCTCCTCCTATAAAGGAGCCCCCTCCTCACTTGTCTCTCACACCTCGTGAAGGATCTCTCCCCTCTAGAATTTATCCCCATGGTCTCGGACTAGCGAGATACATGTTCCGTGGCTATTCGGCAAGAAAGAGTTGTGCTTCCGCCGCGCCGAGCGAGGAGGCGGAGGTTGCTCGGTGCCTCGAACGTGTGTGCGAAAGCACGGATGCACCGCTGATTTGCGCTAGGACTTCCTCTCGATCTTGAGATCGGCAAGAGATCGTCTACATCAACCACGAGTTGAACTCGTTAAGCTTTGTCGGTCTTCAAGGGTATGTTCTCTACGGATATACATCCGCCCGTTGTTTGTATCTAGTATATATAGATCTTGGTATATAGTTCACATCGTAGGAAATTTTTTGTTTTCTATGCTGCGAACCCTATAGGTAGAACAAAGGAAACAAGAAGGATCCAAGTCTACCAAAGGAATAGGACCACTCATACCTCCAAACAAGACAACCCAATTCAAAGGATCAAAGAAAATCAAGAAGCCCAAGCAAGACATGAGCCTTGCACAATGTCGTAAATGTAAGGAAATGGGACACTACTCCAGTGGATGCCCAGAGAACAAGAAGAATAAAGAGATTGACCAAGTATGGTGCAACAACTGCAAAGAACCAGGCCACTATGTAGCAACTTGCCCACAAGAGCCACGTAAAGAACTCAATGACATTCATTACTTCAACTGCAAGAACCCAGGACACTATGCAAGCAACTGTCCAGAAAGGATGAAGAACAAGTTGAACAACCCTATGGAGAAGCTCAATCTTGGCCCATGAGTCAAGTATGGAAACCAAGGAAACCATTGCAAATGTTTGCAATGAGAAATTTTCTCCAGGATCCCAAGAAGGACAATATGTAATTTTTGTTTGAAAATTTTAAGGGTGGTAGTACCCTAGTTGTTTGAACCTGCTTGTAACCCTAGCCTCCCCAAATCTCGGGACGAGATTTATTTTAAGGGTGGTAGCCTGTCACATCCCAAGATTTTCCAAATCTTGTAATGTGAAAAATAAACGAATAAAATAAAACTTTGTTTGATTTTGAGCCAGAAAACTTTTGAATTCAATTGGAACTCAACTCATTTGAATTAAATAAAACCTAAAGGATTAAAAGATAAACATTTAATAAAACCATTTGACTAAAGGCCCGCCCTCTTTCCCACTAAACCGAGAAATGGTTTCTTCTGGGAAAAGAGGGAAGATCTGGTCTGGGCCTTTAGTGGCTGGTCTGCTTTTTATTTTTTCTGCTTAAAACGTTTTCTTTTCTATTTCTTTTCTGCTTTTGAATTTCAAACAATGTTTTCAAACATTCAAACAACAATCAAACAAATTCAAACAAACACTCATCTTTACTTTGAATTTGGTTCTGTTTTTCAACATAATCCAAATTCCAAAAATAAAACAATATTTTTATTTATTTTAGGATCCCTTTATTAATTAAATAAAATGGATTTTTAATTATTAATAGTGTTTGATTTATTTAATAAAATTTCCATTTGAAATCCAATTATTTTCAAAACCAAACCAAAAGGTCTTATTTGAAAATATAGAATACTTGGAGATTTGTTTTAAAATAAAATAACATCTTAATTTAGGGTCCATTATTAATTAAATATAATAGACTTTCATTATTATTTCAAATAGGTTTTATTTTATTTAGATATTTATTTTGAAACCTAAATAAAGACAAAACACTTTAGTATGTTTTATTAGAGAATATAAAATACTTGGAAAACCTATTTAAAACAATTTAATAAGTTTTGATGTTTTAATTAAAATGGTAAAACCTTTTATTTGAATAAAATTTGATATTAATTCCTTGTTATTTTATTTTAAATAAACCTTTGTTATTTTATTCAGAACTAAATGTTTTAATTTCCAAAGCTTGGTCAAAGTTTAATTTGGCTTTATTAAATAATCTTTATTTATAATTCCACCTTTTCTTTTGAAAACCAAATCTTCTATTAAAGGACCCAATATTAGTAATTCCAAAACATTTTTTTAATTTCCTTTATTAAATGTTTATCTTTTTAATCCCTTTAGGTTTTATTTAATTCAAATGAGTTTGGAGTTCCAATTGAATTCAAAAAGTTTCTTCTGGCTCTAAAAATCAAACAAAGTTTTATTTTATTCGTTTATTTTTCACATTACAAGATTTGGAAAATCTTGGGATGTGACAGTGCTACACACTAGGCGGTAGGGAGAGAAGGGAAAGGAGATGGGCTCGGCCCAGCTAGCTGATGCCTGTTTTATTTCTAGAAACAGTTTTTCTATTTCTGTTTCTTTATTCTGGTTTGTATTTTCAAATTCATTTCTGTTTTGAGTCATTCAAAAATACTAGAGGCTTTTATAAAGTATATAAAATACTCAGGGGCCCTTCTATACAATTTGGGCTCCAATAATTTTGGTAGTTTTCAAAATCAAAAACATTTGAATTGATTTCAAATACAGAGAAAAGGATTAGGGTTTAGGGTTTTGATTTATTTTCTTTGCATGCATTTGTATTAGATGATGATCATGATGCATAATCAACCCTAAATTTTGATTAACTAAAACTGGGGTGTTACAGCTCTATCCCCCTTACGAGAATCTTGACCCGAGATTCCAAAGGTAGGGAGAGAGACAAAGAGAGAAAGAAACAAGGCCTCTCTAAAGATAAGAGGGAAACACACTAAATGACACACAGAGTATCTCATGGTCAACTCATGGATGGAGTGTTCAGAAACAACTCTGAGATGACGAACATGAAACACGTCAAGGTAATAGAGGAAACAAGAGAAGAAGGTTTCAAATTGTTAGATAGATGGTCTTCATAAAGATTGATAACATGGAACTTATAGGAGGTTTTGAAGCTTCTGTAGAAGAAATCTTCCAATAGAAAGAACATGACCACAAACTTCGAGAAAGAACCTCTACTAAACAGCTTAAGTAGAGATTTTGGGTTGCAGGGGTTTGGATCAACAAAACCAAGATGTTGAACCACTTTTGACATAGAAGGGTCACTCTTTCATTCAACAGAAGGCTTAAGACAGAAAGGTGTTTTGGTGGAGAGGACTCGTAGGAGTCACAAGGAACATGTAGCAAGAGGAACTACTGACTAGAAAAATCACAGTCACTCTTAAAACATGGTTCAGATAACGAACGAAACTCTTTATTCATCCAGGTTTATCAAAATCCTTGCCAAAGATTGTGATATCACTTTACACCACTAGATGAATAAGTAAAAAGATCCTGATGACACGAGAAAAAGAAACTTCATTCTCAGACTTCAATTATTGGGCACAACCATACGCTTACCAACATAAAGGGTCTGGAGGATCAACCGAGATACATTTAGAAACACTACTTTAAATGTTCTCCTCGATGTTCGGGAAATAAAACATCAAGTAAAGGTCGAACTTCGGTTAGAAGAGAGACCATAAGCACAACTCCTATAATAAATCATAGAATAAGCCTCATGATGAGTGGTTGTTATTGCTGAGTTCAAGTGAATATGGCAAAAGGTCTTTCCGGCTAAGTGTGTCAACCATTACATCAATCTTGCCAGAATTACAATGATACCTATGTCGAAACCTCGAATAACACCAACCATCATTGCTGCTTGAGATTCAGCTTTGGTTAGGTGAGATGATATTTCAGACTTAGCATGTCCGAATAGAAAGTTTGCAACATTTACCGCAAAGGTAAAGTCACTAGATTCTCAAGAAAGGGACTACAATGTCTAGCTCCAGTAGACTAGCTAGACTGCTAGACCCATGTATTTAGCAACTTATCGAGAGACAACTATGCCTACATTGGGGTACTTGCAATAAAATACACATGTATCCTTAAGAAACAGAGATAACTCTACTCGAATTCATGGCGACATCTTTGAACATTTGCGCATGAATTGGAGAAGGTTACTTCTAACATCCAGAACACATACTTTGAGATGACTCAAAGACGGTTCTCAAAAGTTTCCAACATTAATGCCCAACCTCCCATATGAATCCAATCTAACATGGAAAAGGTAATAATATTGTTGATGGGCTCAACGACAAACTTATCGAGACACTCCAAGAAGGTGAACTCGTATGTTGTATGAACAAGGAAAAAGTATTGGTCAGACCAAAGGACATGAAGATGTATCCTAGTGAAGCATCACTAGAAGAAACATTATCAAGATAGTCCTTGGAACTGAGTTTGGTTTGACGATAACCCAAATCAAATCAAAGATAGGGGAAGATAACATGTCCACGAAGGAAATACTATATTTATTCAACACGAACAGAACTAAACATACCTTTTATAAAGAACGTAGTCGGATATAACTTTTTTCTTACAACTCTCCAAGTTGTTGTTTAAGCTCAACCAACTAGTTCAGGGGTATCTAGTACGGTTCCTTGGAGAAAAGAGCAGTTCAGAGAAATTGCTTGCTCAAGAACTTGACAACACGGTCACATCGCGACATGGTGATACTTCTAGTAGACATCTAGAATATCACGAACCACCAATATGTCACTTAGTTCTAGAGGAAACTTGCTTGGTAAGGCAAGACGACATAGTCTTAGAGCTTCGGCATAAACCTAACTCTTTGACGGAAGAGATGTACCAGAATAGCGGACTTGGTAGCACAATCATCCTTTTCTTAGTGATAGGGTTAACCAATCACGCTGAGTATGACTCAAATGTCCTTAGAGTTCAAAACAATAATAATTTCTAAGAATCTCAGATGGCCACATTATTATGCACACGGATCACTCATGAGCGCGAAAGCTCGAGTAAGGGTGAGTAAATATGTGTAAGAGTATCACTTCATTAAGGGGTCATAGAACTCAACACAACCTCTTAGTATAAAAGAGTGTGACACTTTAAGGTGGAACAGATAGAACCTATCAATGCCTCTTGATCTGCGGATTACAACGCTTTGACCTGGTCCTAGATATAACAAGGTACTGGAGTTTGTTTCTCCTAGACATTCCAAAATGGTTTGTCTTGATGGACCACAAGAGTATCTTACTTCGGAAGACACCGATTCACATTTACTACTTGGATACCAACTGGTAGACGAAGATCGGAAAACAACAAGGAAAAAGGAACATGCTCAGGATAGAATCCCGAGATGTGGATGCATAAGTTAACAACCTTCCGAAAACTAATTCATATAAGGGGTAAGGTGTGGCATAGTCAAGAGTATAGATGCAGGAATCTCGAGGAGTACTCTTGTCGTGATCTATTTGGTTCCATTAAAGAACATCTGCCATAGTATGTGGTAGGGGAATTCCTTTATCGTCACAATTCAATCGCGGCAATAACCACAAGCTTGGAGGCTAGAATTGTAATACCAGCCATCCTGAGGTAATGTGTGAACATTAACAACAGGGGTCAAAAGGATGGATCTTGGGTTAAAGATCAGTGTCTGCAACATCCCTAAAATCATGTTTTCAAAGATTGCATATCATCCATGCATGCATATCACTTAGGGATCAAATTTCCACCCGTTTCAAGAAACAGTAGCACTTGGTGCCATTATTTTATGTGAGCAAACACTAATCAAATGTCATTCTCAATTGAGAGTATAATTTTTTTAAAACCAAGCTTTGTTGCTCTCAGATTGTTTTGGTTGAATGTTAGTGCTTGGACAAAAATTTACAAAACAAATATGGTTTTAAAACCATTTTCAAAACTTATTCAAATCAAGTGCTAAGACACTATTTATTTTGTTTAATCAAAGGGACCAAGCTAGTACAGAGAGACCACATGGTTTCATGCCCAAAAATATGAGTGTTGCACTCTACAAAAATCCAGAAAAGATTTGAATTCAAATGGCTTTGAATTTATTTGATTTTGGTTCCTGAAAATCAAAATAGAAAAAGATAAAGATAAAAGAAAAAGGAAAGGGCCGGCGCCACCAAACAGGCCCAGCAGCAGAAGCAGCCCACGAGCCCACCCGGAGAAGCCCCTTCCCCCTCCCTCTTCCACGCGCGCAAGCTTACCCCGCAGAGACTGATCAGTGGACCCTCTCCACGTCAGTTCCTTCTTCCCCAAATCCTGCGCGCAGACGCCGTTGCCGCCCGTTTCTTCCCCCATCACTGCCGCGATTTTACTCCGCTTAAGTGAAGATGAATGCGAGCGCAATCTCCGTCCCTGCTCCGGCTATAAGATTCCCTCCTCACTCCATTCCATTCCCCTCACTCACCAACCACAAAGCGCCGCTAGGCTGTCCACAATTGAGCTCGCACCGCCGCTGTTCCGAACCACTACGGCGAGCCATCACGATGAGTTCCGAACACGCCTTGCTCTCTGGTTCACACGAGATGCTCCGCAATCATCTTGCGCTTCTTTTGACACCTTTGGTTCGACTTGTACTGTCCCAGGTCGTCGACTTCATCGAACACCGCAAACTCCCGACGCCATCTCCAACTCCGACAAGGAATTCCGGTGAGGTTCGACCGCCCCGTGCCTTCCCCTTGACCTTATCTTGTTCGCCTAAACGATGTGCACACGCTGATGCCTTCTGTTTGTGTTAGGGCGGATCAGAACATCGCCAACGTCGCCGTCCATCTAAGCCTGACGCTATATCCCCGACTCCGGCGAGCTCCCACGGCCACAGCAGCTTGCCCCTGTCCACGCCAACATCATCTGGAGCTTCCTCGCAACCTTGCGACACCGGTAAGCATCACCACTGCCCCCAGCCCTCGCTAGAATCACCGCACCATCGCCGGCAGAGCCGTCGTCGCCGATGTGCCCATGAGCGCCGCCGATTTAGAGTCAGAGAGATTGGATCCACTGGATCTAGATCCAATGGTTTAGATTAGAAGCCAGGCAAAGAGGTACGGGCAGATCTGAGCCGCTGGTTTTAAGTAGATCTGACGGTGCACGAGCGTGATCCAGTGCGAAGCGGTACCGTCCAATCAGAGCGCGCCGCGTGGCCAGTTCTTAGATTTAAAATCAGATTTTATATCTATTAGATGTTTAAACTTGTTTAATTCATAACTTTTGATTCCCACGTCCAAATTTGACAAATTTTATATCAATGGAATCAGGAGAGAAAATCCTTTCCATTTATGCAATGTGTTTAATGTTTTGCTTCTGTTAAAATGATTATTTTCATAGAATCATTTGTAGGCATAATTTGGGTATAGAATTTATTTGAAAAATGTTTTAATGCTCAAATAAAGGTTGTTTGGCAAGTTTTGAACTTGTTTAAGACTCAGTAATGTGCACTTGTCTTTTTTGGTGTAGAAAATCATCACATGAAATTTTGCATGCATTCATATATTTTTGCTTGTATATATTTTGTATGTGATTTTGGTGCTATTATTTTATGTGTAGATTTTGGTGCAAATAGTAATTGTGATTGTGAGGATTGTTGCTACTCTCCAAACTACCAAGGCAAGTGGTGCTTCATGATTTATTCCTATGTTTTTCAACTATGCATTAGAAATATTTTGCTAGTCTTGCATGGATATTTTTGATCTATATGCTATGCTTGGGAAATCCTAGTAGTTGTAGAATTGCTAGAAATATTTCTAAGTCTTATAAATGCCATGCTTAGCCTAGCTAGTAGCAACCAAGGGTGGTTATATATTCATGCTATGAGAAAATATTTCTAAGTCTCTGGACTTGTGTTTTGTTTAATAAAACAACTAAGTGAATGAAACACCTGGGTGGAATGGAAGGAATGGTTTTTGTTGAGTGGTTACACAAGGCCCATTTATATGGTTTACCTTGTGTATCTCACTTGTGGAAAGCCACCCATGAACAAAGGGATTTGAGATGCCATATGTTAAGAAGCTTCTAGTGCAGCCACTTGGCAATATGGGCTCTACCTGGATCACATAGGTTGCAATAACTTAGCCATTTGGACAGTTGGTGGTAGTGGGATCATAAGTTGGAACGCGTCCATTTGGTCTAAGGGAAGGCTTCTGAAAGGTCCTGTCTTGGTGAAAATCAAGTCTTTTGGGGAAAGTGCACAACCTCTGCAGATGGAAGAATCTAAGTACTTAGCCATGTCCCTGGTATTGGACAACTTGAGCATCAAAACATGGAAGCTATGAAGAATCTCCTCATCCAAATTTCTAAGTTAAAACTTGTGGTTGAACAAGCGTGAAGGTTCACCAATGTCTATTGGTGGTTCCTTGGGAAAGATTTTGTCAAAGGAAAACTTAGTGTTTTCAACTAATAGGTAAAACCTATTTTGAGCAAAGCAAGCCTAAGCTACACTTAGCCAGAAATGCATATAGTATCTAGTCTACCAATATTCTACTAAGGTATCACTTGCCAATACTATTCCAATGTATTGACCCACTGTGGCTGTAACTTGTGATGTTGCAGGTTATTCTGATGATGGTTAGGGGTTATGAGTTTACACTCAACATGCTTGCCTGTGGCACATGAAGATGAAGACTTATTTATCTTATTATATATTTGAACTCTTGTATTAGGCCTGTGGTCATGGAGTTTGTAAAAGACTATGTTTGTCTCTGGAATGACTTGTAATAATGACCTTTGTTTATGTGTACTTCATCTTAAACTGTGGATGCTAGCATTGATCCAGGGACTAGCATTGCAATCACAGGGATCCTTACCTTTATAAAAGGTGGGATCTTACAGATGGTATCAGAGCACTGTGTTGATTGTAGGATTATGACCCTAGGATTGGAAACCACTAAGGAAAATTTTTAACAACTTCCACACACTTGTATTTTCTTCTCGTAAACTTTTCTAATCTTCTTTCTCATCTCTATTTGTAGATGAACTCCATCAACGAAGCCGTGAAGAAGGGACCACTCATGACTATGACTTTGGAATGTGAGACAAAATTCCCCAAGGCTCTCAAGGACCTCATGGTTGCCATGGGAATACATGGTGCAGCTGTGTACAAAGGTTTTCCTGTGATGGATGAAGGAGTTGAATACTGGTGGGTGCAACTTCACTTGTATAAAAACAAGGAAGACAACCACAAGGAATCAGGATTCTGCATGGTCACCAATTCAGTGATGCGCACTACATTGTTTGATTCAACAAGGGATGCATCTTGGAAGGCCATCAAAGAACTTGGTGATAGAATCAAGTGCAGAATGCTTAACACCCAGAATGACCTTAGGGAATAAAGAAGCATACCCAAGAGTTAGAGGCTACCAACCAAAGTTTAAGCAAGGACATCATAGACTTAGCAATGGAGTCATGTGATCTAGATAGACAGATTGCCTCTAGGGATGCCCTGTTAGCCAACTTGGCAAGTGAGATGGGATTGTAACGTACTTCATTAGTTGGACCACCACACTTATCATTTTATTTCCCAAATGTTGTTTAAAATAAGTTGAACCTTGGTTGTTTGTAGTGGATCCATGTATGCCATGACTTGTGTGAATTGATTTCCAAAGATATGCATGTGATGCCTTGTCTTGTGATTTATCTTAAATTGTGTTGATTCTAACTTTTTCTATCTTATTAAATAGATGCCTAATGTTACTATCAGCACGGATGAAGAGTTCAAGGGAACTCGTTTTGGCACTCGTATTATTGAGCTCACTAGTTTGCTCAATCTCCCACTTCCTACCATCATGATGCTTCCCCTCACCAAGTTTTAGAGTAAAGACCTTTGGGGCTTCAAGGTTAATCAGCCAGGACGCCAGACTGAGCCTACCACGGAGGCAATCATCTTCAAGCTCATGCATGATGACAAGGAAAGAGGCCTATAGGTAGTCATGCAGGATTTTCTTGGACGTTTACTAGGGAGACACTCTCGAGAGATTAGAGGTACTCACTTCCATGCCTTCGGTAGACGTGATGAGGATGGTGAGGCCATTGACTTCGAGGATGCTTCGAGAGAGACGGCAGAGCCGATTCGTCTATACCTCCAGGACTTAGAGGTTCTTCTTAGGCACCTAGATACTGATAGGACTAACGTCATGCTCAGCAATGACGAACTCCAGGTGCAGCTTCGTGAGAAGGACAAGCTCTTCGCGGAGCAAGATGAGATAGTCAAAGAAATGGAGAACAAGTTTGAGAGTCAGGATAGAAAGTTCAAGAGTCAAGAGAAGAGAGTCCAAGATAGGAACAAGAGGATTCGAGACATGACTACAGAACAAGAGGCCAAGGACTTCGAGCTCGAGCATCAGCAAGGTGTGATTGAGAGGCTTCGTGCATAGAAGAGGGCTCTCAAAGCCAAAGTAGAGACCTTGACCACCAATGTCGAGGAATACAAGACCGCTATGGAGAATGCAGGTCTTACACTTGTTGATGAGGAGGTTGATGCAGAGGAGTAGTGATGACTACTCAATTACCATTTATTTACCATGCTTTTGATTATTGAGTCGCAATGACCATCCAACATGTGGATGGCTTGCTATTGGTGTGTTTACTTTTCAAAACATGTTGTCTTTGTTGTTGAACTCTTACTACTATGATGCATGTTTGGTGATTGTCTATGCGATGTAATGTGCATGTTAGCATCTATGGGTATCTCATTCTTATCTTTATTGAAAACCACAGATGCCTCCCCGACGTGCCAATCCCAACCCCAACAACAACAACATCACCCCTGAGATGCAGCAGATGATGACAACTCAGACTCAGTTGATGCAAATGATGACCACGTTCATCTAGAATCACAATAACAACAACAATAATAATAACAACAACAACAATCAGAACAACCCACCGGGTTTTGACATGCTTACCAGGTTCTTGAGACTGAGGCCAGCAAAGTTCTCAGGAACTACTGATCCTATGGTGGACAATGATTGTCTACGCTCTGTGAACAAGGACTTGGTAACTGTTGGCTGTACTGATGAAGAGAAGGTCAGATTTGCAGCACACCTGTTGGAAGGACCAGCAGCCACTTGGTGGGATAACTTCCAGATAACCACTCCCATTGCGGATGTGACATGGGCTATCTTTGAAGATGGTTTTCGTACCGCTCACATCTATTCCGGAGTGATGAGTCTGAAGAAAAAGGAATTTCATAACTTGAAGCAGCGCCACCGCAGCGTGGCAGAGTAGATTGAGGAGTTCAACAATCTGGCGCGTTATGCACCGGATGAAGTTGACACTGATGCTAAGAGGAAAGAAAAGTTCCTTGAAGGATTGAACAATGAACTGAACCTGCAGCTATCTGTGTCTTATGTTCCCACTTATCAGTCTCTTTGTGACAAGGCTGCTATTTTGGAGAGCAAGATGAAACAATTTGAAAGCAGGAAGAGAAAGCACTCTGACAAACACAGCTCGGGATCGTCTCACAAGCGTTCCCATTATGATGATAGTGGGAGTTCTGGATCCCACAAGCATGGGAAGTTCAACAAGCACCACAACCACAACCGTTATCATGACAACAAGCACCACCGTAGTCATGACAATGTTAAGTACAAGAATCACAAGGGTGGATATAAGAGCCACCACAATGGAAGTGGAAGTGGGAGTGGAAGCCAGCCTGTCAAGAAGGATCTTAGTCAGGTTGAATGTTTCAAGTGCAAGAAGATGGGGCATTATGAAAATGAATGCCCAGAAAAGAAAGTTGAAGGACCCAACAAGCCCAACCCTTTTCAAAAGGGACAAGTAAACCACATCAATGTGGAAGAAATCTATGAGGAACCTGATGCTGTTGCTGGTAAGTTCAAACTCAATTCTGTTCCAGCATTTGTTCTCTTTGATACTGGTGCATCTCATTCATTCATATCAAGAGCATTTGTTGAAAGAAATGAACTACCAGTAGAAACTATTGGGTGTCCTATAAAAGTAAGTTCTCCTGGCGGAGAAATGATAGTGAATTCAGGATGTCATGATCTAGTCATAGAGTTTGGGAAGTATAAGTTTCCCGTTAACCTGATAATCCTAAACTCCCAAGGATTGGATGTTATTTTGGGAATGGACTGGATGACTAAGCACAAGGGAGTGATAGATTGTGCCAATCATACTGTCTCACTCACAACTCCAGAAAACAAAAGGATCAGATTCAAGACCAACTTTGAATCAAAAAGGAGTAAGCTAAATTCTCTTAAGGGGGTTAGCATGGATAGTGTGCCAATTGTGAGTGAATATCCGGATGTGTTTCCGGAAGAATTGCCGGGAATGCCACCAGATAGAGATGTAGAATTTCTTATTGACTTGCTACCAGGATCTGGACCAATAGCAAAGAGACCATACAAGATGTCAGTTGATGAGTTGAAAGAACTCAAGAAGCAACTTTTATCCAACCAAGTTCTTCATCTTGGGGAGCACCAGTTTTCTTTGTGGAAAACAAAGATAGAAGTCAAAGGTTATGCATAGATTACCGTTCACTCAATGAAGTGACTATCAAGAACAAATACTCTTTGCCAAGAATCAATGACTTGTTTGATCAGTTAGAAGGAGCTTGTGTGTTCTCAAAGATTGATCTCCGGTCAGGTTATTTCCAACTCAAGATAAGAGAACAATACATACCTAAGACAACTTTCACCACTAGTTATGGATTGTATGAGTACACCGTGATGCCATTTGGTTTGACCAATGCACCAGCATACTTCATGAATATGATGAAAAAGGTGTTCATGGAGTTACTTGATAAGTTTGTTGTCGTTTTCATCGATGACATTTTGATCTACTCCAAGAGCAAATAAGAGCATGAGGGACATCTACGTTTGATACTTGAAAAGCTTAGAGAAGATAAGCTGTATGCCAAATTCAGCAAGTGTGAATTTTGGTTAAATGAAGTTGGTTTTCTTGGACACATTGTGTCAGGAGACGGTGTAGCAGTTGGTCCTGCTAAAGTATCAGCTGTAACTGAATGGGAATCTCCTAAGTCAGTGAAAGAGGTTCGTAGTTTCCTTGGCTTGGCAGGATACTACAGAAGATTTATCGAAATTTTTTCCAAGGTAGCTAAGCCTATGGCAGAGTTGTTAAAGAAAGACAAGAAATTTGCTTGGTCTGAATGCTGTGAACTTAGTTTTCAAGAATTTGAAGAAGAGACTAGTGACAACACATGTCTTATGTTTGCCAGATTTGGAGAAAGATTTCCAAGTATATTGTGATGCATCTCATCATGGATTAGGTGCAGTACTTATGCAAGAAGGAAATGTTGTGGCTTATGCCTCGAGACAACTCAAAACTCATGAGGTAAATTACCCTACTCATGATTTAGAGTTAGCCTCTGTTGTCCATGCACTCAAAACATGGAGACACTATCTTTTGGGAAAGCGATGTGAAGAGTTCACATATCACAAAAGTTTGAAGTATATCTTCACCCAGAAAGAAATTAACATGAGACAAAGAAAATGGCTAGAACTCATCAAGGACTATGACTTGAGTCTACAATACCACCCCAGTAAAGCAAATGTTGTAGCGGATGCTCTAAGCCGTAAAGTTTTTGTGAATGGCCTTATTAAGGGAGAATTGCTAGATGATTTGTGTGCCCAATTTAGAGATCTCAGATTGGACATTGTGCCTGAAGGACATCTCATGTCATTGGATGTTCAACCCACCTTGTTGGACAAAATCAAAGAAGCCCAGAAGAAAAATAAGGAAATTGAAGAGATTAAGGAAAATATTGGCAAGGGAAAAGCCAAAGGATTCAATGAAGATGAACAGGGTACTTTATGGCATGGAAAACGTATCTGTGTTCCACAAGATCCGGAACTTCGGAAACTGATTTTACAAGAAGCACACAACTCACCATATTCCATTCATTCGGGTAACACCAAAATGTACATGGATATGAACGAAAGATTTTGGTGGAATAATCTCAAGAAGGACATCGCCGAACATATTGCTTTGTGTGATGTATGTAGTAGAGTGAAAGCGGAACATCAGAAACCAGCAGGATTGTTACAACCACTACCCATTCCTGATTGGAAGTGGGACAAGATTGGTATGGATTTCATCACCGGATTGCCAAGGACCAGGTCAGAATATGATTCTATCTGGGTAGTAGTGGACCGCTTAACTAAAGTGGGTCATTTCATACCCGTGAAGACAACCTATACAAGTGCTAAGTTAGCCAAGATCTATATGAGTAGGATTGTATGTCTACATGGAGTACCCAAAAGTATTGTGTCTGATAGGGGAACCTAATTCACTTCTCATTTTTGGAGGCAACTACATGAGTCATTGGGAACGAGGTTGGAATTCAGCACTGCTTTTCACCCTCAAACTGATGGACAAACAGAAAGGACCAATCAGATTCATGAAGATATGTTGAGAGAATGTGCTCTAGCCTATGGAGACAGTTGGGATGAAAGTCTTCCTTACGCAGAATTCTCTTACAATAACAGCTACCAAGCCAGTATTGAGATGGCACCATTTGAGTTTATCTATGGGAGAAAGTGTACCACCCCATTGCTATGGAATGGTGTGGGAGAAAGAAGTTTGTTCAGACCAGAACTAATCAAAGAGGCTGAAGAGAAGGTCAAGCTAGTTAAGGACAGGTTGAAGATAGCACAGTCCCGACAGAAGAGCTACGCAGATCCTAAGCGTAGAGAAGTCACCTATGAAGTGGGTGATAGAGCTTATCTTAGAGTGTCACCACTTCGTGGAGTGAAGAGGTTTGGAGCCAAAGGAAAATTGTCCCCAAGATATGTTGGACCATTCAAGATTCTGAGCCGTAAAGGAGAAGTAGCTTACGAGATTGAATTGCCAGAGTCTTTGTCTGCTGTTCACAATGTGTTTCATGTGAGTCAGCTAAAGAAATGCCATCCAGAAATGGAAGAGACTTCTTTGAAAGATACCATACCTTTGGAGGAGGTTCAATTGGAAAGTGACCTCACTTACAAAGAGAAACCTATCAAGATTCTTGAGACTGCAGAAAGAGTTACTCGGACTAAGACTATCAAATTCTGCAAAGTTTAATGGAACCATCATTCCGAAGAAGAAGCAACATGGGAAAGAGAAGATGATCTTCGGAAAGACCACCCTCACCTCTTTGCTAGCCAACCCGAATCTCGAGGGTGAGATTCACCTTAAGGGGGTTAGATTTGTAACAACCCTAAAATCATGTTTTCAAAGATTGCATATCATCCATGCATGCATATCACTTAGGGATCAAATTTCCACTCATTTCAAGAAAACAATAGCACTTCGTGCCATTATTTTATGTGAGCAAACACTAATCAAATGTCATTCTCAATTGAGAGTATAATTGTTTTAAAACCAAGCTTTGTTGCTCTCAGATTGTTTTGGTTGAATGTTAGTGCTTGGACAAAAATTTACAAAAAAATATGGTTTTAAAACCATTTTCAAAACTTATTCAAATCAAGTGCTAAGACACTGTTTATTTTGTTTAATCAAAGGGACCAAGCTAGTGCAGAGAGACCACATGGTTCCATGCCCAAAAATATGAGTGTTGCACTCTACAAAAAATCCAGAAAAGATTTGAATTCAAATGGCTTTGAATTTATTTGATTTTGGTTCCTGAAAATCAAAATAGAAAAAGATAAAGATAAAAGAATAAGGAAAGGGCCAGCACCACCAAACAGGCCCAGCAGCAGAAGCAGCCCATGATCCCACCCGGATCAACCCCTTCCCCCTCCCTCTTCCACAAGCGCAAGCTTACCCCGCAGAGACTGATCAGTGGACCCTCACCACGTCAGCTCCTTCTTCCCCAAATCCCGCGCGCAGACGCCGTCACCGCCCGTTTCTTCCCCCATCACTGCCGCGATTTTACTCCGCTTAATTGACGATGAATGCGAGCACAATCTCCGTCCCTACTCCGGCTATAAGATCCCCTGCTCACTCCGCTCCATTCCCCTCACTCACCAACCACAAAGCACCGCTAGGCTATCCACAATTGAGCTCGCGCCGCCGCTGTTCCGAACCACTCCGGCGAGCCATCACGGTGAGTTCCGAACACTCCTTGCTCTCTGGTTCACACGAGATGATCCGCAATCATCTTGCGCTTCTTCTGACACCTTTGGTTCGACTTGTACTGCCCCAGGTCGTCGACTCCGTCAAACACCGCAAACTCCCAACGCCATTTCCAACTTCGACAAGGAATTCTGGTGAGGTTCGACCGCTCCGTGCCTTCCCCTTGACCCTATCTTGTTCGCCTGAATGATGTGCACACGCTGATGCCTTCCGTTTGTGTTAGGGCGGATCAGAATGTCGCCAACGTCGCCGTCCATCTAAGCCCGACGCTGTCCCCGACTCCGGCGAGCTCCCACGGCCACAGCAGCTTGCCCCTGTCCACACCAACATCATCTGGAGCTTCCTCGCAACCTTGCGACGCCGGTAAGCATCACCACTGCCCCCAGCCCTCGCTAGAATCGCCGCACCATCGCCGGCAGAGCCGACGCCCCCGCTGTGCCCATGAGCGCCGCCGATTTAGAGTCAGAGAGATTTGATCCACTGGATCTAGATCCAATGGTTTAGATTAGAAGCCAGGCGAAGAGGTACGGGCAGATCTGATCCGCTGGTTTTAAGTAGATCTGACCGTGCGCGAGCGTGATCCAGTGCGAAGCGGTACCTTCCAATCAGAGCGCGCCGCGTGGCCATTTCTTAGATTTAAAATCAGATTTCATATGTATTAGATGTTTAAACTTGTTTGATTCATAACTTTTGATTCCCACGTCCAAATTTGACAAATTTTATATCAATGGAATCAGGAGATAAAATCCTTTCCATTTATGAAATGTGTTTAATGTTTTGCTTCTGTTAAAATGATTATTTTCACAGAATCATTTGTAGGCATAATTTGGGTATAGAAATTATTTGAAAAATGTTTTAATGCTCAACTAAAGTTTTTTTTGGCAAGTTTTGAACTTGTTTAATATTCAGTACTGTGCACTTGTCTTGTTAGGTACAGAATATCATCACATGGAATTTTGCATGCATTCATATATTTTTGCTTGTATATATTTTGTATGTGATTTTGGTGCTATTATTTTATGTGTAGATTTTGGTGCAAATAGTGATTGTGATTGTGAGGATTTTTGATACTCTCCAAACTACCAAGGCAAGTGGTGCTTCATGATTTATTCCTATGTTTTTCAACTATGCATTAGAAATATTTTGATAGTCTTGCATGGATATTTTTGATCTATATGCTATGCTTGGGAAATCCTAGTAGTTGTAGAATTGCTAGAAATATTTCTAAGTCTTATCAATGCCATGCTTAGCCTAGCCAGTAGAAACCAAGGGTGGTTATATATTCATGCTATGAGAAAATATTTCTAACTCTTTGGACTTGTGTTTTGTTTAATAAAACAACTAAGTGAATGAAACACCTGGGTGGAATGGAAGGAATGGTTTTTTTTGAGTGGTTACACAAGGCCCATTTCTATGGTTTACCTTGTGTATCTCACTTGTGGAAAGCCACCCAGGAACAAAGGTATTTGAGATGCCATATGTTAAGAAGCTTCTAGTGCAGCCACTTGGCAATATGGGCTCTGCCTGGATCACATAGGTTGCAATAACTTAGCCATTTGGACAGTTGGTGGTAGTGGGATCATAGGTTGGAACGTGTCCATTTGGTCTAAGGGAAGGCTTCTGAAAGGTCATGTCTTGGTGAAAATCAAGTCTTGTGGGGAAAGTGCACAACCTCTGCAGATGGAAGAATCTAAGTACTTAGCCATGTCCCTGATATTGGACAACTTGAGCATCAAAACATGGAAGCTATCAAGAATCTCCTCATCCCAATTTCTAAGTTAAAACTTGTGGTTGAACAAGGGTGAAGGTTCACCAATGTCTATTGGTGGTTCCTTGGGAAAGATTTTGTCAAAGGAAAACTTAGTGTTTTCAAATATTAGGTAAAACCTATTTTGAGCAAAGCAAGCCTAAGCTACACTTAGCCAGAAATGCATATAGTATCTAGTCTACCAATATTCTACTGTATTCCAATGTATTGACCCACTGTGGTTGTAACTTGTGATGTTGCAGGTTATTCTGGTGATGGTTAGGGGTTATGAGTCTACACTCAACATGCTTGCCTGTGGCACATGAAGATGAAGACTTATTTATCTTATTATATATTTGAACTCTTGTATTAGGCCTATGGCCATGGAGTTTGTAAAAGACTATGTTTGTATCTGGAATGACTTGTAATAATGACCTTTGTTTCTGTGTACTTCATCTTAAACTATGTATGCTAGCATTTATCCAGGGACTAGCATTGCAATAACAGGGATCCTTACCTTTATAAAGGGAGGGATCTTACAGTGTCATGTACAAGATTCACTACACCAGAATCCAACACAATAAGAGATCTTCAGTTCAAGTCCAAGGGTTAAAACCCAAAGAAAGGAGTAACTACTACTTGAGTAACATGGCGTACACTGCAAGTTAGTAATCACAAGGTAGCTTCTTAGAGAAGAAACAACTTCTGAAGTACCCAACAAACGAAAAGGAGGCACACGGGGCGAAAGGGAACCTCGAAGCCTAAAACGGAATGTTGTGGAACCATCAACATGATATTGTGGGTCCAAAGGATAGAGAGATCATGATAGAAAGGAATCTCGCAGATGAACAAGAGCAAAGGGGAACAAAGAATTTACAACACACACAACTCTAGAGAACTCAACACTAGGTCAACTGGCTTAGAAACGACATGACAAGAAGGCACCTAAGCTTTGAAAGATTAGAAGAGATATCAAAACTTTTCCAAAGTCAACACCAGATGAGATAACCCAGAGTTAGAGTGAAACTGGATAAGAAGTAAAGAAGCATACTAGAGATTTCGCAAATACTTTTTAGCTTTTAAAATAGTTTTTTGCAAACACTAGACTCAACATCGACCAATATCAAGGTTTTCCTACGTTCGGTACTGCTCTGGTACCAAGACCTGTGACACCAACAGGATCAGGGCTAAACAAATCCCAGACCTTCATCTGAAACAAGCTTAACCTTGAGCTCGAGAATATCTAGTGTAGAATCGGTAACACGGTAGTGACCTACGACACCAAAATTTATTACAGTAAGCTGATAACTGAGTAGAGAACCAAATTATTACAAGCAGAGGTCACTGACGACAAACATCAAACAACGGAAGGAAAATTATGATATTAAGTATATCAAACTTAACAAATGGCCTAAGAGGCCTAACGCATAAGTATGACGTCCCAGCCCATAGATTCCAGGCTGCCGGCCAGGAACCCCAAGCTACTCGTCGGTGTCGATGTAGTACGGAACTCGTCTTCAGGTGAACACTTACTCTGCCAAAAGTATCAAAAAAGAAAGGGTGACTACAGGGTGTACTCCGTAAGACTTATGACTGGTGGAGTTGTTTTGCATAAAGCCACTTTTGCTTATAAAACAAGAGAGAGAAGAAGCTCGTCTAGTCAGAGTATTTTAAAAGGGGATAAGAGAGCAACATCTCCGAAATATTGATCATCATCTTTTGATATCCACCAAGTCATCATCATCACCTGGAATAGGATCACCCCCTCGCAACCATGAGGAAGCATCCTTAAGCACATGTTGATCTGCCAAGTTTTAAGATTAGGTTATAGTTCTCTATGATCTTGAATCCGGTCGCCAAGTCGTTCATAACCGTGAACATAGCTTTCGAAAAGATTATCACCCTGCAGGGGTGTACAACTTTACCCACACGTACTAACCTTCTCTTAATGCCACTAGATAAGCCCTCTTCCTTGGAAGGCCGACAGAGGTTGGTTAGACACGACCTTTACCTTGCTTTCGCCGAGACCATGAGTCACACAATAAGTATGGTTCCGCCGTAACGGGCCAAATCCCGAAGCCGGTTCTTTAATATGTAAGGTGAGGTTGGTTAACAGGGGCTCCATCAACCCCAAGTAACCCGGTCCATGCTTACCTACCTGTTATGAATGCACCATCTTCACCCGGCAAATCTTTCAAAAGATTTTCTATGCATATGTCGAATGGAACTATGTGACTCATGGAATCTACTAGGCATTTAGTTGCTCGTGAGGTTTTCCAGGCCCCATGTGGTTGTATGCTCATCTCAGTTCCAAAGGAAAGAACTAAGGTCCTAGTGGTGGCGAGCATGGGACTAGAAAAACCACATCCCACCGTGGCCACCCATACAAGCCTTCGCATGTTTAATATCATATCACCTCTGACATCATCTCATCATGTTCTTCTGTCATACTAGATTCTCTGCATCTGATACATCATCTAGATGGACCATAACTGACAGTTATGCATGGCTAAGCGGACACATATAGAAGCTCTAGCAGTGCACACAAGCCAAACCTAGTTATGATAGGAGCAGTGGATCAGGTAGTATAATCTCAAAGGGAGTAATACAATAGATAGGATACTCTATCTATCGATAAAATACCACAGTAAAATCATATGCATCATGGCAGGAATTGAAATGCTTTCAAAATCATAGGCTTATATCATGGTGGGGCTATGCTTGCCTTTGCCTGTTGATAGCAGATAAGTAGATCTTCGGAAGCCTTTTACTTGACTTCGTTAAAGTTGATCAAGTATTGTTCTTCGATCTTCGAACTTCGACGGTGTTGACCTCGGTATTCGATCTTGATCTCGATATCGTATTCTACCGGGAAGAACCAAACACCAGAAATAAAGGGCAAACAATCAACACATGGCATCAATGCAATGCTCAAACAAGAATGATGATATGACAAGTTAATTTGCATCAGAATGTAACCCTAAGGCATTCTTGACAAATTAATCTGGGTTCCGAGATGTAGAAACCCTAATTCGGGGAAACTCCGGAATCACCTATTAGGGTTACTAGGTTGTTCTAATTAAACTTGTTATTTAGGTTGTTAAACCATGCATGATTATAGCTTAATTAGATAGTTCTCATTTTTTCTGAACATTTTGATATATTATTTGTATTTTTCTTAATTAATATGAATAAGTTATTGATTTTACAATATTTATTCAATTTCTGGATTTATAAAACCTTTTCTTAATTTAAACAAAACTGGAAATACTTTTTACAAAGAGGGCTAGGCTAGCCCTAGAGATAGACAGGTGGGGCACCAGCCACCTCAGCCTCCACACAGGCAATGTGGGACAGGGGGCCGGTTTGTTATTCCTTACCGAGGCAGTAGCTAGCCAGAGAGGCTGACAAGTGGGACCTGGCCACGCAGGCACCACACAGTAGCCACGCACGAGCCAGGTCGGCAAGCCACGCGGGCTCGCCGGAGAGCTCATCGGCCGATGGGGTTTGCGGTGCTAGGGAACGAGCGGGCTGGCGCGGAGGGGTGCATTGGACGTGGCTCTACTCGGGCGACCTCAAGGTGGCGGCTCCGCTTGGGTTAGGTCGCTGGAATAGGAAGCACGATGGCGGCCGACGGCGGTGGCTATAGGTACTAGGCACAACAACGATACAAAGAGGAAGAGGAAGAACAGAGAGGACTGGGAGGTGGAGGGGCTCACCACGGAGGCAGTGGAGGGGTCAGCTCGACCAAGCTAGCTCGGACGCAGCCGGAATCATCGAGAATAGCGGTGGCCGGACTTCGGGAAGGAGCTCCCGATTGCGGTGGTTATGGGCGCCCTTCGTCGATTCCATTGGCGGGGAAGACCGGCACAGCGAGGCAAAGCTCATGGTGGCCTCAGAGGAACCTAGGGTAGTCAGAGACGGCAGGACGCCGGCGTGGCAGAGAGCTAGGGTTCGGGTCCGCGAGCGGAACGAGAGAGAGGGGTCTCTGGCGAGGGGGAAGAATGGATGAGGACGGTAGGGCGGCGTCGCGAGGATCTTATCCTCCTCCTGGAGCTCAGCGGACGGCGGGATGGAGGCGGCGAGGATCGACAGCGAGGCCGACGAGAGCGAGCTGCTTCCATTGGAAGAGAGGAAGAAGAAAAGGAGAAGACGCGAAGGGGTACGGGCTACGCTAGGCCTTAGCTGGGCCGCGGGTGCTGCAGGCTAGGCGGCAGGGAGAGAAGGGAAAGGAGATGGGCTCGGCCTAGCTGGTTGATGCCTGTTTTATTTCCAGAAACAGTTTTTCTATTTCTGTTTCTTTATTCTGGTTTGTATTTTCAAATTCATTTCTGTTTTGAATCATTTAAAAATACTAGAGTCTTTTATAAAGTAGATAAAATACTTAGGGGCCCTTCTATACAATTTGGGCTCCAATAATTTTGGTAGTTTTCAAAATCAAAACCATTTGAATTGATTTCAAATAGAGAGGAAAGGATTAGGGTTTAGGGTTTTGATTTATTTTCTTTGCATGCATTTTTATTAGATGGTGATCATGATGCACAATCATCCCTAAATTTTGATTAACTAAAACTAGGGTGTTACATGCATCTATGACTAGAATTCCACCTTTGGGTTATCATCTGACCCTCCTGCAGTATTAAGTTGCAAGCAACAAACAACTTCTTTAAGAAAAGTGTGTAAGGTAAACAATCCACTTGTTCCATGAACAAGAGATCGTTGTTTTCTCCCTAGTATCAACAACACATCCCCAACCTTAGAGATTTGTGTCACTCCCCTTAGATTAAATAGAGGCATGAACCCACTATCGACCATAAATACCCCCTCTTAGAGTCACTAGCAACTACTTGGCCAAGATAGATACTAACAATAGAGAGCATGCAAGATCACAAACAACACAGTCATGATAGAATCAATAGGACAAAACCATTAATCAATTTGACATAGTAATCTCAATATCCATCGGATCCCCGCAAATACAACATGCATGATTACAAATAGATGAGATCTTGATCATGAACGGAGCTCACATGATCTAGACATGAAAGCACAAAGGAGGAGATACAACCATCTAGCTACTACATGGACCCATATTCCAAGGTGGAACTACTCACGCTTCATACCGGAAGCTGGAATGATGAAGAAGAAGGCCTCTCGGATGATCTCCCCTCCGGCAGGGTGCCGGGAAAAGCTTCAGATCCCCCCGATCTAGGGACGATGGTGGCGACGGCTACATACGATTTCGTGGAATATTGATCGGGTCCTTAGGGTTTAGGCATCGGGAGATTCTTATAGGCGATGAGGCGAGGAAGGAGGGCGGCTAGGGGGCCCACACCCTGCCCAGGTGCGACCAAGGGTGGGTCCCTGCCTCGGGGGTGCAGCCGCCCTGTGGCTCCCCTCCGTATCTCTTCTGGACTCTGCATTCTCCTTGGTGAAATATTGACTTTGGATTTTGTCCCGTCCAATTCCGAGAATATTTCCTTACTAGCTTTTCTGGAACCAAAAACAACAGAAAACAGGAAACTGGCAGTGTGGCAACTTGTTAATAGGTTAGTACCAGAAAACATATAAAAACACCTCAAAGTGCGGACAAAGCAAAGAAAAGTAGATACTAAACAAGCATGGAACATATAAAATTATATATACGTTTCCGACGTATCAAGGTGCTCATCCACGGGCTCAAGATGGCAAAGGAGATAGGCATCCAGAGGATACTCTACTTCGGCGATTCAGATCTGGTGGTACAACAAGTCTCAGGAGAATGGGATGTGAGGGACGCCAACATGGCCCTTTACCGCTTCTTCGTCTAGCAGCTATGCACCTTCTTAGAAGGATGCAAGTTCCACCATGTACCCAGAGCTATTAATGAAGTATCTAATGCCCTGGCTCGAGTCGGCTCAACAAGACAAGCCATACCGCCTGGAGTATCCCTCGAGCACTTGCGCAAGCCATCCATTACTCCCCCTCCGGATTCTGACTCCATAGTGCTCGACGCGGACCCAGGGATGGCCGGAGCGGTACACCAGGGGACTGCCGCGCCGCACCCGGGGACTGCCGCGCCACACCCGAGGATTGCTGCACCGCACCCAGGGATTGCCTCGCCGCACCTGGAACGAGCCTCCAACTGGAAAGCCCCCTGAAACATCAGATCCGGCTGTCCGTGAGGAGATCAAGCTCATCATGTAGACGGTATACGCCATGTAGGAAACAGCCGACTAGGACAAACCATTCATGAATTTCTTGGCAAAGGGCGAGCAACCGGAGGAATAAGTGGCAGCACGGCAAGTGAGACGCAGGGCAAGCGCATACACCATCATTAACAACAAGATGTACAAGCACAGCGTTGGAGGCATCTATCAGTGTTGTGTAAGACAAGAGGAGGGAATCAAGCTCCTAATCGATATCCACCAGGGCGAGTGTGGTCATCACGCCTCGTCAAGGGCCATAGAATCCAAGGCGCTTCGCCATGGTTTCTAATGGCCAACAATGATAAAGGACGTCGAGGAACTGGTCAGAGCATGCAATGGCTGCCAGCATTTTGGCCAGCTGAAGCACATGCCGTATGCGGCGCTCATGACAATACCAATCACCTGGCCGTTTGCAGTTTGGGGGCTGGACATGGTCAGACCATTCAAGACAGCCAGATCCGGTATGACACACTTGCTCATAGCGGTGGACAAGTTCACCAAGTGGATCGAGGAAAAGCCCATAAAGAAGCTGGACAGGGCAACAGTGATCAAGTTCTTCACAGACATCATCATACGCTTCGGCTACCCACACAACATCACCACGGACAACGACACAAATTTCACCAAGGGGGTATTCGCTGTTTCTGTGGAGAGAAGGGAATCCGCCTGGACCTAGCTTCAGTCACACATCCTTAGTCAAACGGGCAGTGCGAGCGCGTCAACAGCCCGGTCCTAGCCCGAATCAAAGAAAGGTTGATTGAGCCACTTGTCAGGTCCCCTGGATGCTGGAGGAACTGCCAGCCGTACTATGGAGCCTGCACACCACCCCAATCGGTCAACCAGGTTCACGCCGTTCTTTCTCGTCTATAGTGCAGAGGCAGTCCTTCCCACTGACATCCAGTTTGACGCACCCCGCAAGCTGCTCTACATGGAGAAAGAGGCCAAGGAAGCACTTGAAGACAGCGTGGATCTGCTAGAACATGCACGGGAACTGGCCCTATCCAGATCAGCTATTTACCAGCAGGACCTGCATCGCTACCACGCCAGCTGGATCCGGCGTACCTCATTCCGCGAGGGCGATCTATTGCTGTGCCTGGTGTAGAGCAAGAAGGGAGTGCACAAGATATCCCAACCTTGGGAAGGACCATTCATCATCAGCCGAGCGCTGGACAACGACTCATACTACCTCATCAATGCCTAGTAGCCAACAAAGAACAAGGCTGATCGCTTCGACGAAGAGACTGAGCGCCCGTGGAACGCGAACCTACTCTATCCATTTTACACTTGAGCAAGAAGTGTATGTATCGTACTTTCATGTAATAAATGAACAAGCTTGGGAGCTTCGACATAGCCCTGAGGACTCCGTTCCCATTTAAACATCACCTTTGTCATCGAACCAGCTCTGGCAGCCTGCACAATGAGTTTGCTGACTGGCCCGGACGCCTGCGATTTCTACAGACGGTTAATTATTGTACGCGGTACCTAGGGCCCACTGTTCGATTCCAGCTTCAGACCGCAAGCCGACTGTCGACCCGGCAAGAGAAAAAGCCTGAAGTTTCCCTTACAAGAAACAACCCAAATAGAGGACCAGGGAGCCCTAATAATCTGGTTGTGCCTTCTCGATCTTAGCCAGTAACAATAACCCAAAGTATCATGAAGCACGCAAACTTAGCTACCCCTTCGGTTCCGGCTGCAGACCGCAATTCGGCTAGCAGCCGGCAAATCCACAGCTTAAAAGGCCAATGCTCACTGAGAAAAGGAACAAGTTATCGGCCTAGTTAGAAAGGGCGTCGTTCTCATGTTTTATCTTAGTTGTAAACGCACGCACAAGTGGTAAAACTAACACAAACGACGTTGTGTCCTGTTTTGCACAAGTCGTAACTCGGCAGGAAAGAAGGTGGCAAAGAGCTTCGACCCGGCTAGCTACTCTAGCCGGCCCGAACCTCGGGGAGTACACCTAGTGGGCGCGCTCCCACGCACTCATCAGAAAACAACAAGGTGGCAAAAGAGCTTCGACCCGACTGGCTACCCCAGCCGTCCCCAACCTCGGGGACTACACCCAGTCGGCGCGCTCTAGCACACCCATCGGAAAAAACAAGGTGGCAAAGAGCTTCGACCCGGCTGGATACCCTAGCCGGCCTGAACCTCGGGGACTACACCCAATGGGCGCACTCCCGCACACCCATCAGAAAACAACAAGTTAGAAAATAGGTTCGACCCGGCTGGCTACTCCAGCCGGCCCGAACCTCGAGGACTACACCCGGTGATTGCGCTCCCGCGCACCCACAAACAAAATGCCAAGGACACGAACGTCTAGAAAGAAACAAGGCAAACTCATCTTAAACCAAAAGAATCATCAAATAGATAAACGGAACACAAAGTTTCACGCGCAGAGTTAAAGTTTTATAGCAGCAAAGTTTAGCAGAAGGACAGAACAAGTTTCATAAAGAGACAAGTACGCCTGGCATCCCAGGGATTCAGGTCTTGGGAGGAACATCGGCTTCGGGAGCAGGAGTCGGGCTAGCAGAAGGGGCATCGGCATCGGCTATGGGCACCTGGCTGGAGGAGGTAGCGTTAGAATTGACCGTGGGCTTCTGGCTGGAGGAGGCAGCGTTAATGCCGCTTGCAGGGTCCGGGATCCAGTGATACGACACTGGGCCCGGGATCCAGTGAAAGTCGCGATCCAGATCCACGTAGGTGCCGATCGTGACTCTGCAAGACCTGATCTCCGGGACGCTTTGGCGGAGGCTCTCATAGCTGGTTCCGACATAGAACCCATGAGTGAGCATGCCTAGGTCCACATCTGGATACCAGGACTTCACCAGGGCTAGCGCCATCTCCACGCCACCGCGAGCCGTCCACTCCTTTGCGATCTCTAGCACGTCTTATGTCGCGCGTTAGGGCGAGCGCCAGGTTGGCGATGTCGTGCGGCTCACCCGTCCCCGACCAAATGTACTGGAAGAATTCCATGGCGACGTTGCCAAGCTCATCGCTCTCCTCCGCCAGAACCTTCACCAGGTCCCAGGCGGTCAGTTCGTGGGCAGCTTCCTCTGCAGGCAGGGCCTCAAGAGCTTGGTCCGTCGACTCCGCGTAGTGAGCTGCAGCCGGTTGAAAGAGTAAGAAGCCAAAGATGGTCTATCAACTCGAGCGTAAAAATAGCAAGGAAAGGCGAACTTACTAACGACAAGTTCGGCAATTTGCTCAAGCTGCCTGGTTATCTCTTGCTCCTGGGCTCGGAGCACCTTGAGCAGTTCCTCCCGCTGGGAAGAGGTCGCCTCCAAGGTCTTGAGCTCCTCTCCCCAGGTGTCAGCCACCTTCTTGCCCCGCTCCATGGCAACCTCCAGCTTGTGCTTGGCCACAGCCAGCTGGTCAATCTGCCCTTGGCGCGCCTTGTTCGACTCCTCTAGTCGGGCTACCTGAGCCTTGAGGCGCTGCACCTCCTTCTCCCTATCCACAATCATGGCTGTAGGAGGGTACCCGATAGTCAACAAAAAGCGCGAAAAGGAGGTCAATCGCCAATATAGGTTAGAATAAGCAATCTTACGCCCCAACTCCTAAGTACTCTTCGCTACCTCTGAAAATGCTTTCTGAGGAGAAAAGGAAGTAAGGAAAAAGAGCGAAACTCTGGCTATAGAAAGGCTGGCTACAGCAAAAGAGATGGAGAGGAACACCTACCTCCAACGACACAGATAAATTTTTGGCTTCACCAAGACCTTTTTCCATTACCTCAACCAGGTGGCGAGCCTGGTCGACTGCGACAAGCGTCGTGCCCGATAGCTAGGCGAGGATGGCACCCGGCGTAAGCAAAACCGGGGCTAGACTCGAGCCGGTCACCACGAACTTGTTTTCATCAGCAGTGGCGCGCGATGGAACAACCACCACCAACTCCGTCCCCTCCGAGCTGGAGGCCCCTGCCTGGACCCTGCCCGCCACAGCCGCCTGCACCGGGACACTCGACGCCTCCTCCGTCAGCTCCTCGATGATAGGCCTGGCGGAACTAGCCGAAGCATCACTCCAGGTCGGGTTCACGCCAGCCGTAGTACGAAGGAGGGGGTGTCGGGGCCATGAGTGGCCGCGAAGAGCTATGCAACCTGCGAAGTCGTGGGCACGCGGTGCCCTGAGGAGGTGTAGGTGGGGTCATCGGGGTAGGCACAACTAGAGAGGCCGGAGCCATCTCGAAGATCTGAGGCGGGGGAGGAGAAACGGTGGCAGTGCCTGAGCCGCCCAACGACATTGCCTCGCTGCAAGAGCAAACCAAAAAGGCTCAGCAAATATCAAGGAAACGAGCCAGGGAGAACAGGAGAACACTCACACGGCGCAGGACAACACGGCGGCAGTCGAGCGCGCTCGGCGCATCCTCTTCTGCTCCACGACAGCCGGCACAGAGGTGGGCGCCGCCCTCTTCTCACGGACCTTCGCCGGGGCCTTCTCCCAGCTGGCCTCATCCTCAGCTGCACCCGCACAAGCACAAGCATCAACGAAAAGCCTCATCGGTAGAAAAAAGCAAGAGCTGCACCCGGAAATTACCGTGAGGGTCTGAAGAGCCGTCGTCGAGCTGGACAGGAAACCCTTCCGGATCCGTCTAAGAGTACTTCGGCGGCTTCCGGTCTGGAAGGAAGGAAGGGAGGGTAAAGTCGCCGATACCGTCCTCATCATATTGCGCCGTAAACAACAACTCAAAAGGGCGAGCATAAGGTACGCAAGGAAAACCTACCAGGGAAAAGGCCAAGCAAAAAAATAAGAGAACCAAGGGAAACTCACCCGAGGCGGCAGGCGGCCACGGTGATACGGCGGGAAGGAGTACGACCAGGTTGCCTCCATGCAGAACTTGGAGATCATGGAGATCCAATTCTGCAGCACCTTGTACGGCACCTCCTTACGCGACGTCCGGGTCGGGTCGTTGACGGTCGAAAGATAGCACATCTTGTGCGACCACCTTTGAAGCGGAAGCACGCGGAGCGCCATCCACGATAGCGCGATGTCCCGAGCGGTGAGCCGCTCCGCCGCCACCATCGCCTCCACCCGAGCAGCCATCCTATTGATGTCCGCCTGGGCCCCCATCCCCTTCACCATCCAGGCCTTCTACATCGAAGGAATGTTGATGAAGGGCAGCACGCCGATCCAGTCGACCTCCGTGGAGTTTCCCACGTAGAAGTACGAGCGCTGCCACAACTTGATGGTGTCAGGGAGGTCGAAGCGCGACATCAGTGAGGAAGTCCACGGGTAGATGGCGCAGCAGCCCGTCTCCGTCAGCAGGCTGTCCTTGATGGTGTTTTGGGCCTTGAAGTGGAATAACTTGAGGAAGATCTCCACCTCGGGCCAGACCCCAAGGTACTACTTGTAGCACGCCGCATGGTGCGACAGCTGCGCGATGGCGTTGGTGCCTAGGTGATGGAGTTCGAGGTCGAACAAGTCGAACAGCTAGAGGAGGAAGGGGCTGACGGGGGGGCGAAGCCACGGGTGAAGTGGGCGATGAAGTCGATGCACAACCCCGCCGGAGGATCGGGCTCCCGCTCCCCCTCTAGAGCGAGCCGGTGCTTCACCAGCCGCGACGAGGGAAGAAACTTCCCCCGCTGGTACTTGTAGACCAGCTAGTCGGTCACGAACGATCCGCACCAGCCGCCGTGTTGCTGCGGCAGCATTTTAGCGAGAGGTGAAGCGGTGGTGGAGACCGGATTTCCTAGCAGACGAGCAAGGGCCGACGGCGGCTCCGGCGACCAAGAATTAGTGGTGCAATGGGAAAGGCAAAGTAATAAGGCTGGTGTGCATAAGTCAAGGGAGGCAAGAGCTAGAGGAAGACGAAGTGAAGGACCTGTGCCGCCCCCTCCCGCGGACCTATTTATCCCCACGGGGAAGGGGGACACCATCGTCTCCTCCGCCCCCACGCGACACATGGCCGTGTGATGTGTCATCCTATGATGCTACGGCTCCGGATCCTTTTGTGCCAGCACAACCTCGTGCAGAAGATCCACAGGAATTACGAGGAGGCGAGGCGTGCGCACTCGCCCTGAGAAACCGCTGCGGCAAGTGGTGCGCACAGTTATTACCAAAAAACTGGCTCACTTGAGCATAAGTCAAACCGATGCGACATGCGCCAGAGCAACGGTCATGGCTGACGACAGCACTGACCTCACCCACCATACTTTTCGGCTCTAGATTTGCCAGCCGGTCACTGCCTTCGCTGTTTACACCTAGTGGGCCGCCATCGATTCCGCAGCCAGTTGAACCCAGTCGGAAAGCAAAAGCAAAAGCTGCAGCCGAACTTCATTGACAAACTACAAAGGAGCTCGCAAGACCTTTCCCATCGGCCAAGTCCTTACGTTCTCGGGGACTAGTGTCGGGGGAATAACCTCCGGGTAGGGGAAGCCAGGCCTAAGTAGGCCGGCTCCAGAAGACATTGGCCACCTGGCCTTGAACCAGAAGAAGCTATAGGCAGTTGGCTATTCCCACCCGGCTGGGCTTAAAGCTTTCCTGGCTGGCCCGTCTAGCCGGGTAGCCAGAAGAACCGGCTGGGTGGCCACTTCCACCCGGCTGGCCTTAGATTCGATGGAGAGCGTAGAGGGGGAGACGCTCCTTGAAGGGTACGCCTCTGGCGCCTCTCGTCACTAGACAGGCTGGCGCGCCACCATGATCGGCGCTACCATACAAAGATAAAGTAAAGCGGTCGTCTGACCACCAAAGAAGCCCCGGGTAACCGTTAAAGCAAGGATGACGCTACAAAGGATACCTGGATGACCGCTAAAGTGAAGGGTGACGCTAAAAGAAAGGCGCGTGGCCACTGTAGCACCGTCCAGCGATGTATTGGAGGTTGACTGGGTCTTGGTCCACCGGCTGGGGTCCTATAGCCGGCCTCCCCTATAAACCCATATCCAAACAGTAAACCATAGAACCCACTTTGTAATCTACCTCCCCCAACCAGTATATAAGGGCGGGTAGAGATAGGGTTCTAGGTAGACAGTATGGAACAACCATAGTATCATAGAGCTCGCCTCTAGTTCTTCTTCTTCCTCTAGCCATTGATAGTTGCTAAGGAAATAGCTCCAGGAGCACTTGTACTGGGAACTCACCCCCCATATAGTAGATCTTGCAAGAGTACATGTGTTACCTCGCCGCGAGGGCACCAAACCTGGGTACGTCGCTGTGTTTGTAGTTCATCGTGCCCAACCCGTTGCGTGAGCCACCGATTGCACCTAAGTGCCCCTGTTTAGCCATCCCCGATGGCACTACCGTGTTCCACACCACGATATATTTGATATTTGAGATTGGAATATATTTTATGTAAGATGTTTTGATATATGCATATCATGCATCCTATTATTAATTGCTTGTTTTGATCCAACTTGTATGCAAGAACTTGGATGGGGAGAAGTTTGTGTTAGATGGAGTAGCATGTGACATTTTATAACCTTACTTTTGGTGCCTCACTAGGGATAATGTGGAATCATGTCCTATAGTTATCATGTGACATTTCATAACCTTGTTAGATGAAGGTATCATATTTGTATTTCAAACATCATGTATTATTGCTTAAATATATACTCTGATTTGTTATTAATTCAAGATTGCATGGAGATTTCCCTTTCTTGAGGATAAAAGAGACAGACGTATTCCATATCAATATTAGAACGTGATGCCCATATTAATTCTTTTATCAAGCACATATAGAAAATTTCATGAGTCTTTATCATTGATGATTTATTTTGTGATCACCACAGCCTAAAAAGAGAGTAGACAAGTGAACCCCAGTCCGATTTTTATCATAAGAAACACCTATCTATTGCATCTACTATCCTTTTTATTTTCAGCAATTGATTATTATGAAAATACAAAAATACTTTCTCTATTTGCAATCACTCATAAAAACCCCAAAACAACTCTAATATCTTCCATATCATCTAGTTTGCATTATTTTACTTTCTTAACTCTATTTAATTTAATTTGTTTTATATTTTATTTCATATTACTAATACGAAACCATGTGCTTGACAACCACTTCGTGGAGTTGGGGACACAAGAACTTTATTTTACTTTATAGGTTGCTTGAAGAGGAGAAGACAAACATCCTTCCATGGCAAATTCCTCGAGAGTTCGATATAAACCCTCGAGTCACCCTTGTGGGGAAAAGATGCTTGATGCAACACTCTGCACTTGGAGTCCCAATGAAAAGTGGCAGCCTTTGTTGCCATCAAGACAATTTTCTGGCACCATTGCTGGCGAATTGCGAGAAGGTACATCACCACTACATCCTCATCAAGTTTGAAGAGCAAGTTATTTCCCATTGCAACTGGTAGACATTTTCTGGCACTATCATCTTCATTAACTTGTGCAACAACCTTAGCTTGGGGAGGTTGCACCACTGTGAAACTTTTCTCCTTTTAGATTTTTAAAGTATTTTTTTTCTTGTTTTTAGTCTTTTTAAGTTTTCCTTAAAACACAAAAACACATAAAAATTAGTATAACCTCTAAATATGCATGCTAAAATATGGAGAAACTTGGAATCCACATACCTATAGGTGATCTCAAAATGCTATGAATATAGATTGGCCGAAGAAGGAAATAGAATGGATGAATTGCTTACAGATCTCAATCAATTTGCTATTGAATTTGGTGTATCACATGATATAACTTGTTGCACTAAAAAAGACTATAAACACTCTCACTGTCAATGTAAGTATAATAGTGATCCTATTATTGCTTCTTATCAAGAGTGTAAATTTGTATGCCATGATATAGAACAAGTTGATAAATATATTGCCTATGTTGGAGCCCATGAGCTAGACTCTCTTATAAATCAAAACTTTTAAACTAGTCATGATGCTCGTTTAATGAAAATACACATAGATATTATCCTCCAAATTTGCCACGAAGAATTTAGTGATAATTCTTATGTTATTAAATATAAAGAAAGAAATCTTGCTGCCATGGAAAGTACTAATATATTGCAAGAAAAATATGATGAAAACATAAGCTTGGAAGAACAAGTGTGTGAAGAAGAAAATGAAGTAGAGATAATCCAACCTATGCTCGGGGAAGAGTGGGATCTTCCACCTTCACCATCAACAAATGGTAGTAAGACTCAAACTCAAAACTCATTTGTCATTTATGAGAACCCTTCCTATTATGATGAAACTAATGATGCACCTTTACCAGCTAGTAATGCCACTAGTGACATTATTGATGATAATGAGGAATTTTGTTTAGATATTCTATATGAAAATGCTTTAGATGATGGTCATATTCTTCTTGATAACCATCTATGTATAACAAATAAAGATATAAATGATAAACTTGTTGTCTATGATGATATCCTTATGACTAAGAGTCCCATATCATTCTTGAACTCTCCTATGTTAACCATAGAAGATAAATTTGCACTTGTAGAAACTATATATATGGTTTGCAATTACCTTATGTTGATAACCATAATTTCAACCATAATCTTAATAATGAAAATATTACTAGCACCTATTTTGAAAGAGGAAATCATGCTAATGAATACCATGATAATTATTATGATGCTCATAAAATAACAAACTTTACAAACTTGCATGCTTCTAATGGTCATATTGCTAAATTTACTTCTAGTGCTTGCAACTATTATGAAAGAGGAGGTTTCCAATTCCCTCCTTACCTTCATAATAATTATAAAACTCATTCACCTACTGATAATATGCATAGGTATACTATAGTTTGTTGTACCTTATTCAAATATAAAATCCCTATGCATAGGAAGAAATTTAGACTTCTTTATTATCTCTTTTATGTTTTGTGTTGCTATATACCATGTTCCTATTTTATTATTTATTTGATTGTCATGAGCACATCATGGGACCCTAGTATATTATATGGAAAACTTTCCAAGGAAAAATTAGGTAGCAAATAAGCACAAGCTACCAAATGAATTCTATATCAAATAAACCAAGTAACTAAAGCATAGCTATATGGCTATAAAGAAAGCGTTTTGCGGAAAGCATCCCGGTTATTTTATTTTGGACTTTTGTTTTGAAATCTTGATGTAAAATAGAGTTTTTTTGCTTTTCTTTCTGTAGTTTTTTAATAAAGTACTACGTGGAACCCATTTTGGATGTTTTAAAAGTGGCCAAACATATGGAGCAGCAAATTTCTACAAAACAGTTTTTAGTGCAAGAATTTTCTAAATATTTTTTTAACTCTGATTGCTCTCAAATTTATACAGAATTTACAACCTCTAATCCTCTGTATGCATACAATTTGGCTAACATTCCTGACATGTATAAGTTGGCGAAAATAATCATTTTGTTGCTTCTGAAAATCTAGACAAATTCTGCCATGTTTTGTTTTAACCATTCCCAAGTGTCCTAAAATGATTTATATGAGACATATTATATGCTAGGGATATGTAGGAACATTATATGATTTATTGAACATTAATTTTGTCTTTGATATATATGCAGCAACTAGTATACTCTTGTACCACTAATGTCACCTCTCAGTAAAGATATGGGAGAAAAGGATTTGTGTTGAAGTTTTTTGACAGGGAGTAGAGGAACATCACACCAAGATCAATCCAAGGATGGTGAAAACCATAAGCTTGGGGATGCCCAAGGCACCCCCACTAGATCCACTCAACTCTCTATTGGCAAACCTCTAAACTTTGTTTTTTGAGCAACATAGAACTATCGTAGAAACTTGGAGTGTCTATTTTATCTTTTTAATTTTGTTTTGCAATAAAAAGATCACCACCATTATTATAAAATGCTTATGATTAGTTGTTGAAAATAAACTCTACTATTGGGGATATGCTAAATGGGTACCATCAATGTATGTCTCTAATTCGTAACTCGGGTGGCCCATAGTTGGTAGCAAGGACTATGGCCTGATGGGCGGCCCAGTTAGATGGATCCAGAAGGGAGGCCCGTGCCGGATAATGGAAGGATATGGTGGAGTCACCGACATACTTGGAGGCTTGAAGTGCAAGACACGTAGACTAATTGTATCAAGTGTAGGACTCTGTAACCTGTCTGGCTAGGACTCTTTCCTATAACCCTAGGACCTGGCGTCTTTCTAAGCCGGACCTATTGGAGCCTTTAGGGAAGAACGACACAAATCATATCGCGCACATCGAACCAATCCCTATAACTCGACATATTGCCCTTATAGTGACTTATAGCAGGATTAGGGTTCCGCCATCGTCATGATACCTAAACCTGGGTAAGCCGTGTTACCTCATACCCACCAACCTACCGCCTTACCCCACATCTCTAAACACGCTATGTGAGGACGCCCTCCATGGCGTACTCGTCGGTAATACCACGACAGTTGGTGCCCACCGTGGGGCAAAAGGCGCTTTAGGATCTATAATGGTGAGGTCTAAGCTCTTTGCGGGAATCAACGAAACTGTAGCCATCGGTCATGTTCTCTTATCCAGCAACGTTTCGATCATCCCTCCCGACGAGTTCTGGATCCTGGCAAAGACGAACCGCACCTGTTGCTCGATCGTTCCAATCAGGAATATCCACCTCTTCATCGGTGAAACCGACTCAAGTACTAATTCCCCAGAAGTCGGAGGATCATCAAGGCCTTCATGGACCGCCTACGGGCAGGACATGTTCGTGGAAGGATCAAAGTCGGATCTCTCTTCGGAGTTTGACGAGTTAGAGCGGAAAAATTCAAGGCCCACCCAAACTGCCCCTGTGTAGGAGATAATGGTGGAAGATCACTACAAATCCGCCGGGCTAGCCCGTGAGTCTAGAACGCAGCGATCTCACTTTGTCGGCATGGTAACCATCTTCGATCTGGCACGCTGCATTCATAGAGTGGGTAAAAGGCCCCGAGATTACCTTGCCAGATGGCTCCGGATACAAGCCGATCTGGAGAACTACCCAGACAATGACGTTGTTTACCACTTCGTCGATGGGCTTGGATCATGGCACACGTCTGTGGCATACGCTAGGGCGGCAACAGGCCATGGGCATCCTCACCTTCGAGCAGGTGATCGACATTGTCAATAATTACACAGTTGCTGACGCATTTGCCCAGGCATAGATTGTCGCCATACCTAGGCCACCACCGCCACTAGCCAATGGTGGCCCCGCTGCCTCAGCATCATCCTCTGTCATAGAGGAAGCTCCCACACCCTTCGACTATGTTCTAGATACGCTTTGTGACGGCATCAGCGTGGACTTGGAGGAGATGGATATTAACCCGGAAGAACTCGACTCAGCCATGAAGGATATGGAGGAGGAGATCGATCGCGAGGAGCGGGCCGACAAGGCCGTCACATCCCGACGGGTGTTCGTCGCCATTGGGAGTGTGATGGCAGAAGACCAAACCGGACAAGCTCTGCCTAAACTGCGGGATAATGGGAAGGGACCACTTGATGACACCGACAATGGTTGTTTGAAGGCCATGCCCCCTCCGACTAACCCAGCGCAACAGCCGCATGAACTCCCTACTGGTCCGAGCAACACCAACACCGCAAATCTGCCGCCAGCATCATCTATGTCTACGGCTTCCCAAGTCATTCCAGATGATAGAGTGATGTACATCAATCTACTCATCGAGCACCTGACCGTGGACCATATACGGAATGTTGTCCAGCTCGACGAGAAACTCCAACAGCTACTGGAGGAGGCACATGCCATCACGGAGCAAGGCACAAAGTTAGATCGAGATCTGTCCAAGGCGCAGAAATCAATCGAGACAACTAAAGCCCTGGAGGCTAAGTACAAGACTCTGATCAAGCATCAGAAGGCTAAGAAAGCTCCGGCTCACATGGTCAACGACCCTAGTGTACGGCGCAACTTGGGGTGGGAACCTTCTAAGCCGGCGCAAGCTAAGCCACACATTGACAGTGAAGGAAAGCAAGTCATGCACATTCCCGTCCTCAACTTGGTCGTCGCCAAGACTCTACTGTAGTAGGATAGATCGCCCGCAGCTATGGAACAGTCTATGATCTTGTCGCAAAGGCTGTCAAACAGCAGGTAAAGACCACCTCTCAGAGGCTCGAGTCTGGACCATCATATTGCCAGTCTAGCGCTCCTAAACAGCAGATGGAAAGATCTTCTCACGATGTCGGATCGCAGATGGGTTCATCAGAATGTAGACAAAGGGACGCACGCAACAGGGAGGATGCTATCCACATATCTTCCGACAACGGAGGTAAGGCTCACCCTCATCGCTCGCCGCCACCGCCCCGATCTTCCCGGCATCACGAAGACCCAAAGTCTCACCACTATACGAGCATGCCTCCGGCTAGATGCCCCCAGGGAGGCATCGTCATTCAAGACAATGCGGATCAGCCTCGTCATGGAAGGGAGCACAGTGGCAACCACAGACACAAGAGCAGGTCACGCCACGACCCTCTGCTTCCGACAAGCAACCGCGACAGGTGTGAGGAGTCGCAGGAGGGCAACATCAATAAGGCTAACCCACCGCCGCCCCCACCTCCATCGCCCCCTAGCAGCCACCATGGCGGAGGAGGACCGCTTCGCTCACGCAGCCCTTCCCGTGGTGGTGATAAGAAGAAAGCAAGCCTAGAGCCATAAGATGCACGTTCACGCTTGACAAGATTCAGGAGGCCTGGGAAGGAAAATACTTGGGACCACGTTGCTTTGGACTTGTGATACAGACCGCAACTTACCCCAAGGGTTTCTAAATTGACAAGACGATCAAGTCCTATGACGGCAACGCCAAGCCCGCCACGTGGTTACAGGATTACGGCAACACGGTCGAGATCGCCGAGGGAAACCCCAACATTGTCGTCAAGTACCTCCCACTAATGTTGACCGGCACGGCCCACTAATGGATCGACTACATGCCGGATAAGTCCATATGCAATTGGTTGGACATACAAGAACCGTTCACCAAGAATTTTTAGGGTACGTACAAACATCCCTGCACTATCGGCGATCTATAGCGGTGCATCCAGGAGAAGGATGAGACATCTCGAGACTACCTCTCCTGTTGGCTGGATAAGAAAAATTCCTTCACAGGAGTGCATGATTAGGCCGCTATGGCCGCCAACATTGATGGTTTGGAAAAGGGCACCTTGCTCTGACATAAGTTGAAGCGCCTGCAGGACAATCACAGGCTGAATCTCAATCAGATGATCTCCTTGGCCAGTGAGTTCGCGACCGCCAATGATGATGCTTGCGGCTCATTTCCGGCAATTGCCATTCCAACCTAAGCCAAGAGCAACAACAACACTAAGCGGAATAGCCCGCCAAAAGAAAAGCCAGCTTCCGACATGGTCGCCATGATGTTTGCAGGAAAAGGTGATGGCGAACAACGTGGCCGAGGCCAGGAAGCTGTTCATGGGCAGCAGCGCGGTAGTGATACTAACCTGGCAGCGCTCCACATTCCCAAAATGTACGAGGAGTACTGCGATATGTCCTGCCTCGTACACCTTGATGCCAATGGCAAATCCACTCATACTAACCTCCATTGTAAGTTCGTCAACGATCTCAAGGAAGACCCGGAGTACGGCTACAAGCAAAGCCGGAAGAACCGAACGTGAGGCAAGGGCAAGGGGAAGAAGAAGGAAGAGTAGTCCAAGGATTCAAGCGACATGGACGAGGACGTTTATCCCAAGCACACCGACAAGGGCGATGGCAAAGGCAAGAACCCCTTCGATAAGAAGTCCCCCGTCTACTACACTTTCCTTGGCACCCCAACTATCCAGGCACAAAAGACCTCTCTGAGGATAGTGATGGACACCCTACCCCTAGTTACTCAGTTCCTGCGTTGGTCGAGAGTTCCAATCGCATGGGACAGGAAGGATCATCCCGACCTCGTTCCAACAGAGAACCAGTATGCCATGGTCATCAACCCCCTGATTGAAGGCTGCGAGTTCACCAAGTGCACGGTGGATAGTGGAAGTAACATCAACATCATGTACCTGGATACACTGCACAAAATGAACTTGACAGAGACCAACCTAAGGCAGACCAGCACCCTATTCAATGGCATAGTTCCTGGTTGGGAAGCTCGGTCCCTTGGGTGCATCATGCTTCCGGTCGCTTTTGGCAATGTTAACAATTACCGCCAAGAACGCATGACCTTTGAAGTAGTCCCCTTCAAGAGAGTGTACCGCATAATATTCGGACGCGACATCTTCCACTCCTTCATGGACAAGCCATACTTCGTCCACAACAAGCTCAAGATACCCGAACCAAATGGTGTCATCATTGTATTTGGAAGATTTTTAAAGGCAAGGGACTATGAGATTGGATAAGCAGCATTTGCAGAAGCTATCCTCGACAGTGAAGAATTCAAGGAGATCTAGATCAAGGTCGACGCCTCGGAGATGCCGACATCAAAGAAGAAGATTTCTGATTCCGTTCCTACCTTCAAGGCCGCCATCGAGACCAAGCCGGAGGAACTTGCGGTATGTGATGCCTCCAAGACCACCTCCATTGGGACAACTTGGATCTCAAATAGTAAAGCACGCTCGTTGAGATCCTCCATGAGAATAGGGACATCTTTGCCTAGTAACCTGCCGACATGAAAGGTGTACCTAGGGAACTCGCCGAGCACATCTTAAATATTGATCCAAAATGCAAACCGGTGAAACAACCTATATGACGCTTCGGGGACAAGAAGAGACGTGCTATAGGAAAAGAGATAGCTAGGTTACTTAATTCTAGTTTGATCCAAGAAGTCCTTCACACCCAATGGGTGGCCAATACTGTACTTGTACCCAAAAAGGGAGCCAAAGAATTAAGAATGTGTGTTGATTACACCGGCTTGAACAAAGCGTGTCTAAAGGATCTGTTTGCTTTACCTCTTATTGAACAAGACATTGACTCGACTGCTGGCTCGGAACTTCTGTGTTTTCTAGATGCATACTCAGGATACGACCAGATCAAGATGAGGAAGTCAGACCAATTGGCCACTTTGTTCACCACACCTTATGGCACATTTTTCTATGTCACAATGCCCTTTGGGCTAGAAAACGCAGGTGCTACGTACCAAGGGACTATGCAGCGTTGCCTACATGACCAAATTGGTCAGAACATTCACACTTATGTGGAAGATATCGCAATGATGTCTAAAAAGTCAAATAACTTAATCTCTGACTTAAAGGTAACCTTTAATAACCTCTGAAAATACAACATGATGCTTAACCCCAAGACGTGTGTTCTTTGGGCTCTAGCCGGAAAATTGTTAGGCTTCATCATTTCCCAATGTGGAATCGAAGTCAACCCGGAGAAGATCAAGGCCATCCTCAACATTAATCGTCTGACATGCCTAAAAGATATCCAACAGCTCATAGGCAATGTTGCAGCAGTAAGCCGGTTCATCTACCGACTTGGAGAAAATGCTCTGCTGCTATACAAGTGGCTGAAGAAGGCGGACAAGTTCGTATGGACAGATGGGGCAGACGCTATGCTAAAAATAATACTTTCTTCCGTTCCCATACTTGCAGCACCTGAGCCAATGGAGCCTATGTTTATCTACATGGCGACCACCAACTGGGTTATCATCATCGTCGTCGTGGTGGAGTGGAAATAACCAATGCATGAGTATAGAGTACAATGACCAGTTTACTATGTAAGCGAGGTCTTGACGGCGTCCAAGAAGCATTACCCGCACTACCAGGAGCTAGCTTATGGAGTGTTCCTTGCTTCTCGGAAGCTAAGGCACTACTTCCAAGAGCACCCTATCAAAGTAGTGAGCAAGGCTCCACTGTCCGACATCATCAACAATAGCAACGCTATAGGAAGGGTTGCAAAGTGGGGCATTGAGCTTGCTGCCTTCGATATCACCTACAAGAGACACGGTGCTATCAAATCTGAAGCCTTGGCAGATTTCATTGCATATTTGATTGAGATGCCAGATGATACTCCCATACCAGAACAAGAATATTGGGTGATGCACTTTGATGGGTCAAAGCTACTTAATGGCTCGAGGGCTGGTGTACTGCTACAATCACCAACAGGAGAAAAACCGCACTATGTCCTGCAAATTCACTTTGAGGCTACGAACAACATGGCAGAATATGAAGAACTCATTCACGGACTTCGCGTATCCAAGGATATTGGCATCAAGCGCATAGTTTGCTTTGGAGATTCTGACTTGGTTTCCCAGCTGGTGGCTGGCACCTGGAACACGCGGAACCCTATGATGGCGGCATATCGATATGAAGTAGACAAGATAGCCAAGTGCTTCGAAGGCTACAAAGTCAAGTACGTCCTGAGGGAGGAAAATGAGGTGGCTGATCTGCTGTCAAACCTTGGATCATGGCGCAAACCAATTTCGCCAGGCATTTTTTGTCACATCCCAAGATTTTTCCAAATCTTGTAATGTGAAAAATAAATGAATAAAATAAAACTTTGTTTGATTTTCAGGGTGAGAAGAAACTTTTTGAATCCAATTGGGAACTTTCAAAACCTATTTTGATCAAATAAAATCCTAAAGGGATTTAAAAAGTTAAATAAACAATAAACTTCAAAACAATTAAAAATTACTATTTTGGAACTTTTAATAAAAGGATTTGGTTTTCAAAAACAAAGGTAGTTTTATAAATAAGGATTATTTTATAGAGCCAAGTTAAACCTTGGCCAAGTCTTTGAATAAAACATTTTGTTTTGATAAAAATAGTAAAGGTTTATTCAAAATAAATTAATAAGGATTTAATATCCAAGATTTATTAATAGAGGTTTTACTACTTCCAAAACATCAAAACTTATTTATTTATTTAAAATAATTTTTCCAAGTATTTTATATTTTCAAATAAAACCTACTGATTTGGTTTTGAAATTATTTGGATTTCAAATAGAGATTTTATTAAATAAATAAAATCCTATTTGATTAATAAACCATGGTCCATTTTATTTAATTAATGAATGGAACCTAAAAATATTTAAAATATTATTTCATTTTGGATTTTGGTTTATGTTACTGAACAGAACCAATTTCAAAGTTTCAAATAGTGGTGTTTGTTTGTATTGATTTGAGTATTGTTTGGTTGTTTGAATTTTAAAACAGGAAATAGTTATAGAAAAAGAAAAAGCCAGCAGACAGAAAAAAATAGGATCTGGTCGACCCAACCCAGCAGCCCAACAAAGCCCAGTACCAGCCCAGCCTTCTTTACCCCGAAAGAAAACGATTCGCACTCATTTTCGAACCCGCGCAGAGACTGACCGGTGGACCTCCTTTCCTTCTCGCATCCTCACTGACGACTGGACCCCACCTCCCTGTTCATCCTCCTCACCCGCGCGACTTCTTCTTCCCCCAAACCTCGTCGCCGTTTCTGTCAGATAACTACGCGCTTAATTCCTCTTAATGGCTGCGTTAATCTCGCCCCTGACCATGCGTACATAAGCACCTCTCCTCCCTCTGTCATTCCCCGCAAACACCAACTCGACATCGCCACCAGGCTGCTCGGAATCATCTCCAAACCGCCGCTGCTCCGACGAAGCCTTCCTCAAATTCGGCCAGCACTCACCACCTCCTGCCTCCCGAGCACACGAGCACGCCACCACACCAGACGCTCCTCCCGTTCTCCGTTCAACCGCGGGCGCCTCAGGACGACGCCAACCACTTCGACTGAGCGCCGCCGCGTCTGTCTTCTACTCCGGCGAGTTCCCCAGGTGAAATCCGACAGCCCCTCTTCTTCTCCTTCACGCACACAGCATCTCCTCGATCATACGCGTCTAAACCTGCTTCTGGTTTTCCTTCTCGTGACCCGTAGCATCATCCTCGACCTCGACCGCGTGCATCTGTCGCCAAACCCAACTCCGGTGAGGAATCCCGCCTGTCCTCGTGCGCCCCTTGCCAAGCCGACCGTACGTTGAGCACTACCTCGACCTCACGAACGCGGTGAGCCTACTCCCTCCCTCTCTCGCTTCCTGTTTCGCTAGCGCCGCCACTGTCTGACCGTCGCCGCCGCTAGCCACCGCCGGCGCCGCTCGCATATGGTCAAGCACGCTAGCACCGTAGGATCTCGATCCGACGCTTGCGATAGATCACTTAAGCCGCGAAGGGGTACGTTTTCTGAACCGCACGATATGCTTAGATCCAACGCACCGTAGGGCCGATCCGGCCGAACCGATACCCGCGAATAGCGATGCGCCGCGTGTCACTTGTTCTGTTTAAAAACAGATTTGAAATCAGATTAGTTTGTGATTTTCAAACCTTTGTAACTTTTGATCCACACGTCCAAATTTTTCAAAATTTATATCGTTGGAATCACTGGAACAAGCCCTAGCCAACCATGCATTTTGTTTAGCAAAGAGCTTCTGTTAAAATGGTTGTTTTTGCAGAAACATTTGTATGATTGTTAAGGATGTGAAAATTGTTTAAAAATGAATTTGGGGATAAAATCTTTGGCAAATGGTGTGATTTGAACCTACTGACCATAAGGATCACTTTGTGAATCCAAAAATGTATTTGGTGAAACAAAATAATGATTCTTTGATTTAAAACCATTTCTAGTCAAATAGAAATGTGGTTTATTTATTAAAAATGATTTTGAAGGAAAATTTTTGGGAAATGTTTTGTTTTAAACTCTCTGACCCCAAACACCAAGTTTTGTGATTTTAAAATGTATTTGGTAAACCCTATAGATTAATACCTTAGTAAAAATATTTCTACACCACATAAAATGATACTTTGTTTTGAAAATGGTTTTGTAGTGAAACCTTTTGCAAATGACTTTGCCACTTTACAAAATGACCAATAGGTGTTATAAAATGTTTATGACCCATTAGGAACCACTTTTTCAAACAAAAAAAAGCTTGGCATGCTTGCATGCATTACTTTGACTTTGTCATTTTATGTGTTGTTTTGCTTGATTGGTAGATTGAGTTTGTGCCTTGCTTGATTGATTTGTAGTGACTTGAAGAGTGTGATTGTTGCAAGGACAAGGAGTGAACCCATACTCTACCAAAAAGGCAAGTGATGCTTCATACTTTTTGTCCCATTACTTTCACTATGCATTAGTGATTTTGCTAAGTAAAACTTGCATGGAATTTTGCTAAGTATAAACCTTGCTATAGGAAAACCTAGTTGATGAAACCTTAGTGGAAATCTTCCTAAGTTAAGATTCCTATTACTATCAAGCTTATCCTAGCTAATAGAAAACATGGGTGGAATATATATTCACACTATGGAAAAATATTCTAAGTCTGAGGACTTGTGTTTTGTTTAATAAAACAACTAAGTTATTGAATCACCTGGGTGGAATGGGACTTGCTTGGTGGATTTTGGTTGAGTGGTTCACAAGGCCCATGTCTATGGTTGACCTTGTGTATCTCACTTGTGGATTGCCACCCAGGAACAAAGAGATTTGAGATGTCAAATGTTGAGAAGCTTCAAGTGCAACCACTTGGCAATATGGGCTCTGCCATGATCATATAGGTTGCAAGAACTTAGCCATATCGACAGAGGGTGGTAGAGTTTGATAGGTTGGAACGCGTCCATTTTGGTCTAAGGGAAGGCTTCTGAAAGATCTTGTCTTGGGAAACCAAGTCTTGTGGGGCAAGTGCACCACCTCTGTAGAGTGTAAAATCTAAGTACTTAGCCATGTCCCTGGTAAAGGACAATTTGAGCATCAAGACATGGAAGCAATCAAGAATATCATCATTCAAATTTCTAAGTTAAAACTTGTGGTTTGAACAAGGGTTATTTGAAATCTTCAATCTTTGATTGAGAGAATCCTTGGAAAAGATTTTGTCAATACAAAAACTTAGTATTTTCAAAATGATAAGGAAAATATAATTTGAGCAATGGAAGCCTCAACTCCACTTATCCAAATGCATATAGATGATAGATTCCACTATACTACCATAGTATCACTTGCCAATACAATTCAAATGTATTGACCCTTGTGGCTGTAACTTGTAATGTTGCAGGTTTGATTGATTTTAGTGAAGATTGATTGATTAGGATTACAAAGTCTACAACCAACATGTCTGCCTGTGGCACTTTGAAGATGAAGGAACCATGACTATAGTTATTCCGCTGCAATGTAAATTAATAGCCAAATGAGCTATGTAAGATGTAATAAAATTATGTTATTCCTGGTTATAAAATTATATTATGACATTTGTTTCTTGATATTACATCTTAACTGTGGATGCTAGCTATTGATCCAGGGACTAGCATTGTAAACACAGGGGACCCCACCTTATATTGTGTAAAGGTTGGGACACTCCCTCTACATTTTTTATGGAGCATCTATAGACCCCATCCATGAAGGGAGCGGACCCCGAGAACCCGGATAGATTTGACTCATTTGTTAATGCAGTAACAATATTCTCTCCGTCTTGGACAAAATCATTCATGAAATATCTCGTACATGGAAATTTTCCCATCGACAAGGTCGAAAGTCGGCAAATAGTACGTCGAGCAAAGAGCTACCATAATTAATGGGCAGCTCTATAAAAGGAGCACCACATGTGTATACCTAAAATGTGTTTCCTAGAAGGAAGGTATTGATATCCTTCGTGAGATTCATCTCGGAGATTGCGGGTATCACGCCGCTCCTAGATCTTTGGTATCCAAAGCCTTCCGGCAAGGATTCAACTGGCTGACCGCGAAGGCGGACGCTGAGAAGCTAGTTGAGACATACATCAGGTGTCACTATTATGCTCGACAACCACATGTACCATCTCAAGAATTGCGAACCATACAAATAACTTGGTCATTTGCAGTCTAGGGGCTCGACATGGTTGGACCGTTGCAGACTGCACCTTGTGGGTTTACGCATCTGCTAGTAGCAGTTGACAAATTCACAAAATGGTTAGAAGCTAAACCCATTAGAAAGCTTGATGGGGCAACTGCCTTCAGATTTGTCCGGTATTTGGTGGTGAGATTTGGTATCCCACATAGCATCATCACTGACATCGGCAGTAACTTATCATGCGGAGAAGTAGAGGCTTACTATTGGGAAAAAGGCATCCTCCTTGACCTAGCATCTGTGGGTCATCCATAGTCTAACGGTCAAGTTGAAAGGGTCAATGGACTAATTCTACAGGGAATAAAGCCACGTTTAGAAGCATTATTGCATAGGGAATATGGATCCTAGGCCGAGGAATTGCCATATGTTTTGTGGAGTTTATGAACTACTCACAACATATCCACCGGCTACAACCCTTTCTTCATGGTATATGGAGCAAAAGCCGTCCTACCTTCCGACATCCTCCACGATTCACCAAGAAATGCCGCATATGACGAGGATGACGATAAAGAATCAAGACGCTTAGATGTGGACCTTCTCAAGGAGGAGTCCATGCTAGCATGCCAGAGATCCTCCATCTACCAGCAGAATCTATGCAGCGACCATAGTCACCGTGTTCGGCATTGCTCGTTTAAAGAGGGGGATCTGGTGATCCGACTTAAGTAGACAAAGTAACACAAATTATTCCTTCCATGGGAAGGACCGTTCATCATAAGCAAGGCCCTACTGAATGGTTCCTATTACCTCATTGATAATCGTGAGTTGGAAGGTTGGGCAAACGAGGATCATAAGCGTAAGCGACAAGACACGGATGATGACTACCCGGAGCTTGATCGGCCATGGAACATAGCACAGCTACATCCTTTTTACACTTAGCATACTTTAATATCTACTGTGTATTTTTTATATGATCAATGAAATAATGCTTTTGGTTCACTCATATGCCTGAGTCTTTTACCTCCTTTATTGTTCATTTTTGGATCATATAAAACCTTTATGCACAAGATTTGCACTTGTCAAAATTCTGCCTACGGGCGTTAGCTTAAGTTTTCTGGTCTACACGTTCTTTGTTGTTTTTATGTGGATTCTGGAGTAGTGAATTTCGGCACTCGAAGTCGGTGATTTTGTAATTAAGTTTTTTACGGTGCCATTGGGAATCATCACCTAAGTGCATGGTTCTAACTAAGGGTCTTCCGACTCATGAAAGGTCAATCATAAAAACCAAAGTAATGGATAAGCCAGCACTTGCTTAAAAATATATACAAATATACATGCTGGAAATAGTTCGTGAGTAGTTGGAAGCTTATAGCCAAGTTTTCTGCTTTAAGTGAACCACATTGTTTTTCTGCATAAATAAACTGCTACAAGAAACAAGTAATACCAAATGATTTCATTCTTCTGGCGCAGGGGACTTTGAAGCTGCGTCGTTGGTGACAGGAGAGCCATCTTGGTCTTCAACAAAGTCGGTGGTCTTCAAGGACTCGAAGCCATCCTGTTCAGTTTCGATAACCTAGAGAGGCATGAAGATGTCCGCCTTGACCAATTGGGCAACCCTGGTGTCATAGCCGATGAGAGAAGACCAGATTGCATCGTTGTCGATCTCTTCTCCATCTTCGTTCACGTCGAGGAGGCCATAGGTCACCATGTCAATGTTGGCATCATCATAGTGGGCGTTGACCATGGCTAGGGCCATCCTATAGCCAGCCCGGGTACATGAAGCTTTTCATCTTACGGTATGCTCGGGGGATCGGCGAAGGATCTCCAAGAACTTCATGATAGAATACATCGCCTTGATGTTGATGTCCAGGGTCTTGGCAATTTCCTAAGCTTGGGTGATCGTAGTGTCGATAAAGTTACCGGCAAGAACCATGTATTATTTTGGCGAAGGAGCATTGTTAGTTAGGGGAATGGGCACTGCAATTCTGACAAGGACATTGGGAGGCATGAGTTCACCATATCAGATCAAAAGTACTTGACTTATAGAAGTACAAGACAAAGAAAGCTTAACAAGACACTGCTCTTATCCTGATGGAAAACCTCCGCCATGGAGTCCCGTTCCTTTCGAAGATTCTTCTATGCCTCAAGGTTCCAAGCATTCTGCTCATCGACAGCTCTTTGTGCTCCTTGAGGATCGCAATCTCCTCCTTAAGGCGCTCGATCTCCATGCTTGCAGATTCTTGCGTAGCAGTTAGCGCTTCTTCATGCATCTTCAGACAATCAGCCCTCTCCTGCTTTAAGATATTGTTTTTGCAGTCCAGCTCTTGATGTGCTTGGACTGCTCAACAATATCCTTGGCCTTGGCGATAGCTTCTGCAAGTCAGAGAAATGGCAGAGCACAATGAGATGTCGGAAGATAAAGACATAAGATCAAGTTGAGAATGAAACTGAAAAGATAATAGACTCTTGACCTTGGCGATATGTTCCTTCAAGAAGGCAGTTTTACCGTTTTCAGCTTCAAGATCCTTGCACATCTTGTGGAACTTATCATTGGCGGTCACCCTCCAAGCATTCTCATTTTGCAAATATAAAAAGATTACTTAGTCTACTTAGAGCATCTATCCAGAATTATTTGGTTCCACCTAGAGGCTCGGGGGCTACAGTACCTTTATTTAAGCATCTAGTCGGAACTATTTTTATTTCAACTAGAGGCTTGGGGGCTACAGTATCAAAAATCACAAACACTACGTATGCTACTCTAAATGTATCTAGCCGTAATAATTCATTCAAATTACATACTTGGGGGCTACAGTACAAAGTTTCTTTCTTAGTCACACTTACTTAGTGACTCTTAGTCACTCTAAATCCTCGGGGGATACAGTGGGATATTATATACAAAATACGAAGGCATAGAAAACTTACATATGCAATGATCTTAAGGTTGTTGGCGCTCTCAGCAAACAGCTTGCCAAAGGCAACTGTGTTAACTCGGAGAATTTCTGCCTGTTTGATCAGCTCCTCAATACCACATGTAGGTGAAGTCGGCATTGTGCCGGGAGCCACAGTAGAGGTGCTCAGAGTAAGCACTGGAAAATAATCTTAGGGGCATCTGTCTGGCTCGTGGTCACCGCAGGTCCGCCTCCCACCGTCACCTCCTTACCGCTTTAAGTGACATCCTTAGCTGGAGCTTCAGCCACTTTGGAGGAGGTACTTTCCTGCGTCGCCTGCTAGTCAGTGACAAGGATCACCGTGGCAGCATCTGGGATCTCCTGTGAAGGAGTGTTGTCCACTTCCATGACAGAAATATCAGATGCTACCATAGTCGGAGATCCGACAGGCGCGGTAGATGGTTGGACGGTAGGGGTAGGAGGAGCAATGGCGGGAGAGGCTTGGACAAACATATCTTTAATGTTTTTTAGAAGCCCTCGATGACTTGGAGGTCTTCTTAAAACTCAAGCTAGACTTTTTCCTGAAATGTACAATGTATAAGTACATGAATAAGAGGAGTACAACGACAATGTCGGCGGAAGAGAGGCTTACACAACACTTGGCACTTTGGTCAAGGGGATGCTAGTTAATCTTATTTTCTTCGCCTCCAGGGAGGCGGTGGACTTCTTGGAGGCTCCACCCTCCGTCTTTTTCTTCTTGCCTCCCCCGGCAGTTTTAGAGGTGGAGCTCTTCCGCTTTCGTGCCAGTGGGACTTTGTCGTCGGACATGACATTGACTTCCTTCATCTTAGGGTCATAAACTTGGGAAGCCATGCAGGTCTCCTCCAAGTCCCTGAGCTGTTAAGTGAAATCAATGTATTAGCCGGAAGTATATATTCAAGTCAGAAGAACTGGAGTATATGTTAAGACAATAAATAAAAGTTACCTTTCGGCACTTGTCATCCTCGAACATTCCATAGGTGAAGGTGAATCCATGCTTGTGATCTTTCACCTTGACGATGTCCTTGAGGCGGCACTTGATGGAGTCATTGGAAAAGTTATCTTCGGAAATCCAGAGGCTATCTTTTTTGTCCTTCATGTACTGACACATCAGATCCTCGCGGTGATGCATAGGCTGGATCCACTTGAGGAACCAGCACATGGCCAAGTCCAAGCCAGTCAGACCCATCTCTATGAACCAGTCGATCCGCCTTTCGGCACGGGAGGATTCGTCGTCGTAAAGGAGGAGGGCTTGTGATCGCCATGTCGGGCCTTCAGTGGCGTCCCCGTTGATGAAGTCCGGGTACGATACTTCTCGGCCGCCCGAGGAATGTCGGGGCCGTAGAAGTATGTATGTTGACAATTCTTGCAGGACTTACCTACAATGTTGTGGAAACGCTGGCCAGGAAAGATCTTGAAGCTAATGGTCCCACAGTTTCTAATCTCCTCTCTGCTCACTCCGGTTTCCCTCTTCACGGTGAAGAAATATATGAATAGATCTAACCAAGGTCTAATCCCTCGGTATTCCTTGCATAGAGCCACGTAGTTGCTAAGTGCAAGAATACTATTGGGGGACAGGTTCTAAGGTTGAACCTGGCAGTGCTGGAGGACTTGGACGAAGAAGTTGGACATCGGCAGGGAAACGCCGCGTACAAACTGAGCTTTGAGGTATAACTTTTCTCCGGGTTGGGGAGAAGGGATAACCTTGCCGGCCGACACCGCCCGCCAGACCAGGCCCTCCATGAAGGGAGGTACCCCTTAGCAAGCATCTCCTTGATGTCGCTATTGGAGATGTCCGAGCCTCGCCATTCTCCTTTGTGGGAGTCAGCCTCCTCCTCCAATGGCTCCAGCGCCACTGGAATATGGTCATCGCCGTGGACTCGACCACCACGGATCGCGGCACCACCACACGCCTCCGGTGGGACATGGACGATGTTGGATAGCTTGGTGGAAGACGTGCCGGGCGCCGTCATCTCTGGTGTGCGGCTGCTGCTCGCCGTTGAGAGTTGAGAAGGTGGACTAGAGATTTGGGGAAGTTAGGGTTTTTTCCTCTGTGTGTGCGCGATGTGCTCAAGGAGAGGCTTAGGCTAGAGGAAGATGACGACACAGGAGCAAATGAGGTGAAAATATAAAGTTACCACTGCGGTTGAAATATATAACTCTGGCGTCAAGATTCGTACAATATGATCTAATGGTTGATGCATGGACGGCGTGTGCGATAACATGCGCGAAAATTTTTCCATGTTCCCACCACCACTGCCAACGTATCGGATCCCTCGCGTGGGAAAAACTACTATGATTGCGTTCTCTGCATGTGTGAGTTATGAGGCATCGCTGACCTATGGCCTACGTCATCTCACTGACATGTGCGGACGAACAGTCCCATCTGAAGATTCTGGCATGGATGGATCATGTCCGTCTACGAGAAGAGTACAATGGAAGACTCAGTGATTATCCGACTTACGTATCAAAGATGGGGAATAGTGCAGGGTACTTTGGAGGACTACGAGATATTGCTTGTTGGTTTGCCGACATCACCTAGACAAAGCATTCAACCTAAAGAGGCAAGACGGCGCAAGATCTGGAAGTTCTCCGGGGGCTACTGTTGGGGATATGCTAAATGGGTACCACCATTGAATGTCTCTAATCCGAATAACCCGGGTGTCCCATAGTTGGTAGCAAGGACTATGGCCTGCTGGGCGGCCCAGTTAGATGGATCCAGAAGTTAGGCCCATGTCGGATAAAGGAAGGCTACGATAGAGTCACTGACAAACTCAGAGCCTTGTAGTGCAAGACACTTAGACTAATTGTATCCAGTGTAGGATTATGTAACCTGTCCGGCTAGGATTCTTCCATGTAACCCTAGGACCTGGCGTCTTTATAAGCCGGACCTATGGGAGCCTTTAGGGAAGAATGACACAACTCATATCGTGCACAGTGAACCAATCCATGTAACTCGGAATTTCCCTTATAGTGATTTATAGTAGGATTAGGGTTCCGCCACCATCATGGAACCTGAACCTGGGTACGTTGTGTTACCTCCTACTCGCCAACCTACCGCCTTAACCCACGTCTCTAAACACAGTATGTGAGGACCCCCTCCATGGCGTACTCATTGGCAATACCACGACATCTACCTTAATGAGATTAAAACTGAAAAAGAATGCCATGGAATAAAAGAAAAAGGGAGATAAAAACAAAAGCTGAAATTCATGTTATGTTTAGTTCTTAAGCTCAAGTACTTTATATGAAGCATGGTATGTTTTATGCCTACTAATATGTATCTCTTGCTTGTTCATATTTATGTTCAACATTAATAATAGGTGATAAAATAAATGTTGACATTATAAACTAGATGGCACATTCTTTAGATGTCTTTTTGCTAAGCCTTTTCTACACAAGATAAGACTTGTTCCAAGCACCTAAAACTAGACTAGGCATATCCACCTACTTGTGGAAAAATATACTTTCGAGTATAGTATGTATGTTAATCCTCCAAACAATCTTAAAAACACCTTTTTCATGTATTTTAAAGATAATAAGGAAGTAAGGCTTGGGGTCATACCACTATGGAAATTTTTGTACTTAACATCTTATTAGTTGTTATTGGATAAACCATGTTGGCATGGAACAAAGCTTTCAATGTTTAATGTTGAATATTAATCATGTTTAAGTTCTACCTATGGATTGCATCTATGTGAAATGAAATGTCCACACTGGAGTAGGCATGTTGGTAGAAAACACTCCTAAACCACTATTCAAACCCATGCATGACATAGGGGAAACTTATAGCATGATGATCCATGTTGATATGATTCATATGTCTGTTTTTCTTGCACTTCTCAAGTAGAGATACTTCCCCCTCCCACCTTGAACACAACCAAGGAATCATATCAAACTATTTTCCTAAATGAATACTTAAAATTCAATTGCTATAAAGAGATTAAACAAGGGGGGCATGTAGCTACATAGGGGCAAGAGGTACTTCAGTGATGCGGTTTCACTAGACCAACATGAGTATACAATAACAGGCCCAAGTTGAGTAGCATGAGGAGTGCAAGGTCATGGAGTAGGTGCATGAAACAATCAACTTTTAAGATGTGTAGCACACAAACCATACGAAGCTTTAACAAAGTGAAATAAAAAAAGATACCTGGAACCCCATCATTATTAGTATTGTTAACATGAACTACATATCTCAAAATCTTATTTTATATTGTTTATGGATGATTAACATATGTATTCAATGCTTACTTTTAATACAAGATGTAAAACAGCTCAAGGGATGACATAAAACTAAGAAGTGATTCTTCTATTCAAGGGGGATGAAACTAAGAAGTAGCCCAAAGTAAAGGCATGAAAAACCAAATGCCAATCATGGAAAGAGTCTCTAATTTTATAGGTTCATAAAAGTTTGCTTGAAAGTGTATTTTGTTCATCATTTTTTTATAACACCATCTCTTATTGTTCAACATATTTATATATGTGTAAAATATACAACTTGATAGTACACTTGCATATTATGTTTCATTGAAAGGAATTGAGCATATGAACTCTACATGATGATGAAGGAAGAAAAGGTAACAAACTCCAAAGTCCATGTCTAGTTTTATCACCTACATGCTCGAGGATGAGCATAGGTTAAGCTTGGGGATATTTATGCATGTAAAATGCATCCATGAACTTGTAGTTTGTTATCATGTTTACCACATATTTTCATCATATATAATGTTATATCCCTATTTTATATTGATTTTGGGGGATTTACCAATGATCCCCTTTATTTTTCTATAACCCTGCAGGGCAGAAAAACCTTGTTTTCAATATTTTTGATGTTTCAGGACCTTAACAAAGTCAAATGGACCTGAACTTTTGGGAATGCCAATATTTATCCACGATAAGCATTTGGAGCACGAAATCTCACTAGGAGATCCAGGAGGTCCAAACGAGCCCAGGCCTGGTGGGCGTGCCACCCATGCTTGTTTCCTCCTTAGTCATCTGATCGCCCCGATTCTTTTACCCACGGACTTCTCTTGACCTAAAAATCCCTATATAAGGACCCCTGAAGGGAATATGCCCTGAGAAGCAATAATAACATTGTTATTATATGTATTCCAATTATATGATAGATGTTTAGTTTGCATGATATAATTAGATTAATACGAAAATGTTAATACATGTGTGTTTAATAAACAAATAGAAAGGTCCTAGTTATGCCTCTCTTATAAACTAGCTCGTTGATTAAAAAGATGATCAAGGTTTCCATATCATGGACATTGGATGTTGTTAATAACAAGGTCACAACAGTGTTGGAATGATGTGATGAACATTAATACGAAGTATAGCATTATGATCAAAATCATTGTGTTTATATTTCTATAACATCATACGAAGTAATCCTAGTCCTTAGACCATGAGATCATGTCAATCACTAACACTGGAAGAGTATCTTGATAAAAACATACATCACACTGTGACAGGGTTACTATAAAGGTGGGTTCAGTGCTATGAAGGTGTTATGTAGAGGCTCGTGGATCAAGAGTGGAATTTTTCCATCCCGATGATGGATAGATATACTCTGGGCCCTCTCGGTGATATCACATTAGTTATCTTGCAAGCAAGTGATGTGATCACTAGAATGTTATATCACGGGAACAAGAAAAGAGTGCAGGTCGGTAAACAAGATCAAACTAGGTATGGAGATACCGATGATCAAATCTCGGACATGTAACATATCACGAGGCAAAGGGATTAAGTTACTAGCGTAAAAGGTTCTCACGATCACATAAGTCATCGTTGAATGTGTGGGAGTCAGTATGGATCTCCAGGTCGCGCTTCTAATTATTGATCCGAGAGGAGTCTCGATCATGTCTACATTATTCACGAACCATAGGGTGATACACTTAAGGGATACCAACACCATTTGGAGAAAATATGTTCTAGACGAAAGAATTGTAAAGCGCTAGAATTATTTCAATGGACACCGGAATTGTTTCGGGTGAAATTGCTGAAATTGGTTCTGCATGTGAAATTGAAAAGTAGCAAGGGTTTTATGTGAATGTTTTTAATTAATGTAATTGAAAAAATTCTAAATAAATAAATAAAAAGAGTTTTATTTAATGAGATATTAAATTAAATTTGGTGGAAAATTAATGGGAATTTGAGTGGAGAAAATGGAGAGCCCATTTGTGAGTGGGAGCTTCACTCACATGAATGGAGGAAGGGGTAGGGCAGACCCCATGGCGCCGGCCATGACCCTTGGGGTGACCCTCCTCCTCCTATAATGTCACATCCCAAAATTTTCCAAATTTTGAAATGTGAAAAATAAATAAAAAAAATAAATAATTGTTGAAATTTAGGGTGAAAAGAAACTTTTTGATTTCAAATGGAAACATCAAAACCTATTTTGATCAAATAAAATCCTAAAGGAATTTAAAAAGATAATAGTTGGAATCACCATTTTTGGATCTTTAAATAAAAAGATATGGTTTTTGAATAAGGACTATTTTAAATAGCCAAATTAAAACTTGGCCAAGCAATGGAAATAAAATATTTTTGTTGAATAAAAAGAGTAAAGGATTATTTAAATAAAATCATGAGGATTTATTAATATCCAATTTTATTTAAGTAAAGGCTTTTTCCATTTTAAATAAACATTACAACTTATTAAAGTGTTTTAAATAAAAATTCAAAGTGTTTTATTTTTCAAATAAAACCTACTGAATAGGTTTTGGTAGAATTTGGAATTCAAATTGAGTATTAAACATATTTAAAACCTATTTTGAATAAAGACTAATGTCTATTTATTTATTTTCTTATTATAAACCCTATAATTAATTATTCTAAATTTGACTTTAGATTATGTTAATAAACAGAATTAAAATATACCCAAAGTTTGGCAAAGGTTTGAATTCATATAGTGTTTGAATTATTTGAATCAAAATCAAATTAGATAAATAGAAAAAGAAAAAGAAAAACATTCTGTATATAAAAATGAATCGAAGCCAGCCCAGGAGCAGCCCAGCCCAGCAGCCCCAGCTTCCCACCCGGCGGTGAATCATTTTCCACTCAGAAAGTCACCCGCGCAGTCGCTGACCAGCAGGCCCCACACCCAATCTCTCTCTCTCACAGACAATGCGGCCCCACTCTGTCAGTCATCGTCTCCACCTCGACCGTTCACCCTCGCCGTTTATGCCGCGATTCAATTCGCGTTAATTCGCGTTGATGGCTGGAGTATCTCACCAGCGACCACGCACACTTAAGCGCCTCCCTCCCCTCTTCCATTCCCCCCAAGCAACGCCTCCTCTCTACCTCCAGGCTGCCCCAATTTCAAGCTCGAGCCTATCTGTTCCGATGATCCTCTCCGGCCGATTCCGGCGCCGTCCGACCACCCCTCGCCTCCCAGTGCACACGAGCCTGCTCCCCCTCTTCTTGCGCATCTCCCAGCACCAACCCCACACCCGCGCGAGCACCGTAGCCTCGGCAACCTCAACATCAGAGCGTCGCCGCCTCCTGCCTTATCTTCGGCGAGATTCCTCGGTGAGCACAGACCGCCCCTGTCCCTCCCGTTGACACTCCTATGATCTACGCGCTCGCCCGCGTCTAACAATACCCTCCTCTTGCCTTCTGGTGATCTGAAGCCCCGCCCCCGTCGACAAACAGAAGCATCCGATGCCGCTGCAAGCTCCGGCGAGCAATAGCCGCTGCTCCAGCGCGCCCCTCGAGTAGCCGACCCCACCTTGAGCTTCACTGCAACCACACAAGCATGGTAAGCATCCCCGCTTCTCCCCACGTGATCTAAATCGCCGGCAACTTCCCTGACGGAGCCGCACCGCCGTCCACCGCCGCAAGCGCCGCCAGTCCATGGTCGAGCAGCTGTGATCCATTGGATCTTGATCTAGTGGCTCAGATTGGATTTAATCGAAAGGGTATGCATCAATCTGTGCCGTGCGATTTAAGAGAGATCCTGCGGCCAGTACAGCTCAATCCAAACGAAAAGGTATCGTCCAATAGGATAGAGCCACGTGGCTAGAGTTTGTTTAAAACAGAAAATTTTGTTCTATTAGATATGCAAACTTGCAAAATTCATAACTTTTAATCTACACGCCCAAATTTTGCAAATTTTATATCAATGGAATCAGAAGAACAAGTACTTGGCAACCATGCACTTTGTTTAATGTTTTGCTTCTGGAAAATTGGTTGAATTTGCAGAAACTTGTGTAGGCAAAATTTGAATATAAAAATTGTTCTAGAAATATTTTTAAGGTGAAATATTTTCTAAGTGGTTTTTTTGAACCTACTGACCTTAGAAACCAACTTATGGATTTAAAAATGTATTTTGTGAATCCAAAGAACAAATCTTTGAATAAGAGCATTTCTAGTCAAATAAAAATATTGTTTATGTGTTAAAAATACTTTTGAGTAAAATCTATGGAAAATGATTTGAGTTAAACTCTCTGACCCTAAACACCAAGTTTTGAGACTTAAAAATATATTTGAGGAATCCTATAAAATTATTACTTTGCTAAAAGGCATTTTCAACAACATAAAATATCACTTTGGTATAAAATTGGTTTATGAGGTGAAACCTTTTGCAAATGGTTTTAATATTAAACACTTGACCTTAAAACACTAACATGTTGTGTTTAAAAATATTTTACAAACACTAGGGATTATCATTTTGATTTAAATCATTCCTAGCAAAACAAAAATTACGTAATGTGACCATTTTCACCAACTTGAATTTAAATGGTTTTACCATTTTTGTAAATGACAAATATGAGCTTTACAATGTTTAGAGCCTACTAAAAACCACTTTTCCAAATAGAACCATCTTTTTCAAGTTTGCATGCATTGCCTTGTTTCTATTATTTTATGTGGTAAATTGTTTGAATGCTAGTTGAATATGTGTTTGCTTGATTGAATTGTAGTGAACTTAGAAGAGTGTGATATTTGCAAGATCAAGAAGTGAACCAATATTCTCTACTAAATAGGCAAGTGACACTATCATCCATGTCCTACTATTTTCATTACACTTAGTGGATTTTTGTAACATGCATGATAGGACTACTATATTTTTATGCTATGCTATATCCTATTAGGATATCCTTATATCTTCCTTAGTGAAACAATGTAGTTGTAGTATGCTTAGCCCTGCTATATATTTGGGATGGGATACATGATATGATTATATGAAGTGTTGGAAAAATTATATGTTTTATATAATAAAACAAGTACTCAATGAACCACCTGGGTGGAAAGAGGATACTCAAGTTTTGGACAAGGTGGCAACAAAGGGAACCATGTTTATATGGCTATCTTTTTGTATGTGCACTAGAATAAAACGACCCAGGGACTTAGGGATTGAACATGTTTCTCATACAGTGGCTTCCATGTACAGCCACATACTAAATGGGCTCTGGCTTAGTCAACCACATAGTGGAAGACCCATGCATTGGCATCTTCAGGTTAACTAGAATTGTGTAGGGAAATATATACCTACATTGGTGCCTGGTAGACAAGCTAGCATTGTGTATTGGGAGGACTTCTATGGAAAGACTTTGTCACATTCTCGATCTGCCGGTAATCCATTAGGTGAGTACTTATCCAGCAGCCACTGGTGGCGTCAAGACGAGATTGTGTCATGTGGGTAAAGTGTACAACTTCTGCAGAAGATCAAATTCTAAGTACTTATCCGTGTCCCCGGTTAAGGACAATTCTGAGCAACTAAGGCCTGAAGCTATGGAAGATCTCGACATTCCAATTTTCTCAAAGTAAAATTTGATGGTGACAACAAGGGATTAGAAGCACTTGGAGTTTTCCAAGGAGTTCATAAATATTTTCAAAAGATAAAAACTATTTTGAAAAGAGAGGATAAAACGATATTGCTTTCTGCAAATGAGCCTAAACCCTACTTATCCAAATATGCATGTAATGATAGGATCCACTTATTTCTACATAGTAGTGAAACTTGCCAATACAATTCAAATGTATTGACCCTTGTGTCTGCAACTTATTATGTTGCAGGTTTGTTTGATGTTAGTGAAGTGTGTTGAATAGGATTACAAGTCTACAACCAACATGATTACCTGTGGCACTTTGAAGATGAAGGACTCCATGCTTTATAGATATTTCTACCGCATTGTAATGAGATAGCCAAATGAGCTATGTAAGATGTAATGAATTATTTTATTCCTGGTTATAAAGTTGTATTATGACCTTTGTTTCTTGATATTACATCTTAACTGTGGATGCTAGCTATTGATCCAGGGACTAGCATTGTAAACATAGGGATATCTACCTTATTAAAGGTTGGGACCTCTAAAGATGGTATTAGAGCATTGTGTTGCCTGTAGGATTGTAACCCTAGGATTGGACAAAACCCCTTAGAAAAATAGGAGTTGTTTTTGTTCCAAATATTATTTACAAACAATCTTGTAAACTCTTTCCTCAACCTTTTGGTTTTGATTCTACACCTCTTCCTTTTCAACTTGATGGACAAAGCCTCTACCATGACCAATGACTTCAACTTTAGTTTCACCAGGGACTTCAACTTAGACATCACTAAGGACTACAAGTGAGAACCAAGAAACATTAGATTGCCTACCAAAAACATTGATATCATGTTAGTGTATGTATCATATTGACCTATGAGGTATGGCTATACTAAGTTAATTATTTCAAGAAAACTTGTTGTTTCCTTCAACTCATGAGTTAAGCTCATAAGTTGTTAAGTGAATAGTTGCTTGTTGATTGCTTGATTGTTTGATTGAACTTGATTGTTTTGGGTGGTGTGTTAGAACTTCTTTAGACATATCCATCATTATTATCCCTATCAAACCAACAGATGCCTCCCCAACGTGCCAACCCCAACCAAAAAAACAACAACAACATCACTCCCGAGATGCAGCAGTTGATGACAGGTCGAGCTGAACTGATGCAGATGATGACGCAGTTTATGCAAAATCATAATTAGAACAACAACAACATCATCAACAACAATAACAACAACAACAATAACAATAACAACAATCAAAATAATCCTCCAGCACATGTCATGCTCACCAGGTTTCTGAAACTAAGGCCTGCAAGGTTCTCTAGAACAGCTGGTCCAATGGTAGCCAATGACTGGTTACGTTCGGTGAACAAGGACTTGGTGACTGTTGGCTGCACCGACGAAGAAAAAGTTAGGTTTGCAGCATATCTTCTTGAAGGACCAGCAGCAACATGGTGGGACAACTTTCAGATCACCACTCCCCTTGAGGATGTGACTTGGGCTATTTTTGAAGATGGTTTCCGTACAGCTCACATCTCATCTGGAGTGATGAACTTGAAGAAAAAGGAGTTCCACAATCTGAAGCAGCGTCACCTCAGTGTGGCTGGGTACATTGAAGAACTCAACAATCTGGCATGCTATGCACCGGATGAAGTTGATACAGATGCTAAGAGGAAGGAGAAATTCCTCGAAGGACTTAATGATGAGTTGAACCTGCAGCTATCTGTTGCCTATGTCCCAACTTATCAATCACTCTGTGACAAAGCCACCATTTTGGAAAACAAGATGAATCAAGTTGAGAATAGAAAGAGGAAGCATAAACTCAAGTATCACTCAGGATCATCACAAAAGAAGCATTCATTCAAAAAGAACAATGAAGATTCTAAACCACATCAGTATCACCACAACAACAATGGAAGTGATAATAATGGAAATGATACTGATAATGGAGATGACCTTGGTCAGAACCAACATGACACTTTCAGGAAGAATGACATTAGCCAGTTGCAGTGCTATAATTGTAAGGAACTTGGACACTATGCATCAGACTGTCCTGAGAAGGAAAAGAAAAAGGATGCTAGAAGCTCCAATGGAAATGACTCCAATGTGACCCACAAAGGACATGTGAACCACATTGACATGGATGGGAACCTTGAAGAGATAGAAGAAGTGGATGCCAGGAATTTGTTAACGCAGTTGAGTCAAATAAGGATTCCTTGTCTGGATATCAAGTTTTGAACCCATAGTCAAGTGAACCATCAGTGTAACCCTATAAGACTTTCTTTTAAGGGTGGTAGTACCCTAGTTGTCTTCAAGCCAACTTGTAACCCTAGCCTTCCCAAATCTCGGGACGATATTTCTTTTAAGGGTGGTAGCCTGTCACATCCCAAAATTTTCCAAATTTTGAAATGTGAAAAATAAATAAACAAAATAAATAATTTTTGAAATTTAGGGTGAAAAGAAACTTTTTGATTTCAAATGGAAACATCAAAACCTATTTTGATCAAATAAAATCCTAAAGGGATTTAAAAAGATAAAAAAAAATAATAAATAAAGTTATAATAGTTGGAATCACCATTTTTGGATCTTTAAATAAAAAGATATGGTTTTTGAATAAGGACTATTTTAAATAGCCAAATTAAAACTTGGCCAAGCAATGGAAATAAAATATTTTTGTTTAATAAAAAGAGTAAAGGATTATTTAAATAAAATCATGAGGATTTATTAATATCCAATTTTATTTAAGTAAAGGCTTTTTCCATTTTAAATAAACATTAAAACTTATTAAAGTGTTTTAAATAAAAATTCAAAGTGTTTCATTTTTCAAATAAAACCTACTAAATAGGTTTTGGTTGAATTTGGAATTCAAATAGAGTTTTAAACATATTTAAAACCTATTTTGAATAAAGACTAATGTCTATTTATTTATTTTCTTATTATAAACCATATAATTAATTATTCTAAATTTGACTTTAGAATATGTTAATAAGCAGAATTAAAATATACCCAAAGTTTGGCAAAGGTTTTAATTCATATAGTGTTTGAATTATTTGAATCAAAATCAAATCAGATAAATAGAAAAAGAAAAAGAAAAACATTTTGTATAAAAAAATGAATCGAAGCCAGCCCAGGAGCAGCCCAGCCCAGCAGGCCTAGCAGTTAACCCATCTTCCCACCCCGCGGTGAATCTTTTTCCACTCAGAAAGTCACCCGCGCAGTCGCTGACCAGCAGGCCCCACACCTAATCTCTCTCTCTCACAGACAATGCGGCCCCACTCTGTCAGTCATCGTCTCCACCTCGACCGTTCCCCCTCGCCGTTTCTGTCGCGATTCAATTCACGTTAATTCGAGTTGATGGCTGGAGTAATCTCGCCAGCGACCACGCACACTTAAGCGCCTCCCTCCCCTCTTTCATTCCCCCAAGCAACACCTCCTCTCTGCCTCCAGGCTGCCCCAATTTCAAGCTCGAGCCTATCTGTTCCGACGAGCCTCTCCGGCCGATTCCGGCGCCGTCCGACCACCCCTCGCGTCCCAATGCACACGAGCCTGCTCCCCCTCTTCTTCCGCATCTCCCAGCACCAACCCCACACCTGCGCGAGCACCGTAGCCTCCGCAACCTCAACATCAGAGCGTCGCCGCCTCCTACCTTGACTCCGGCGAGATTCCCCGGTGTGCACAGACCGCCCCTGTCCCTCCCATTGATACTCCTATGATCTACGCACTTGCCCGCGTCTAACCATACCCTCCTCTTGCCTTCTGGTGATCTGAAGCTCCGCCCCCATCGACGAATAGAAGCATCCGACGCCGCCGCAAGCTCCGGCGAGCAATAGCCGCTGCTCCAGCGTGCCCCTCGAGTAGTCGACCCCACCTTGAGATTCACTGCAACCACATGAGCACGGTAAGCATCCCCGCTCCTCCCCGCGCGATCTAAATCGCCGTCAACTTCTCTATTAGAGGCGCGCCGCCGTCCGCCGCCATCAGCACCGCTAGTCCATGGTCGAGCAGCTGTGATCCATTGGATCTTGATCTAGTGGATCAGATTAGATTTAACCGAAAGGTTATGCGTCAATCTGTGCCGTGCGATTTAAGTGAGATCCTACGGCCAGTACATCTCAATCCAAACGAAATGGTATCGTCCAATAGGATAGAGCCACGTGGCCAGAGTATGTTTAAAATAGAAAATTTTGTTCTATTAGATATGCAAACTTGTAAAATTCATAACTTTTAATCTACACGTCCAAATTTTGCAAATTTTATATCAATGGAATCATCAGAACAAGTACTTTGCAACCATACACTTTGTGTAATGTTTTGCTTCTAGAAAATTGGTTGAATTTGCAGAAACTTGTGTAGGCATAATTTGAATATAAAAATTGTTCTAGAAATATTTTTAAGGTGAAATCTTTGCTAAGTGCTTTCTTTTGAACCTACTGACCATAGAAACCAACTTATGGATTTAAAAATGTATTTTGTGAATCCAAAGAACAAATCTTTGAATAAGAGCATTTCTAGTCAAATAAAAATATTTTTATGTGTTAAAAATTATTTTGAGTAAAATCTTGGGAAAATGATTTGACTTAAACTCTCTGACCCTAAACACCAAGTTTTGAGACTTAAAAATATATTTGAGGAATCCTATAAAATTATTACTTTGCTAAAAGGCATTTTCAACAACATAAAATATCACTTTGGTATAAAATTGGTTTATGAGGTGAAACCTTTTGCAAATGGTTTTAATATTAAACACTTGACCTTAAAAAACTAACATGCTGTGTTTAAAAATATTTTACAAACACTAGGGATTATCATTTTGATTTAAATCATTCCTAGCAAAACAAAAATGACCTAATATGATCTTTTTCACAAACTTGAATTTAAATGGTTTTACCACTTTTGTAAATGACCAATATGAGCTTTAAAATGTTTAGAGCCTACTAAAAACCACTTTTCCAAATAGAACCATCTTTTGCATGTTTGCATGCATTGCCTTGTCTCTATTATTTTATGTGGTAAATTGTTTGAATGCTAGTTGAATATGTGTTTGCTTGATTGAATTGTAGTGAAGTTAGAAGAGTGTGATATTTGCAAGATCAAGAAGTGAACCAATATTCTCTACTAAAAAGGCAAGTGACACTATGATCCATGTCCTACTATTTTCATTACACTTAGTGGATTTTTGTAACATGCATGATATGACTACTATATTTTTATGCTATGCTATATCCTATTAGGATATCCTTATATCTTCCTTAGTGAAAACAATGTAGTTGTAGTATGCTTAGCCCTGCTATATATTTGGGATGGGATACATGATATGATTATATGAAGTGTTCGAAAAATTATATGTTTTATATAATAAAACAAGTACTCAATGAACCACCTGGGTGGAAAGAGGATACTCAAGTTTTGGACAAGGTGGCAACAAAGGGAACCATGTTTATATGGATATATTTTTGTATGTGCACTAGAAGAAAACCACCCAGGGACTTATAGATTGAACATGTTTCTCGTACAGTGGCTTCTGTGTACGGCCACATGCTAAATAGGCTCTGGCTTAGTCAACTACATAGTGGAAGACCCATTCATTGGCATCTTCAGGTTAACAAGAATTGTGTTGGGAAATATATCCCTACATTGGTGCCTGGTAGACAAGCTAGCATTATGTATTGGGAGGCCTTCTATGGAAAGACTTTGTCACATTCTTGATCTGCCGGTACTCCATTAGGTGAGTACTTATCCAGCGGCCACTCGTGGCGTCATGACGAGATTGTGTGATGTGGGTAAAGTGTACAACTTGTACAGAAGATCAAATTCTAAGTACTTAGCCGTGTCCCCGGTTATGGACAATTCTGAGCAACTAAGGCCTAAAGCTATGGAAGATCTCGACATTCCAATTTTCTCAATGTAAAATTTGATGGTGACAACAAGGGATTAGAAGCACTTGGAGTTTTCCAAGGAGTTCAGAAAGATTTTCAAAAGATCAAAACTATTTTGAAAAGATAGGATAAAACCATATTGCTTTCTGCAAATGAGCCTAAACCCTACTTAGCCAAATATGCATGTAATGATAGGATCCACTTATTTCTACATAGTAGTGAAACTTGCCAATACATTTAAAATGTATTGACCCTTGTGTCTGCAACTTATTATGTTGCAGGTTTGTTTGATGTTAGTGAAGTGTGTTGAATAGGATTACAAGTCTACAACCAACATGATTGCCTGTGGCACTTTGAAGATGAAGGACTCCATGCTTTATAGATATTTCTGCTGGATTGTAATGAGATAGCCAAATGAGCTATGTAAGATGTAATGAATTATTTTATTCCTGGTTATAAAGTTGTATTATGACCTTTGTTTCTTGATATTACATCTTAACTGTGGATGCTAGCTATTGATCCAGGGACTAGCATTGTAAACCCAGGGATCTCTACCTTATTAAAGGTTGGGACCTCTACATATAAAAGTCCCCCTCTCCCTCTCTCTCACACACACACCTCCTCGTGAAAGATCTCTCTCCCCCTCTAGAATTATTTCCCCATGGTCTCGGACTAGCGAGATACATTTTCCCGGTGGATTTTTATTTGGAAGGAGTTGCTGATTCCGCTGCATCGCTGGAGCAAGGAGGTGGAGGATATTTTGGGCCTAAACGTGTGTGGATCACGAATGCGCTGCTGATTTGTAGCGCTGGACTTCTTCTCGTTCATGAGATCGTCAAGAATTTGACTACATCATCCACGAGTTCAACCTCATTAAAACTTTGTCGGTATACAAGGGTATGTTATCTATGGATGTATATCCATATGTAGCTTGTATATAGTAGATAGTTCTTGGTGCTTAGTAGTTCCCATCGTAGGAATTTTTTTGTTTCCTATGCTGCGAACCCAACTGTGATATCAAAGCCTGATATATGCGTAGATGCTTTGCATGGGTAGTACACATATGAGTATGTGGGCGGTGATGGTCATGTTATTTATTCTTGTTTTTATTTTTCATATTGGTGGCATAGTGGGATGATGCGGCCCGGACTAACTTTACATGTCCTCGCACATGAAACCAGTTCCACGCTTGACATGCAACTAGTTTTGCATAAGTGGCTAGTGGGTTTCTGTCTCTCCTACTATAGTCAATATCTGATTTACAACGTGTTGCTAATAATTTAGTTATCATCGTTGTGGTTCCATGTTTGTAGGTAAGAACGGTTCTATCTTCGAAATCCTAAGCCACATAAACTTGCAATGGATAAATTAGAAGCGTCTAGTTTAGATTGTTGTTGGGCTAGTGTCATGATATGGTAATTTTGTAAGTTGATGTATAGTTGATACTCTTACAACACATCTAACGTGTAAGTTCCATAGACATTGGCCTTACACACAAAGGAATGATAAAGATCATACCATGATGCACATGATAGTGATCAAGTGCAAGAACCATATCATTTGACTTTTCACATATGATGTTTTTGCATCTTATATTGCTTGTTTGGCGTTTTATTAGCATTATAAGATGATCCCCCATTTAGATATCAAGATAAAAATGTGTTCTCCCTTGAATCCATGATCATATTTCGGGTGTAAGACAGTTTTACACATGCAAGTACTAAGATTCTTACTTGGCGAGCCTAGCATGTATAGACATGGCCTCGGAACACGGACGAAAAGGTTAAGCATGAGTCATATATTTGATGTGATGCCCATATACATGCTCGCCTTTGAAACTACACCGACTCATGTGATGATCGGACTTGGTTTAGTGGATTTGGTTCATGTAATCACCAAAAAGACACGAGGGATGTTGTTTTTGAGTGGGAGTACATTCATAATTTTATTAGTTGAACTCGATTTATCATAAACTTAGTGTAAACTTTGCAAATTCTGTTGTAGATGGCACCACCTGCTTTTAATTTCAATGTGTTCACGGAGAAAGAGAAAATTGCGTTGAATGGTAGCAACTTTACCGAATGGTCCATGAATTTGAGGATTATCCTCACTACTACACAAAATATATATGTGCTAGAAGCGCTGCTAGGCACCCCACCACTTGATGATGCTCCTAACAAAGAAAAGAACGTCTATTTGACTCGTCAGGAGGACCACAACTTAGTTCGTTGCGGCATAATGTATGGGCTAGAGCCAGAACTTCGAAAACGTTTATAAAATGGTAATGCCTTTGATACAATGGGTGAATAGAGAATGATTTACGATACTCATGCTGCCATAGAGAGTTATAATGCTTCTGAAAAGTTCTTTAGCTGCATGATGGAAGAGAACAACTCTGTTAGTGAGCACGTACTCAAAATGTCTAGGTATGACGATAAGCTTGTGTCCTTGGGAATAATGATTCCCATTGACTTAGGCATACATCATATTCTCCAATCTCTGCCACCTAGCTATAAGAGCTTCGTGATGAACTATTACATGTAGGGCATGAAGAAGTCTCTCCCCGAGATTTTGTCAATTCTTAAGACTGCAGAGGTGGAGATCAAGAAAGAACATCAAGTGTTGATGATCAATAACACCACCGGTTTCAAGAAAGACAAGAAGGGTAAACAGAAGGGAAAGAAGGGCGGCAAATCTGTTGCCGCGCCTGAAAAGAAATTCCTAGATGGCCCTAAGTATGATAACAAGTGCTATTATTGTAAGGGGACTAGCCATTGGAAGCGCAACTGCCCCAAGTATTTGGCAGACAAGAAGGCCGGCAAGGCAAACAACGGTACATATATGATATACATATTATTGATGTGTACTTGACTAGTACTCGTAGTAGCACCTGGTTATTTGATACTGGATCGGTTGCTAATATATGTAACTCGAATCAGGGACTGCGAAACAAGCGACCGCTAGCAAGGGCTGAGGTCATGATGCGTGTCGGGTATGGATCAAGATTTGATGTGATCGCCATCGGAACGCTGCATCTCCACTCACCGTCGGGATTAGTGATAAATCTAAATAATTGTTATTTGGTGCCTGCACTGAGCATGAACATTGTATCCGGATCATGTTTGATGCGAAGTGATTATTCATTTAAATCTGAAATCAATGGTTGTTTGATTTATATGAATGATATATTTTATGGTCATGCACCTGTGATGAATGGTTTATTTATGTTGGATCTCGATAATAGTGTTACACATATTCATAATGTTGATTCTAAAAGGATTAAACTTGATGATGATATATCTGTATATATGTGGAACTACCGTCTATGTAATATTGGCATTAAACGCATGAAGAAACTCCATTCAGATGGACTTTTGGAATCACTTGATTTCGTATCATTTGATACATGTGAGCCATGCCCTATGGGCAAGATGACTAGAACATCGTTTTCTGGTTCAATGGAACGGACGATAGATTTATTGGAAATCATACATACTGATGTATGTGGTCCAATGAGTGTGTCGCTGTGAGGTGGATATCGTTATTTTGTTACTTTCACGGATGATTTGAGTAGATACGGGTATATCTATTTGATGAAACACAAGTCTGAAACCTTTGAAAAGTTCAAGGAATTTCAGAGTGAAGTGAAAGATCAGCATAATATAAAGATCAAATTTCTGTGGTCCGACCCGGGAGGTGAGTATCTAAGTTACGAGTTTGGCGCACATATGAGAGAGTGTGGAATAGTTTCACAACTCACACATGCCGGAACACCACAACGTAATGGTGTGTTGGAATGTCATAATCATACTTTATTAGATATGGTTCAATCTATGATGTCTCTGATTGACTTTCCATTGCCATTTTAGGTTTATGCACTAGAAACCACTGCATTCACTTTAAATCGGGCACCATCTAAATCCGTTGACAAGACACTGTGTCGTGGGAATGACCACGGCAGACGCTGCAATCGGCAGCGAGTAGTAGAACGAAGGGCAAGGGAGGCCAGCCATCTGCGGTGCGAGATGAGGGCGGAGACACAGGGTTTTATCCAGGTTCGGCCCCCGAAGGGTAAAGACCTACTCCTGCTATATTGTATTATGATGGAAGTACAAAGGGGCGAGCCCGACGGCTGGGCGGCGAGTCGCTTGGGTGGATGATGGAACGTATCCTCTACACGCCCTGTAGGGAGGTTTATATAGACTCACCCCCCTTAGGGTTTACATATCTCAACCGAATCAGTTAAGGTTTCGGTATTCGTTTAACCTAATACGACTGGGCCTATCTACTCTCCTAGGCCTTCAGCTTCCAGTCGCTTGGGTCCACGTATGGTCTTGATCCAGTCGCCGTCCTGCAGGCCCACTCGCCAGTTCTGGGGATCGGAACGCGTCTGTTGGGTATACCCCGTAGGCATATCCCCATCAGTAGTCCCCGAGGCCGTCGTCGATTGGGCGGTGGTTCTTGGCATCGAACATTCGGGTCCAATGCGACACCAGTCGAATCGGCGGAGGGCTCCTGAATAAAGGAAAAAACTAGTCATTCTGGTCGCAGCTCGGCGAACGGGTCGGCGAAATATTTAATCACTGTTGTAGTGATAAGGTCGGCGAGTCGAATGGACGAAGTTGGATCGTCAGACGCGGTCAAACTAGCCGTTGGAGTAATCCAACGATAACTTTTGGCGTAATCACCGCGTAGTAACGGCTCCCTGATTTGGCGGGTAACAACTGCTATATAAAGGAAATGGTAGGCGATCGGAGAACCACCCTCTCGTCATTTCCTCCGATTTCGCGCATCTCCGTTTTCCTCCGCATCGCGATCCAACCGATCCAAAATCCTCCGACCTCCACGAACCTTTCCGCCAATGGCCCCCTCCATCGAGCCATGGGGCCGGTCCAAATGCACGAGAGCGCTACTGGCGTCTTTCGAGGAAGCCGGGATCCTGCGCGCCGGCAGGTGGCACATCCTCGCAGCCGGAGAGGTGACTCCGGACCCCCGCGAGGGAGAATTCGTCTGGTTCACCAGCCACCTGGAGCGGGGTACTTGGTGGAGAGGTGACTCCGACCTCCACCCGCTTCTGTACCTACTACGGGATTCAGCCATCGGACCTGGGCCCGCACAGCATCGAGCAGCTCGCCATCTTCGTGGCGTTCTGCGAGTGCTACCTGGGCTGCAGGCCCTACTTCCCCCTGTGGCAAGATCTGTTCCACGGTAGGATTAGTCGTGAAGAATCAGGCGGTCCAATGCTGGCGGCGGGTGGCCTGACGTTCCAGCTCAAGTCGAAGGCCTCCTTCTTCGACCTGATGCTACCTGCCAAGGCGGCAAGCGAGTGGAAGAAGTCCTAGTTTTACGTCACCGAGGCGACTCCAGACAGCGAGGTGGCAATCCCAAGGTATTCCGCTGACCGGCCCGAACCACGCCGACTCCAAGTCGGCAAGCTCCCAACAGACCAGCGGATCGTCGTGGATGAGATGCTTCAAACCATCCGCGGCCTGAAGAAGGAGGGTCTTCAGACCATCAATTTGTACAACTGTTGGCTTGTGCGGCGACTCGTTCCCCTGGCCCACCGTGACCATTACATGTACGAGTACACGGGCCGGGAAGACTCGACGAAGTCCTGCCTTGCCGAGTGGAAATTCGAGGACTATGTCCCGGCGTTGAAGAAGATCACCCAGGCGGTGTACCTGGACGCAAAGGCTGGGGTCGCCCCCTACACCGCGAAGCATCCAGCCCTGACGGTAAGTCACTTTTTACCATTCGCAGTCGCAGTTGATTCTGTCACGGTTATATTGACATTACTTTATGGTTGCTGCAGTTATTTCAAGTGGTGGAAGGGTGGCTTCCGCCCGCGGACGACGAGAACTTGAGCCCATCCGTCCAGGACGGGGGCGAGTCACCTCCCACAAAGGGAGGCACCGAGAGCGATAGGAGCGACGACGACGAGTCCGAGGAAGAGGCCGCCCCATTGGTTCGCAAAACTCGCGGGCAGCGTCAGTGCAAACTCGAGGCGAGTAGAAGTCTTGAACGTCATGATGATGACGATGACGAGCTTCCCGAGCTCACCTTGCGTCGCGAGTCCACTCTGTTGAAAAAGAAGAAGAACGAGGTGAAGGCCCCTCCGAAGAGGAAGACGAAGCCAGCGAGACGAGCATCTCCGCCTCATTCGGCGAGTAGTTCCGATGCCACCAGCCTGGCCAGGGATGAAGTGCCACAGACGACGGCAGCACCAGATGTCACCACCGTCCTGAGTGAGGTGTCTCTGGCCTCGATTCCTCCCCCATTCGCCCCAGTCTCTGGGTCGGGGGTCGCTCCAGCCGCGGCAGCTTCGCCTCCCAGGAGAGCTCCTGCCGAAAACATTGTGGCGGCTCCTGTCGTGGCCTCATCAACAAAGAGGCCGTCTGTGTCTTGGGCGCATGATGTCCTGGAGATGGGCCTCAGTCGGAAACTGAGCCCCAAACTGGAGAAGCCGGCTAGCATCCGCACGGGGCTGCGGTTCATACCAGTCGCCAAGTGAGTTTTATTCACCTGCTTTATTTTTCGCTGTACTCGAACCACTTTGCTCATGTAATCAATTTGCAGGACTGGGGTTAGAAAGATAGGCCACCCGTCCGTGGCCAAGGTGCCGCCAGTCGTTGCCGAGGAGGACCCTTCTTGGAAGAGGAAGGCTGATGAGGTCGCTGCCCCCACAGACAGTGCTAAGAAGGCCAAGAGCGACGATGTCGTCACGGTGTCTGACGACACGACGATTGCTCCGAGTGATCCTGCGGCGGGGGCGACCTTGATGATCAAGGAGGGTGGTTCCTCGCCTGGGATGGCCGAGCCGGCCTCTTTTGGTGCTGGCGCATCTATCGCGACCTTCCCCCGCTTCATGGCCAAAGCGGTTACGGCGAGTGGTACCACGCCATCTAGCCGCGTACATGGGGTCGCAGAAACGGAGGTCGAACAGCGTCGCGGGCACACTCCAGCTCTTCTCGCATCCGTGGACGCGCTACAGCTTCATGGCATGCTTGGCGCATCCATCCAGGTATGTCCAGTCCCTAAGGATCGGGACACTGAATTGCAGTGGTCAGATTCTTCTGGTTTTTGTTTTTATTTCTCGCGCCCAGTCCCCGAGTGTGAGTCGCTGAATTTCAGCGGGTGGGCACTTAGGATTTTTGATATCTAGTCCCCGAGGGTCCAGTCGCTGAATTTCAGCGGGTGGGCACTTAGGATTTTTGATCTCCAGTCCCTGAGTGTCCAGTCGCTGAATTTCAGCGGGTGGGCACTTAGGATGTTTTGATCTCCAGTCCCCGAGTGTCCAGTCGCTGAATTTCAGCGGGTGGGCACTTAGGATTTCGTTTTTGTTGACTGTTTGACTTTTGCACAGGGTTTGCAGCGTGAATGAGCCGACCGGCTTGCTGCGAAGTGTCGCTCGGAGAAGGAACTTGTCGCCGTCCAAGAGGCGAACAAGGGACTCCAGGCGATTGCTGCGAAGGCAGAGGAGGTTCACCGGGGCCTTGTCCCGGCGAGTGAATTAACGGCGGCTCAATCTGCGTTGAGCGCGGCTGAGAAGCGGATCGCCGACCTTGAGCGCGAGCTTAAGGAAGCGAAGGAAGAGGCGAGTTCAGCGGATGGGCGGGCTAAGGCTGCTGTTACGGCCGCCGCTGAGGAGCGTAAGGTCTCTGACGCCCTTGTTGCTGGGCTACAAGATGACTACTCCTCTCTTCAAAGCTTCATCACGGATCTCACTCGTCCTTTGGTTGGTAAGTGTGCCTGCCTCTGCCTGTAATATTTGAATTGCGTGATCTTTGTTGTACTCACTGCCACCCTCTGTCCACAGGTTAGATCATCGACAGCTCGGAGGAGGCGCAGTCGTACGACGCGCGTTAGTGTGTGGCCACTCTAGTCGACTTGGCCACTTTGTCCACGGCTTGCATTCGGGCGTATCTTCAGGAGATGTTGCCCACGGAAGTGATTCCCAGCGACCTCGTCGAAGTGTGGCGATACTTGGAAAAGGCTCCGTCGGTCGTCGAGTTCATGACGCGCTCGGCGTTCCGGCGCGGGGTGGCGACGGCGCTCAGCCTTGGGCTCGCCCACTTCCCGGAGGATTTCGATCTGGACGACGTGACGAGTGGCTACCCATCGTCGACGGGCTCGGTGGAGATTGCCGAGGTGCTGAAGCTGACGGACCATGCCGCGGTATACTCCGATTGTGTCTGGGCGATGGGCGATCTCCTCCCTTATCAGGAGACGATCGTCGCGCCCAACGACCCCGAGCTGCCGCACCGCGACTTCAAGATCGAGCAGCCCTTCCGTGCGGCGATGGCGGGTGAGCTGACGACGTACCCGTCGAACCCGTACACTCCCTTCATTCGCAACCGCAAGGGTGGCGGCGAGTGGTCGTCGAAGCCTGCGGAGTAAAACGTTGTGCCCTGGGGCGTTAGTAGCAGTTCGGCCATTAGGCGCAACATGTATTTTGTAACAACTTTGATCTGCTATAATGGGATATCGTGTTATTTTGTGATTTGACTTGTGTTTGAGATTGAGGGTGGAACGAGTCCCCGAGCGCGTCCGCCCTTTTTATGGGGTTTACCTCGTTTGTTTATGTGTTTGTGGTTTTGAGCGTTTTGTTATTGAGGTCGACTCGCCCGAGCTTGGAAAGCCAGTCGCTGGGCGACTCCCATGAGTGCTCTTTACTTTACCGCTTTCCCTTGCGCGAACGAGGTCGGGTAGCCAAGTCCCCGAGCGTGGTACTTGGTGGTTCTAGTCGCGGCTCTAGGATGGGTGAGGACTAGGCGCGTCAGAGTGAGCGCATCACTCCTGCCTGGTCCGTTGGGTCAGTCGCATGGCGAGTCCTGGGTACGCTCTCGTACTTGGAGCTTTTCCCTAGTCGCTCGCGCCTAACTGGTCGTCAGTACCCGAGCGTGGTACTTGGCCGTTCGAGTCGCTGTGTCGAGGACGCGGAGGATCATGGTCGCTTTGAGGAGCGAAGGTAGTTGTCTTGGCTCGTTAAGCCAGTCGAGCTAGGCGACTCCAATGGGGCTCCGGGTAGGCGTTTTTCGTGGACGTTACGAGTCCTGGGGTAACCCAGTGCCCTCGTAGCGCACTACTTGGCCGTGCCGATCGCTGTACCAGAGGTTGACTCCTGCAGTTAGCTTGGTGTTGTTACTACGAGTGCGACTGGCACAAGACATGGAGAGTAGACACGATTTGCGGTAACCAATATGTTTTATTTCATAGCGACTGGAGGATACATATGTGGAGTTCTAGGAGTAGAACTTCCGTAGGAGGTTTACATTCCATGGTCGCTTGACGTCGAGTTTTCCGTCTCCGCGGACGTCGGTGAGGTAGTAGGCGTCGTTGCCGAGTACTCGCCCGATGGCGAATGGTCCCTCCCATGGGGGGGAGATCTTGTGCATGCCCTTCTTGTCCTGGATGAGGCGTAGCACCAGGTCTCCTTCCTGGAAGGTGCGAGTTTTCACCCGCCGGCTATGGTAGCGGCGGAGTCCTTGCTGGTAGATGGCAGTGCAGGAGCGAGCTAGGTCGCGTGCCTCGTCGAGTTGATCGACTCCATCCTGACGTGCGAGTTTGTTCGCACCCTCCGTGTAGTGGACGACCCTTGGAGAGTAGTGCTCGAGGTCGGTGGGCATGACTGCCTCGGCTCCATACACCATGAAGAAGGGGGTGAACACTGTCGACCTGTTGACCAAGGTGCGGATACCCCAGATGACGAAGGGTAGCTCCTCGACCCAGCACCCGGAGGTGCGCTCGAGTGGTACTTGGAGCCACGGCTTCAGTCTGTGGAGGATGCTCTGGTTGGCCCGTTCCGCCTGGCCGTTGGACTCCGGGTGGGCGACTGATGCGAGGTCGAGTCGGATGTGATGTTCCTCGCAGAACTCGGCCATGGCTCCTTTGGTGAAGTTGGTGCCGTTGTCCGTGATGATGCTGTTTGGGAACCCGTAGCGATATATGAGCTCGTGTAGGAATTTGGTGGCGGTCTTCCCGTCGCATTTCCGAACTGGCTTGTCCTCCACCCACTTTGTGAATTTATCGACCGCGACCAGGAGGTGGGTGAAGCCGGAGGGGTCCTTTTTGAAAGGGCCTACCAAGTCCATGCCCCACATGGCGAATGGCCAGGTGATGGGGATTGTCTTGAGTGCTGAGCTCGGCACGTGTGTCTGGTTGGCGTACTTCTGGAACCCGGCGCACCGCTGGACAATGTCGATGGCGTCGGCGTGTGCGGTGGGCCAGTAGAAGCCGTGTCGCATAGCCTTTGCGACCAGAGAGCGGGCTCCGGCGTGGTGGCCGCAGTCGCCGGAGTGGATATCGTGGAGGATCTTACGTCCTTAGGCGGGTTGGACGCAGCGTTGGAACACGTCGGTCACGCTGCGCTTGTGGAGCTCACCGTCGATGATGACGAAGGATTTGCAGCGCCGCGTTATCATCCGGGCGTCTGTTTCGTCTGCCGGCAAGGTACCTACCTCCAGGTAGGCGATGTACGGCCTAGTCCAGTCTTCTGGCTCGGCGATGAGGGCAACCAAGGTTGCCTCTGGTTGCAGCGGTACTCCAATGTCGATCTCCCTTGGGGGAGAGACGGATGGCTTGGTGATCGTGTCGAGGAAGACGCCGGCAGGTGGTGCGAGTCGAGCCGACCCGATGCGAGAGAGTGCGTCGGCCTCCTCGTTCTTCCGCCTGTCGATCCACTCGACGGAGTAGCCTGCGAAGTGTCCGCCCAGCTTGTCCACTGCTTGGAAGTATGCCGCCATGGTGGGAGAGATGGTGTCGCAGGTGCCAGCGACTTGCCCAGCGACGAGGTCAGAGTCTCCGTAGCAGCGTAGGCGGTTGACATTCATTTCCTTGGCAGCTCGCATGCCGTGGAGAAGTGCCTCGTACTCGGCCATGTTGTTGGTGCATGGGGTGAAGTCGAGGCAGAGGATGTAGCGGAGCTTGTCGCCCTTCGGGGAAGTCAATACGATCCCTGCTCCTGCGCCGTCTGCGTTTTTGGAGCCGTCGAAGTGCAGGCTCCAGTAGTGGAGGTACGGCAGTTTTTCTGGCTGCTGGGCCTCTTCCCAGTCGGCGATGAAGTCCGCGAGAGCCTGTGACTTGATCGCTTTTCGTGGCTCGTACTTGATGTTGTGGACGCCGATTTAGACGGCCTACTTGGCGAATCGCCTGGTCGCCTCGCAGTTGCGGATGATGTCCTGCAATGGTGCTGAGGAGACGACCGTGATCGGGTGCTCCTGGAAGTAGTGCGGCAGTCGCCGTTGTGCTCTGAAGACTGCGTACACCAGTTTCTGGTATTGCAGGTACCGCTGGCGCGACTCGGTGAGGACCTCATTGATATAGTACACCGGTCGTTGTACCGGGCGCTCCTTTCCTTCCTCTGGACGCTCGACGACCATGATGGCGCTGACGACGCGCTCGGAAGCCGCGACGTGGACCAGCATGGGTTCTTTGTCGACGGGGGCGGCGAGTAGCGGTGCTGCGAATAGCACCTTCTTGAAGTCGCGGAGTGCATCGTCCACTTCCTTGTCCCACTGGAAGCTGGGGTTCTTCCGCATCAGGCGGTATAGGGGCATTGCCATTTCGCCCAATCGGGGGATGAAGCGGCTGAGGGCCGCGACTCGCCCGGCCAGCTTCTGGACGTCGCGCAGGCACTCGGGTTTGCCGAGTCGGGCGATCATGTCGATCTTGGTGGGGTTCGCCTCGATCCCGCGCTTGGAGACGACGTACCCCAGTAGTTGGCCTGCTGGTACACCGAAGGTGCATTTACCTGGGTTTAGCTTTATCTTGTATTTCCGCAGGTTGGCGAATGTTTCCGCCAGGTCGACGATTAGATCGCCCTGGCGAGCGGACTTCACTACCACGTCGTCGATGTAGATGTGGATATTGCGGCCAATTTGGCTCGCAAGGCATTCCTGCATGCACCGCTGGTAGGTCGCCCCCGCGTTCTTGAGGCCGAAGGTCATGGCGGTGTAGCAGAAGGCTCCGAATGGCATGATGAATGCCATCTTTTCCTCGTCCTCGACAGCCATTTTGATCTGGTTGTACCCAGAGTAGGCGTCGAGGGAACACAGCGACTCCGAGCCCGCGGTGGAGTCGATTATTTGGTCGATCCACGGGAGGACGAATTCCTCCTTCGGGCAGGCGCTGTTTAAGTTTGTGTAGTCGATACACATCCTCCAGGTCCCATTTTTCTTTTCGACCAGGACTGGGTTTGCCAGCCACTTGGAGTATTTGATTGTCCGGATGAAGCCTGCAGCGAGTAGACGCTGCACCTCCTCGACGATGGCTCGGAGGCGCTCTTCATTGAAGGGCCGCATCGACTGCTTGACGGGTCGCACTTTGGGGTCGGCGTTGAGTTTGTGCTCAGCGAGTTCCCTAGGGACACCAGGCATGTCATAGGGCTTCCATGCGAAGATGTCCCTGTTCTCACATAGGAACTCGATGAGCGCGCCTTCCTATGCTGGGCTCATGCCCGTTCCGATCGTCACCGTCTGGCTGGAATCGCCTGGGACTAGCTCGATGGTGCGGGTGTGTGTCGTCGCCTCGAAAGCTGAGGTGTTGACGCCCTCCGAATTGGGCTTCTTGAGTATGGTGGTGTCGTTGTTGTTGAAGCCGCTCGCGTATTTGGCGAGATCGTCGGCGTGGTTGGTCTCTGCCGCGATGACGGCATCGGCGAGATCGGCTCCTTTGGCCTCGCACTCGGCGGCCATGTCGGGGTCGCCGTTGATGGTGATGACGCCGCGCGGCCCGGGGAGATTCATCGCGTTGTACGCGTAGTGGGGCGCTGCCATGAACTTGGCGAACGCCTGGCGCCCCAGGACGCAGTGGTAGGGGCTGTCGAAGGGTACCAGCTCGAAGACGATCCGCTCGGTGCGGAAGTTTGCTGGTGTGCCGAAGGTGACTGGCAGCGTGACCTTGCCGATCGGGTACGCCTTCCGACCGGGGACGATGCCGTGGAACGTGGTGTAGGTCGTCTCGACCATCGACTGCGGGAGCCGCAGTCGCCTGAAGGTGTCCAGGTACAGGATGTTGATGGAGCTGCCGCCGTCCATCAATGTCTTGGGGAGCCAGTAGTCTCCCACCTTGGGTTTGACTACCAGGGCGACTCGGCCTGGGTACTCGATGCGTGGCGAGTGGTCCTGGCGGCTCCAGGTGATGGGCTGCTCCGACCAGTTGAGGAACTGGGGAACGTCCACCTGGGCCACCGCGTTGACGGTGACGGCGCGGGCGATGACCTTCTTCTCGCGCTTCGTGTTGAAGCCTGTGAATGTGTGGAGCGAGCCGACCACACTTCCGAATTTTCCGCCATTTGGCGGGTTGTTGTCGGGGTCCTCCCGCGCTCGTCGTGCCTTCTCGATCTCCTTGAGAGAGTGGCAGTCGGCGGTCGTGTGCATGGCGGGCTTCCCTTCTCTGCTGTGAAATGCACAAGGTTGGTTAAGGAGGGCCGCGGGGTCAAACCTTGGTTTTGCCTTGTAGTTGCTGCCGTCGCGGCGTTGCCCCCCGTCGCGGCGAAAGCTCATGGGCTCGCACTGCGCGTGCCCAGCGTTGGCGACGAAGTCGACTCGCCCGTCACTGCGGCGCTTGCTAGTGAGGCGGGTGTTGCTGTAGCGTAGGTCAGGCAGTCGCCCGTTGTCGTTGCCGCTCGTGCAGCGTTGGCCTCCCGACTCGTCGTCAGTTTCCTGGTTTGGGTCTTCCTCCGCGTATCTTTTGGCGATCTCAAGGAGGTCCGGTATGTTGTCGAGTGTGCGGGAATGTCGTTTGAGCTTGGCGACCAAGGGATCGTAGCGGCACGAGGTCTTGAAGCAGTGGATCGCGGTGTCCGGGTGGATGCCGACCGCGTTGTACCATAGTTCTTGCCACCACTGGACCCAGCTGCGGGTCGACTCGCGGGGTCCCTGGATGCATTGTTCCAGGTCCTCGATGGTGGTGGCGTGGGTGTAGGAGCACTCGAAGTGCCTGACGAAGGCATCTCGCATCTCTTCCCAGGTGTCGATGCTATCCTGGGGAAGGGTGTTGATCCACTTCCTGCACGTTCCCTCCATCATCAAGGGGAGGTAGCGGGCGGCTAGCAGGTCGGTGTGGCCAGCGATCCCCATCGCCATGAGGTAGGTGTCCAGCCACACGGAGGGGTCGTACGAAGGGTCGTACTTCTCTATTTCCTTCGGCGCTTTGAAGTTCGCCGGGTATTTTTCGCCTCAGATCATCGGTCTGAAGCACCTGGGCTCAAGTCGGCTTAGCGACCCCATCAGCTCGCCGTCGCGGCGATTGGTTAGGGTGTGTCGCAGGTCGTCGGGCTGGCGTGCGCGCCAGCTTTGGTTGTTGATGATGTGGGTGCGGGCGTCGACGGGCTGACCGTTGGCGGCGACGAAGTTGTTCGCTGGCCTGGGGTCGTTGGTGGAGAGTACCGCGTTCGCGGGTCGGTGTTGGAGCTGCAGTGGTTCGGGTGGCGAGCAGTTAAGGGTGTTTGCCACCAATGGACGACCGCTTGAGGCCGCTCTGCTGCCCGAAGAACGCGAGTACATCTGACCCTGTGAGTCGGCGCCTGCGTTTTGTTGCTCGACCGCCTTTGCGAGCAGGGCCTTGACGTATTGGATCTGTAGGGCGCCGCCACCGGTGGCCGTGATGTTGTCGGCCGCTTCTCGGCCCGCCACAAGGTTGTCCATCGGGGTGGAGAACAGTGGTAGGCCGTTCGCGTCTCGCTCCCATGAGGAGACCATGATCCGCGGCTGGTCCCAGGGGGGTGCGCGGTTGGGTGGAGGTGGGGCGCCGTTCGCTGTTGACCCTGGCGGGGGTCGGGCGCTTCCTCCGGGTGGCGCGTTCTCGCAGATCGCGTGATCGGCCACGCGGGCCGGGTCGTTCTCGTCGTAGAAGTTCAAGGCGCGCCGCTGGACGGTGGGGATCAGGCGTGACCTGATTCGCTGCTGGTGGTAGCGTGACAGCTCCTGCGCCATCACCTGCTCGAGGCGAAATTTTTCGCGCTCGGCGTGCTCCTTGCGTACTGCCTCCGCCAGCTTCAGGCGGAGTTCCTCGACCTCCGTTTCCATGGCGTTAGGAGGGATTGGGGTGGAGAAGGGATCCTCCGACGGATCGGTGCCAGTCGCCATGTAGGTCACGGCGTGGCGACCGGTCCCGTCGCGGAGATCGGCGGAGTTTTCCGACCCGGAGTCGAAGTCGAAGATCCCGAGGATGGAGGGATCCTCGAAGTCTCCCACGTTGGATACCTGGGTGATGGAACCCGCGGGTGAAGCCGCGGTGATGGATCCGGCGAGTGACGCCAGAGTCGCCGAGTCGGCGTCGTCGTTGAGGGCCGCGTCTTCCGCGGACGCGGTGTTTTCGGCCACGTCGTTGTGGGCCGAGTTGTACTCGGAGGCGAGACGATGGATCGTGCGGACCTGGCTCTCGGAGAGCCAGTCGCGTGGCAGCGACTCGCAGATGCGAGCCGAGTCTTCTGAGACGATGATGTCGGTGAGGCCGACGAAGAGACTGATCGTGCCGACTGGCAAAATCATGTTGTGCGTGATGGGTCGCGCCGCCGGGACATAGCTAGTCGGCAAGATCTGGAGCATCTCGCCGATCGCTATCATGCGGCCGGTGGGGACCGACTCGTTGATGGGAAGATTGGATCTCGCCGCAGAACACCGGCCAGACCGGCCAGGCCCAACAGTGGGCGCCACTGTCGTGGGAATGACCATGGCAGATGCTGCAATCAGTAGCGAGTAGTAGAACGAAGGGCAAGGGCGGCCAGCCATCTGCGGTGCGAGATGAGGGCGGAGACACCGAGTTTTACCCAGGTTCTTCCCCCCGGAGGGTAAATACCTACTCCTGCTAGATTGTATTATGATGGAAGTACAAAGGGGCGAGCTCGACGGCTGGGCGACGAGTCGCTTGGGTGGATGATGGAACGTATCCTCTACACGCCCTGTAGGGAGGTTTATATAGACTCACCCCCCCTTAGGGTTTACATATCTCAACCGAATCAGTTAAGGTTTTGGTATTCGTTTAACCTAATCCGACTGGGCCTATCTACTCTCCTGGGCCTTCAGCTTCCAGTCGCTTGGGTCCACGTCAAGTCTTGATCCAGTCGCCATCCTGCAGGCCCACTTGCCAGTTCCTGGGCCAGTCGGAAACGTGCTACTGGGTATACCCCGGTAGGCATATCCCCATCACAATGTATGAATTATGGTTTGGAAACAAACCTAAGCTATCATTTCTTAAAGTTTGGGTATGCGATGTTTATGTGAAGAAACTTCAGCCTGATAAACTTGAACCCAAAGCAGAAAAATTCATCTTCATAGGATACCCTAAGGAAACTATTGGGTATTCCTTCTATCACAGATCCGAGGGCAAGGTTTTCGTTGCCAAGAATGGGTCCTTTCTAGAGAAAGATTTTCTCACGAAAGGTGTGTGTAGTCGGAAGGTATAACTCGATGAGGTTACTGAACCTTCTCTTCATGAAACAACGAGTTGCGCAGCGCCGGAAATTGTTCCGTATCTGACTTCATAGAATGAAGAGGGAACTAATGATAATGATCATGAAACTCCAAAAGAGAATACTACCAAACCATGCAGGTCAAGCAGGACACGTGCAGCTCCTGAACTGTAAGCAAATCCTATTATGAATTTCATGGTTGATGAAATAGATGACCCTTCGACATATGAAGAAGGGATGACGAGCCCGGATTCCAACAAATGGCTAGAAGCCATGAAATCTGAGATGAAATCCATGTACGAAAACCAGGTTTGAACCTTGGTGGACTTACCTCACAACCGAAAGGCCGTTGAGAACAAATGGATTTTCAAAAGAAAAAATGATGCTGATGGTAATGTATCCATCTATAAAGCTCGACTTGTCGCAAAGGGGTTTCGATGAATTCAAGGAATTGACTACGATGAGACATTCTCTCCTATAGCGATGTTAAATTCGGTTAGGATTATGTTAGCAATTGCTGCATATTTCGATTATGAGATATGGAATATGGATGTCAGAACTGCATTCCTCAATGGCAACATTGAAGAAGAGTTGTATATGATACAACCAAAGGATTTTGTCGATCCTAAGGATGCTAACAATGTATGCAAGCTTCGGCGATCCATCTATGGACTGAAGCAAGCATCCCAGAGTTGGAATCTCCACTTTGATGAGGTGATCAAAGAGTTTGGATTTGTCCAAACTTATGGAGAGGCTTGTATTTCCAAGAAAGTGAGTGGGAGCAATGTGGCATTTTTTATATTATAAGTGGTTGACATATTACTGATCGAAAATGATGTAGATCTTTTAAACAGTGTTAAAAGTTATATAAATAGCAATTTTTCAATGAAGGACCTAGGTGAAGCATCATACATATTAGGCATAAAGATCTATAGAGATAGATCAAGATGCCTAATAGGGCTATCACAGAACATACCTTGATAATATTTTAAAGAAGTTCAAAATGGACGAAAGTAAGAAGGGGTTCTTACCTATGTTGCAAGGCAAGACATTGAGTAAGACTCAAAGTCCGCCTATGGCAGAAGAAAGAGAGATAATGGATAAGATCCCTGTAACACCCCAGTTTTAGTAAATCAATATTTAGGGTTGATTATGCATCCATGAGCATCATTCCTTAGAAATGCATTGAAGAAAATAACCAAACCCTAAACCCTACCCTCTCTCTCTATTTGAAAACAATTCAAATGGTTTTGAAAATGTTTGAAAAGTGCAACATGTGTGGAGCCCAAACAGTATAGAGGGCCCCTGTGTGTTCCAAAAAAATTTATAAAGTTTCTGGTATTGTTGAAATACTCAAAACAGATTTTGGATTTGAAAATATAAACAGGAAAGTGAAAACAGAAAAAGAAAAGCTTCTGATAAAAAAAATGCAGCCAGAAACCTTCCAGGCCGCCGCCCAACCTCTCCCTCCCTTCCCTGTCACCCACGCGAGCAACACCCGCAGCCAGCCATGGTCCATCTAGCCCAAGCCAACCCAGTACATCCCATACCCCTTCGCTTCCCTGCTCGTCATCTTCAACAACGACGGCGAGCAGCTGCGTGCGCGCACCACCCCTGTCGATCCTCTCCGCTTTCTCCTGGCCGTCCGTCGAGCTTTGATCTCATCTTCCCCATGCCCGAAGCTCACCGTCGTCGACCCTACCGCTGTTCTGGTCCACCGTCATGCCTGTTAGATTCACGGTGAGCTTCTGAGCCTTCCCGCCCTCACCTCGCTTCCTGGCATCGTCTGTATCGCCCCAGCATCGAGCGCCGCCGCTCGCCATCATAGTTCGTCGTTGGGCTGCCTTCTTCGATGACCTTTAGGAAGCGGCGCAGCCATATTTATGTTTCCTGCATCATGCTCGTACAAACGCACCCAGCAGCGCTGCCCCACTTGCTGTGCTCTGCCGTCTCCGGCGACCACCTGACGGTGGCCATCGTGATGACATCAGGCTGGCGTGGCCCGCTGGTCCGCTGACCGTTGACCGCCAAGGTGGCAATCGACATGGCCCAGGCCCCGCAAGTCAGCCACTATGGCTAGGCTCTGCCTAAGTGAAAAACGACTCCCACCCCTCTACTGATGTCATAATGATGCAGTAAAGTTAATAAAGGTTTTTAATAATTCCAGAATTTGATATAAACTTGTAAAATCAATTACTTATTATTTATAAGTGAGAAAAATACAAATAATGTATAAAAATGTTCAGAAAAATGAAACATAGCTATTTAAGCTATAATCATGCATTATTAATAAACTTTCAATACAAGTTTGGTTATAAGAACATAGTAACCCCTCATAGGTGATTCCGAAGTTCCCCCGAGTTAGGATTTTCACCCCTCGGAACCCCGATTAAGTTGTCGAGCATGCCTTAGGGTTACTTTTCAATACAATTGAATTTGTAATATCATCATACTTGCTTGAGCATTGCATCGATGCCATGTGTTGATTGTTTCCCCTCTTTTTCTGGTGTTTGGTTCTTCCCGGTGGAATACGATATCAAGATCAAGATGAAAGATCGAGGTCAACACCGTCGAAGTTCGAAGATCGACGAACAATACTTGACCAACTGTAATCAAGTCAAGATGAAGGGTCCCGAAGATCTGTTTATCTGCTATCAACTGCCAAAGGCAAGCATATCCCCACCATGATATGATCCTATGATTTCGAAAGCATTTCAATTCCTGCTATCATTGCATACGATTATATTGTGGTTTATTATCGACAGATAGAGTACCCTATCTATTGCATTACTCCCTTTGAGCTTATATTACCTGATCCACTACTCCTAGCATAACTAGGTTTGGCTTGTGTGCATTGCTAGAGCTTATATCTATGTCCTTCTTAGCCATGCATAACTGTTGAGTCTGGTCCATCCAGATGATGTATCATATGCATAGAATCTAGTATGACAGGAGATCATGATGAGATGAGATCAGTGATATGAGATTAAACATGCTAAGGCTTGTATGGGAGGCCACGGTGGGATGTGGTTTTTCTAGTCCCATGCTCGCCACCACTAGGATCTGAGTTCTTGCCTTTGGAACCGAGATGAGCGTATAGCCACACGGGGATTGGGAACCCCTCGCCTGATTAACTTTCCTAGTATATTCCATGAGTCACATAGTTCGGCGTTCCATTCGACATATGCATAGAAAACCTTTTGAAAGATTTGCCGGGTGAAGGTGCATTCATAACAGGTAGGGAAGCGTGGCCGCGGTTGCTTGGGGTTGATGGCGCCCCTGGTAAACCAACCTCGCCTCGCATCTCTAAGTACCGGCTTCATGATTTGACCCATTATGGCGGAACCATACTTATTGCGTGACTCATGGTCTCGGTGAAAGCAAGGTAAAGGTCATGGTCAACCACCCTCTGTCGGCCTTCCAAGGAAGAGGGCTAATGTACTGGCATTAAGAGTCGGTTGGTACGTGTGGGTAAAGTTGTACACCCCTGCAGGGTTAAATCTTTTAGAAAATCCATGTTCACGGTTATGAATGCTTGGTGACCAGATTCTAAGGTCATAGAGAACTTTAACCTAATCGTAAAACTTGGCAGATCAACGTGTGCTTAAGGATGCTTCCTCATGGGTACGAGGGGGTGATCCTAGATAGGGTTCTGATGATGATGATTTGGTGGATATCAAAAGATGATGATCAATACTTTTCGGAGATGTCGCTCTCTTATCCCCTTTTTAAAATATTCTGATTAGACAATACTCTTCTTCCTCTTGTTTACAAACAAAGATGGCTTTATGCAAAACAACCCTACCAGCCATAAGTCTTGCGGAGTACACCCCGTACTCACCCTTGCTTTGTTGATACTATTAGCAGAGTAAGTGTTCCCCTGAAGATCGGTTTGGTACTACATCGACACCGACGAGTAGCTTGGGTTTCCCGGCCGGCAGCCTGGAATTTATGGGTTGGGACGTCATCGTTATGCTTCAGGCCTCTTAGGCCATTTGTTAAGTTTTCTATACTTAATAGCATAATTTGACTTCCGTTGTTTGATGTTTGTGGTTAGTGACCTCTGCTTGTAATATTTTGGTTCTTTGATCAGTTATGAGCTTGCTGTAATAAATTTTGTGTCGTAGAGTCACTGCCGTGTTACCGATTCTTCATTGGATATCCTCGAGCTCAAGGTTAAGCTTATGTCAGACGGAGATCTGGGATTTGTTTAGCCCTGATCCTGGGGGTGTCACAGGTTTTGGTATCAGAGTAGTACCGACCGTAGGAAAACCTTGCTATTGGTCGATGTTGAGTCTAGTGTTTGTGAAAAACTATCTTAAAAGTTGAAAAGTATTTGTGAAAACTCTAGTATGCTTCTTTTTCTTCTTATCCAATCTCGCTCTAACTCTGGGTCATCTCATTTGGTGTTGACTCTAAAAAGTTTTGATACCTCTTGTAGTCTTTCAAAGCTTAGGTGCCTTTTAGGCATGTCGTTTCTAAGCCAGTTGACCTAGTGTTGAGTTCTCTAGAGTTGTGTGTGTTGTGATTTCCTTGTTTCCCTTTTTCCCTGCTTCATCTGAGAGATTCCTTTCCATCATGATCTCTCTATCTTTTGGACCCACAATATTATATTGTTGGATCTACAGTGTTCTGTTCCAGGCTTCGAGGTTTCCTTTCGCCTCGAGTGCCTCCTTTTTGTTTGTTTGCGTACTTCAGAAGGTGTTCCTTATTTTGGAAGTTACCTCGTGATTACTACCTTGTAGTGTATGCCATGTTACTCAAGTAGTAGTTATTCCTTTCTCGGGTTTTAACCCTTGGACTTGAACCGAAGATCCCAGATTGTGCTGGGTTTTATGGTTGTGAATCTTGTACATGAAGCTGACCTTTAACCCAAGATCCTTCCTTTGATCCTTGTTGTTAATGTTCACACATTACCTCAGGATGGCTGGTACTACAATTCTAGCCTTCAAGCTTCTGGTCTTTGTCGCAATAGAACTGTGACAACTAAGAACTTCCCCTACCACATGCTATGGCAGATGTTCTTTAATGGAACCAAACAGATCACGACAAGAGTACTCCTCGAGAGTCTCTCATCTATACCCGTGACTCTGCCACACCTTTCCCCTTCTTGCATTGGTTTTCGGAAGATTGAAAATCTATGCATCCACATCTCAGGATTCCATCATGAGCATGTTTCCTTTCCCCTTGTTGTTTTCCGACCTCTGTCTACCAGTTGTGTCGGGGGGTTAACCTCGGGTAGGTCAGAGACGGGGAAAGACAGTTGGCGCCCACCGTGGGGCCAGCAGCGGTGCTAGCTGGAGTTGTGATCCGGACGGGAAACTTCATCAACACCGGCGAGCGCGTTGTTTCTGGCTTGGTCCAGAGATTTGGTCTCTGCGACTATGTCAGAGACAATGCAGGGAGCTTCAGGGGGAAAACCCCCCCGCGCAACGGGATCTTCATCGGCCTGGGCGAGCACAGGGTCTACGTCGGCGTCGACATCACCGACATTTATCCTCACCAGGTTGTTGTTGCAGGGGAACCACCTCGAAGCGCGGCGAGTTGTCCATCAGGAGAGCATCTGGCAGGCAGCGTCGAGGTGATGGTCGCAGCAGGGACTCAAGCAGGAGCAGCATTAGCCGGGTCAAGCAGAGAACCCTCCGCAGGCGCACAGGGTCTGCCCAAGCAGGTCACACTGCAGACCGCCGAGGTAATTCCGCCAGTGACGAACACGGCCGAGCTACATGACACCACCCCAAAGGCACCAAGAGTGAGAGGACCACCTCTGGAGAGACCAGCGAACATTCTTCAGGCAACTATAGAGAACTTAACCACACCTGTAGCGCCGATACTTGATCCGGCAAATGCTCAGGCAGAGTTAGAGGAAACCAGGCAAAAGGTGCTGGTAGAGGCCAAAAAAGTATCAGCCCTGCGGGAATCCTTGAACAGGACCCTGAGAGAATATGCAAAAGCTAATAAGCTTGATATCGCACCCGAGCGGGTGGACGAACTGAGATTAAGAGGAAAGAACCTCATGAATGATATTAACAAAGAGCATGAAGCTCACAGAGCCGAATCAGGCGATTTGGGTTTGCCGAGGTACAGTACCCCGGCGAAAAACCTGAGAGCGGCAAATGCCGCAGCATTGGAATTAGAGGGGTTAACAGGGGAAGCTCGGCAGAAGCAACAAGAAAGAGTGAATGAGCTGGTGCGCATCGCGAACCAGCAAAATGAGGAAATGCTCAGAGCTAACCCGGCAAGACCAGGGGCTTCACGGATGGTTCATTCGGCAGGGGCAGCACCTGCTTTATCTGCGGCAGCGGCATCTTCACCCGGAAACAACGCTAGAAAAGAAAAAGCGGTAACCTCGGGGAAGAGGAACAAACAAATTGTTCCATATGACCCGGCAATAGCTGGAAAGGCAAATGAGAACAGAGGCAATGCAAGCCGAGGTAATAGTGGGGAGAGAAACCACGGCCGTATGGAAAAGGACGGCGGCGGCCGAGGTAATGGGGAGCACGGCAGGAAAGAACCTGCAAGAGACAATCATGAAAACCAAACCCCGGCCGAGGTAAGGAGAGAAGTGCCGCTCAACCCGCAACCAAGACATGAGCCTCGGCAGGAAAGAGAGGTGAGGCCAGCTCGCTATAATCAGATGAATGAAAGGTATAATGATGGATATTCCGAGGTAGAATACGCAAACCAGGGTGGAAAGAATCACTATGGGATACAGGATAGAATCCTGTACAGAGATTTGCCAGCAAATGATGCAAGAGTAAAGTTGGATCGGCTATACCGGTCCGAGTTATTGGAAGAGCAAGGTCCACCAGGTCCGACATGTTTTGGACCACGGATCATGGGCGAACCACCAGTGCCAAATTTTCAGTTGGCAAGAGGCACAAAAACGTACAATGGAAGTACCAAGCCACAAGACTGGTTGATTGATTATGCCACCGCTGTGAAGATAGCGGGTGGCAACCTAAGATGGGCTGTGCGGTATGTCCCACAGATGTTGGAAGGACCAGCCAGGGTATGGTTGAATAATCAACCAGTGGCGGTATCAACCGCTGGTTAGATTTCAAGAAATGTTCGTTAGCAACTTTACCAGCACATACAAGAGACCAAATAGACCACAGCAACTAGCCATGTGCAAGCAGAGGCCGAATGAAACAGATAGAGAGTTTTTAACTCGATGGTGTAACCTGAGAAATTCATGTGAGGGAGTTATCGAATCGCAAGCAATCGCTTGGTTCGCGAAGGCTGCCGTTATGCGCATGTTGTGGCAACGCTGCAGAGATATGCCAACCACCTGGCAGAACCTATCAGAATAGCGGACTCCTATGCATTGGGTGACCCAACCCAACCGGAGTTAATGTCGGCAGATCATCATGAGCAACAAGACCAGTACACGAGAGAATTGGCCGGGTCATCCAGGCGTGATTTCAGAGGAAGAAGAAGAGAAGAGGCCGGATTATAGGTATAATTCAGCCTGGTGGCGGTAGCACAAGATCAGCCGAGTCACGGAGCAACTCAACGACAGAAAAATGGACCTCAACAGTGGACATCAAGAAATGAGGGAAAGAGGCAATGGACCCCGGAGCAAAAGAAGCAATGGCAAGAGAGGCCGAAGTATACGTCAATCCATGTTGGATCCGTGTAAATTTCACACATCAAACCCATCTAGACCGGCTAATCATACAACCCGCAATGCGCTGGATGAAAATGCAATGGGGAACCGGCAGAGTTCAGCTCCCCATCGGTGCAATGACATCACCGTAGTTAATCGGAGCAAATACCGAAGCGATGCTGCCCCCTCCCCCGAGGTACGATAACTCGGATCGGAGGGATGCAGTGCATCAAGTAATGAACCAGGGGCAGGACGGAAGGATAAATCCGGCAAATGCTGGACGTAATGATTACAGGGAACATCACCAGTCTTATTGTGTGTTCACGACAGAACAGCAGGACAAGCAGAGTGTGCAGCGCCGGCATATGGAAGTGAATGCAGTTGTACCGGCAGTGCCAAGATACCAGCCATGGTCTGATCAGGAAGTGACCTGGAGCATGAAAGACCACCCCAGAATAATGCCGAGTCCAGGATCATACGCACTTGTGTTGGATCCGACGTTTGTGGGACCAAGCATCAATGTGAAATTCTCAAAAGTACTCATCGACAATGGAAGCAGTATCAACATCATGTACAAAGATACCATGCATAAGCTCGGAATATCACAGAATATGCTGCAGTCCACGAGGACAACTTTCCATGGGATAGTGCCAGGGCTTTCATGTGAGCCCATCGGTAAAGTCCGAGTGGACGTATTATTCGGTACAAGAGATAACTGCAGAGCAGAAAATTTAGAATTTGAGGTGGTCGATCTGGAAAGTTGTTATCATGCTCTACTCGGACGGCCCGCACTGGCCAAATTCATGAGCAGCTGTCATATAGGTTATCTAAAGATGAAGTTACCCGGACCACAAGGGGTGATAACAGTCGCAGGGGATTACAAGAAGTCAATGGAGTGTGCTTCGGCCGGGTCAAATTTGGCCGAGTCATTGGTTATAGCAAGAGAAAAGAAAAGGATTCAGGAGGTAGCAGCCCTCGCTCAGTCAGCACAGTTAAGCATGCCGGCACTGGCCAACCCTCATGGCAGTGTTTCTTTTCAACCGACCAAAGAGACGAAGAAATTTCAGATTGATGAGCAATTCCCAGAGCGCACTGTTACTATTGGTGCAGGCCTTGACGCTAAATAGGAAGGCGAGCTCACCAACTTCCTCCGTGAGAATCGGGACATATTTGCATGGTCAACTCAAGATCTGCAAGGTGTGCCGAGGGAGTTGGCTGAGCACTCTTTAAACGTCAGGCCAGGAGCACGGCCGGTGAAGCAACCTCTCCGCCGCTTCGCCGAAGACAGGAGAAAAGTAATAGGGGATGAAATAGCTCGGCTTCTCGCAGCCGGGTTCATCATGGAGGTGCTATATCCGGATTGGTTATCAAATCCGGTGCTAGTAGAAAAGAAAAAAGATGACCCCAATGTAGCCATTGTGTGGCGAATGTGTATCGACTACACTAACCTGAACAAGGCGTGTCCGAAAGATCCTTTTCCATTGCCTAGAATAGACCAAGTCATTGACTCGACCGCTGGCTGTGAGCTGTTATCATTTGTAGACGCGTATTCTGGTTTCCACCAGATACCGTTAAATCCGGCCGATCAAATAAAGACTGCATTTATTACCCCGTACGGGGCTTATTGTTATCGCACAATGCCATTCGGCCTGCGAAATGCAGGAGCAACGTATCAAAGGTGCATGCAAAAATGCCTACATGATCAGATAGGAAAAAATGTACAAGTATATGTGGATGACGTAGTATATGTACAAGTATATGTGGAGAGCAAAACCTTGCTAGAAGATATACGGCAAACTTTCGCGAACCTGAGAAGGTTCCGAATGAAACTTAATCCAGAGAAATGCACATTTGGCGTGCCGGCAGGAAAACTACTCGGGTTCCTTGTGTCCAGCCGAGGTATCGAGGCTAATCCAACAAAGATAAGAGCAATAGAAAGAATGGAATTGCCGAGATGTTTGAACGATGTACAAAAATTCACGGGCTGCCTGGCCTCGCTTAGTAGATTTGTATGTCGGCTAGGAGAAAAGGCACTGCCACTTTATCAGCTGATGAGAAAGTCGGACAAATTCGGCTGGACTCCCCAGGCCGACCTTGCGTTTCAGGAGTTGAAAAAGATGCTAGTTATGGCACCCATTTTAGCTTCTCCATTATCGAAAGAGCCTATGCTACTTTATGTAGCAGCTACCAATCGAGTAGTTAGTAATGTGGTTGTAGTGGAACGACTTGAAGAGGGTAAGTCAGTTCAGAGGCCAGTATGTTATCTAAGTGAAGTATTATCCACTTCAAAGCAGAATTATCCGGACTATCAGAAGATGGCTTATGGAGTATATATGTCGGCAAAAAAGCTTAAGCATTACTTTGAAGAGCACCCCATCAAAGTAATATGTGAGGCACCCATAGCCGACATATTGAACAACAAAGATGCAAGTGGCCGAATAGCAAAATGGGCGATCGAGTTATCACCGTATGCTCCACAATTTGATAGAAGAGATGCAATCAAATCTCAGGCTGTCGCCGACTTTCTCGTAGACTGGGCCGAGGTGCAATATGAGCCACCATTGCCAGATCCAAATTACTGGACAATGCATTTTGATGGTTCCAAACTAAGGAACGGTTTGGGAGCAGGAATAGTGCTAACCTCGCCTAAAAAAGATCAATTGAAATATGTACTGCAAATACATTTTGCCGCGTCCAACAATGTAGCTGAATATGAAGCACTAGTCCATGGATTAAAGGTGGCAAAAGAAATTGGTATACGCCGAATCCTATGCTACGGTGACTCGGATCTAGTAGTACAGCAAGTATCGGGCACTTGGGACGCATTAGATGCTAATATGGCTTTATACAGATTCCATGTGCAAAAGATCAGTGGATATTTTGAAGGATGTGAATTCCACCACATACCACGAGCAGAAAATGACGCTGCTGACACATTGTCAAAATTAGGATCAACCCGCATCAATTCCGCGTGTATTGCCTCGAGCACCTCAGAAACCATCAATAAACCCATCACCGAGTCCGAATCAATCTTTATCCAAAGAAGTTCTGCAGAGAATCATACGCCAATGGAGGTAGATCCAGAAGATTCGGAACCCCTAAAGAGGGACAAATGAGGTAATAGCAATCATGGAGAGAGCCGAGGTATATCGTCGGCGAAAACATGGAGATAGACAGTGAAATCACTACGTAAAGAGTAACGCCGATATGGGCGCAACCCATATTTTACCTAAAAGACGCAGTATTGCCGAGTAATGAAGTATTAGCCGACAAACCGTCAAGAGCAAAAGCCTATACAATCATAAACAATGAGTTATATAAGAGAAGCGTAACAAACATATTGCAAGTGCGTGAGTTCCATGAAGGTCGAAATCCTTCTAGACATACACCAAGGAGAATGTGGGCACCATGCCTCATCTCGCGCTTTAGTAGCCAAGGCATTCTGCATGGATTTTTGTCCAACGGCGTTAAAAGAGGCGTAAGAATTAGTTAAGAAGTGCAATGGGTGTCGAGATATGCAACCAGAATACATATGTCGTTACGAGTTAAAAACAATACCCATCACTTGGCCATTTTCGTATGGGGTTTAGACATGGTGGGACCTTTCAAGCAAAGTAGAGGAGGAATGACCCACATCTTGGTTATGGTAGACAAGTTCACAAACTGGATTGAAGTAAAACCAATCAAAAGTGTGATGGGCACACAAAGGTGAAATTCCTCAAGGATATCATCTTGAGATACGGATACCCACATAGCATTATTACGGATAATGGCATGAACTTTGCGTATGAGCCTTCGCCAGATTTTGCCAAGAGAAGCACATAAGACTAGATGTTGCCTCGGTGGCCCACCCAGCATCCAATGGACAAGTTGAAAGGTCTAATGGACTGGTGTTATCAGGAATAAAACCACGACTTGTTGAACCTTTGCAACGGCCGCAGGATGTTGGATCGAAGAAATCCCAGCCGTGTTATGGAGCCTTCGAACTACTCCGAATAGATCAACAGGTTACACTCCATTCTTTCTGGTATACGGGGCAGAGGCCGTACTCCCAGCCGACATAATATATGACTCGCCAAGAGTCGCTCAGTACACAACCTCTGAAACAAATGAAATAGCTCGGCAAGATGCCGTAGACCTGTTGGAAGAAGCCAGAGAGTTGACATTATCACGATCGGCCATTTATCAACAGAACTTACGGCGGTATCACAGCAAGAAAGTGAATCCAAGAGTATTCAAAGAAGGAGATTTAGTCCTCCGGCTGGTGCAGCGCACGGCCGGCATGCACAAATTATCACCCCCATGGGAAGGACCATTTATCGTGAGCAAAGCATTGCACAACGATGCATATTATCTGATCGATGCTCAATCCTTCGAGAGAACAAGGCAACAAAGTTGGTGAAGAAACGGCCTACGGAATGTGGCTTTACTTCGGCCATTTTACTCATAGTGTTGTATCTCAAGGTCAAAAAACCAATGATGTATTTGCACCTCGGCACCCAGAGCAGTGACTCGGGGACTGCCGTAGGTTATATTTATTTCATATCATGTATTCAAACCTCGGCACCCAGAGCAGTTACTCGGGGACTGCCATATGTGATGTTATTTCATGTTAGATATTTGAACCTCGGCACCCAGAGCAGTTACTCGGGGACTGCCATATGTAATGATTATTTCGTATTATATGTTTGAACCTCGGCACCCAGAGCAATGACTCGGGGACTGCCATATGGTATATTTATTTCTTTCGCGTTACATACTTGAACATTGGCGACCAGGCAATGACTGGGACGCCATATGTTGTGTTCCTTTCATGTTACGAATATGCCTCGGTGCCCAAAGCATTGACTCGGGACTATCATATGATATGTCAAATTATTGACACTTAAACTTGGCATCTAAAGCAACGACTGGAGACTACCATATGATACCTCAAACCTATGCTAAACGCAATCATATCCGAAACTTGATTTATATAAGGAAGTTCGGATAGTAAACGACGATCCAGCGATTGCTTACTTCCACAACGGAGTAGTTAACTTATGTTCAAAACAGGTCAATAGCGTAGATATTCAGCGCCAATGCCGGATAAGATCATCAAAATAACGGCAAAAGTTGAGCCCGAAGATGAAGAAATTACGAGCCAACAAGGCAAGAATTGGACGAGCATCCACTTAACCAAGAATCTCAACAACACATAGCGAAAGAAACTCGAATCATACGAGTTGACAAATTTTTCTACATTGTACGCCCGCATACCAGGGATCGCAAATAACCTAGGCGTTGTTCGTTGGGCAGCCACTTGCTCAAAAGGGGCACTCAAGTAGGAGGAACTTCGACTGAGGTCGCCTCGTCCTCCGCCGACCAGTGCAACTTCGCGGTATCACGGGTTGTTCAGAGCGCCAAGACGCGGTAGAATGCCCGGTGCCTTTGAGGAAGACCGCATCGCCGTTGCTATCCGAGCTTGAGCTGGAGCTATCGGATGTGGCCGAATCATCTTCACCTTCCCCGTGCTCAGCTGAATCATCACCCGAAGCACCTTCAGCCGCGACCTCCTGATCCGGATCTGGGAGAAAACTCGGCCCTTCATTCCAAGTGTGCACGTCGGCGTACTCGACGAGCTGGAAAGCCCGAGCTTGCCGAAGAGCAACAAAGGTGGGATCTTCAACCCAGCGGGAGCCAGTGCGCAGATTCCTCAGAATGTCAAGAGAGATGTCTTCATACCATGACATGATTACAGTAAGGGCCATGTCGGCACCAGCACGCGCAGCAGATTCTCTCCAAAGACTCAACTGTCTCTCAGATGCCATCAGCCTGGTCACCAATAACTTGACCTCGTTGATATCAGGAGTCCCTGAGGTATTCGGCCAGAGTACATGGTAAGCTCGGATAGCGGCCTGCACCAAGTCCCGGCCCATAATTTTCATCGGACCAACTGCAGCACCAACAGCAACCAAGAAATCCTCCATCGAATATTCAAAGTCAACAGCAACAGGTTCACCTCGACGAGCGCGAGCTGCAAGAACAGCTTTAGAACTCACGGGTTTGGCCTCGGGGAAGTGATCTGCGCAAAACATGGACATGTCAAAGGATAGCAGCGACGACAAAGAAAAAATATAGTTCGGCCATGCCAAATAACTTACGATGAATGTAGCTCATCATTATCTGAAGGTCTTTGGCCCAAGCAGCTTTACTCTTCTCGAACGAGCAATTTCCTCGCTCAAACCGCGAGTTTTAAGTTCGAAGCTTGAGGAGTTCTTTGTTCTTCTAGATCCAGAGTCACCGATTCTTTTCCTCGGAAAATTCTTGGTCGACCTTTTCTAGCTCGGACTTCTGAGAGAGCTTGAGTGTATTCACCTCGGATCTCAGGCGAGCTATCTCATCATCCTTTTCTTGTAGTTGCGCCGAATGAACTGCGCTTTGTTCTAAAAATGAAGCATCACGTCGGTATGGGCACGCAATCTTGTTGCGACAATCGCAAAGTCTTGCAACTCGGCTTTACCACAGCCCAACGCAATAAGGAAACTTAGCATAGATACTAAAAGGAGAAGGAGTAAAGTAGAAAGGAAACTAACCTTCCAAGGTCTTGATCTTCTTTTCAAGGCGGATATTGAGGTTATTGATATTACCTATTCAACAAGAAGTAAGCCGGCATTCCGCGGACGAGTATATGAGAAAGTTGGGAATAAGGAAAACGAACTATCGACTTACCGGCCTTCTTTGCCACGGGCAGAACTTTCTCGTACTTCTCTTCCAGCTTGCGGTGCGAAAAAAGCAACCTCTGGAACTCGGCGGTCCGTCGGTCATGTGCAACCTGAGCAATGGAGCAAAATGATAAAACAACAAGTAGAAGCTAAATTAGATCCGAATCAAGCAAAGCTTAATTCGGCTCTAGGTGGCTGGATATTCAAAGCTATACCAGATCCGAATCAAGCAAAGCTCAATTCGGCTCTAGGTGGCTGGATATTCAAAGCTATACCAGATCCGAATCAAGCAAAGCTCAATTCGGCTCTAGGTGGCTGGATATTCAAAGCTATACTAAATCCGAGTCCAGAAGGACTTAACTCAGATCTAGGTGGCTGGATATTCAAAGCTAAACTAGATCCGAATCAAGCAAAGCTCACTTCGGCTCTAGGTGGCTGGATATTCAAAGCTATACTAAATCCGAGTCAAGAAGGACTTAACTCAGATCTAGGTGGCTGGATATTCAAAGCTAAACTAGATCCGAATCAAGCAAAGCTTAATTCGGCTATAGGTGGCTGGATATTCAAAGCTATACCAGATCCGAGTCAAGAAGGACTTAACTCGGCTCTAGGTGGATGGATATTCAAAGCTACACCAAGTCCAAATAAACTATGAACTAGATGGCCGGACTAACAAACCTTAGAAATAAAATTAAGTCAAACTTCCAAGCATACAACAAGTTATTTCCTTGCAAGTTTCGGGGACTAGAGAATATGGTAACATCTGGAGAATAATTTAAGACTCAGAGATAAAACAATTACCGCATTCATCTTGTTGGTATCAATGATAAACTGGGCAGCATGGTCAAAACGGCCGCTGATGTCAGAAAGCTGGAAAGGTTGGTTGGCTGGATTACCCTCAAACTGATCAAAGACATTCCGCTTATTGGCATACTCAACCAGCTCAAGGCTGTTCCGCTTCATTGTCCGAGTTAAAACTTTACCCCGGCAAAGTGATCCGACGACGGCGATCGCAGGCTCTTATGAAGAGCAAGTGGGCCGGTGGCCGAGGTAACGATGACTTTGGATGCAGCTCCCTTACGCAAAGACGTCGCAATACTCGTTGAGAAGAGCCGGCAAGACCTTCTGAGAAGAAGTCTTGACGGCAATAGCACGTTTCTCCTTAGAAGAGGCATCAGCAGGAAGTTGCGCCTCCGAAGTGGGGACGGAGTCCTTAGGACCAGCGGAGGATAAGGTCGCAGAGGGCGCCGGGGCAACGACCTTTTCGGCCGAGGTCGGGATGACCGTAGAAACTGCCGGAGTAGATGGAGGCTCAATGGTAACGCTGGGGCCCATAGAGGGGACAGCTGGCTCAACGAAAACATCGGAGGGCTGGATCGGATCCAGGTCAATGGAAGAGGTCTCAGGGGCATCACGGCGAACAGGCGACGTATTCAGAGCGGGGGGGGAAGCAGGACGAATAGGACTAGGAATTCTGGTGTCATCAGCGGGAGGAGGAGATGGCGGCCGAATCGGACGGCTGGTCATACTAGGACCGCCGGGTTTAACAGACAGAGGAGCGCTGCAAAAATAAGAAAGAAGATTCGTCGGTATGAGAAACAGAAAGAGAGAAACAAGAAATATAGGCAAAGGAACTTACCCAGCAACCCCGGGCATAGTCTTGCGCCCGGGAGGATTCGGAGCGGATTTCTTTATTCTCTTCTTAGGAACCGCCTCCGAGGCACTAGCAGGAGCCTCGCGCTTCCCCGAGGTAACGGGAGGCTGGGAAGCAATAGGTTCGGCGTCATGAACCTGACCGGCCGGATTAGCTGGGAAAGTAGAAGCCGGAAATGCATAAGAAATAGGCATGGCGGCAACTACCTCAAGAATTTGGACCTCGTCAATCACCTTCCTCCTCTTGCTGAAGTTTTGCCATGAGCTCGCCGAGCAGGATCCGACTTAGGGACGAACTCCTCGGTCCGGCTCGCCAAGATCTCGGTACTCTCTGCATGGGCCAAGGGAGCTGCAGAACTTGTCCTCGTTCTTCTGCTCTGTTAACCTCTGCAGGACAAGGAGAAAGAAAATCATGTAAACCAGTCTCTAAAAACTGGGGAAAAATAGAGTAATGGAGATTAGGCTTACCTCGGGAGGCGGACGGTCGCGGGTGAATGGTTTTAACCCCCAAGACCAATCCTCAGGCATCTCAGTCTTGAAGATAGCTCGGACGCGCTTATGAATAAGGTAATTGTCCAACTCCACGGTCGAGACTCGGTTAGGGTCAAGAGGACCACTCATGTAGCATAGCTTGTGGGTCCGCTGCTGGAAGGGGCAGATCCGGCTACTAATAAAAGTTGCCATCAGGTCTTCGCCGCACAACCCGGCCCGGATCAACTCTTTTAGCCGAATCTCGAAGGCCTCGGCCAGGGCGTGAGTTTTCCTCGGATTATAGAGCCAGTTCACTTTGGAAGGTGGGCCAATTGAGAATGGAGGGAGCCGAATCTTGTCTTCCGCCCCTCTGTTCTTGACATAGAAGAATGACTTGTGCCATTTCTTGCACGACTCCAACCCAGTGACACGGGGGAACACGGATTTCCTCCGAGGTGTAATAGACGCCGCCCCACATTGGGTGAGCAACTTCTCGGAAGGATGCAGAGATTTGTCGGGAACAACGTTGGAGCGGATCTGGAAGAACTTCGACCAGACATGCACTGACAGCCACAGGCCGAAGTAACCCTCCGAAGCGGAGATGAAAGCAGAAAGAGAAGCTATGGCATTCGCAGGAAGGTGGTGCGGCTGAAGGCCGAAGTAATCAAGGAATTCTCTAGCGAAATCGCTAAGAGGGAGACCGAAGCCGCGGGCGAAGTGAGAAATGAAAACCACATACTCGCCCTCTCTGATAACTGGAGAGGATTCGCTGCCGGGTAAACGGCAGGAAACCTCGGCAGGAATCCGTCGAGTTCGGATGAGCCATTCAATCTCACGGCGCGTGACTGAAGAGCCCTGCCACGATCCACGCTCGGGCCCGGAGCCAGCGTCATCGTCCTCAACAAGAGCACCGCTAAACGAACTAGACATGGGTGCGCCGGAGAGATCGCCGGAGGAAAAACTGGCGGCGGAGGGGAGCTTAGAGCTACAAGGCCCCGTCGGAACTTAGCACGAAAACAATGGCGAAGAGAGGAGGAACCGTCGCCTGAGCACGAAAACGGAGCAGATCGATCTAGGGCAAGATCAGGGCAAGATGGTCAGAGAGGACTCACCGGCGGCGGAGCCACAGCCGTAGAGCGCGGGCGAGAAAGGCCGAACGACGCGGCGGAATCCTCGCCGGCGGAGGCTCTGGCTGATGAGCAGCGGCGGAGCGGCAAGAGAACACGCAGGCGAAGGGAAGAAGGAGAGCGGACGCGAGCGATAAGGGGAAAGATGAACCCTGCGGGCGCGTTTCCCCTCTTTATAGTCAAGCCATGAACAGGGGAGTGGGATCGTGGGTGTGGCAGTTACCCGTGTAGATCGTGGGAACAGCACGAACGCACGACGGTAAGTGGAGCCACACCAACAGCCACAGACAAAGAAAAGTTGTTACGATCCCGAGGGGAGCGGCACACGAGGCGTCGCGGCGGCGCAGCAGGTACATGGTTCACTGTAGCTTGTCAGAAAGCACTGTAGAAGGACCTAAAAACTAGAAGAGCAATAATGGGGTGACACGTAGGACGTGGAGTACGATGGAAGGAACGAGGAAACCTCGGACGAGGCCATAGCTCGGAAACAAGACTGAAGAAAGCGATGAAGCTGATATAACCCGGCCAAAGCTATTGACAGGGCCACACCAGCTTCGGGGACTAATGTCGGGGGGTTAACCTCGGGTCGAGACGGGAAAGAGAGGTAGTCTCGTCTGCGGTTTCGAAACTCTGACCTAGGTCGGCCGAATCATGGATATGTCGGCCGATGAACGGAGGCAAGAAGCCCATGTATAGGTATCAAGTGGTTACCCGGTCGAGTTAATGAGAAAGTCGGTCGGGTTACCCAAATGATCTTCATGCGGTGAGAGCAGCCGAGTAACACAAGGTAAGGCCGAGTGATACGAAGCTTGCAGGAGAAGGAGAAGCCCAGGGTCAAACTATAGCTGCAGGCTAGAAGGAATCAGAACAGGGCCAAGCACAAGAGACAAGGATGCGCAACGTCAGAGGGGCAGAAGGAGGTCACGGAGGTGACAGTCCTGGAGCCCGAGGCACGCAGGAGGGGGGCCACTGGAGCCTTGCCGTCATTAGAAGGGCGACAGGGAAAGGAGGCCGCCGAACTACTATTTTGGGACAAGCATATTCCACGAATATGCTTGCCTCGTCAGCCCTAAGGGCACCCAAGGCACCCCTTTATAAGGGGAGGTTTGGACCCTGAGGGGAGGATCGATTTTTTGAGCACCGTTAGGCTGGGGAGATTCACATTGTCCCCCTGTAAACAGCTCAAGGAGCACTTGTAACCCATCAAGAGAGAAATAAAGTTCATCACTTTGGCAGCTTGAGTGTAAAGACAGTTGCATCTTCCCTCCCCAGATCCCACTAGCATCCATTGGCCCCGTACTTTAGCCTACCCATGGCATCTGCCGTGCACTACTAGGAAAATGGTCGTTTGTGGCGCACCTGAAAGGCCCATCCGTGGCGCACCAGTAGTGCGCCACGGGCCTTCTGGCTATCTCACCCGTGGCGCCTTGCCTAGTGCGCCACGTTTGTAGAGATAGGCGTGGCGCACCAGTGCGCCATGAAGTTTGGCATGGTGCGCTACCCTTGGATCTTCGTGGCGCACTACCCAAAGGCGCCACTAAACATCCATGGTGCGCTTTAGGTGTAGTGCGCCACGGAAGGTAGAACATGTGTGCCAGATGTATTTTTGTTTTTTTTAATTTCCAAGCCGATTATATGCAATACAGATTATATACAATATTACAGCAGATATACACACACAGATACAAGATATACAATTATATATATAAATACCGATATGAAAAACAAGATTGAAACAAATACATATAGATAAGTCTCATACATGAATACATAGTCCAAGTTACATTGTTTTGATCATGTTACAAAGTAGTAGTTGGTGACATGCGAATACATGTGTCGATCGAACAAGTTAGAGCCCTAAGCTCGCTTAGACATCTAAACTAGCTAGCTAGACACAAACGGGATAAATAACCAAAGAAGATAAGCATGATCACCGCCATGACGAAGGTGTAGGTCTTCATCCGTTCCTTGTCCTAACTCCGCTAGATAGCGTGTATCTATCTTCCGCCTCCGCCATAGTGTTGTACCCTTTGTAGCTATTGCCGATGAAGCGGTGCACTGTCTCGGCAGTCTTCCCAATCATCGTAGACTCGAACCGTCCCTTGTACACGACGCGTACCACGTCATCTACAAGTTGACAATAATAACTAACGGTGATTGAAAAACATGTATAATTAAAGTCGCATATGAAGATACACTTATAGAAAGTACTCTTAAATCAAAAACAGCAAACTCAAAAGCATGCCTCATATATAACTAGCTAGGTCGTTGGACACAGGAATTGCTTATGACGGAATTGTTAGCCAAGTAGGATGCATTCACGGACTTGTGCATATCACAAGGCTAACAATCCCGTCATAGCACATTCACATATATATTGTGCCACGACATTTCAATCATCGGCATATTCTCGAAAAGACAAAATAACTCGAAAAGCATGCCTCATATATAACTAGCTAGGTCGTTGGACACGGGAATTGCTTATGACGGGACTAGCCAAGTAGGATGCACAATTCACGGACTTGTGCATATCACAAGGCTAACAATCCCGTCATAGCACATTCACATATATATTGTGCGACATTTCAATCATCGGCATATTCTCGAAAAGACAAAAATAACTCGAAAAGCATGCCTCATATATAACTAGCTAGGTCGTTGGACACGAATTGCTTATGACGGGACTGTGAGCCAAGTAGGATGCACAATTCCTGGACTTGTGCATCTCACAAGGCTCACAATCCCGTCATAGCACATTCACATATATATTGTGCCATGACATTTCAATCATCGGCATATTCTCGAAAAGACAAAAATAACTCAAAAGCATGCCTCATATATAACTAGCTAGGTCGTTGGACACGAATTGCTTATGACGGATTTGTGAGCCAAGTAGGATGCACAATTCACGGACTTGTGCATATCACAAGGCTCACAATCCCGTCATAGCACATTCACATATATATTGTGCCACGACATTTCAATCATCGGCATATTCTCGAAAAGACAAAAATAACTCGAAAAGCATGCCTCATATATAACTAGCTAGGTCGTTGGACACGAATTGCTTATGACGGACTGTGAGCCAAGTAGGATGCACAATTCCTGGACTTGTGCATATCACAAGGCTCACAATCCGTCATAGCACATTCACATATATATTGTTCCACGACATTTCAATCATCGGCATATTCTCGAAAAAGACAAAATAACTCGAAAAGCATGCCTCATATATAACTAGCTAGGTCGTTGGACACAGAATTGCTTATGAATTTGTCGGCCAAGTAGGATGCACATTCTGGACTTGTGCATATCACAAGGCTGACAATCCCGTCATAGCACATTCACATATATATTGTGCCACGACATTTCAATCATCGGCATATTCTCGAAAAAGACAAAAATAACTCACACTTGTCGTCCGAGAACCAAAGAGTAAGCAAAAAACCAAAGAGTAAGCAAAAAAACCAAAGAGTAAGCAAAAAAACCAAGCATTGATTGATATATAATAATAATAAGCAAAATAAGTAAGCGGTGATACATAAACCTAATAAGATAAGTACACTTGTCGTCCACACACACACAAAGGTCATCTATAGTTTGCAACTACAACTAGGCCAACATCAAGCCTTCGCTCGGCTTAGGAGCAGGAGGACGCCCGCTCGTCATGAACTTCCTATAGTCACCCTGCATCTCTAGGCGATCTTCTATGTCACGGTTATTGGATATTTCCTCCGTAGAAGATCCCCAAGTCATGACATCACGAAGATGATTGCCCCAACCGCTGCTGGATGCAATACATCTCTTGTCTAATATCCGAATCATTGATCTTGGCCTTTGCTTCGCCCACGTTTGAGATGATCCGGCAGCAGAGAATTCTGGTCAAGTAGGAACGCCTCATGTGATGGAGTGCGTGGTAGGCTTCCTTCTTCTTTTCCGGCTGCTTCACGCAGGGGAACTCTTACGTGGTTGAAGGCGTGCTGCGAACTTGACCTTCTTACGCACGGCTGGTGCCTTCCGTCGAGGCAAAGCCGGTGAGAGCATCATCCGAACTTCCTTGATCTTGTAGTTTTTCTTCTTTTCTAGACTCCCGAAATACGTGGCGTGGGAATGCTTGGCGATAAGGAGATGAGCGTGCAGTGTTCATCTCTGCAAAAATCAAATGGAATGTGTTGAAAAAGAATGATGATGATCTAATAAAGCCAATCGGTGGCGATCGAATAACGACTTACTCGGGAAAGTAAGGCACGAGAATGTATTCCTTTGTCTTGTTCGCCACGAGGATTCTTTTTAGGTACGAGGCCACGATACGTCGTTCGGGGAACCCAAGCAAATCACGCATGTAGTAGGGGTCCACTATAGCGATGCCGTGTGTTCTCTCTAATGATCTGCGTGGCGGTGAGAGAAAAGAGCGGACCATGGTATAGTGCACGGTATAGGTGGAACATATTGAAGATGTCCTCGAACCGCGGAAGAACAGATCCATGGGAAGTGTCGACGAAGCCCAAGCCTGGTGGCACCTTAACCACGAATACCGGTGTGAGGATCTTTCTCCGATAGAAGGCGTCTCTCTATCGTAAGACGCCGTCATGCACACTCTGCGATTCGAATGGCGAGCTTGCAAATTCTTAGGTAGCATGGGCTCACCCGCCACATGAATCCTCCACATAATACCCTCGGGTCTTGGTGGCCCGTCCGAAACCTGATCGGATTCGCAGTTGTTGACGCCACCGCTGGCTCGAGCTGCTAGATTTTCTTTTCCTGCCCTTTTTCCTTTTGGAGAGCGGGCAGGCACATAATCGAGCACCGCCGCCTATGTAGTGTGTCGGGGCTTAGAATAAAGGGCGGTTGGTTGTATCGGTGGCTCTCAGAAGGCGCAAATGGGCGTCTCGAGAACCAAGCAGGCGCTTGGTGATAGTGGCTTTCTGTGGGGCCACCAGCTAGGTCTTCTTCGTTGCCAAACGAGTCTTGAAGAAGTGATCATTCCAGTCTTGAAGTCCTCGGCGGATCCTGCGCCATGTGCATATCATCAACATGATCATCCGACCCACCGCGTGGAGGTGACGGCGAGGGCCTTGCCACCGCTTGTCGCCGCGACAGGCGGTCTTTGTTGTCGTGGCGTGATGGCCCCGCCGTCCCCAAAGCGGATCATGCTCTTTGGCCATAGCATGAACAAGCGAAGCAACCGAGGACGACGACTCTTCTTCATCCGCTCACGGGGTTGAATGGGAGGTTCAGTCGTCGCAGCCCCTTAGCACCGACTAATTTTAACCACTGCGCTATCGGCATCGGCTTTGAGTGGAACGTCGCGCGCAAGGGTTGAACGATGGTACCTTGGCAACATCCTCGGCTCGTTGTTCACGTAGCATAAGAGAGTGCAAGGAACATCCGTCTCTGGAAAACATGTACGGCGTCGTCAGCGAGATGCCACAAGAGTAATATATAGATGGCATGAAAGGCGGTAATTAAAGCAATTTGTTTACCGTGATGGCGTCGAGATCGGCTAATGTCGACGCGCATCTGGCGACGTGCAAGAGACGGAAGGGCTGCTTGATGGCGCGGTGCTGGCCGCCGTGTATTCTCCCTACCGACGGGTGCTTGGAGCTCCGGTGCCGCGGCGATGGCGGGGGCACCAACATACTCGGCGCGCGGTGATGGCGAGTCACCAACACTTGCGGCGCCGCGGTGCTGGCGGGCGAGTCACGAACACGTAGTTCGCCTGATTCGTCGGCCGCGTTGTTCGAGTGGCTGCGACCATTCTTGGAATCGAACGCGGCCCTACTCGACCACCCGCACTCGGTTCACTATTGACTCCACCAAGGTAGGCGGGAAGGACGTAAGGGTGATTGCCAGTTGTCTTGGACGATCTGCGGGATCCGCGCCACTTGTGCCTTAAGTTCTTGAACCTCTGTTTTCCTCCTCGCTCCTTCCCGACGCGCCACATGTCCTCGTCGGTGGACCAAATGATCCACCCAATTCTTACCCGAGGCCGGCGGCAGACGACGGCAACAACTTCTTCGTATCGGCTCTATTTTCTTGGCCCGTTCATCGCCTGTTAAAAGGGTTATCCCACGGTGGCGCCGTCGACCCACAGGATGAGGAACCAGGATCCATGACTAGCAACAATTTCCTCCTCCTGCGGAAGAAGTAACAGTGAATCATTTAGATCATCGATTAGATTGCAATCGTGTTGATCACCGGTAATTAGATTATACTTACCACAATTTCCTCGAATTCCTTCACCGAGGATCCAGTGAGTTGTTTGGTTTTGGGTCCACATGGTAACGGGCCTGATGAAGTTCGAACCTGCGGGTTCGAATTTATAAAGGGTTTTCTATCCTTGGATCTATACTCTTCGTCCTCCTTATTCCATTTGGCCTCCATGGTTCGTATCCACGGATCCGAGATGGTGATGACCTATATTCATCGCTGCGGCGCCTTTCCCGATTACTATTGGCGGGCTCTTCGATTCACACCTCTCCTTGAACTCCCGGGCGATCTTGTGATCTGGGTCAATCTTACGGATCTCCTCGAGACTTTTGCCTTCTTTATAGATCTTCTTCTTTATCCGGGTTCTCCACCGCTGGCGGTGCTCATCTTTGTGAGGCGGATTTGTTTACCGTTCCCATGATAATTTGTGTTACGATACTTAGCGGGGAACTTGTATCGCGTCTGACTTCTCGAAGAGGAGTGTGCGCAAGTGGCCATTATCTTTATGCCGGAGATTCTCGGTGTTGATCGAGATGGTTGTCCGGGTGATCGCCGCCACTTGCCCACCGTACCCTTTGACGACAAGGGCGGGCTCCAAAGGAACCCCTGATGGGCTCACTTCGGTAATTTCCTCCCTGACCGTGCCGACCGTGTTCGGGCGCCGGTCCTTCGGCTTCTTAGGAGGGTTGCTACCACTCCCTTTACCATTCCAGATAAAGAGTTCATTTCCAGCACATTTTTGTCTAACCCTAACCCTCTGAGGAGAGAGAGTGGGAGAAGGATAGAGGGGAGGGGCAGAGCTCACCTCTGAGATTGCTCGAGGAGAGAGGGGAGATAGCGGCAGCGAGGCTGGCGGATGCGTGGCATGGCGGCCTCCTCTGGCGTGGCGGCCTCCTCCTCTGGCGTTATGGCGGCCTCCTCCTCTGGCGTGGCGTGGCGTGGCGGCCTCCTCCTCCTCTTGGCGTGGCGTGGCGGCCTCCTCTGGCGTGGCGGCGGCCTCCTCTGGCGTGGCGGCGGCCTCCTCTGGCGTGGCGGCGCCTCGATGCGGGGATGGGGATGGGGGGATGGACGATGTGTCTGATGCGGGGATGGGGATGGGGATGGGGATGCGCAGTTGACTAGTCCAACCCACACAAGCGTAGCGCACCCTGGCTAAGTGCGCTACGGTTATCCGTAGCGCACTTAGCCAGGGTGCGCTACGCGTGTGTGGGTTGGACAATCAGATAAGTACTTGGTCGTCCCACTAGTTAACACTAGTACTCACTTACCCCACTGGTTCTGCCCTTAGCTCTATTCTAAACGATGAGCACCCAGGTTCGAATCCTGGTGCTCCACTTTTTTATTTTTACTTTAAAAATACTTTAAAATGTTCCAAAAAATACTTTAAAATGTTCCAAAAGTGGTGATACATGCCATACAAATTTTGTTTTGTTTTTAAAATACTTTTAAATATTCCAAAAATGCCCAAAAGTGGTGATATATGCCATAGAAGTTTTATTTTGATTTTAAAATACTTTTAAATATTCCAAAAATACCCAAAAGTAATAATATTCCAAAAATGCCCAAAATATGATTTAAAGTATAACTAAATTTCATAATAATTTGTCCATGAATATTACAATCTTTTTCGACCACGCGTTTACAATATTTTTTGAGCTAGCGTTTTACAATCTTTTTTCCCTTCTTTGTCGCGGTTGAATAATTTAGCCCCGGCACTTTAATGTTTCTTCTTTCGAACGGGCTACCTTTTTTGGGTAGGGTTGTCCTTTTTCTTCTTGTGATGTATGTTCTTTGCATCGTAGTCGTCATCTTCAATCTTTGGATCGCCGTCTTGGTGAAGTCTTGCTCATTGGCGACTCCATCCATTCTGATGATGTTCTTTTTCCTCTCCTCATGACAACACGGCTAGGCTTTGTCGGGTCGGTAATGAAAAAACATTGGTCCACTTTGGTAGCCAGTACCCACGGTTCATTTTTCGCCCACGTTTGCCGTGACCTTGGATTTGGCTGCCGGGTATAACCATGGTTGTGAAATACCGGTCTTCTCTTTCGACGTTCTTTGCCCATCTGACACGGAACATCGGCACCTTTTCTCCACAGTAGTCGAGCTCCCAGATCTCCTCGATTCTTCCGTAGAATCTTTCCTTCACGTTGTCATCGGTGTAGAATTCGGCGTTACGCTGAGTTCTGATAATCACACTTGTTGTCCTTTTCCTCCGTGTAGAATGTGTAGCCGTTGATATCATACGCCTGATAGGTCACCAGGTTTTGCATCGGTCCTTGCGACAAGGTGAATATGATCTTTTCCGTGTCAGAAGAATGCGAGCGCGGGGGATTATCAAGAGCGTCCCTAAACCAACGTGAAATCTGAGTTGTGCTCTTTGATTATTTCTCCTGCGTCCTCTGTATGCCCGTCCTGTACTTCTTCTCGATTAACCTTTTGTATACATGCCCAAGGATCGACCAGTTCTAAATCTTTGTAGCGACGAGGTTTGCTCGATCAAAGTCTGCGTCGAAAATCGAAGTACGCATGCGGTATCGGCGACCCTCTCGGTGACCAGATCCGTCGAGCTTGCCAAGGTGTGCATTGGCGGGAAGACCGACGGTGGTTCTCGATGTCTAGATAATTCGTGCGAAGAGATGCACTCTTCGCCGTAAAGCCCTTGGCTATGCTTCCATCCGGGCGGGACTGTTGCGACGTATCCTTTGATGTGTCCGTTCATCCTTTCGAACGCCATCATGCTGCGGAGAAACATCAGCCGAGTTGTGCGATGTCCTCCACGACATGGACCAGCAGATGCACCATAATGTCGAAGAATGCGGGTGGGAAGTAGACCTCAAGCTCACATAGTATCACCACGATCTCCTCCTGTAGCCTTCCGAGCTGATTCAAGCCAATCGACTTCCTAGAGATGACGTGAAAAACTTGCATAAGCCAAATAACGTTTCACGGACGTGCTCGTCCATTATCCCTCTTAGTGCGACCGGAAGTACTGCGTCATTAGCACAGACAGTCGTGAGACTTCATGCCACGAACCTCTGCCCGCCTCGTCTAGGTATCGCTTATCTTGCCAGCGTGGCCGTAAGGAAATTTGACTCCTAGAAGGCACTTGAAAAACTGTTTGATCTCATCACGGCTTAGAGTGAAGCAAGAAGGAGGCAGTAATATTCGTTCTTCTTGAACTTTTACCCTTCCGACGACCTTGTGTCGTCTCCGACTCATGATCATCGTCATCTTCACGATCATCGGGAGTAGTCGTCCTCCGTGAAGCTCCTTCGGATACCCAAGCATATCAGGTCGTGCCTTGCTTTTGGACCATCTTTCGTCCTATCTGGCATGTTGATTATGGTGGCGACCAGACTCTCGCACACGTTTTTCGTGATATGCATGATGTCGAGGCTATGAGGCGTGCGGAGAAACTTCCAGTATGGCAACTCCCAGAAAACAGACCTTGTTTTCCATACCTTCATCAGCGGCTTGTCTTGTTGCTGCCTCTTTCGCTTCTTTCCAGGCTTAGGACAATCTTTCCAGTTTTTCAGCAACTCTTCCACTTCTTCGCTGCTCCTACGCTCTGGGATTCCTCGGGTCTCTGATTTGCCATCGAACAGGTCTCCACATTTTCTCCATGGATCATTCTTGCCGAGCCACCTCCGGTGCGCCATGAACACGGTTTTCGATGACCCTGGATCTTTCTCTAGTTGGAGATAGCTTGTGTTATCCATGCACCTAACGCATGCGTGGAATCCTTGGATAACCTGCCCGAGATATACCCTCAACTGGATAGTCTTGCACCGTAGTGACCAACGCGGCTCTCATAGTGAAATAATCTTGTGCGACGGCGTCGTAAGTATTGGCTCCAGATTCCCATAACGTGGCTAGCTCCTCTTTCAACAGCCCGAGATACAGATTGATGTCGGTACCAGGTTGTTTCGGCCCTTGAATTAGCATACTCATTTGTATGTACTTCTTCTTCATGCACAACCATGGAGGGAGGTTGTACATCCATACAAACACAGGCCAAGTGCTGTGCGTGCTGCTCTAGCTACCGAACGGATTGAGTCCATCGGTGCTCGCACCAAGCCTGATGTTCCTCGAATCTCCACCGAATTCTGGGAATTCGAGGTCCAATGCTTTCCACTGGCTAGCATCTGAAGGGTGCGTCAGCAGCTCATCCTTTTCGGGGTCATCATCATCTCCTGGCTTCTTCCTTTCCGCATGCCATCGCATGAGCTTCCTTAGGGTCCGCGAAATAAGCGCTGACGAGGGTGATAGGAAAGTACCATACCACTTTTCGAGGTGCTTTCTTCCCTTTCTTGTATCGACTCACGCCGCACGGACATGTGGTTTTCTCCGCGTCCTCGCCCGATAAATGATGCAATCGTTGATGCATACGTGATATCTAACGTCGGTAGATCGAGAGGATGACGATTTTCTTGGCATCCTCGATACTAGTTGGACATGTGTTCCCCTCCGGAGACGATCGTGCGAATGCCATCATATCGTCGAAGCTTGCGTCGCTCAATTTGTGCTTTGCCTTCATCTCCATAGCCTTGAGCGTTACATTCAACCGGGTATCATCGGGCTGCATCCTTCATACAATGGAGTAACGCGTCTTTCTCAAGTTGCAAGCTTGGCTTTCTCTCTAGCGGCAGCCTGGCGTTACTAAATGCGCTTGAGAAGCAGCTCTTGCACATAAGGGTCCCGCACCGGCGGCGTTGTTCCATCGTAAATACGCTCCTCCGCCATCTAGATCATCATCATCTCGATGCCTTCCATACCTTCACCATCTCCGAGCCTCTTCATCATCTCGCCCGTTCGCCGTGATGATGATCACCGTCTCCATCATCTACGCCATCGCTTATCCAACGAGTGTATCCATCCATGAAACCATGGCGGGCGAGTGCGCTGCAGATTCCCGGAATCTGGGTCGATCACCAGTTGAGTTTGCATCTTACGCACGGACATCTTATATCTGTCTTGTTATTTCGTATCATGTCACCGTCGCACATTTCAAAAATCTAGCCACAATGCCTTCGCTCATTATGCGGCCCATTTTTGCATGCACGATGTACACGGTACAATTTTGAAGTCTATTAGAACCACATAATGAATGCATGCATGCAATGGTCGATAGAAAATTTCGGCATGACATATCATAAAATTAGGACCTTTGAAATGCCAAAGTCTTGCCAAAATGGAAATGAATCAACATTTTGGCAAAACAATGGCAACTTGTTCACATACAAACACAAGAGAGAGAGACCGATCCATACACACATGAACATATCATTATCCTCTCCATACACACATGCATGAGCATCATCGATACTCTCCATATACACACACATATGACCATCGATCCTAGCTCTCCACACATACACACATCATGACATGAGCATCGATCATCTACATACATATGAGCACATGCATCATCCATATACACATGAACACATCCTTACATGGACAACTTACCGAGATGAGAGACCGATCGCGAGAAAGATGGAAAGGAGAGGTGTGCGTCGACCGGAGGCGGATAGATGAGAGACGGAGACCTCCTCTATTACTTATGTAACATCCAAAGCAAGTTTTACATGCTAAAAATGGTGAATGTGTGGAGAAATTGAGGTGGGAAGGAGAAGATCCCGACTAGATCTAAGGAGGAAGAAGAAGGGCAAAGTGAAGTGTGGGGTGGTGGATGTGGTCACACATGTGCACATAAAGTGCTGTCTTAAAAAAATCGACACATCCGTGGCGCACACGCAACAGTCGCCCGCAGGGTACAAACTTCGTGGCGCACTAGGCGAGTGCGCCACAGATGCTTTAGTCCTGTGGCGCACTAGTGAGTCGCCACAGAGTTAGTGGCCGTCTCGAGGCGGAGGTGGGCATGCGCTCAGTCGTAGCGCACCATGAACACGTGCGCCACAGATGACCCTAACAACCGTGGCGCACGTGTGCATGGTGCGCTACAGAAGTTTGGCGTGTGGCCAACAGGGCCTTGTCCCACACATATCTGTGGCGCACTAGGGTCATGTGCGCCACGGATGTTCTAGTTATTAGTAGGGCACTGCCCACAGGTGAGCCACGCCTGTTTTAGCCGTGGGGCACTTCAACCATGTGAGCCACGGATGTGCTGATTACCTATAGCCGTTTTCCTAGTAGTGGTGCCACCACCACGACAAGTTGGTAGCCAAGTAGTACATGTGCATTGGTGTTCTCCGATGTAATATACTCTTGTGGTCCTTCAAGACAAACCATTTCAGAATGTCTAGGAGAAACAAACTCTAGTACCTCGTCATATCCAGGACCAGGTCAAAGTGTTGTAATCCGCAGATCAAGAAGCATTGATTAGCTTCTGTCTGTTCTACCTTAAAGTGTCACACTCTTTTATACTAAGAGGTCGTGCTGAGTTTTATGACCCCTTAATGAAGTGATTCTTTCACACATATTTACCCACCCTTCCTCGAGCTTTCGCTCTCGTGAGTGATGCGTGTGCGCAATAATGTGGCTATCTGAGGTTATTAGCAATTTTTTTGTTTTGAACTCTAAGGACATTCTTAGTGTGATTGGTTAATCCTATCACTAAGCGAAGTTTGATTGTGCTACCAAGTCCGTTATTCAGGTGCACTCTCTGTAGTCAAAGAGTTAGGCTTATGCCGAAACTCTGAGACTATGTCTTCTTGCCTTACAAAGCAAGTTTCCTCTCGAACTAAGTGACATATCGGTGGTTCGTGATATTCTATAGATGTCTACTAGAAGTACCTCCATGTTGCCACATGACCGTGTTGTAAAGCTCTTGAGCAAGCAAGTTCTCTGAACTGCACCTTTCTCCAAGGATCCGTATTGGAAACCCCTGAACTAGTTGGTTGAGCTTAAACAACAACTTGGAGAGTTGTAAGACAAAATTTCTACCCGACCCAGTTCCTTTGTAAAAGGATGTCTAGTTTTGTTCATGTTGAAGAATGATATTATCCCCTTCGTGGGTATGATATCAGCCCCTCCTTTGATTTGATTGGGTTATCGTCAAATCAAACTCAGTTCCAAGGACTATCTTGATGATGTTTCTACTTGTGATGTTTCACTTGAGTACATTTTCATGTCCTTTGGTCTGACCAATATTCTTGCTTTGTTCATAAGACATATGAGTCCATATTCTTGAAGTGTCTCGATAAGTTTGTTGTTGAGCCCATCGACAATATCCTTATCTCCTCCATGTTCAGTTAGATTCATATGAAACATTTGGTGTTAATGTTGGAAACTTTTGAGAATCATCTTCGAGTTATCTCAAAGTATGAGTTTTGGATGTTAGAAGTAACCTTTTCTGGTTCACGTGCAATTGTTGAAAGATGTCGCCGTGGATTCAAGAAGAGTTATCTCCGTTCCTTAAAGATACATGTGTGTTTTATTGTTAGTACTTTATGTGTATGCAGTTTTCTTTCGACAAGTTGCTAACACATGAGTATAGCAGTCTAGCTCAGTCTTGAGAATCTAGTAACTTTACCTTTACGGTAAATGTTGCAAACTATCTATTCAGATATCCTGAGTCTAAAGTATCATCCAACCTAACCAAAGCTAAATCTCAAGCAGTAATGATGGTTGGTATTCCTCAAGGTTTTGACATAGGTCTCTTTGTAAATCTAGCAAGATTGATGTAATGGTTGACATAATTAGTCGGAAAGACCCTTTGTCATATTCTCTTGATTCAGCAATAACAACCACCCTTCATAAGCCTTCTTCTATGATTTATTATAGGAGCTGTACTTATGTTTTTTTGTATCCGAAGTCCGACCTTTACTTGATGTCTGATTTATCGAACATCAAGGAGAACATTTAAACTAGTGTTGCTAAATGTCTCTCGGTCAATCCTCCAGACTCTTTTATGTTGGCAATCGTTGTTGTGCCGAGTAATTGAAGTCTGGAATGAAGTTTCTTTCTTCTCGTGTCATCAGGAATCTTCTTAACTATTCATCTTCGTGGTGTAAAGTGATATCATGATCTTGGCAAAGATTTTGATAAATCTGGATGAATAAAGAGTTTCCTTCGTTATCTTAACCATGTTATAAGAGTGACTATGATTTTTGTAATTTGTAGTTCCTCTTGCTACATGTTCCTTGTGACTCTTATGAGTCCTCTCCACCAAAACACCTTTCTGTCTTAAGCCTTCTGTTGGATGAAAGAGTGACCCTTCTATTTCAAAAATAGTTCAACAACTTGGTTTTGTTGATCCATATCTCTACAACCTGAAATCTCTATTTAAATCATTTAGTAGAGGTTTCCTATCGAAGTCTGTGGTCATGTTGTTTCTGTTGAAAGCTCTCCATTCAAAAGTTTAACTCTTCTGAGAGTTCTATGGTTTCAATCCTTATGAAGACCATCTATCTAACCATTTGAGACCATCTCCTCTTGTTCCTCTGTTACCTTGATGTGTTTCATGTCGTCAGCTTAGAGTTGTTTCTGAACACTCCATACATGAGTTGACCATGAGATACTCTGTGTTGTTTAGTGTGTCTTCCTCTTATCTTTCGAGTGGCCTTGTCTCTTTCTCTCTTTGTCTCTCTTCCTACCTTTGGAATCTCGGGTCGAGATTCTAGTAAGGGGGATAGAGCTGTAACACCCTAGTTTTAGTAAATCAATATTTATGGTTGATTGTGCATCCATGAGCATCATTCCTTAGAAATGCATTGAAGAAAATAAACAAACCCTATACCCTACCCTCTCCCTCTATTTTAAAACAATTCAAATGGTTTTGAAAATGTTTGAAAAGTGCAACAGGTGTGGAGCCCAAACAATATAGAGGGCCCCTGTGTTCCAAATAATTTTATAAAGTTCTGGTATTTTTGAAATACTCAAAAGCAGATTTTGGATTTGAAAATATAAACAGGAAAGTGAAAACAGAAGAAGGAAAGCTTATGATAAAAAAATGCATCCAGAAATCTTCTAGGCCGCAGCCCAACCTCTCCCTCCCTTCCCTGTCGCCCACGTGCGCAACACCCGCAGCCAGCCATGGCCCATCTAGCCCAAGCCAGCCAAGTACAGCCCATACCCCTTTGCTTCCCTGCTCGTCGTCTTCGACAACGACGGCGAGCAGCTCCGTGCCCGCACCGCCGCCGTCGATCCTCGCCGCTTTCTCCCGGCCGTCCGTCGAGCTCTGGAGCGAAGATAAGAACGCCACGATGCCCTGCCTCTACCCTATCTCATTGTCCCCCTCTCCAGCCACCTCTCTCTTCTTCCCCGCGCGATATCGAAACCCTAGCCGACGAAGGTCACTGTCGCCCCGCCATCTCCAGCCTCCCCCTAGCCATCTGAGACCACCACGAGATTCACCTCGCCTTCCTCTTGCTCCTGGTCAACGGAATCGAGCCAGGGAGCCTCCAGTCGTCGGCTTTGATCTCGTCTTCCCCATGCCCGAAGCTCGCCGCTGTTGACCCTACCGCTGTTCTGGTGCACCTTCGGCCTCACGGTCTGTTAGATTCATGGTGAGCTTCTGAGCCTCCCTGCCCTCACCTTGCTTCCTGGCATCGTCTATATCGCCCCAGCATCGAGCGTCACCGATCGCCGTCGTAGTCCGTCGCTGGGTTGCCTTCTCCGATGACCTTTAGGAAGCGGCCCAGCCATATTTATGTTTCCTGCATCATGCTCACACAAACGCACCCAGCAGCGCTGCTCCGCTTGCTGTGCTCCGCCGTCTCCGGCGACCACCTGACGGTGGCCCTCGTGATGACATCACGCTGGCGTGGCCCACTGGTCTGCTGACCTTTGACTGCCACGGTGGCAATCGACATGGACGAGGCCCCACAAGTCAGCCACTATGGCTAGGCTCTGCCTAAGTGAAAAACGACCTCCACCCCTCTGCTGACGTCATAATGATGCGGTAAAGTCAATAAAGGTTTTAAATAATTCCAGAATTTGATATGAACTTGTAAAATCAATAACTTATTATTTATAAGTCAGAAAAATACAAATAATATATCAAAATGTTTAGAAAAATGAAACCTATCTATTTAGGATATAATCATGCATTAATAATCAACTTCCAACACAAGTTTGATTAGAATAACATAGTAACCCCTCATAGGTGATTCCGGAGTTCCCCGAGTTAGGGTTTTCACCCCTCGGAACCACGATTAAGTTGTCGAGCATGCCTTAGGGTTACTTTTCAATAGAATTCAATTTGTCATATCATCATACTTGCTTGAGCATTGCATCGATGCCATGTGTTGATTGTTTCCCCACTTTTTCCGGTGTTTGGTTCTTCCCGGTAGAATACGATATCGAGATTAAGATCGCAGACCGAGGTCAACACCATAGAAGTTTGAAGATCGACGAACAATACTTGACCAACTGTAATCAAGTCAAGATGAAGGCTCCCGAAGATCTGTTTATCTGCTATCAACTGGCAAAGTCAAGCATAGCCCCACCATGATATAATCCTATGATTTCGAAAGCATTTCAATTCCTGCAATCATTGCATACGATTATACTATGGTCCTTTATCGACAGATAGAGTACCCTATGTACTGCATTACTCCCTTTGAGATTATATTACCTGATCCACTGCTCCTAGCATAACTAGGTTTGGCTTGTGTGCATTTCTAGAGCTTATATCTATGTCCTGCTTAGCCATGCATAGCTGTTGAGTCTGGTCCATCCAGATGATGTATCATATGCATAGAATCTAGTATGACAGGAGATCATGATGAGATGAGATCAGTGATATGATATTAAACATGCTAAGGCTTGTATGGGAGGCCACGGTGGGATGTGGTTTTTCTAGTCCCATGCTCGCCACCACTAGGATCTGAGTTCTTGCCTTTGGAACCGAGATGAGCATATATCCACACGGGGCTTGGGAAACCCTCGCCTGATTAACTTTCCTAGTAGATTCCATGAGTCACATAGTTCGGCGTTCCATGCGACATATGCATAGAAAACCTTTTGAAAGATTTGCCGGGTGAAGGTGCATTCATAACAGGTAGGGAAGCGTGGCCGCGGTTGCTTGGGGTTGATGGCGCCCCTGGTAAACCAACCTCTCCTCACATCTTTAAGTACTGGATTCGGGATTTTACCCGTTACGGTGGAACCATACTTATTGCGTGACTCATGGTCTCTACGAAAGCAAGGTAAAGGTCGTGGCCAACCACCCTCTACCAGCCTTCCAAGGAAGAGGGCTAATGTACTGGCATTAAGAGTTGGTTGGTACATGTGGGTAAATTTGTACACCCCTGCAAGGTTAAATCTTTTCGAAAAGCCGTGTTCATGGTTATGAATGCTTGGTGACCAGATTATAAGATCATAGAGAACTTTAACCTAATCGTAAAACTTGGCAGATCAATGTGTGCATAAGGATGCTTCCTCATGGGTACGAGGGGGTGATCCTAGATAGGGTTCAGATGATGATGATTTGGTGGATATCAAAAGATGATGATCAATACTTTTCGGAGACGTCGCTCTCTTATCCCCTTTTTAAAATATTCTGATTAGACGATACTCTTCTTCCTCTTGTTTACAAACAAAGATGGATTTATGCAAAACAACCCTACTAGCCATAAGTCTTGCGGAGTACACCCCGTACTCACCCTTCCTTTGTTGATACTTTTGGCAAAGTAACTATTCCCCTGAAGATCGGTTTGGTACTACATCTACACCGACGAGTAGCTTGGGGAGCCAGGCCGGCAGCCTGGAATCTATGGGCTGGGACGTCATCGTTATGCTTCAGGCCTCTTAGGCCATTTGTTAAGTTTGCTATACTTAATAGCATAATTTGCCATCCGTTGTTTGATGTTTGTGGTCAGTGACCTCGGCTTGTAATATTTTGGTTCTTCGCTCAGTTATGAGCTTGCTGTAATAAATTTTGTGTCATAGGCTCACTGCCGTGTTGCCGATTCTTCACTGGATATTGTCACATCCCAAAATTTTCCAAATTTTGAAATGTGAAAAAATAAATAAACAAAATAAATAATTGTTGAAATTTAGGGTGAAAAGAAACTTTTTGTTTCTAAATGGAAACATTAAAACCCATCTTTAGCAAACTTTGAATAAAATTTGAATCCAACTAAATTCAAATCAAGTGAAATGCATTCTTCATAAATGCATCTTGAAATTTAAACACTTGGAAAATAAAAACCAAATCCCTAAAACCCTATGGAAGAAAAACATTTCCAAGTTATGTCAAAGATTAAGGATTTGATCCATATAAATTTTTTGTCAACAAACATTTATAAATGATCAAAATGATAAATAGAAATATTATAAACCCATGGAAATTGGTTTCACTTAATTTTGGAGGCACGGATAAAAACTTATGAATTTAATAAGTTAAGAGGGAATTTATTCCAAAAGCTAATAAAGCACCTATCTAAAATCCATGCCAAATGTTGAGCAAATAATCCTAAAGAGATTTAAAAGGATAAAAAAATATTAAATAAGATTTTACAATTGGAATCACCAAGTTTGGAGCTTAAATAAAAAGATATGGATTTTATAAGATAAAGAAAGAAATAATAAATAAGGAGTATTTAAAAAGCTAAATTAAATCTTGGCCAAATCCATAAGCTAATCCAAATAAAATAAATGGTTAAAGATTATTCCAATAAAATTATATGGTATTAAAACCATAATAAAGTTTTATTTAATTGAAGACAAATACTCATTTAAAATAATAAATAAATCATATTAAAATATTTCAAATAGTTCAAAGTAAATTATTTAACACCTTATTAATTAAATAAAACCTACTGAAAAGGTTGGGTGATTTTTTTGATTTCAAATAAGGTTTTGAAAATTTAACTAAATCTTATTTAATAAAGGAAAGTGCCCTTTTTAAATAAAATGTAAACCATAAATAAATAAAGGGATTATTCCTAAAAAGGACTTTAAATACATGTTTAAAACATATTAAAAATTTACTGAAAAGTTTGGAGGGTTTTTGAATTCAAATGGTTGTTTGACATGTTTAAACAAAATCAAAGCAGAAATGAAAATGGAAAAAGGAAAATGAATCAGAACAAAAAAAGGGAAACAACTAACGCAGCCCAACTAGTCCAACTGGCCCAGCAAAAGATCATATCCCCCTCTCTGCCGAAATGTTTTCTCTCACACGCGAAACAACCCGCAGAGACACTGATCGCTGGCCCGCACCGTCTCTCTCTCTCTCTCGTTGTCAAACAGACCCCACATGGCAGGCCTTCTTCCTTACCCCCCGCGGTGACCACGCCCTCGCTGGCCGTTTCTGCTTGTTTAAACTCGCATCAATACGCGTTACTGCCACGCTTAAACCTAGCCGCGACCATGCTCGTTAAAGCGCCTCGACGCCCTCTTTCTTTCCGCTCCATCGCCACACCCTCCCCACCACGAGGCTGCACGAATTACTCGCCCGAATCTCACTGCATCCGGCGAGCCCACCGACGAATTCCGGCGAGCCTAGACCGTGCCTTGCCCCCTCGACCACACGAGCCTGTTCCCCATCTCCTGGCGAACCTCTCCATAGCACCAGCTCGCCTGCGCGTGCTCTGCATCGTTGTCAACATCAACACTAAGCACCGTCGTCGTCTGTTTCCACTCCGACGAGTTCTCTAGGTAGCGTCTGACCGCCCCTCTCCTCCTCGTTCACACGCGTGTACTCACCACTCTCCCGCGCATCTAATGGCACCTCCCTTTTCCTCTAGCGTGCACCATAGCCTCGCCTTCGACGACGTCTGAGCGCACCCGACGGTGACATCGACTCCGGTGAGCAATTGACAGCAACCCCGTGCGCCCCTCAACAAACGGCGAGCACGTTGAGCATCCTCTTGTCGCTGCGAATCTGGTGAGTTACTCCTCTCTCTCTCTCTCTAGCCTCCTGAATTGTCGGCAACTGCACTGTCTGACCGCACCGCCGCCGTTCGCCACCGCCAGCGCCGCTAGAAGATGACCAGTAGCTGTGAAACGTTGGATATTGATCCAGTGGCTATGTTAGAACATAACCCGAAGGGGTATCCTTTGATCTGTACCGTGCGTAGTCATTTAGATCTAACGGCTCAGAGAGGTCTATCCAACCGAAGCAGTACCATCTAGTAGGAACGTGACGCGTGGCTTGTGATTTGTTTTAAAAACAGAATAGAAACTATTAGACGTATGATTTTGTAAATTGCATAACTTTAAATCTACACATCCAAATTTTGCAAATTTTATATCAATGCAATCACCAAAACAAATACTTTCTAACTATGCACTTTGTTTAGTAAATTCCTTCTATTAAATTGGTTATTTTTACAGAAACTTGTGTTGGCATATTTTGAATATAAAATTTATTCTAAAATTATATTTGCGATAAAATCTTTGGTAGATGGATTGTTTTGAACCTACTGACCAAAGAAACCAACTTATGGATTTAAAAGTGTATTTTGTGAAACTAAAGAATAAATCTTTGAATTAAATCATTTCTAGTTAAATAAAAATATTGTTTATGTGTTAAAAATGCTTTTTGAGTAAAACCTTTAAGAAATGGTTTGATTTAAACTCTCTGACCCTAAGCACCAAGCTTTTAGAATTAAAAATATATTTTGTGAACTCTATAAAATTATTACCTTGTTTAAATGCATTTCCAACAAAATAAAATAATGCTTTGATTTAAAAATGGTTTATAAGTAAAACATTTTGCAAATGGTTTTAATAATAAACACATGACCTTAAAACACTAACATTTGTGTTTAAAAATATATTTGTCAAACACTAGAAAGTATTGCTTTGATTTAAATCACTTCTAACAAAACAAAAATGATTTAAAGTGGCCATTTTTCACTAACTTAATATCAAATGGTTTTACCACTTTTGTAAATGACCAATAGGTGTTTTCAAAGGTTTATAACCTATTAGAAACCACTTTTCCAAAGAAAACATTCTTTGGCATGTTTGCATGCATTGCTTTGTTTTTATTATTCTATGTGATGATTGCTTGAATGGTAGATTGAATATTTGCTTGCTTGATTGAATTGTAGTGGAATTTGAAGAGTGTGACTATTGCAACATCAAGGAGTGAACTTATATTATCTACCAAAAAGGAAAGTGGTGCTTCATACTTTTGTCCCATTATTTTTCACTATGCATTAGTGATATTTATAAGTAGGACTTGCATGGAAAGTTTGCTAAGTATAAACTATGCCATGGGAAATCCTAGTAGATGAAACCTTAGTAGAATTTTCCTAAGTTAAGATTCCTACTACCATCATGCTTAGTTTAGCTAATAGAAAACAAGGGTGGATTATACTCATGCTATGGAATATTTCTAAGTCAAGGACTTATGTTTTTGCTTAATAAAACAACTAAGTGAATGAAACACCTGGGTGGATTGGTAATTGCTTGGTGGTTTTTGGTTGAGTGGTTACACAAGGCCCATTTCTATGGTTTAACTTTTGTATCTCACTTGTGGAATGTCACCTAGGAACAAAGAGATTTGAGATGTAAAATGTTGAGAAGCTTCAAGTGCAGCCACTTGGCATTATGGGCTCTGCCTGGATCATATAGGTTGCAAGAACTTAGCCAAATGGACAGTTGGTGGTAGTGGATGATAGGTTGGAGCGCGTCCATTCTGGTCTAAGGGAAGGCTTCTGAAAGATCTTATCTCGATGCATGTTGAGTCTTGTGGGGAAAGTGAACCGCCTATGCAGAGTGTAAAATCTAAGTACTTAGCCATGTCCCCGGCAATGGACAATTTGAGCATCAAGACATGGAAGCTATCAAGAATCTCCTCATCCCAATTTTCTAAGTTAAAACTTGTGGTTGAACAAGGGTTTAAGGATCACCAATTTCTATTGGGAGATGCCTTGGGTGATTTTGACAAACAAAGACTTAGTGTTTTCAAATGATAAGGAAAAACTATTTTGAGCAAAGCAAGCCTAAGTTCCACTTATCCAAAAGCATATAGATGATAGACTCCACTATACTACCATAGTATCACTTGCCAATACAATTCAAATGTATTGACCCTTGTGTCTGTAACTTATTATGTTACAGGTTTGTTTGATGTTAGTGAAGTGTGTTGATTAGTTTTACAAGTCTACAACCAACATGATTGCATGTGGCACTTTGAAGATGAAGGACTCCATGCTATAGTTATTTCTGCTGCATTGTAATGAGATAGCCAAATGAGCTATGTAAAATGTAATGAATTATTTTATTCCTGGTTATAAAGTTGTATTATGACCTTTGTTTCTAGATATTACATCTTAACTGTGGATGCTAGCTATGGATCCAGGGACTAGCATTGTAAACACAGGGATCTCTACCTTATTAAAGTTTGGGACCTCTACAGATGGTATTAGAGCACTGTGTTGCCTATACGATTGTAACCCTAGGATTGAACAAAACCCCTTAGAAAAATAAGAGTTGTTTTGTTCCAAAACTTATTTACAAACAATCTTGTAAACTCTTTCCTCAACCTTTTTGATTTTGATTCTACATCTCTTCTAGTTCAACTTGATGGACAAGACCTCAACTTGAGAAAAGGACTTCACCAACTCAAATGAGCTCAACTTCAACATCATCAAAGAATTCAACTTTAGTTTCAACAAAGTCTTCGACTTGGACATCACTAAGGACTACAAGTGAGACAAGAAATATTACTCAAGACATGAAGAGTAAGGAAACACAACCTAGAAGAAACCATCATCACCTTTGAAGTCTAGTGACCAAGACACAAGAATTTTCCCAAGGAAACCATGATCTCATTCAAGAAGAAACAACAAAGAAGAATGGAATGATCTCAAGTGAACCATATAGTTGGACCACCATATTTAGTTTAGATCAAACACACAAACTTATGTAGTGTAGCAAAAAATATTTTGTTGCCTAAAAATGTGCTTGAAACTTTGTTGTTTGATTGGAATTTTTTTTGTGATTGCTTGCACATTGCTTGTGTAAATTGTGATGTGTGTGATTAGAATTATTTCCTTAGAAATATTTGCCTATTCTAATCCCAGTCCAACCCAAAGAGATGACTTCCCCAAGAAACTCCAACATCAAGAATGGTGACAACAACAACAACAACAACCAAGAGATGCACATGAGAGAACTCATAGTAACCCAAACCCAGTTGAACCAAGTGACAACTCAATTTTTAGCCAACAACAATGATTTATACCTAACCATGCAAAGGTTTTTGGAAACCCAAACTCAATTGATGCAAAGGGTGACAAATAAAATGATCAACATGGGAGACAACCTTTCCCAAGGAGCTTGTGACAACAAGGATGTCAAGGATGGTATTATAGAAGGAACTCAAGCTTGAAATATTTGTGGAGACATGGATCAGACTTCCAAAGAGCATGAAGATCAATGCCCTAATTGTGAAGAGAAACATCCAACTAGTCAATGCCCCACATCTCAAGCTACATGCTTCCTATGTGAAGGAAATAATCATGTCACTATCCAATGCCCCATCTATTCTATAGTTCAACAAAGTAAACAAGGTGGAGTGCATCAAAAGTTTGAAAACCCCTAGGAGGAAACCACTTCTACCAAGAAGGATGAAGACAAAGGAAAATCTCAGCTTGTACCTCCATGCACTATGACTCCCATTGATGGACAAAAGAAGAAACATATGTATTATCCAAGGAAACGATTAAGGAGACAAGGAGACTTTCCCACCTTTGAGGTGAGATATGAAGAGCATGAACTAGAAGAACTCCTAGCTTTGGAGAAACCCTAGAAGAAGAAGTACAAAAGCCAAGTGCAATGTTGCAATTGCAAAGAGATGGGACACTATGCCGATGAATGTCCATAGAAGAAGAAGAAGTATAAGGAAATTAGACAAGTGTGGTGCAACAACTGCAAAGAGATAGTCCATTATGTATCAACTTGTCCATAGAAGATACGTGAAGAACTCAACCTTGTCACATGTTACAATTGTGGTAACCAAGGACATTATGCAAGAAATTGTCTAGAAAATATGAAGTACAATACAAACAATCCTATGAGAGATCTTAGCCTTGTCACATGTTTCAAGTGTGGAAACAAAGGACACTATGCAGATGTCTGTCCAGAGAAGATTCATCAAGATCCCAAGCAAGACAAGATGTAATCTAGTTGGAAATTTTTAAGGGTGATTATACCCTAGTTTCCTTGAGCCAACTTGTAACCTCTAGCCTCCCCAAATATCGGGACGAGATTTCTTTTAAGGGTGGTAGCCTGTCACATCCCAAAATTTTCCAAATTTTGAAATGTGAAAAAATAAATAAACAAAATGAATAATTGTTGAAATTTAGGGTGAAAAGAAACTTTTTGTTTCTAAATGGAAACATTAAAACCCATCTTGAGCAAACTTTGAATAAAATTTGAATCCAACTAAATTCAAATCAAGTGAAATGCATTCTTCATAAATGCATCTTGAAATTTAAACACATGGAAAATAAAAACAAAATCCCTAAAACCCTATGGAAGAAAAATATTTCCAGTTATCTCAAAGATTAAGGATTTTATCCATATAAAATTTTGTCAACAAACATTTATAAATGATCAAAATGATAAATAGAAATATTATAAACCCATGGAAATTGGTTTCACTTAATTTGGAGCCATGGATAAAAACTTATGAATTCAATAAGTTAAGTGGGAATTTATTACCAAAGCTAATAAAAACCTATCTAAAATCCATGCCAAATGTTGAGCAAATAATCTTAAAGATATTTAAAAGGATAAACAAATATTAAATAAGATTTTACAATTGGAATCACCAAGTTTGGAGCTTAAATAAAAAGATATGGATTTTAGAAGATAAAGAAAGAAATAATAAATAAGGAGTATTTAAAAAGCTAAATTAAATCTTGGCCAAATCCATAAGCAAATGGAAATAAAGATAATCCAAATAAAATAAATGGATAAAGATTATTCCAATAAAATTATATGGTATTAAAACCGTAATCAAGTTTTATTTAATTGAAGACAAATACTCATTTAAAATAATAAATAAATCATATTAAAATATTTCAAATAGTTCAAAGTGAATTATTTAACACCTTATTAAGTAAATAAAACCTACCGAAAAGGTTTGGTGATTTTTTTATTTCAAATAAGGGTTTTGAAAATTTAACTAAATCTTATTTAATAAAGGAAAGTGCCCTTTTTAAATAAAATGTAAACCATAAATAAATAAAGGAATTATTCCTAAAAAGGACTTTACATACATGTTTAAAACATATTAAAAATTTACTGAAAAGTTTGGAGGGTTTTTGAATTAAAATGGTTGTTTGAAATGTTTAAACAAATTCAAAACAGAAATGAAAATGGAAAAAAATGAATCAGAACAAAAAAAAGGGAAACAACCAACCCAGCCCAACCAGTCCAACTGGCCCAGTAAAATCCCATCTCCCCCTCTCCACAGAACCGTTTTATCTCACATGTGAAACAACTCGTAGAGACACTGATCGCTGGCCCCCACCGTCTATCTCTCTCTCTCTCTCTCTCTCTCTCTCTCTTTCTTTCTCTCTCTCTCTCTCTCGCTCGCTCGCTGTCAAACAGACCCCACCTGGCAGGCCTTCTTCCTCACCCCCCGCGGTGACCACGCCCTCGCCGGTCGTTTTTCCTCGTTTAAACTCGCATCAATACGCGTTACTGTCGCGCTTAAACCTTGCCGCGACCACGCTCATTAAAGCGCCTCGAGGCCCTCTTTCTTTCCCCTCCATCGCCACACCCTCCCCGCCACCAGGCTGCACGAATTACTCGCCCGAATCTCACTGCCTCCGGCGAGCCCACCGACGAATTCCGGCGATCCTAGACCGCGCCTTGCCTCCTCGACCACGCGAGCCTGTTCCCCATCTCCTGGCGAACCTCTCCATAGCACCAGCTCGCCCGGGCATGCTCTGCATCGTCGTCAACGTCAACACTAAGCACCGCCGTCGTTTGTTTCCACTCCGGCGAGTTCCCCAGGTAGCGTCTAACCGCCCCTCTCCTCGTCCTTCACACGCGTGTACTCACCACTCTCCCGCGCATCTAATGGCACCACCCTTTTCCTCTAGCGTGCACCGTAGCCTCGCCTTCGATGACGTCTGAGCGCACCCGACAGTGACATCGACTCCGGTGAGCAATTGACAGCAACCCCGTGCGCCCCTCGACAAACGGCGAGCACGTTGATCATCCTCTCGTCATTGCGAATTTGGTGAGCTACTCCTCTCTCTCTCTAGCCTCCTGAATTGTCGGCAACTGCATTGTCTAACAGCGCCGGCGCCGTTCACCACCGCCAGCGCCGCCAGAAGATGACCAGTAGCTGTGAACCGTTGGATATTGATCCAGTGGCTATGATAGAACATAACCCGAAGGGGTATCCTTTGATCTATACCGTGCGTAGTCATTTAGATATGACAGCTCACAGAGGTCGATCTAACCGAAGTGGTACCAGCCACTAGGAACGTGACGCGTGGCCTGTGATTTGTTTTAAAAACAGAATATAATCTATTAGATGTTTGATTTTGTAAATTGCATAACTTTAAATCTACACGTCCAAATTTTGAAAATTTTATATCAATGGAATCAGCAAAACGAGTAATTTCCAACTATGCACTTTGTTTAGTAAATTGATTCTGTTAAATTGGATATTTTTATAGAAACTTGTGTAGGCATATTTTGAATATAAAATTCATTCTAAAATTATATTTGCGATAAAATCTTTGGTAGATGGATTGTTTTGAACCTACTGACCAAAGAAACTAACTTATGGATTTAAAAGTGTATTTTGTGAAACTAAAGAATAAATCTTTGAATTAAAGAATTTCTAGTTAAATAAAAATATTGTTTATGTGTTAAAAATGCTTTTTGAGTAAAACCCTTGAGAAATGGTTTGATTTAAACTCTCTGAACCTAAACACCAAGCTTTGAGAATTAAAAATATATTTGGTGAACTCTATAAAATTATTACCTTGTTTAAATGCATTTCCAACAAAATAAAATAATGCTTTGATTTAAAAATGGTTTATAAGTAAAACCTTTCGCAAATGGTTTTAATAATAAACACATGACCTTAAAACACTAACATTTGTGTTTAAAAATATATTTGTAAAACACTAGAAAGTATTGCTTTGATTTAAATCACTTCTAACAAAACAAAAATGATTTAAAGTGGCCATTTTTCACTAACTTAATATCAAATGGTTTTACCACTTTTGTAAATGACCAATAGGTGTTTTCAAATGTTTATAACCTATTAGAAACCACTTTTCCAAATAAAACAATCTTTGGCATGTTTGCATGCATTGCTTTGTTTTTATTATTCTATGTGATGATTGCTTGAATGGTAGATTGAATATGTGCTTGCTTGATTGAATTGTAGTGGAATTTGAAGAGTGTGACTATTGCAAGATCAAGGAGTGAACTTATATTATCTACCAAAAAGGAAAGTGGTGCTTCATACTTTTGTCCCATTATTTTCACTATGCATTAGTGATATTTCTAAGTAGGACTTGCATGGTAAGTTTGCTAAGTATAAACTATGCCATGGGAAATCCTAGTAGATGAAACCATAGTAGAATTTTCCTAAGTTAAGATTCCTACTACCATCATGCTTAGCTTAGCTAATAGAAAAAAAGGATGGATTATACTCATGCTATGGAATATTTCTAAGTCAAGGACTTATGTTTTTGCTTAATAAAACAACTAAGTGAATGAAACACCTGGGTGTATTGGTAATTGCTTGGTGGTTTTTGGTTAAGTGGTTACACAAGGCCCATTTCTATGGTTTACTGTTAGACCCCTCCTTTAATAAGGAAAGGATCCCTGTGAATGCAATGCTAGTCCCTGGATCAATGCTAGCATCCACAGTTTAAGATGAAGTACACAGATACAAAGGTCGTTTATTACATTCATTCCAAAGATAAAACATAGTATTTTACAACTCATGGCCATAGGCCTAATACAAGAGTTTAAGGAATAAGCAAATAAACACAAGTCTTCATCTTCATGTGCCACAGGCAAGCATGTTGAGTGTAGACTCATGACTCCTAATCATCATCGGAGTAACCTGCAACATCACAAGTTACAGCCACAGAGGGTCAATAATTTGGAATAGTATTGGCAAGTGATACCTTAGTATATTTTAAGTGGACTATATTACTATATGTATTTTGGCTAAGTGTAGCTTGGCTTGCTTTGCTTGAAAATAGGTTTTACCTATTAGTTGAAATCACTAAGTTTTCTTTGTCAAAACATTCCCAAAGAACCCCCAATAGACATTGGGGTCTTCACCCTTGTTCACCCTTAATTTTTTACTTAGAAATTGGAGTGATGAGATTCTTGTAGCTTCCATGTCTTGATGCTCAAAAGTGTCTATTGCCTTGGACTAGGCTAAGTACTTAGGTTTTCCATCTGCAGAGGTTGTGCACTTTCCCCACCAGACTTGGTTTCCCAAGACAGGACCTTTCAGAAGCCTTTCCTTAGTCAAATGGACGCGTTCCAACCTAACATCCCATCTACCACCAACTGTCCAAATGACTAAGTTCTAGCAACCTATATTATCAAGGCAGAGCCCATATTGCCAAGTGGTTGCACTGTAAGCTTTCTCAACACTTGGCCTCCAAATCCCTTTGTCCCTGGGTGGCTTACCACAAGTGAGATACACAACCCAAGTCCATGGCCTTGTGTAACCACTCAACATAACCCATTCTTTTCATTCCACCCAGGAGGTTCATTTGACTTAGTGGTTTTATTAAGAAAGTATAAGTCTCATGACTTAGAAATATTTTCATCATAGTAAGTGTAGATTTTCACCAACCCTTGTTTGCTATATAGCTAGGCTAAGCAAGGCATGGCAACTTATCATAGGGAAAATCCCTTAGCAATTCTACTATTCTAAACTTTATAGGATTTCCCAATTTTATCATTAGACAAAATAACATGCAAACAAAATATCTAATGCTAGTTCAAAACATAGGTTAGAAATATTCATGAAAATATCACTTGCCTTGGTAGTGGGGAGAGTAGCACTCTTCACAATCACAATCACTAGCAAAATCTACAAGAAAAATTATAGCATTCAATTTCACACAATTTATTCAATCAAAAATAATATGAATGCATGCATGCAAGAATTTTACTAAGTGGTGATTTTGGAAATTTTACCAAGCATGTGCATGATACTGAAACATAATAGGACAAAATTTGCCATAACAAACTTATTTAACATTAAAACTAATTATCAAAACAAATCTATACTCAAAATAGCTTTAAACATGATTCCACAAATAAAGTCATTTTAATGGTTACTATTTGTTAAACAAATTGGACATTCAGAAAGGTCTTGTTTCACTGAAACCAACGGTATAAAATTTGTAAAAATCTAACGTGGCATTCAAAAGTTATAGCAGTTTAAAGTTTGGATCAAAATCTGGTTTTAAATTCTGTTTTTGAATTAAACCCTGTCACGCGTCGCAACCTTGCTGGTGCGTACCGCTTCGCGTGGATCGGCAGTCGCAGGCCGTAGGATCTAACTTAGATCTAACGATCCAGACGCGTGCGTATCCCTTCGGCCTAGATCTATCCTAGCCCTACGATGCAGATCCAACGGACCAAACCACCAAGCCATGAACAGGCGGCGCTGGCGGCGTTGACTGGCGGCGGCGTGTCGAACTACGGTGGCGCCGGCGTTCGTGAGAGGGAGAGGGGTCTTACCAGGTTCGCTGGAGGCTGCTGAAGCTCGTCGTGGTACTGGCTTGCGGAGGGGCGCTCGAAGATGGGCTCTAGATCTCATCGGAGTGGCGTCTGGCGTCGGGTGGGTGTTGTCGGAGTCGTTGCCGAGGTTCTGCGTCGCCCTAACACGAACCAATGGGTTTAGGAGATGCGCAGGTAAATTGCGAACACGCTCGGGTGAATAAGAAAGCAAGGGGCGCGCGGGACTTACTGAGATTGCTCGCCGGAGTTGGGGTGGTCGTCGGGTGCTTACGGCGTCAAGCGAACACGGCAACTGAGGCGTCTGAGGATGCTCTGTTGTGGTTAGAAGGTGCGCAAGAGGATTACTAAATGTCTCGAACAATCCAGAGGGGAAGGGGCGCACGGGGCTCACCTGAATCGGTCGCCGGAGCTGGCTCTGTCTGCGGTGGTCTCGAGCGAGTCGTGGACAGCCTGGTGGCGTGAGCGTGAGATTGACTGGGGGAAAATGATCGTGGGGAGGTGGGGATCTTATAGCCGGTGCCTCGGCAAGAAACGCCTGTTTAATTGCCCAATTAAGCGCGCCATCACCGGCGATCACTGCATTGCGGCGTGGTCGGCGGGGTTGGGGAAAGGCGATGGCGTGGCGAGGCCGCTTCGTCGATGTCTTGAAATGGGGGTGGGGTCTATTTGTCGGCAACTGGCTGTGTGCGTTCGCGCGTGAGAAAAGAAAAGGAACTCCCCGGGTGGGCTAGTTGGGCTCGATCCTCTGTTGGGCCAGAAACCTGGCGCTCGGCCCTTTTCCTTTGTCTAGTCCTTTTTCTTTTCTAATTCGATTTTCTGGTCATGTTTTCAAATGGTTTCAAATAAAAATTTGAATTCAAATCTTTCTGAGGTTTTGCAGGGGTGACTTGGTCTTATAAATAGGTCAAAACTTGTGGGGCTTCCTTGCAAAGGCTTGGTCAGACTTGGATTTCAAACAAACAGAGACTATGCACCATTTTGCAAATGTTTGAAATAGAGGTTTTGGGAATTATTTCTAATTTGAACATTTTGGTTAAACTTTTACACTCAATCTTTCCAATAGTGGGGCAAGCAAACAAGTTCCTTAACATTTAAGTTTCAAAAAGTGATGGTCTAATGAGTGAAATTTTACTCACATGAAATCATAGCACAAGCTTCTGTTTTTGAGAAGAACCCTAAATTATGATGAATGCTTACATGATATGAATGAGTTTTGGAATATGAATTTAGGGATGTTACAAATCTAACCCCCTTAAGATGAATCTCGCCCTCGAGATTCGGATTAACTAACAAATAGGTGAGGTGGTCTTTAGAAGATCATCTTCTCTTTCCCATGTTGCTTCCTCTTCGGAATGATGGTTCCATTGTACTTTGCAAAACTTGATAGTTTTTGTCCTTGTGACTCTTTCTGCGGTCTCAAGAATCTTGACAGGCTTTTCTTCATAGGTGAGATCACTTTCTAGTTGGACCTCTTCCAAAGGTATGGTATCCTTCAGAGTAGTTTCCTCCATTTCTGGGTGACATTTCTTAAGCTGACTCACATGAAATACATTATGGACAACTGACACGGATTCAGGCAATTCAACTTCATATGCAACTTCTCCCTTGCGACTTAGATTGAATGGCCCAACATATCTTGGTGCCAACTTTCCTTTGACTCCAAATCTTTTCACTCCACGGAGTGGTGATACCCTGAGATAAGCTCTATCCCCAACTTCGTAGGTGACTTCTCTACGCTTAGAATCTGCGTAGCTTTTTTGTCGGGACTGTGCTACCTTCAACCTGTCCTTAACCAATTTGACCTTCTCTTCGGCGTCTTTGATAAGATCAGGTCCAAATAAACTTCTCTCTCCCACACCATTCCATAGTAATGGGGTGGTACATTTCCTTCCGTAGAGTAACTCAAATGGTGCCATTCCAATACTAACTTGATGACTATTGTTGTAAGAGAACTCTGTGTAAGGCAAGCTTTCATCCCAACTTGCCCCATAGTCCAAAGCACAGGCTCTGAACATGTCTTCAAGAATTTGATTAGTCCTTTCCGTTTGTCCATCAGTTTGGGGATGAAAGGCAGTACTGAATTCCAACCTTGTTCCCAAAGATTCATGAAGCTGTCTCCAAAAGTGAGAAGTGAACTGAGTTCCTCTATCTGACACAATACTTTTAGGCACACTGTGAAGGCATACAATTCTACTCATGTAGATTTTTGCTAACTTGGCACTTGTATAAGTTGTCTTCACGGGTATAAAATGAGCCACTTTAGTTAAGCGATCCACTACCACCCATATGGAATCATACCCTGACCTGGTCCTTGGTAATCCGGTAATGAAATCCATACCAATATTTTCCCACTTCCATTCAGGAATAGGCAGTGGTTGAAGCAAACCTGCTGGTTTCTGATGCTCCGCTTTTACTCTGCTACACACATCACACAAAGCAATCTGTTCGTGATGTCCTTTTGAGATTGTTCCACCAAAATCTTTCTTTCTTGTCCATGTACATCTTGGTGTTTCCGGGTGAATAGAATACGGAGAGTTGTGAGCCTCTTGTAGAATCAGTTTCGCAACTCCGGATCTTGTGGAACACAAATCGTTTCCGTGCCATAAGGTACCTTGTTCGTCTATATGGAAACTCTTAGCTTTCCCTAGACTTATATTTTCCTTAATCTTTTCAATTTCCTTATCGGTCTTACGAACTTCTGGATCTTTTCCAATAAAGTGGGTTGAACATCTAAGGACATGAGATGTTCTTACGGCACAATCTCAATCGAGTTCTTTGAATTGCTCACAAGTCATCGGCAATTCCCTTTGGTAAGGCCATTTACAAGCGTCTTACGACTTAGAGCATACTACTACGTTCGCTTTACCGGGGTGGTATTGCAAACTTAAGTCGTAATCCTTAATAAGTTCTAGCCATCTCCTTTGTCTCATAATGATTTCCTTCTGGGTGAAGATATACTTCAAGCTCTTATGATCGGTGAACACTTCACACCGCTTACCCAAAAGGTAATGTCTCCATGTTTTGAGTGCATGGACGACAGAGGCTAACTCCAAATCATGAGTAGGATAGTTTACTTCATGAGTTTTGAGTTGTCTCGAAGCATAGGCTACGACTTTACCATCTTGCATAAGTACGGCACCCAAACCTTGATGAGACGCATCACAATATAATTGTAAATCCTTTTCCAAATCTGGCAGACATAGAACTGGTGCTGTCACAAGTCTCTTCTTCAACTCTTGGAAGCTGACTTCGCAACCTTCAGTCCAACCAAATTTCTTGTCCTTCTTTAGCAATTCTGTCATTGGCTTAGCAACCTTTGAGAAATTTTCAATGAACCTTCTGTAGTAACCCGCTAAGCCGAGGAAACTACGAACTTCTTTTACATTCTTGGGAGATTCCCATTCTGTCACAGCTGAAACCTTAGCAGGATCAACTGCTACACCATCCTTTGTCATAACATGACCAAGAAAACCAACTTCCTCTAACCAAAACTCACACTTGCTGAATTTGGCGTAAACCTTATGCTCTCTTAATTTTTCAAGTATCAAGCGTAAGTGTCTTTCGTGTTCTTCCTTGCTCTTGGAGTAGACTAAGATGTCATCGATGAAAACAACCACAAACTTGTCAAGGAATTCCATGAATACCTTGTTCATCATATTCATGAAGTATGCTGGAGCGTTGGTTAAACCAAAAGGCATCACAGTGTACTCATACAATCCATACCTTGTGGTGAATGTTGTCTTAGGTATGTCTTGCTCTCTTATCTTGAGTTTAAAATAGCCTGACCGAAGATCAATCTTTGAGAACACACATGCTCCTTCTAACTGATCAAACAAGTCGTTCATTCTTGGCAAAGGATATTTGTTCTTGATGGTCACCTCGTTGAGAGAACGGTAGTCAATACACAATCTTTGCGTTCTATCCTTCTTCTCCACAAACAATACTGGGGCTCCCCAAGATGAAGAACTTGGTTGAATAAACCCTTTCTCCAACTGTTCCCCTAGCTGTTTCTTGAGTTCTTTCAGTTCATCAACTGACATTTTGTATGGTCTCTTAGCTATCGGTCTAGAACCTGGTACCAAATCTATCAGAAACTCCACATCTCTATCTGGTGGCATCCCTGGTAATTCTTCTGGAAATACATCCGGATACTCACACACAATTGGCACACTGTCCATGCTAACCCCCTTAAGAGAATTCAGTTTACTTCCCTTGGATTCAAAATTAGATCTTAATTTTATTCTTTTTCCTTCTGGGGTTGTGAGTGTAACTGTACGATTGGCACAATCTAATACTCCCTCATACTTAGCCATCCAATCCATTCCCAAAATCACATCCAATCCTTGGGAATTCAGGATTATTAGGTTCACTGGAAATTTATGTTTCCCAAATTCTATGACTAAGTCATGACATCCTGAGTTTACTATCATTTCTCCACCCGGAGAACTTACTCTTATAGGACACCCAATGGTCTCTACCGGTAGTTCATTTCTTTCAACGAATGCTTTTGATATGAATGAATGAGATGCACCGGTATCAAAGAGTACAAATGCTGAAATTGAATTGAGTCTGAACTTACCAGCAACGGCATCAGGATCTTCATAGACCTCCTCCACATTGATGTGGTTAACCTGTCCTTTCTGGAAAGGATTTGGCTTGTTAGGTCCTTCCACTTTCTTCTCAGGGCACTCATTAGCATAATGCCCCAGCTTCTTGCATTTGAAGCACTCAACTTGACTGATGTCCTTTTTAACATGCTGACTTCCACTTCCACTACCATTACCACTATGGTGGCTTTTATGTCCACTCTTGTGGTTCTTATACTTGTCATTGTCATGACTGCGATGATGCTTGTTGTCATGACGGTTGTGGTTGTGGTGCTTGTTGAATTTCCCATGCTTATGGGATCTGAATGCCACTTGTCATCATAGTGAGATCGTTTGTGAGACAATCCCGAGCTGTGCTTGTCGGAGTGTTTCCTCTTCCTACTCTCGACTTGCTTCATTTTACTTTCCAAAATAGCAGCCTTGTCACACAAAGACTGATAAGTTGGAACATATGCCACAGACAACTGTAGGTTCAGCTCATCATTCAAACCCTCCAAGAACTTTTCTTTTCTTTTGGCATCTGTATCAACTTCATCCGGTGCATAGCGCGCCAGATTGTTGAACTCTTCTATGTACTCAGCCACGCTGCGGTGGCGCTGCTTCAGGTTGTGAAACTCCTTCTTTTTCAGACTCATCATTCCTGATGAGATATGAGCAGTGCGAAAGCCATCTTCAAAGATAGCCCAAGTCACCTCATCAATAGGAGTGGTGATTTGGAAGTTGTCCCACCATGTGGCGGCTGGTCCTTCCAACAGATGTGCTGCGAACCTGACTTTTTCAGCATCCGTGCAACCTACGGTCACTAAGTCCTTGTTCACAGAACGCCAGGTCATTGGCTACCATGGGATCGATTGTTCCGAAAACTTTCTTGGCCTTAGGCAGAATCTGGTGAGCATATCAAAACCGGAGGGTTATTGTTATTGTTGTTGTTGTTGTTGTTGTTGTTGTTGTTGTTGTTGTTGGGGTTGTTGTTGTTGTTATTCTGGTTACGGATGAATGTTGTCATCATTTGCATAAGCTGTGTTTGCGCATTCATCATTTGTTGCATTCGGTGATGTTGTTGGGGTTGGGTTTTGCGCGACGGGGAGGCATCTGTGGTTTGTTCAAATAGATAAGAATGAGATACCCATAGATGTTTCATGCACAATACATCATAAGCAAACACATAACAAGAAATATAAGAATAAAAGTTCAACAACCACATAACAAGCTCATGAAGTAAAACACACAAGTGGCAAGCCATCCACATGTCGGATAGTCCAATAATAAGTTCACAATAACAAGTATGAATATGAAAGGTAAACGAGTAGTCAAGTCTACTCATCAGCATGAATCTCCTCCTCGACGAAGGTAAGACCTGCGTTCTCCATCGCGGTCTTGTTCTCCTCAATCGTAGTGGTCAAGGAATCGACCTTGGCCTTGAGAGCCCTCTTCTGGGAGCGAAGCCTCTCAATAACCATCTGCTGCTGCTCAAGCTCGAAGTCCTTGGACTTGGTTCCTCAGTCATGTCCGGATTTTCTTGTTCCTATCACGGGCCGCGTTTCTCCGACTCTTGAACTTGCGGTCTGGGCCTCGAACTTTGTCTCTATTTCTTTGATCATCTCATCCTGCGTCGAAAAGCTTGTCCTTCTCGCGTAGCTGTACAGCTTCGTCATTTCCAAGCATGACATTCGTCCTATCCGTGTCCACGTGCACGAGGAGAGTCTCTAAGTCTTGGAGATAGAGGCGTATCGGCTCTGCCGTGTCCTCGAGTCGTCCTCAAAGTCGATGGAATCTCCATCAACATCACGCCTTCGAAGGCGTGGAAGTGAGTGCCCTAACCTGTCGGGAGTAGCGGCCTAACAAGCGTCCTCAGTCTGCATGACCACCTCCATGCCTCTCTCCCTGTCGTCGTGCATCAGTTTGAAGACGATGGCCTCTGTAGTAGGATCAGTCTGGCGTCCTGGCTGGTTCACCTTGAAGCCCCAGAGGTCCTTCCTCTCGAACTTGGTGAGTGGGTACACCGTGATGGTGGGAAGAGGGAGATCGAGTAAAGTGGTAAGCTCAATGATAAGGGGTCAAAGCAGGTAACTGGAGCTCCTCAACAGTGCTGATGGCAATAGGCATCTATTTATAAAATTGAAAAGTTAGAACAACATCATTCAAGATAAATACAAAAAAACCATCTCATACATAACCATGGAACACAAATATCACACAAGTCATGCATACATAAATCCATTACATCAAACAAGGTCCAACTTATTTAAGGTATCATTTTGGAAATTAAGGTGATAGATGGTGGTCCACTACAAAGTGTGCTTATAGGCCTATCTCACTGGATCTGGTGGCTATCACAATGTTCCTAGAGGCAATCCACCTATCTTGCTCACATGATTCCATCACTAAGTCTATTATATCTCCCCTTAACTCTTGGTTGGTGGCTTCCAACTCTTGGGTAAGTTCCTTCTCTTTCTCTAAGTCTTTTTGGAGGTTGAGCATTCTGCACTTGACTCTAGGACTTAGTTCTTTGATAGTCCTCCAAGATGCATCTCTGGCTGACTCAAATAATGTGGTGTGCATTTTAGTGTTGGTGTACATGCAGAATCCCCTTTCCTTGTGGTTGTCTTCCTTGTTTTTGTACAAGTGAAGTTGCACCCACCAATACTCCACTCCTTCATCCATCACTGGAAAGCCCTTGTACACAGCTCACCATGTGCTTCCATTGCCACCATGAGGTCCTTGAGTATATTGGGAAACTCAGTTTCACACTCCAAGGTCATGGTCATGAGTGGTCCTTTCTTCACGGCTTCGTTGATGGAGTTCATCTACAAATGGAGATGAGAATGAAAAGATTAGAAAAGTTTTACGAGAAGAATAGACAAGTGTAGAAGTAGTTGAAATTTTTTCCTTAATGGTTTTCAATCCTAGGGTCATAATCCTACAGGCAATATAGTGCTCTGATACCATCTGTTAGACCCCTCCTTTAATAAGGAAAGGATCCCTGTGAATGCAATGCTAGTCCCTGGATCAATGCTAGCATCCACAGTTTAAGATGAAGTACACAAATATAAAGGTCGTTTATTACATTCATTCCAAAGATAAAACATAGTATTTTACAACTCATGGCCATGGGCCTAATACAAGAGTTTAAGGAATAAGCAAATAAACACAAGTCTTCATCTTCATGTGCCACAGGCAAGCATGTTGAGTGTAGACTCATGACTCCTAATCATCATCGGAGTAACCTGCAACATCACAAGTTACAGACACAGAGGGTCAATACTTTGGAATAGTATTGGCAAGTGATACCTTAGTATATTTTAAGTGGACTATATTACTATATGCATTTTGGCTAAGTGTAGCTTGGCTTGCTTTGCTTGAAAATAGGTTTTACCTATTAGTTGAAATCACTAAGTTTTCTTTGTCAAAACATTCCCAAAGAACCCCCAATAGACATTAGGGTCTTCACCCTTGTTCACCCTTAATTTTTTACTTAGAAATTGGAGTGATGAGATTCTTGTAGCTTCCATGTCTTGATGCTCAAAAGTGTCCATTGCCTTGGACTAGGCTAAGTACTTAGGTTTTCCATCTGCAGAGGTTGTGCACTTTCCCCACCAGACTTGGTTTCCCAAGACAGGACCTTTCAGAAGCCTTTCCTTAGTAAAATGAACGCGTTCCAACCTAACATCCCATCTACCACCAACTGTCCAAATGACTAAGTTCTAGCAACCTATATGATCAAGGCAGAGCCCATATTGCCAAGTGGTTGCACTGTAAGCTTTCTCAACACTTGGCCTCCAAATCCCTTTGTGCCTGGGTGGCTTACCACAAGTGAGATACACAACCCAAGTCCATGGCCTTGTGTAAGCACTCAACATAACCCATTCTTTCCATTCCACCCAGGAGGTTCATTTGACTTAGTGGTTTTATTAAGAAAGTATAAGTCTCATGACTTAGAAATATTTTCATCATAGTAAGTGTAGATTTTCACCAACCCTTGTTTGCTATATAGCTAGGCTAAGCAAGGCATGGCAACTTATCATAGCGAAAATCCCTTAGAAATTCTACTATTCTAAACTACATAGGATTTCCCAATTTTAGCATTAGACAAAATAACATGCAAACAAAATATCTAATGCTAGTTCAAAACATAGGTTAGAAATATTCATGAAAATATCACTTGCCTTGGTAGTGGGGAGAGTAGCACTCTTCACAATCACAATCACTAGCAAAATCTACAAGAAAAATCATAGCATTCAATTTCACACAATTTATTCAATCAAAAATAATATGAATGCATGCATGCAAGAATTTTACTAAGTGGTGATTTTGGAAATTTTACCAAGCATGTGCATGATACTGAAACATAACAGGACAAAATTTGCCATAACAAACTTATTTAACATTAAAACTAATTATCAAAACAAATCTATACTCAAAATAGCTTTAAATATGATTCCACAAATAAAGTCATTTTAATGGTTACTATTTGTTAAACAAATTGGACATTCAGAAAGGTCCTGTTTCACTGAATCCAACGGTATAAAATTTGTAAAAATCTAACGTGGCATTCAAAAGTTATAGCAGTTTAAAGTTTGGATCAAAATCTGGTTTTAAATTCTGTTTTTGAATTAAACCCTGCCACGCGTCGCAACCTTCTCGGTGCGTCATGCCGCCTTGGACCCGGATCGCAGGCCGTAGGATCTAACTTAGATCTAACGATCCAGACGCGTGCGTATCCCTTCGGCCTAGATCTATCCTAGCCCTACGATGCAGATCCAACGGACCAAACCACCAAGCCATGAACGGGCGGCGCTGGCGGCGTTGACTGGCGGCGGCGTGTCGGACTACGGTGGCGCCGTCGTTATACATCGTCCGCGAGAGGGAGAGGGGTCTTACCAGGTTCGCTGGAGGCTGCTGAAGCTCGTTGTGGTACTGGCTTGCGGAGGGGCGCTCGGAGATGGGCTCTAGATCTCGTCGGAGTTGCGTCTGGCGTCGGGTGGGTGTTATCAGAGTCGTTGCCGAGGTTTTGCGTCGCCCTAACACGAACCAATGGGTTTAGGAGATGCGCAGGTCAATTGCAAACATGCTCGGGTGAATAAGAAAGCAAGGGGCGCGCGGGACTTACTGAGATTGCTCGCCGGAGTTCGGGTGGTCGTCGGGTGCTTACGGCGTCAAGCGAACACGGCGACCTGGGGCAGTACAGGATGCTCTGTTGTGGTTAGAAGGTGCGCAAGAGGATTACTAAATGTCTCGAACAATCCAGAGGGGAAGGGGCGCACGGGGCTCACCTGAATCGGTCGCCGGAGCTGGCTTTGTCTGCGGTGGTCTCGAGCGAGTCGTGGACAGCCTGGTGGCGTGAGCGTGAGATTGACTGGGGGAAAATGATCGTGGGGAGGTGGGGATCTTATAGCCGGTGCCTCGGCGAAGCCTGTGTTTAATTGCCCAATTAAGCGCGCCATCACCGGCGATCACTGCGGTGCGGCGTGGTCGGGCGGGGTTTGGGAAGGCGATGACAGTGGCAGGGCCGCTCGTCGGCGATGTGTCTGAAAATGGGGTGGGGTCATTTGTCGGCGACTGGCTGTGTGCGTTCGCGCGTGAGAAAAGAAAAGGAACTCCCCGGGTGGGCTAGTTGGGCTCGATCCTCTGTTGGGCCAGAAAACTGGCGCTCGGCCCTTTTCCTTTGTCTAGTCCTTTTTCTTTTCTAATTCGATTTTCTGGTCATGTATTCAAATGGTTTCAAATACAAATTTGAATTCAAATCTTTCCAAGGTTTTGCAGGGGTGACTTGGTCTTATAAATAGGTCAAAACTTGTGGGGCTTCCTTGCAAAGGCTTGGTCAGACTTGGATTTCAAACAAACAGAGACTATGCACCATTTTGCAAATGTTTGAAATAGAGGTTTTGGGAATTATTTCTAATTTGAACATTTTGGTTAAACTTTTACACTCAATCTTTCCAATAGTGGGGCAAGCAAACAAGTTCCTTAACATTTAAGTGTCAAAAAGTGATGGTCTAATGAGTGAAATTTTACTCACATGAAATCATAGCACAAGCTTCTGTTTTTGAGAAGAACCCTAAATTATGATGAATGCTTAGATGATATGAATGAGTTTTGGAATATGAATTTAGGGATGTTACATTTACCTTGTGTATCTCACTTGTGGAATGCCACCCAGTAACAAAGAGATTTGAGATGTCAAATGTTGAGAAGCTTCAAGTGCAGCCACTTGGCATTATGGGCTCTGCCTGGATCATATAGGTTGCAAGAACTTATCCAAATGGACAGTTGGTGGTAGGGGATGATAGGTTGGAGCGCGTCCATTCCGTTCTAAGGGAAGGCTTCTGAAAGATCTTATCTCGATGCATGTCGAGTCTTGTGGGGAAAGTGCACCACCTATGCAGAGTGTAAAATCTAAGTACTTAGCCATGTCCCCGGCAATGGACAATTTGAGCATCAATACATGGAAGCTATCAAGAATCTCCTCATCCCAATTTTCTAAGTTAAAATTTGTGGTTGAACAAGGATTTAAGAATCACTAATTTCTATTGGGAGATGCCTTGGGTGATTTTGACAAACAAAGACTTAGTGTTTTCAAATGATAAGGAAAAAGTATTTTGAGAAAAGCAAGCCTAAGCTCCACTTATCCAAAAGCATATAGATGATAGACTCCACTATACTACCATAGTATTACTTGCCAATACAATTCAAATGTATTGACCCTTGTGCCTGTAACTTATTATGTTGCAGGTTTGTTTGATGTTAGTGAAGTGTGTTGATTAGTTTTACAAGTCTACAACCAACATGATTGCATGTGGCACTTTGAAGATGAAGGAGTCCATGCTATAGTTATTTCTGCTGCATTGTAATGAGATAGCCAAATGAGCTATGTAAAATGTAATGAATTATTTTATTCCTGGTTATAAATTGTATTATGACCTTTGTTTCTAGATATTACATCTTAACTGTGGATGCTAGCTATTGATCTAGGGACTAGCATTGTAAACACAGGGATCTCTACCTTATTAAAGGTTGGTACCTCTACAGATATCCTCGAGCTCAAGGTTAAGCTTATGTCAGACGGAGGTCTAGGATTTGTTTAGCCATGATCCCGGGGGTGTCACAATCCCCTATGCTTTAGCCATAGGCTCTATAATGTACGACATGCTATGTACAAGACCGGATGCAGCACATGCCATTAGTTTGACTAGTAGGTACCAATATGATCCAGGTACGGAACACTGGATAGCGGTCAGGAATATCCTTAAGTACTTAAGAAGAAATAAGGAAATTTTTCTTATATACGAAGGTGAAGAAGAGTTGGTCGTTAATTGTTATGTCGACGCTAGCTTTCGCACCAATCTGGATGTCTCTAAGTCTTAATCCGGATACGTATTTCTCATGAACAGAGTAGCAGTTAGTTGGAGGAGCTCCAAACAACCTGTAGTGACAATATCAACAACTGAGGCAGAATATATTGTTGCTTCAAAAGCAATGCATGAAGTAGTTTGGATGAAGGAGTTCTTAACCGAATTAGGTATGGTTCCTAGTGCGCTGGACCCAATGGTAATCTATTGTGACAACAATGGAGCCATAGCCAATGCCAAGGAACCAAGGTCTCACAAGAATTCCAATCATATTAAGCGCCGGTTTCACTCCATCCACGAACATGTCAAGGATGGAGGTATAAATATTTGTAAAGTACACACGGATCTCAATGTAGAAGATTCATTGACTAAAATTATCCCTAGGGGAAAACATGATCAACACCAGAACTCCATGGGTGTTAGATTTATCACCATGTAACTAGATTGTTATCTCAAGTGCAAGTGGGAGACTGAAGGGAATATGCCCTGAGAGGCAATAATAAAGTTGTTATTATATGTATTCCAAGTATATGATAGATGTTTATTTACATGCTATAATTGTATTAATACGGAAACATTAATACGTGTGTGTTTAATAAACAAATATAAAGTTCCTAGTTATGCCTCTGTTATAAACTAGATCGTTGATTAACAAGATGTTCAAAGTTTCTTGATCATGGACGTTGGATGTTGTTAATAACAAGGTCACAACATTGTTGGAATGATGTGATGAACATTCATCTGAAGTATGGCATTACGATCAAAGTCATTGTGTTTATATTGCTATAACATCATACGAAGTAACCTAGTCCTTAGACCATGAGATCATGTAAATCACTAACACTGGAATAATATCTTGATAACATCAAACGTCATACCATGACAGGGTGACTATAAAGGTGGGTTCAGTTCTACGAAGGTGTTATGTAGAGGCTCATGGATCATGAGTGGAATTTTTCCATCCCCATGATGGATAGATATACTCTGGGCCCTCTCGGTGATATCACATTATTTAGCTTGCAAGCAAGTGATGTTATCACTAGAATGTTATATCACGAGAACGAGAAAAGAGTGCATGTTGGTAACGAGATCAAACTAGGTATGGATATACCGATGATCGAATCTCAAACATGTAATATATTGCAAGACAAAGGTATTAAGTTACTAGCGTAAAAGGTTCTCACGATCACAAAAGTCATCATTGAATGTGTGGGAGTCGGTATGGATCTCCAGGTCCCGCTTCTGATTATTGATCCGAAAGGGGTGTCGATCATGTCTGCATTACTGCGAACCATATGGTGACACACTTAAGGGATTACAACACCATTTGGAGAAAATATGTTCTATACGAAAGAATTGCAAAGCGCTGGAATTATTTCAATGGACACTAGAATTGTTTCGGGTGAAATTGTTGAAATTTGTTCTGCATGTGAAATTGAAAAGTAGCAAGGGGTTTTATGTGACTGTTTTTTAATTAACTTAATTGACAAAGTTCTGAATAAATAAATAAATAAAAGGAGTTTTATTTAATGAGAGATTACATTAAATTTGGTGGAAATTAGTGGGAATTTGAGTGGGATTTTGAGTGGAGAAAATGGAGAGCCAATTTGTGAGTGGGAGATCCACTCATATGAATGGAGGAAGCGCTTGGGGAAGCCCCCATGGCGTCGGCCATGGACCTTGGGGTGACCCCCCTCCTACTATAAAAGGCCCTCCTCTCCCTCTCTCTCACACAAACCTCGTCGTGAAGGATCTCTCTCCCACTCTAGAATTATTTCCCTATCGTTTCGGACTAGCGAGACACATGTTCACGGTGGCTTTTTGTCTGGAAGGAGTTGCCGCTTCCACAGCATCGCTAGAGCGAGGAGGCGGAAGTTTTTCAGTGGCCTGAACGTGTGTGCGATCACGGATGCGCTGCTGATTTGCAGCGCTGGACTTCTTCTCGATCTTGAGATCGGCAAGCGTTCGACTACATCATCCACGAGTTCAACCTCGTTAAACTTTGTTGGTCTACAAGGGTATGTTCTCTATGGATGTATATCCACCTGTAGCTTGTATCTAGTAGATAGATCTTGGTGCTTAGAAGTTCCCATCATAGGAAAAAAAATTCTATGCTGTGAACCCAACACCCCACGGGGCGTCCTCCTGATGGGAGACACCAGAACACTCTAGAGGCAAAAACACCACCAGACAGATTCTGTTAGACCCCACCTTTTAAAGGTAAAGGCCCCTGTGATTGCAATGCTAGTCCCTGGATCAAATGCTAGCATCCACAGTTTAAGATGAAGTATAATGATACAAAGGTCGTTATTACATCGTCATTCCAGATATAACATAGTCTTTACAACTCAATAGCCCAAGGCTAGTACATAGAATTCATATCATAAAGGAAATAACTATAAGTCTTCATCTTCATGTGCCACAGGCAAGCATGTTAAGTGTAGACTCACAACCCTAATATCTATCTGAGTAACCTGCAACATCATAAGTTACAACCATAGTGGGTCAATACATTTGGAATTGTATTGGCAAGTGATACCATAGTAGAATAGTAGTATCTAACATCTTTATGAATTTAGATAAGTGTAGCTTAGGCTTGCTTTGCTCAAAATAAGGTTTTCCTTATTCGTTGAAAACACTAAGTTTTTGTTTGATAAAATCACCCAAGGAACCACCAATAGACATTGGTGAACCTTTACCCTTGTTCAACCACAAGATTTTTACTTAGAAATTGGGATGAGGAGATCCTTGATGGCTTCAATGTCTTTGATGCTCAAATTGTCTGTTGCCGGGGACAAGGCTAAGTACATAGGTTTTACCCTCTCGTGAGGTGGTGCACTTTCTCCATAAGACTCGATGTGCAACGAGACGAGACCTTTCAGAAGCATTCCCTTAGACCACCATGGACACGTTCCATCCCATCACCCTGCCACCAAATGTCCATCTAGCTAAGTTCTTGCAACCTATGTGGTCAAGGCAGAGCCCATATGCCATGTGGTTGCACTAGAAGCTTCTCAAAACTAAACATCTCAAATCCCTTTGTTCCTGGGTGGCTTTCCACAAGTGTGATACACAAGGTAAACCATAGACATGGGCCTTGTGTAACCACTCAACATAAACCAACATACCATTCCACCCAGGCGATTCCTTTACATAGTTGTTTTATTAATCAAAACACAAGTCATAGACTTAGCAAAATTCCATAGCATGAATATTCCACCCTTGCTTGCTACTAGCTAGGCTAAGCATGATAACATAACAAGTTTCTTAACTTAGAGAAAATTCTACTAAGACTACAAGTACTAGGATTTCCCAAGGCATAGCATAGTATTTATACTTAGAAAAATTCCATGCAAGCCCTACTCAAAATATCACTAGTGCATAGTCAAAATAATAGGACAAAATACATGAAGCACCGCTTGCCTTGATAGTTGGAGGAGTAGAAAAAGTCATCACAAACATAATCACCACTATCACCAAAATCTACACATAAAATAATAACACCGAATTCACATTCAAATATTCCAACAAAAATATATATGAATGCATGCAAATGCAATGGGATGATTTTATACACTAAAAAAGTCAAACCAAACAGTACTGAACACAAAGTAAACTTTCCAAGGTTCAATTAAAACAAGTTTCACTTTAAAACAATTTTAAAACATTTTATATAGTCAAAATAAGCTTATAATTGGTTATGCAAATAATCCTATTTTTCCCGAAGAAAAATAAAAAAACAAGGCCACAGAAGTTTAGGGCTTAATTTTCTGAATCCAATGATATGTTATTTGCAAAATTTGGACAAACAGAACTAAAGTTACGGATTTTATAAGTTTAAACATTTAATAGATTCAAAACATATTTAAAATCTAAACTACAGATGCGTGGCAGCGCCTGATTGGTCGATACCATTTTGCGCGGATCACGCTTCCGCGCCGTTGGATCAAGTCTGATCCAACGCGCTAGATCTAAACAAAATGGTTCGCTCCAGATCTAATCTACAACGTCAGATCTAAATCATACGGCCCTAGATCAAATGACCATACTCGGGCGGCGCTGATGGATACTGGCGGCGGTGGCGCTTCGGCCAGCGAATCTTCGGCAAATCCAGAGGGGCTAGGGGTATTGCGGTGGCTTACCAGCGTCACACAGATGCAAGGAAGCTCAAGGCGGAGTTGGCTTAGACAGGGGTGAGCTGCTACGGCCGTGGGAGCTCGTCGGAGTAGCTGCTGACGTCTGGCTTTTGCAAACGGTGACGGATGCGACAACCTAGGTCACCATAGCACAAACAAAGGGAATTATTGGATGCGCAAGGACACGGCATACCTACGGGTTTGAACTAGAAGGCAAGGGGCATGCTGAACTTAACGGAATTACTCGCCGGAGTTGCTCAGAGCTTCGGGTGTTCGTGCTACTTGATAGAGGCGACATTCTGGGGAAAATTTGGACAAGCAAATGGTATGAGAAGATGCACAAGGAAGAAAGGATCAAGCTTGCGTGAACGAGCGACAAAGGCGAGCTTAGTACTCACTAGAATAGCTCGCCTGAGGCGCTCGGGTCCGCGGCGGTGCAAGTTCGATTGAGGGCAGCCTAGGGGCGCTTAGGTGGTGGCGAGTGAGGGGAAATGCTTTAGAGGGAGAGGGGATTATGTAGACAAAGAGGTGGAGGAAATCTCGCGCTGTCTCAATGGAAATTAACAGATTTCAATTCTGGCAGTGAAGAGGGGACGAAACAGCAGCGGCGAGGTCGTCTGCGAGCGGGGTTTGGGGAAGAAGAGGTGAGCTGGCTAGGGCCCAGTGGCAGTGTGCGCAGGGTAGGGTTCGCGCGGGTTAGAGAGAGAGAGGGGGGGGAGGGGGTGGCCCGGGTGGGCTTGCTGGAATGGTTCTGGCGTTGGGCCAAAAAGGTAGCTGTGTCTTTTATTCTTTTACCTTTTTCTTTTCTAATTTGATTTTCAGGAATGGTTTTTAAACCCTAATTCAAACTTGTTTCAATTCAAATATTTTCTACATTTTTATACTGTGAACCTTGCACTCAAAATTGTGGCAAATACATCTGTTCACTAAAAAACATCTTGGTCCTTCGAAAATAAAAATAAAACCATGCTTCATAGGATTAATAAAATGGGCATAAATATGGTTTTATTTGGTTTCAAACTTTGAAATTTTTTGTGCAAGTTCTATATGCTATGATGATATGAATGCAACGCATGCTTTTACAATTCATGAATTTTTGGGATGTTGTAAATCTAACCCCCTTAAAATGAATCTTACCCTCGAGATTCGGATTTGCTAGAAAATAGGTGAGGGTGATCTTTCCGAATGTCATCTTCTCTTTCCCAAGTTGCTTCTTCCTCGGTATGGTAATTCCACTGTACTTTGCAGAATTTGATAGTCTTAGTACGAGTAACTCTTTTTGTAGTCTCAAGAATCTTTATAGGCTTCTCTTCATAGGTGAGATCACTCTCCAAAGGTACTTCTTCCAAAGGTATTGTGTCCTTCAATGAAGTTTCTTCCATATCCAGATGACACTTCTTCAACTGACTTACATGAAACACATTGTGAACTTCTAACAGTGATTCGGGTAATTCAATCTCATAAGCCACTTCTCCTTTGCGTCTCAAAATCTTGAATGGTCCAACATACCTTGGTGCCAATTTTCCTTTGACTCCAAATCTCTTCACACCACGAAGTGGTGAGACTCTAAGATAAGCTCTATCACCTACCTCATAGGTGACTTCTCTACGATTTGGATCTGCGTTGCTCTTTTTTCAGGACTGGGCTATCTTCAATCTTTCCTTTACCAATTTGACTTTCTCTTCAGCTTCCTTGATCAATTCTGATCCGAAAAAATTTCTTTCTCCTACACCACTCCATAGCAATGGCGTAGTACACTTTTATCTGTAGTGACCTTGGATCAATAAAGATCCCAAGTCCCTGTGATTTACATGCTAGTCCCTGGATAAAAAGCAAGCACTCACAGTCGATGAATATCATGTAAAACACAAAGTGTTTATTACACGGATAATCTAGAGTATGAATTTTATTACAAATTTGCTTAGCATTAAGCTAGCTCAAATAACAGCGGAAACATAAAGAAGCTTGAGTCCATCAACGCCCCAGGCTTGTCGAGTGTAGACTCGTGATCCCTACGCACCTTTCAATCTTTGGATTCTGCACATAAGACGTGTAGCCAACAAGTTGGGTCAATACTTTGAATGTATTGGCAAATTACACCAAGGAAAGAAAGGACTAACCATACATGCAAGGCTAGTTTAGGCTGTAGAGTTTATTTGCTCAAAGCTAGTTTTCTTAAGTATGGAGAAGAAGAGAAGATTTCCCTACTTTGTAAACATTTGTTTAAGTAATATATGGTCAAATGGCACACGAGGATATTACTCACCAAGTGTCCAAACAACCTAACACTTGGATATTACTCACCAAGTTCCCAAAACCCTCCCAATAGCGATATGACTAACGCCTTGGGTTTTTTTTAAAAAACTTTAGGATTTGAAAGAGATAGAGGAAGATCCTTCAGAGGCTCCATCCTTCAGATGCTCAAGTGTTCTTTTCCGTGAAGTCGACTGATCGATCAGATTGCAATACTCTCGAGAGTTTGTGCACTTTACCCACAATCCACGATCAAGTCTTTTTTACAGACAAGACCATGGCGAGGCTTTCCCTAATAGCCCCTCTACCTTCTGGATCCAACCGTGCTAAGAACCTCCAAATGTTGGTACCCAGGTGAGGTTTCCCACTAAGTACTAGGCCAAGACAGAGCCCATATGTATTGTGGTTGCACTGGAAGCTTCTGAATTCTGAAACATGGCAGACTTCTTTGATTCCTAGGTGGCCGTCCTCCACCAAAATCTCACTCGTTTTCCCGACAACCATTCCTCCTAGAAGAAAACTTAGTTTTATTTTGAAGTGGATTTGAGAAGAAAGTTTGCTCAAGAGAGCCTTTATACTTAGAAGAAAGTCATTTTGTTTCGAACCCCCCAAAGGTACTTTATATATATATATCATAGCAAGCAATACTTAGCAAAACAGGTGAACCTATTAGTAAGGGAAATCCTAAGTATAGAGCTACTCATGGCATACTACAAAATCATCGCACTTGCAAAATAATACTAACGAAAAATTCTACTAGATCATCCTACACATGCATACTATAGAATTTTGAAGATCACATGCATAGAATCAAAACTAGGACACAAGTTATGAACAAGTGGTGTAACTTGCCTTGATCCGAGCAGCACTCTACACAAAAGTACTCCTCAGCGCACTCTGAACAATCTAACGAAACACAAACATAGATCTAATCACAACTTGCATAAAATATGCCACAAGGATAATATGCATGCATGCAACATGGTAATAATGCAAGATTTTTTTCTAAACTGGCCAAGGTAGTCTAGTTGGATTGCAATTGTATTAGGGATGTTATTAGTATTGATTTCCCACAGGTTTAAATTAATTTGGGTCATTATTCTAACTCACAGGCTCACAAGGAGACCCAACCATCTAATTATCCCTGAATCAGATCTAATGTTCTTAAGCAAGGTTTTATAATTTTGTTCAGTAGGTACTGTAAAAACAAAGTCAACACAACAAGAATCAACTAAAACGGGGTTTCAATTATTTTTGTATGGATTAAACACTCTAATCTAGAGATTAAATTATATACAGAAAATCCTACTGCCAACTTGTAATATTATTACAGCTCTGTGTTCTACACAATTTTTTGAATCCAACGGTATATTATATGCAAAATTTGGCCAAACGGTTGAATTTCTATGAATTTCCCAAGATTTAACTATAATTTGCCCATTTAAATATAACCCTAACGAAAACGCGACAAGTGGCAGCTACTGATTGGTACAGATAGACGACGCGGCGCTGACGCGGACTCGCCATGCGGCGCAATGCCACTCACTGATACCCCTTTGATCTGTGCGTCTAATCTGAGCCGTAGCTCGTCGATCTAACAGACGGGAGGGGGCGGCGACTTACTGCGGTGGCGACGAAGGCGAGGGGAGGCAGACGACGGCGCGCTATCGGACGGTGGTTCTCGGCGGCGGTACGGTAGCTCCTCGAGGCAGTGGTGCAGACGAAGGAGCTTGGATCCTCCTCGCGGTTCCGTTCGCGAGATCGATTTTGACCTTCCGTTCCTCGTCCAGCCGCACTACTCCGCCGATTCCTGCGAACTCCGGCAATGCGTTGGCGAGAAATCTAGCATGATTTAGCGCTCTGTAGAAGGGGAAAATAGGTCAGGGAAAACCGGTGGAGAACGGGGTAGACAACCAACAGCGAAAGAGGGTTCGGGGTGGCGTGAAACGTCGGATCCTTAACCTTCCCGAGCGCGATGACAGCGAGGAAGAACGGCAGCGGTTTGGCGAGGCTTAAGCTAGGGTTTTTTTGAACGGAAAACAACGAGAGGGTCGTCCTTATATACTCCAAAGACTTGGGGGAGGGGGCGATCGAATCCGTTAGGATTTGGGCTATCCCGACGCGGCAGGACGTCGTGCTCGCCGCGGTCTCTGGGAGGAAGACGACGGGATGGGGCCCCCACGTCAGTGGCTGCATGCTGCGGGCTGGCGTCCTCAAGCGCTGCTGGTCTGGCGGCGGTGGATAGCTCGCGGGCCGGCTTAACTGGCCCGTTTAGGTTAGTTAGGTTTTTTTTATTCTTTTCTTTATCAATTTTCTGTTTCACTAAAACTTTAATAACTTTTGCATAGAAAATTCAAACTTAGTGAAACTTGTTTGTAAATTTTTGTAAAAATGAGGTGGTCATTTTAGATCTAGAGAATTTTATTTTTGCATTGTTTTTAGAAGGGTCAAACAAGAGTGCTTCATTTTGCTCACAGAGGGATTTTTTATTAGGGTTTGATGGTAGGGTTTTGATGCAACTTAAATTTGTAGGATGCAAAGATGCAAGGATGATGCATGCTTCTAGTAACATATAATATAAAAATTTAGGATGTTACAAACCTACCCCCCCCCTTAAGAAGAATCTCTTCCCTGAGATTCAGATTGGCTAGCAAAAAGGTGTGGGTGTTCCGCATTCAAATCTTCTTCACATTCCCACGTGGCTTCTTCCTCGGAATGGTGGTTCCATTGGACTTTTCAGAATCTAATAGTCTTGGTACAGGTAATCCTTTCGGCCGTTTCCAAAATTTTGATGGGCTTCTCCTCGTAAGTAAGGTCATTTTCCAATTGAACCTCCTCAAGGGGAACGGTATCCCTTAGCGGTGTTTCGGCCATTTCTGGGTGGCACTTCTTTAGTTGTGATACATGAAACACATCATGAACAGTCAGTCCTTCTGGTAACTCCAACTGATAAGCTACTTCACCTCTACGGGCCAGAACCTTATATGGTCCTATGAATCGTGGGGCTAACTTACCCTTGATTCCGAACCTCTTAACTCCTCGTAGTGGTGAAACCCAAAGATAAGCACGGTCCCCTATTTTATAAGCCACATCTCTGCGCTTGGAGTCAGCATATCTCTTTTGTCGGGATTGGGAAATCTTTAGCCTATCCTGAATCTGCCGTACCTTTTTCTCGGCATCCTTGATCAATTCAGGTCCAAACAGACTAAGTTCTCCAACTCCACTCCATAACAACGGTGTCCTACACTTTCTGCCATATAGGACTTCAAATGGATCCATCTTGATGGTTGTTTGGTAGCTGTTGTTGTATGATAACTCAGCATACGACAACTTATCATCCCAACTAGACGCATAGTCTAGCGCGCAAGATCTCAACATATCTTCCAGGACCTGGTTCACCCTTTCCGTTTAGCCATCCGTCTGAGGGTGGAAAGCAGTACTGAATTCCAGTCGGGTTCCAAGAGACTCATGTAGCTGTCACCAAAACTTTGAAGTGAACTGAGTTCCTCTATCTGATACAAGTCCCTTAGGAACACCATGCAGACTTACAATCCTTGACATATATATCTTGGCAAGCTTAGAACTTGTATATGTGGTCTTTATGGGGATGAAGTGAGCCACCTTGGTAAAGTGGTCCACCACTACCCAGATAGAATCAAATCCTGAACGAGTCCGGGGCAATCCTGTGATAAAATCCATGCCTACTTTGTCCCACTTCCAATAGGGTATAGGTAGTGGTTGAAGCAATCCGGCCGGTGTCTGATTCTCGGCTTTAACTCTATTCCATACGTCACACAAGGAAATATACTCGGCAATTTCTCTTTTTAAATTATTCCACAAAAATCTATCCTTCACATCCATGTACATCTTCGTGTTACCTGGATGAATTGAGTACGGTGAATCGTGAGCTTCTTGTAAAATCAACTTCCTGATATCGGGGTCATTGGGAACGCACAAACGCTTTCCATACCAAAGGGTTCCTTGTTCGTCCAGACGAAAATCTTTTGTCTTTCCTTCACTTATTTTGACTCTTATTTCTTCCAACTCTTTATCTCCCTTTTGTGCTTCCTTGATTCTTTCTTGAAAAGTATACACTATTTCCATAGTCGCTATGTGTCCTTTCGGAACTATTTCTAGCCTGAGATCCTTGAATTGCTTGCATAAATCCTCTGGAAGTTCCTCTGCGGTAAGTCCATTCACATAGACTTTACGACTTAAGGTGTCGGCTACCACATTTGCCTTTCCGGGGTGGTATTGCAAATCCAAGTCATAATCCTTAATCAGTTCAAGCCATCTTCTTGCCTCATATTCAACTCCTTTTGGGTGAAGATGTAGTTCAAACTCTTATGATCTATGAACACATCACAATGTTTGCCCATGAGGTAGTGTCTCCATACCTTGAGTGCATGTACCACAGACGCAAGTTCCAAATCATGTGTGGGGTAGTTGTGTTCGTGGTTCTTAAGTTGTCGAGAGGCATAGGATACCACTTTCCCATCTTGCATCAATACATTTCCAAGTCCTTGTCGAGAAGCGTCACAATAGACTTGAAAATCCTTTTGGATATCAGGCAGACACAATACTGGTGTCGTTACAAGGTGTTTCTTCAACTCCTGAAAGCTTGCTTCACATGCCTCGGTCCGTAGGAATTTCTTTTCCTTCTTTAACAGTTCTGTCATGGGCTTTGCTATTTTGGAAAAGTTTTCTATGAACCTCTGGTAGTATCCTGCGAGGCCCAAGAAACTCCTAATATCTCCCACATTCTTGGGCGATTCCCATTCAGTTATGGAATCTACCTTACTAGGATCTACGGCAACTCCTTTTGCCGACACAACATGACCAAGGAATCCCACTTCCTTTAACCAGAATTCGCATTTGCTGAATTTGGCATACAACTTGTGTTCTCTTAGTTTCTCCATAATTAGGCGCAAATGTTTCTCATGTTCCTTCTCATCCTTGGAGTATATGAGTATATCATCAATGAATACCACGATAAACTTGTCCAAATATTCCATGAACACCTTTTTCATCATGGTCATGAATTATGCCGGGGCATTGGTTAGACCAAATGACATTACGGTGTACTCATACAATCTGTATCTTGTGGTGAAGGCTGTTTTGGGCACATCCTGCTCTTGAATCTTTAGCTGAAAGTAGCCTGATCGCAAATCGATCTTTGAGAACACACTGGCTCCCTTTAACTGGTCAAACAGGTCATTGATGTTGGGCAGAGGGTACTTATTCTTGATCGTCACTTCATTCAACTGGTTTTATCCTTCTTTTCCACAAATAGGACAGGTGCTCCCCAAGATGACGCGATGGGTTGAATGAATCCCTTGTCCAATTGTTCCCTAAGCTGTTTCTTGAGTTCCTTCAATTCGTCCACATCCATCTTATATGGTCTCTTAGCTATCGGCCCTGTGCCTGGCATCAAGTGAATGAGGAACTCGATATCACGGTCAGGAGGCATCCCGGGTAACTCTTCCGGAAAGACATCTGGGTATTCTTTCACAATAGGTACATCCTCCAAGCTAACCCCCTTAAGAGAGTTCACCATGACTTCCTTAAGTGCGAAATTTTACTTGATATGAATCCTCTTCCCCTCCGGTGTTGTGAGCGTGATAGTCCTTTTTGCACAAATATTCGGTCATACAATTCATGCCCAAGATTATGTCTAATCCTTGTGACTCCAGAACTACTAGACTTGTGGGAAAGATGTGTGTCCCAATCCTTAGTTCTAATCCCCGGCAACCAGAATTTGCCACTATTTCTCCTCCAGGAGAACTTACCATTAGAGGAGAGTTTATAGTCTCCGTAGATATCTTGCCTCTATCCACAAATACCCTTGATATGAATGAATGCGATGCACCAGTATCAAAAAGAACAACTGCGGGAATAGAATTGAGCTTGAACTTACCAATCACGGAGTCCGGTGCGTCACAAGCATCCTCCATAGAGACATGATTCACTGTGGCTTTGACAAACGGATTTGGCTTCTTCCCGTTTCCATTGCCATGGTTGTGTCCATTTCCATTCCCATTGCCATTCTTCTTCTCAGGCCAAGTGGTTGCATAGTGCCCTGTCTTGTTGCACTTAAAGCATGTCACCTCACTGAGATCCTTTCCATTGCTGCCATTTCCATTCCGGTTTTTATGCCCATTGTGTTTGTGGCCGCCATGGTGATGACCATTATGGTTGTGGCCATTATTGTTATAAGGTAGTGGTGAGGAAGTGCGCTGATTTTGGTACGGAACGGAGTGCTTGTGAGGGTTAGACTTCCTCTTGCGGTTTTCTATGCTCTTTCTTTTGGATTCAAGCACAATGGCTATGTCCAAGAGTTCCTGAAAGTTGTCAAATTTCTGAGCCACAAGCTGAATAGATATCTCATCATTGAGTCCTCTTAAGAATTCCTCCTGCCTCTTGGCATCGGTGGAGACATCATCGGGTGCATAACGGGCTAGCTTGTTGAAAATCTCACCATACTCGGTGACAGAACGGTGCAGCTGGTGTAGGTCGGGAAACTCGCGCCTTTTCAGAGTCATGACACCAGCAGCCACATGATGAGTGCGGAAAGCTAACTCGAACTGATCCCAAGTGATAACATCAATATCCGGGTGGGTGACTTGGTAGTTATCCCACCATTCTGCAGCAGGTCCTTCAAGCTGGTGCGTGGCATAACGTACCCTGTCGGCTCCGATAGCTTGCACAGTATCTAACTTCTTGTTAATTGTACGGATCCAGTCATCTGCGATGATTGGTTCAGCGCTGCTAGTGAAGGTAGGTGGGTTCAACCTCAAAAACCGAGTCAAGCGATCATGTTGAGGTGGTGGTGGAGGTGGCGGAGGTGGCACGTTGTTGTTGTTGTTTTGCATGTTCTGAGTGAGCAGTTGGATCAGCTGGTTTTGAGTGGCCAGAAGTTGTGCTATCTCTGGAGGGATTTCGGTGTACGCGCGTCTTGGCGGCATCTGTGGGGTTTGTGAGACAAGTTAAGAAATATACAGAAAGACTAAGTAGTAAACTCCTACCCTTATGAAAACACACTAGGCACACAAGACACAATAGCACAAACTTAACACAAAAATCATCCAAGTTCAACTAAACCAAATATGTGGTATTTATTACAATCACGAATAACGTTCTACTATAGAATTTAAAGGTGGTCCAACTACTACACATATTCCACGCCTTCCTATTCCTTGTCCTCGAACGAGTAGCCTTCCTGCTCTAGGGTTGTCTTGTACAGCTCCATCTCCTTTGTGGTGGCTTCAATCTTCTCTTGGAGGTCTTTTATCTCATCCTGCAGCTTCTTGGTAGTGGCTTCTAGCTGCTCCTGAAGTCCCTCCTTCTTGCCTTGTAGTTCCTCCGCTAGACTTGACTTCTTTGCAGCTTCAAGTTGCTTTGCCAAGTCCCTCTTGGAAGCACACACATCATTGATTATCTTGCAAAGGCCTTCAGTTTGCACTTCAGTTCCCTCGATCTCCTGCTTGAGTTCCCTAATCCTCTTGTTTTTATTTATCACCCTCTTCTCTTGGTTAGCGAACTTCTTCTCTTGGTCCTGGAACTTTATCTCTTGGAGCTTCATTGCCTCCTCCTGCTGCTTGATCATTTCCTCCCTCTACGTAATGAGAGCGCATAGCTCATCGTTCCTTAACATCTTGAGGAAGCTACCTTTTTCAAGGTCATGGATGTTGCACTCCAAGTCTTGATATTGGGTCCTTCTGCGCTTGGTAGAAGTCCATTCCTCAAAGGTTAACTCCATGGGAATTCCTTGCTCATCTCGTCTTCCAAAAAGGCCGCTGCAGTGTCCTTGGAGAGCCTCATGATGGCGTCCACATAGGCGACCAATGAGCTGCTGCAAGCTGATGCTAAGGGCGTTCTCCTTGCAGTCGCTAACAATGTGGATTGCTATGTCTTCATCCAGGTTCTTGCCTTGCTCTTGTCCTGGTTGGATGACTTTGACTCCCCAACAGCCGTCCTTGTGGAGTTTCTTCATTGTGCTTCCCTGTATTGTCGGCAGGGGAAGGTCTAAACGCGTGAGGAGGTCCATGAGGCATCCAGCAAAGAGAAGGGGCTCGATGTCCGCGGCGGTGTCGTAGAGGAAGCTTGTCATCCGTAAGTTAGAAGATTGAAGATTAGATACTTAAACAAGTAGAGGAAAGCAGGTACTAGAAGTGCGGAAAAATAACTTAGTAGAAAAGCAAGGCACATAAGTTAAAGGTGGTTCCAATCCTAGGGTCACGTCCTACAGGCAATGATGTGCTCTGATACCATCTGTAGTGACCTTGGATCAATAAAGATCCCAAGTCCCTGTGATTTACATGCTAGTCCCTGGATCAAAAGCTAGCACTCACATTCGATGAATATCATGTAAAACACAAAGTCTTTATTACATGGAGAATCCAGAGTATGAATTTTATTACAGATTTGCTTAGCATTAAGCTAGCTCAAATAATAGCGGAAACATAAAGCAGCTTGAGTCCATCAATGCCCCAGGCTTGTCGAGTGTAGACTCGTGATCCCTACGCACCTTTCAATCTTCGGATTCTGCACATAAGACGTGCAGCCAACAAGTTGGGTCGATACTTTGAATGTATTGGAAAATTACACCAAGGAAAGAAAGGACTAACCCTACATGCAGGGCTAGTTTAGGCTGTAGAGTTTATTTGCTCAAAGCTAGTTTTCTTAAGTATGGAGAAGAAGAGAAGATTTCCCTACTTTGTAAACATTTGTTTAAGTAATATATGGTCAAATGGCACACGAGGATATTACTCACCAAGTGTCCAAACAACCTAACACTTGGATATTACTCACCAAGTTCCCAAAACCCTCCCAATAGCGGTATGACTCAGGCCTTGGGTTTTTTTTTTTAAACTTTAGGATTTGAAAGAGAGAGAGGAAGATCCTTCAGAGGCTCCATCCTTCAGATGCTCAAGTGTTCTTTTCCGTGAAATCGGCTGATCGATCAGATTGCAATACTCTCGAGAGTTTGTGCATTTTACCCACAATCCACGATCAAGTCTTTTTTATAGACAAGACCATGGCGAGGCTTTCCCTTAGTAGCCCCTCTACCTTCTGGATCTGTAAGGGTCCCAACCTTTAAATAAGGTAGGGTCCCCTGTGTTTACAATGCTAGTCCCTGGATCAATAGCTAGCATCCACAGTTAAGATGTAATATCAAGAAACAAAGGTCATAATATAACTTTATAACCAGGAATAACATAATTTTATTACATATTACATAGCTCATTTGGCTATTACATTACATTGCAGCGGTTAAACATTTATAAAATAAAAATAAAATATTTGAAATTGCTATTTTTGAATCTTTCAAATAAAAAGTTTTTGGTTTCCAAAGGAAAAGGAAGGATTTTAAAATAAGAAGTTATTTTATAGAGCCAAAATTAAACCTTGACCAAGCATTTTGAGATAAAAACATTTTGTTAAAAATGGTAAAGGTTTGTTTAAATAAAATAATAAGGATTTAATATCCAAGTCCTATTAATAAAAGTTCTGTTATTTTACTTAACCTTCAAAACTTGTTTATTCAATTTAAATAAGATTTTCAATGATTTATATTCCCAAATAAAACCTACTAAATTGGTTTTGAAAATATTGGGATTTCAAATAGAAATTTTATTAAATAAATCAAAACCCTATTTGATAGATAAACCATGGCCCATTTTATTTAATTAAGGAATGGAACCTAAAAGATTAAAAGTATTATTTTATTTTATTTTTGGATTTTGAATCATGTTCTGAACAGAACTAATTTCAAAATGTCAAAGTTTGGTGAATGGTTTGAATTAGTTTGGACCTTGTTTGTTTGTTTGGAAATTCAAAACAGAAATTGGAAATGGAAAAGAAAAGAGTTCATTGAAAAATATAAAGAATAGGACAACCCAACCCAAAGACCCAACAAGCCCGAAGCCCAAGAAGATTCCCTCCCGAAGAAAACGATTCGCACTCATTATTTGACCCTTGAGGCGATGGTGGTGGACCTTCGCTCACTTCTTTCCCCACTGACGACTGGAACCATTTTCCCTGTTCATCCTCCTCACCCGCGCGACCAGTTCTTTTCCCCCCTCGTCGCCATTTCCTGCAGAAATCCCGCGGCTTCAATTCGCCATAATGCCGGGCCTTTACCTCGCCTTTAACATGCTCGATAAAACGCCAGCGTCCCTTCTTCATTTCCCCTCTGATTCCTTCCCCAAGCACGCCACCAGGCCGCCCCAATTCCTCCCCGAGCTCCTCTGACTCCGACGAACCTCCTTGTCGATTCCGACCAAGTATCACCGCCCCTTGCCTCCCTGTGCAACCTAGCAGCTTCCCCACTCCCAGACGCACCTCCCAGCACTTTTAGTTCGACCGCGGGCGCCCCAGAGCAACGTCTGCAACGAGCTCTGAACGACGCCGCCGTCCGCTCCAACTCCGACGAGCCCCACAGGTAGATTCCGGTCGCCCCTCTTCTTCTCGTTCACGCACACAACACCTCCTTGATCTCCTACGTCTAACCATACCCTTGGTTGTTCTTCTCGTGATCTGTAGCGACGTCTCCGACCACGACTAAGACCACCCGACGTTGTCCTCCACTCCGGCGAGCAATCCTACTAAGACCAGAACGCCCCTCGCCAGACCAACGCCTCCTCGAGCTTCAGCGCGACCTCCTGCACCTGGTGAGCCCCTTCACTTCCCTCCTTGCGTCCTGTATCGCACCGCCATCGCCCGTCGCCGCCACAAGAGCGCCGCCAAACTTTGGTCGATTGCTGCAGACCGTAGGATCTTAATCCGACGCTTACGATAGATCATTTAAGTCGCGAAGAGGTACGCTCTCTGGACCGCACGATCTAGTTAGATCCAACGCACCGCGTTGCCGATCCGGCTGAACCGGTACCGTCCAGTTAAAACACGCTGCGTGTCACATGTCCTGTTTAAAACAGATTTGAAATCTGATTGAGATTCAATTTTCAAACCCTTATAACTTTGGATCCACACGTCCAAAAATTACAAATTTTATGTCGTTGGATTCAGGAGAGCAAGACCTAGACAACCCTGCCCTTGGTTTAGCAAATAGTATCTGTTAGTTTGCTTGTTTTTGAAGATTCTTTTGTGAGCTTGTTTAGAGTAGGAAAATTGTTTAAACATGATTTTTGGGTTAAAACCTTTGCAAAATGGTTTGTTGTGACCTTACTGACCCTAGGAACCAACCCATGGTTTTGAAATGAAATTGGAAAAATTTAGAATGGATTAATTGAATTAGTCTATTTCTAGCTAATAAAGATAATGGTTTTATTATGAAAAAGAATTTTGGAATAAAAACTTTGGGAAAATATTTTGATTCAAAGCTACTAACCCAAAACACCAAGACTTGAGAGTTAGAAACTTTTGATGAGAAACTTAAAGATTTTTGATTTGATAAAATCATTTTCCACCATATAAAATGTTGAATGGATTTTAAAACAGTTTTTGGGCAAAACCCTCTAACTAATGACTTTTCCATTTTGGTAAATGACCAATTTGGACCTTACAAAGTTTACAAACCTAGTGGATACCATCCTTGCAATAGAACCATCCTTTGCATACTTATGCAAGACTTAGATGCCATTGCTTTGTGAGTGTGAAATTGTTTGTTTGACTTTGGTTTGGAATGTTAGTTGATTTTTGTGTTTGCTTGATTGACTTGTAGTGAATTTAGCAAAGTGTGAGACTAGCAAGATCAAGGAGTGAACCACCATTCCCTACCAAAAAGGCAAGTTACACTATCATACAAAAAGTCCTACTATTTTTCATTATACTTAGTGGATTATGAAAACATGCATGAAAACAATTTTATACTTATGCTATGCTAAATCCTAATAGGATTCCCTATACACTCCTTAGTGAAAATATTGTAGTTGATACATGCTTAGCCATGCTAGATTTTGAAAAGAGATACATGTTGAGATTTTACAAAGGTTGAGAAAAGGACTTGTGTTTTACATAATAAAACAAGGACTCAATGAACCACCTAGGTGGAGGATACTTTAAGTTTTGGAGCAAGTGGAAACAAAAGGAACCATGTCTATGGAAATCACTTTGTGTTGTGCTCCAAATGAAAACCACATAGGAAACTTAGAGATTGAACATGTTTCTCCAATTGTGGCTTTCGTGTGCAACCACATGCTATTATGGCTCTGGCTTAGTCAACTACATTAGGAAGACCCATACATTGTCTTTAGTTACCGGACATGGGGATCTGGAATGCTTCATGGTGGCTGAAGACAAGCTAGCAATGGTGTATGGGAGGATCTTTTGGAAAGACTTCGTCACATTCTCAGTCTGCCAGTACTCCATCTTAGTGAGCACTAATCCAGTAGGCCACTGGTGGCAACAAGATGGGATTGTGACATATGGGTAAAGTGTACTCCTTCTGCAGAAGATAATAAAATCTAAGTACTAAGCCGTGTCCCCGGTTATGGACAATACTGAGCAACTAAAATTTGAACTATGGGAGATCTCGACATTCCAACTTCTAAAATAAAACTTGATGCACTTGGGGGTACCAAGGAATTCAAAGAGATTTTGATAAGCTTGATGAACTTGGGGTTACCAAGGTGCTCAAGAGATTTTGCTTAACACTTGATGTACTTGGGGTTACCAAGGAACTCATGAGATTTTGATAAAACTTGTTGCACTTGGGGTTACCAAGTAGCTCAAGGGATTTTGACAAGGACTTGAACACTTGAGTTTCTACCAAGGAGTTTCAAGGAACTTGGAAAAAGTGATTTGACAATGGACCAAACCCAATTTGAAAAGATAGGATAAATTTTGCTTTGTGCAAATAAGCCTTAAACTCTACTTAGCCAAATATGCATGTATTGATAGGATCCACTCATATTATAAATAATAGTGAAGCTTGCCAATACAATTCAAATGTATTGACCCTTGTGGCTGTAACTTGTAATATTGCAGGTTTGATTGATTTTAGTGAAGATTGTTTGATTAGGATTACAAAGTCTACAACCAACATCTTCCTGTGGCACTTTGAAGATGAAGGACCCATGATTTTATTTCCGCTGCAAAGTAATGTAATAGCCAAATGAGCTATGTATGATGTGATAAAATTATGTTATTCCTGGTTATAAAGCTATGTTATGACCTTTGTATCTCGATATTACATCTTAACTATGTATGCTAGCTATTGATCCAGGGACTAGCATTGTAAACACAGGGGCTCTATCTTATTAAAGATTGGGACCTCTACAGATGGTATCAGAGCATTGTGTTGCCTGTAGGATTTGTAAACCCTTGGATTGGACAAAAACCCTTAGAAAAATAGGAGTTATATTTTGATCCAAAACTTATTTACAAAAACACTTGTAAACTCTTTCCTTAACCATTTTTGGTTTCAACTCTACACCTCTTCTACTTCAACTTGATGGAAAAACCTACCCATGTCCAAAGACAACACCATGTACAAAGGACTTCTTCAACACTTTCAACTTTAATGACTTCAACTTCTTCAACTCTAATGACTTCAACATCTTCAGCATATTCACCAAGGACTTCCAACTTGGATACCACTAAGGACTACAAGTGAAACAAGGAAATCTTACTCAAGAATTAGAGACTGAGGGAATGCAAAATAGGAAGGAGCCACCAACAACTTTGGAGTATTACAACCAAGAGTTTATCTCAAGGAACCATGATCTCATACAAGAAGAATCAAGAAGGAAGGAAAGATCACAAGTGAACCATATAGATGGACCACCATGATTTAGTTAACTCAAACACACCAACTTATGTGGTGTAACAAAAATATTTTGTTGACTAAGTTTGTGCTTGAACCTTGTTTGAGTGAAATGTTTGACTTGTGATTGCATGCACATTGTTTGTGTGGATTGTGATGTGTGTGATTAGAAATAATTCCTTAGAAATATCTTGCCTATTCTAATTTTCCTTCAACCCAAACAGATGACTACCGCAAAAGACTCCAAGGTTGATGACACCAACACCAACCAAGCTGACAGCATGAAAGAGCTCATAGCAACCCAACACTAGTTAAACCAACTGACAGCTCAGTTCATAGCCAACAATAGTGATAAAGATCCAGCACTGCAAAAGTTTTTGGAGGAAATCCCAACTGATGCTTAAGGTGACTAATCAAATGATCAACATGGAAGAAAACTATCCCAAAAGAGTCTATGACAACAAGGATGACAGAAATATTGTTCTAGATGGAGCACCAGCTTGCATTATTTGTGGAGACAAGGATCATACTTCCAAGGAGCATGAAGGTCAATGTCCTAACTGTGAAGAAAATCATCCTGTTGGACAATGTCCCACCTCTCAAGCTACTTGTTACCTTTGTGAAGGAAACGACCATGTCCCTATCCAATGCCCCATCTATGCCATTGTTGAACAAAGGAAACAAGAAGGATCCAAGTATGCCAAGAATGATGATGGCAAAGGAAAAGGACCACTTATAACTCCAAACAAGACAACCCAATTCAAAGGATCAAAGAAACCCAAGAAACCAAGACCAGAAATGAACCTTGTGTAATGTCGTAAATGTAAGGAAATGGGACACTACTCCAGTGAATGCCCAGAGAACAAGAAGAATAAAGAGATTGACCAAGTGTGGTGCAACAACTGCAAAGAGTTAGGCCACTATGTAGCAACTTGTCCACAAGAACCACGTAAAGAACTCAAGGATATCCATTGTTTCAACTGCAAGAATCCAGGACATTATGCAAGCAACTGTCCAGAAAAGATGAAGAACAAGTTGAACAAGCCTATGGAGAAACTCAACCTTGGCCCATGAGTCAAGTGTGGAAACAAAGGACACAATGCAAAAGTTGCTTAGAGAAGTTTTTCCCAGGATCCCAAGAAGGACAATATGTAATTTTTGTTTGAAAAATTTTAAGGTTGGTAGTACCCTAGTTGTTTTTGAACCTGCTTGTAACCCTAGCCTCCCCAAATCTCGGGACGAGATTTATTTTAAGGGTGGTAGCCTGTCACATCCTAAGATTTTCCAAATCTTGTAATGTGAAAATAAATGAATAAAATAAAACTTTGTTCGATTTTCAGGACCAGAAGAAACTTTTTGAAGTTAAAATTGGAAACTTCAAACCAATTTGGATTAAATAAAATCCTAAAGGGATTTAAAAGGTTAAACATTTATAAAAGAAAAATAAAATATTTGAAATTGCTATTGTTGAATCTTTCAAATAAAAAGTTTTTGGTTTCCAAAGGAAAAGGAAGGATTTTAAAATAAGAAGTTATTTTATAGAGCCAAAATTAAACCTTGACCAAGCATTTTGAGATAAAAACATTTTGTTAAAAATGGTAAAGGTTTGTTTAAATAAAATAATAAGGATTTAATATCCAAGTCCTTTTAATAAAAGTTCTGTTATTTTACTTATCCTTCAAAACTTGTTTATTCAATTTAAATAAGATTTTCAATGATTTATATTCCCAAATAAAACCTACTAAATTGGTTTTGAAAATATTGGGATTTCAAATAGAAATTTTATTAAATAAATCAAAACCCTATTTGATAGATAAACCATGGCCCATTTTATTTAATTAAGGAATGGAACCTAAAAATAATAAAAGTATTATTTTATTTTTATTTTTGGATTTTGAATCATGTTACTGAACAGAACTAATTTCAAAATGTCAAAGTTTGGTGAATGGTTTGAATTAGTTTGGACCTTGTTTGTTTGTTTGGAAATTCAAAACAGAAATTGGAAATGGAAAAAGAAAAGAGTTCAGCGCAAGAAAAATATAAAGAATAGGACAACCCAACCCAGCAGCCCAACAGCCCAGTATTCCCTCCCCGAAAGAAAACGATTCGCACTCATTATTTGACCCGCAGAGACGATGACTGGTGGACCCTTCGCTCACTTCTTTCCCCACTAACGACTGGATCCCATTTTCCCTGTTCATTCTCCTCACCCGCGCGACCAGTTCTTTTCCCCCTCGTCGCTGTTTCCTGCAGAAATCCCGCGGCTTCAATTCGCCATAATGCCGGGCCTTTACCTCTCCTTGACCATGCTCGATAAAACGTCAGCGTCCCTTCTTCATTTCCCCTCTGATTCCTTCCCCAAGCACGCCACCAGGCCGCCCCAATTCCTCCCCGAGCTCCTCTGACTCTGACGAACCTCCTTGTCGATTCCGGCCAAGTATCACCGCCCCTTGCCTCCCTGTGCAACCTAGCAGCTTCCCCACTCCCAGACGCACCTCCCAGCACTTTTAGTTCGACCGCGGGCGCCCCAGAGCAACGTCTGCAACGAGCTCTGAACGACGCCGCCGTCCGCTCCAACTCCGACGAGCCCCACAGGTAGATTCCGGTCGCCCCTCTTCTTCTCGTTCACGCACACATCACCTCCATGATCTCCTGCGTCTAACCATACCCTTGGTTGTTCTTCTCATGATCTGTAGCGACGTCTCCGACCACGACTAAGACCACCCGACGTTGTCCTCCACTCCGGCGTGCAATCCTACTAAGACCGAGCCTCGCTGCACTAACGCCTCCTCGAGCTTCAGCGACCTCCTGCACCTGGTGAGCCTTCACTTCCTCCTTGCGTCTGTATCTGGCACCGCCGCTGGCTGGCCGCAGCGCCGAGCGCCGCCAAACTTTGGTCGATTGCTGCAGACCGTAGGATCTTAATCCGACGCTTACGATAGATCATTTAAGTCGCGAAGAGGTACGCTCTCTGGACCACACGATCTAGTTAGATCCAACGCACCGTGTTGCCGATCCGGCTAAACCGGTACCGTCCAGTTAAAACACGCCGCGTGTCACCTGTCCTGTTTAAAACAGATCTGAAATCTGATTGAGATTCAATTTTCAAACCCTTATAACTTTGGATCCACACATCCAAAAATTACAAATTTTATGTCGTTGGATTCAGGAGACCAAGACCTAGCCAAACCTGCCCTTGGTTTAGCAAATAGTATCTGTTAGTTTGCTTGTTTTTGCAGATTCTTTTGTGAGCTTGTTTAGAGTAGGAAAATTGTTTAAAAATGATTTTTGGGTTAAAACCTTTGCAAAATGGTTTGTTGTGACCTTACTGACCCTAGGAACCAACCCATGGTTTTGAAAATGAAATTGGAAAAATTTAGAATGGATTAATTGAATTAGTCTCTTTCTAGCTAAGTAAAGATAATGGTTTTATTATGAAAAAGAATTTTGGAATAAAAACTTTGGGAAAATATTTTGATTCAAAGCTACTGACCCAAAACACCAAGACTTGAGAGTTAGAAACTTTTGGTGAGAAACTTAAAGATTTTTTATTTGATAAAATCATTTTCCACCATATAAAATGTTGAATGGATTTTAAAATAGTTTTTGGGAAAAACCCTCTAACTAATGACTTTGACATTTTCGTAAATGACAAATTTGGACCTTACAAAGTTTAGAAACCTAGTGGATACCATCCTTGCAATAGAACCATCCTTTGCATACTTATGCAAGACTTAGATTCCATTGCTTTGTGAGTGTGAAATTGTTTGTTTGACTTTGGTTTGGAATGTTAGTTGATTTTTGTGTTTGCTTGATTGACTTGTAGTGAATTTAGCAAAGTGTGAGACTAGAAAGATCAAGGAGTGAACCACCATTCCCTACCAAAAAGGCAAGTTACACTATCATACAAAAAGTCCTACTATTTTTCATTATACTTAGTGGATTATGAAAACATGCATGAAAACAATTTTATACTTATGCTATGCTAAATCCTAATAGGATCCCCTATACACTCCTTAGTGAAAATATTGTAGTTGATACATGCTTAGCCATGCAAGATTTTGAAAAGAGATACATGTTGAGATTTTACAAAGGATACTTTAAGTTTTGGAGAAAGTGGCAACAAAAGGAACCATGTCTATGGCAATCACTTTGTGTTGTGCTCCAAATGAAAACCACCTAGGAAACTTAGATATTGAACATGTTTCTCCAATTGTGGCTTTCGTGTGCAACCACATGCTATTTTGGCTCTGGCTTAGTCAACTACATTAGGAAGACCCATACATTGTCTTTAGTTACCGGACATGGGGATCTGGAATGCTTCATGGGGGCTGAAGACAAGCTAGCAATGGTGTATGGGAGGACCTTTTGGAAAGACTTCGTCACATTCTCAGTCTGCCAGTACTCCATATTGTTGAGAACTAATCCAGTAGGCCACTGGTGGCAACAAGATGGGATTGTGACATGTGGGTAAAGTGTACTCCTTCTGCAGAAGATAATAAAATTGAAGTACTTAGCCGTGTCCCCGGTTATGGACAATACTGAGCAACTAAAATTTGAACTATGGGAGATCTCGACATTCCAACTTCTAAAATAAAACTTGATGCACTTGCGGGTACCAAGGAATTCAAAGAGATTTTGATAAGCTTGATGCACTAGGGGTTGCCAAGGTGCTCAAGAGATTTTGCTTAACACTTGATGTACTTGGGGTTACCAAGGAACTCATGAGATTTTGATAAAACTTGTTGCACTTGGGGTTACCAAGTAGCTCAAGGGATTTTGACAAGGACTTGAACACTTGAGTTTCTACCAAGGAGTTTCAAGGAACTTGGAAAAAGTGATTTGACAATGGACCAAACCCAATTTGAAAAGATAGGATAAATTTTGCTTTGTGCAAATAAGCCTTAAACTCTACTTAGCCAAATATGCATGTATTGATAGGATCCACTCATATTATAAATAATAGTGAAGCTTGCCAATACAATTCAAATGTATTGACCCTTGTGGCTGTAACTTGTAATGTTGCAGGTTTGATTGATTTTAGTGAAGATTGTTTGATTAGGATTACAAAGTCTACAACCAACATCTGTCTGTGGTACTTTGAAGATGAAGGACCCATGATTTTATTTCCGCTGCAAAGTAATATAATAGCCAAATGAGCTATGTATGATGTAATAAAATTATGTTATTCCTGGTTATAAAGCTATGTTATGACCTTTTTATCTCGATATTACATCTTAATTGTGGATGCCAGCTATTGATCCAGGGACTAGCATTGTAAACACAGGGGGCTCTATCTTATTAAAGATTGGGACCTCTACAGTGCTCTGCGGGGCGTTGGATTTCACTTAATCGCACGGCGTGGAATGATCCATACCGTTTCGCTTAGGTTCTATTCTTAGCCAGACGATTTGCATCGTACGGCTCACAGCTGCTCAACCAGTAACTGGTGGCACTAGCGGCGGCAGACGGCGGCGCGAGGTCAGGTGGTGATATCGTGGTGATTCTAGGAAGAAAGGAGAAAAGGGAAGGTGCTCACCGGGTTCAGGAGGTCACGGCGAAGCTCGAGGTGGTGTTGGTCTGACGAGGGGCGCTCTGGTTCCTGCGGGATTGCTCGCCGAAGTGGAGGACGGCATCAGATGGTCCTGGAGCTCGTCGAGGGTGGTGCTGTGGTTCGCCCCGTGGAAAAGCAAGGGCATGGTTAGATGCAGCCGAGGTTGGGGAGTGCAGGAGCATCATCGGGAAAGAGCGGGGTGGTCAGGTGCTTACCAGAAGGGTCGCCGGAGAAGGAAGCAGACGCGGTGGCGCTCAGAGGTCGTCGAAGCCGAGGTTCTGGGGTGCCCGCGGTTGAACGGTTGGCATAGGAAGAAGCGCCTAGGTCTGGGGAATGTGTCTGTGTGCTTGGGGAGGCAAGAGGTGGCACGGGGTCCGCGGAATCGAGGAGGGAGCTCGTCGGAGCAGAAGGAGTGCGGCTCGAAATTCCGTCGGCCTGGGGGCAGAGAGAGAGAGAGGCGCGTGAGGGGAAATTGAGAGGAGGCCAGGGAGGTTAATAGGGTGCAGCCACGGCGAGTAACGGTCGCGGAATCAACGCGTATTGATCGCCGGAGTAATGTCTGCAACTCCAGGGAGTAACCGGCGCGAGGAAGAAGAGAAGGAACAACTGTGGGACTGTAAGGCCGAGAGAGTGAGATGGGAGAGGGTCCACCAGTACCACTTTGAGGGTGCGGTTCGTGAAAACTCTTGGCGTGCAAAAGAAGCTGGGCTGCTACTAGGCTTGTTGGGCTGGCCAGCTGGGTCAGGTCCGTTTTCATTTTTTTTTTTTTCTGAATGTTTTATTCTTTTCTAATTCTGTTTTCTGTTTTGAATTTCAAACAACATTCAAACATACAAATCAAATCAGACTTCCACCAAACATTGCAATTGAATTTGGTTCTGTTTAACAACATAAACCAAATCCCTAATACAAAATAATATTTTTACTTTAGGGTCCATTATTAATTAAATAAATAGACCTTGTTTATTAATCAAAATAGGATTTGATTATTTAAAAACTCTAGTTTTGAAATCTAAATATTATCAAAACCAAACTAGTAGGTTTTATTTGAAAAATAAGGAATACTTAAAAAGAATTGTTTAAAATAAATAAATAAGTTTTGATGTTTTAATTAAAATAGTAAAACCTTTATTTTTAATAAACTTGGATATTAAATCCTTATTATTTTATTTAAATAAACCTTTATTATTTTTATCAAATAGAAATGTTTTTATTTTAAAGGCTTGGCCAAGTTTTAATTTGGCTTATAAAATAATCCTTATTTATCATTCTATCCTTTTCTTTTGAAAACCAAATCTTTTTATTAAAGGATTCAAAAATAGTAATTTCCAAATATTTTTATTTTCTTTTATTAAATGTTTATCTTTTTAAATCCCTTTGGATTTATTTGATCAAATAGGTTTTGAAAGTTTCCAATTGGAATCAAAAAGTTTCTTCTCACCCTGAAAATCAACAAAGTTTTATTTTATTCAATTATTTTTTTCACATTACAAGGTTTGGAAAATCTTGGGATGTGATAGGCTACCACCCTTAAAATAAATCTCGTCCCGAGATTTGGGAAAGCTAGGGTTACAAGTAGGCTCAAAACAACTAGGGTACTACCACCCTTAAAAATTTCCAAACTAAATTACATATTGGCTTGCTTGAGATCTTGGGGAAACTTCTCTGGGCAAACATCTGCATTGTGTCCTTTGTTTCCACACTTGACTCATGGGCCAAGGTTGAGATCCTTCATAGGCTTGTTTAACTTGTTCTTCATCTTTTCTGGACAATTGCTTACATAATGTCCTGGTTCTTTGCAATTGAAACAGTTGATATCTTTGAGTTCTTTACGTGTCTATTGTGGACAAGTTGCTGCATAATGGCCTAGCTCTTTGCAGTTGTTGCACCATACTTGGCCAATTTCTTTATACTTCTGGTTCTCCGGGCATTCACTGGAATAGTGTCCCATTTCTTTACAACGATGACATTGCACATGGCTTTTGTCCTTCTTTTGCTTTTTAGGCTTCTCCAAAGCTAGGAGTGCATCTAGTTCATATTGTTCATATGTTATCTGGTAGGTAGGAATGTCTACATGTTTCTTGGACCTTCTATTGCTCTTTGGAAAATTCACATGCCTCTTCTTTGGTCCTTTGAATTGGGTTGTATTGCATGGAGGTATAAGTGAACCTTTTCCTTTGTCATCATTCTTCTTGGTAGACTTAGATCCTTCTTGATAGTTTGCAATCATTTGTTGCACTCCATCTTGTTTCCTTTGTTCAATTATGGAATATATGGGGCATTGGATAGGAACATGGTTGTTTCCTTCACACAAGTAGCAAGTAGCTTGAGAGGTGGGGCATTGACCAACTGGGTGTTTCTCTTCACAATTGGGGCATTGATCTCCATGCTCCTTGGAAGTATGATCCTTGTCTCCACAAGTAATGCAAGCTGGGGCTCCATCTAGAATAACATTTCTGTCATCCTTGTTGTCACAAACTCTTTTGGAATAGTTGTCTTCCATGTTGATCATTTGATCTGTCACCTTAAGCATCAATTGGGCTTGAGTTTCTAAAAATCCTTGCAGTGTTGGATCTTCCCCACTGGTGTTGGCTATGAATTGAGCTGTCATTTGGTTTAACTGGTGTTGGGTAGATATGAGTTCTTTCATGCTGTCCTCTTGGTTGGTGTTGTTGTGATCAATCTTGATGTTGGAGTCTCTTGGAGTAGTCATCTGTTTGGGTTGAATTGAGATTAGAATAGGCAAAATATTTCTAAGGAAATAATCCTAATCACACACATCACTATTCACACAAGCAAAGTGCAAGCATTCACAAACAACTTTTCACTCAAACAACAAGGTTCAAGCACATACTTGGGCAACCAAAAATATTTTGTTACACCACCTAAGTTGGTGTGTTTGACTTAACTAAAATATGGTGGTCCATCTATACGGTTCACTTGTGATCTTTCCTTCCTTCTTGATTCTTCTTGTATGAGATCATGGTTTCCTTGGGGAAAATTTTGGTCACAAAACTTCAAAGGTGATGTAGGCTCCTTCTAAGTTGTTTTTCCTTAGTCTCCAAATCTTGGGCAAGTTTTCTTGTCTCACTTCTCCTTAGTGACAACCTTGTTTGAAGTCCTTGGTGAATATGCTGAAGATGTTGAAGTCATTAGAGTTGAAGAAGTTGAAGTCATTTGAGTTGAAGATGTTGAAGTCATTAGAGTTGTTGAAGTTGAAGTCATCTGAGTTGAAGATGTTGAAGTCATTAGATTTGATGGAGTCCTTTGCACATGGTATAGTCTTTGGTCATGGGGTAGGTTTTTCCATCAAGCTTGAAATAGAAGAGATTTAGAATCAAAACCAAAATGGTTGAGGAAAAAGTTTACAAGATTGTTTGTAAATAAGTTTTGGAACAAATACAACTCCTACTTTCTAAGGGTTTTTGTCCAATCCTAGGGTTACAAATCCTACAGGCAACACAATGCTCTGATACCATCTGTAAGGGTCCCAACCTTTAAATAAGGTAGGGTCCCCTGTGTTTACAATGCTAGTCCCTGGATCAATAGCTAGCATCCATAGTTAAGATGTAATATCAAGAAACAAAGGTCATAATATAACTTTATAACCAGGAATAACATAATTTTATTACATCTTACATAGCTCATTTGGATATTACATTACATTGCAGCGGAATAACTATAAGCATGGGGTCCTTCATCTTCAAAGTGCCACAGGCAAACATGTTGGTTGTAGACTTTGTAATCCTAATCAATCAATCTTCACTAAAATCAATCAAACCTGCAACATTACAAGTTACAGCCACAAGGGTCAATACATTTGAATTTTATTGGCAAGTTTCACTACTATGTTGAATATAGGTGGATCCTATCATTACATGCATTTTTGGCTAAGTAGGGTTTGAGGTTTATTTGCAGAAGCCAAATTTATCCTATCTTTTCAAAATGGTTTTGATCTTTTGTCAAATATCTTTATCAAAATCCCTTGAACTCCTTGGTAAATCCCCAAGTGTTGAAGTCCTTGTCAAAAATCTCTTGAGCTCCTTGGTAAATCCCCAAGTGCAAGTTTTATCAAAATTTCTTGAGCTCCTTGGTACCCCCAAGTGCATCAAGTCTTTTGTTATCACTTAAAAGTTTTTCTTTTAGAAATTGGAATGTCGAGATTTCCCATAGCTTCAAGCTTTAGTTGCTCAGTATTGTCCATAACCGGGGACACGACTAAGTACTTAGATTTTTATTATCTTCTGCAGAAGTTGTACACTTTACCCACATATCACACTCTCATCTTGTTGCCACCAGTGGCCGCTGGATAAGTACTCACCAAGATGGAATACTGGCAGATTGAGAATGTGACGAAGTCTTTCCAAAGGGTCCTCCCATACACCATTGCTAGCTTGTCTTCAGTACCCATGTAGGATTCCAAGTTTCTCATTTTCAGTAACCTGAAGACAATGCATGGGTCTTCCCAATGTAGTTGACTAAGCCAGAGCCATAAGTAGCATGTGGTTGTACACAAAAGCCACAATTGGAGAAACATGTTCAATCTCTAAGTTTCCTGGATGGTTTTCTTTTGGAGCACAACACAAAGAGATTGCCATAGACATGGTTCCTTTTGTTTCCACCTTCTCCAAAACTCAAAGTATCCTTGTCCACCCAGGTGGTTCATTGAGTCCTTGTTTTATTCATAAAAACATAAGTCCTTTTCTCAACTTCATAAAATATCAACATGTATCTCTTTTCAAAATATAGCAGGGCTAAGCATGTAACAACTACATTGTTTCCACTAAGGAATGTAAAGGGCATCCTATTAGGATTTAGCATAGCATAAGTATAGAAATTCTTTTCATGCATGTTTCAAAATCCACTAAGTATAATGAAAATAGTAGGACTTTAGATGATAGTGTCACTTGCCTTTTTGGTAGGGAATGTTGGTTCACTTCTTGATCTTGCTAGTTTCACACTTTTCTAACTTCACTACAAATCAATCAAGCAAACAAAAAATCAACTTGCCTTCCAACCAATATTCAATCAATACATCACACACATAAAATCATAAGAACTAAGTCATGCATGCAAGCATGCATAAGATAGTTTTATTTGCAAAGATGGTTTCTACTAGGCTCTAAACTTTGTAAGGTTCAAAGTGGTCATTTTCTAAAGTGGCAAAGTCCTTTGCAAAAGGGTTTTATCCATAAACCATTTTTAAATCCAATCATTATTTTATGTGGTGAAAAATGTTTTTATCAAAGTAACACCTTTATGTTGTTCACCAAATAAGTTGTTGTTTCTTCAAAACTTGGTGTTTTAGGGTCAGTAGGTTTGATCCATATAAGTTTTTTACTCCAAAACATTTTCATAACAAAAACAATATTTTTTTATTTGACTAGAAATGGGCTAAATCAATTAATCCATCCTAATCTTTTCAAAATGCATTTTTAAATCCACAAGTTAGTTCCTAAGGTCAGTAAGTTCACCACAAACCAATTTGCAAAGGTTTCAACCCTAAAAACATTTTGGAATAATTTTTCTAACCTAAACAAGCATTCAAATGTTTCTGCAAAAACAAACATTTTAATAGAGGATTTTTACTAAACAAATTGCATGGTTGGCTAGGGCTTGTTCCACTGATTCAATTGATATAAAGTTTGTAATTTTTGGACGTGTGGATCAAAAGTTACAAGGGTTTCAAATTTGCATCTAAATCTGTTTTTCAAATTCTGTTTTAAACAAAGACTGGCCACGCGTCGCGATGTTATTGGCTGGTACCGCTTCGGTCGGATCGTGCTCTGCGGGGCGTTGGATTTCACTTAATCGCACGGCGCGGAATGATCCATACCCTTTCGCTTAGGTTCTATTCTTAGACAGACGATTTGCATCGTACGGCTCACAGCTGCTCAACCAGTAACTGGCGGCGCTAGCGGCGACAGACGGCGGCGCGAGGTCAGGTGGTGATGTCGCGGTGATTCTAGGAAGCAAGGACAAAAGGGAAGGTGCTCACCGGGTTCAGGAGGTCACGGCGAAGCTCGAGGTGGTGTTGGTCTGACGAGGGGCGCTCTGGTTCTTGCGGGATTGCTCGCCGGAGTGGAGGACGGCGTCAGATGGTCCTGGAGCTCGTCGAGGGTGGTGCTGTGGTTCGCCCCGTGGAAAAGCAAGGGCATGGTTATATGCAGCCGAGGTTGGAGTGTGCAAGAGCATCATCGGGAAAGAGCGGGGTGGTCAGGTGCTTACCAGAAGGGTCGCCGGAGAAGGAAGCAGACGCGGCAGCGCTCAGAGGTCGTTGAAGCCGAGGTTCTGGGGCGCCCGCGGTTGAACGGTTGGCACAGGAAGAAGCGCCTAGGTCTGGGGAATGTGTCTGTGTGCTTGGGGAGGCAAGAGGTGGCACGGGGTCGCCGGAATCGAGGAGGGAGCTCGTCGGAGTAGTGGGAGTGCGGCTCGAAATTCCGTCGGCCTGGGGGCAGAGAGAGAGAGGCGCGTGAGGGGAAATGGAGAGGAGGCCAGGGCGGTTAATAGGGTGCAGTCACGGCGAGTAACGGTCGCGGAATCAACGCGTATTGATCGCCGGAGTAATGGCTGCAACGGCAGGGAGTAATCGGCGCGAGGAAGAAGAGAAGGAACAGCGCTGTGGGGCCTGTGCGTCAGCGAGAGAGTGAGATGGGGAGAGGGGTCCACCAGTCAGTCACTTTGAGGGTGCGGGTTCAGGTGAAAAACGCTTCGCGCGTGGAAAAGAAGCTGGGCTGCTACTGGGCTTGTTGGGCTGGCCAGCTGGGTCAGGTCCGTTTTCATTTTTTTTCTTTCTGAATGTTTTATTCTTTTCTAATTGTGTTTTCTGTTTTGAATTTCAAACAACATTCAAACATACAAATCAAATCAGACTTCCACCAAACATTGCAATTGAATTTGGTTCTGTTTAACAACATAAACCAAATCCCTAATACAAAATAATATTTTTACTTTAGGGTCCATTATTAATTAAATAAATAGACCTTGTTTATTAATCAAAATAGGATTTGATTATTTAAAAACTCTAGTTTTGAAATCTAAATATTATCAAAACCAAACCAGTAGGTTTTATTTGAAAAATAAGGAATACTTAAAAAGAATTGTTTAAAATAAATAAATAAGTTTTGATGTTTTAATTAAAATAGTAAAACCTTTATTTTTAATAAACTTGGATATTAAATCCTTATTATTTTATTTAAATAAACCTTTATTATTTTTATCAAATAGAAATGTTTTTATTTTAAAGGCTTGGCCAAGTTTTAATTTGGCTTATAAAATAATCCTTATTTATCATTCTATCCTTTTCTTTTGAAAACAAAATCTTTTTATTAAAGGATTCAAAAATAGTAATTTCCAAATATTTTTATTTTCTTTTATTAAATGTTTATCTTTTTAAATCCCTTTGGATTTATTTGATCAAATAGGTTTTGAAAGTTTCCAATTGGAATCAAAAAGTTTCTTCTCACCCTGAAAATCAACAAAGTTTTATTTTATTCAATTATTTTTTTCACATTACAAGATTTGGAAAATATTGGGATGTGACAGGATCCAACCGTGCCAAGATCCTCCAAATGTAGGTACCCAGGTGAGGTTTCCCACTAAGTACTAGGCCAAGAGAGAGCCCATATGTATCGTGGTTGCACTAGAAGCTTCTGAATTCTAGAACATGGCAGACTTCTTTGATTCCTGGGCGGCCGTCCTCCACCAAAATCTCACTCGTTGTCCCGACAACCATTGCGCCCAGAAGAAAACTTAGTTTTATTTTGAAGTGGATTTGAGAAGAAAGTTTGTTCAAGAGAGCATTTATACTTAGAAGAAAGTCATTGTCTTTCGAACCCCCCTAACGGTACTTTATATATAGCTTAGCAAGCAATACTTAGCAAAATAGGTGAACCTATTAGTAGGGGAAATCCTAAGTATAGAGCTACTCATGGCATACTACAAAATCATCGCACTTGCAAAATAATACTAAGGAAAAATTCTACTAGAACATCCTACACATGCATACTACAGAATTTTGAAGATCACATGCATATAATCAAAACTGGGACAAAAGTTATGAACAAGTGGTGTAACTTGCCTTGATCCGAGCAGCACTCTACACAACAGTACTCCTTAGCGCACTCTGAACAATCTAACAAAATACAAACATAGATCTAATCACAACTTGCACAAAGTATGTCATAGGGATAATATGCATGCCTGCAACATGGTAATAATGCAAGATTTGTTTTCTAAACTGACCAAGGTAGTCTAGTTGGATTGCAATTGTATTAGGGATGTTATTAGTATTGATTTCCCACAGGTTTAAATTAATTTGGGTCATTATTCTAACTCATAGGCTCACAAGGAGATCCAACCATCTAATTATCCCCGAATCAGATCTAATGTTCTTAAGGAAGGTTTTATAATTTTGTTCAGTAGGTATTGTAAAAACAAAGTCAACACAACAATAATCAACTAAAACGGGGTTTTAATTATTTTTCTATGGATTAAACACTCTAGTCTAGAGATTAAATTCTACACAGAAAATCCTACTGCAAACTTGTAATATTATTACAGATCTGTGTTCTACACGGTATATTATACGCAAAATTTGGCCAAACGGTTGAATTTCTATGAATTTCCCAAGATTTAACTATGATCTTCCAATTTAAATCTAACCCGAACGAAAATGCGAAAAGTGGCAGCTTTTGATTGGTCCAGATAGACGATGCGGCACGGACGCAGCGCTGACGCGGACTCTCCACACGGCACAATGCCACTCGCTGATACCCCTTCGATCTGTGCATCTAATCTGAGCCATAGCTCGTCGATCTAACGGACGGGGGGAGGGTGGCGACTTACTGCGGTGGCGACGATGGCGAGGGGAGGCAGACAGCAGCGCGCTGTCGGACGGTGGTTCTCGGCTGCGGTATGGTGGCTCCTCGAGGCAGTGGTGTAGACGATGGCGCTTGGCTCCTCCTCGCGGTTCCGTTCGCGAGATCGATTTTGACCTTCTGTTTCTCGTCCAGCCGCACTGCTCCGTCGATTCCTGCGAACTCTGGTGATGCGTCGGTGAGAAATCTGCAGTGATTTAGCGCTCAGTAGAAGGGGAAAATAGGTCAGGGAAAACCGGTGGAGCACGGGGTAGACAACCAACAGCGAAAGAGGGTCGAGGTGGCACGAAACTTCGGATCCTTAACCTTCCCGAGCGCGACGACGGCAAGGAAGAATGGCAGTTGTTCGGCGAGGCTTAAGCTAGGGTTTTTTGAAGGGAAAACGACAAGAGGGTCGGCCTTATATACTCCAAAGACTTGGGGGAGGTGGCAATCGAATCCGTTAAGATTTGGGCTATCCCGACGCGGAGGACGCCGTGCTCGCCACGGTCTCTGGGAGGAAGACGACGGGGTGGGCCCCCGCATCGCTGGTCAAAGGTCTTGGCTGGCGGTGGATAGCTCATGGGCTTAATCAGCCGCTTAGGTTAGTTAGGTTTTTTTATTCTTTTCTTTTATCAATTTTCTGTTTCAGTAAAACTTTAATAACTTTTGCATAGCAAATTCAAACTTAGTGAAACTTGTTTCTAAATTTTTGTAAAAATGAGGCGGTCATCTTAGAGCCAGAGAATTTTATTTTGGCATTGTTTTTAGAAGGGTCAAACAAGAGTGCTTCATTTTGCTCACAAAGGGATTTTTTTATTAGGGTCTTGTTAGGGTTTGATGGTAGGGTTTTGATGCAACTTAAATTTGTAGGATGCAAAGATGCAAGGATGATGCATGCTTCTAGTAACATCTAATATAAAAATTTAGGATGTTACAACACTTCCTTCCATAAAGAAATTCAAAGGGTGCCATCTCAATGCTTGCTTGATAGCTGTTATTGTAAGATATTTCTGCGTAAGGCAGACTTTCATCCCAACTTTCACCATAGTCTAGGGCACATGCCCTTAACATATCCTCCAAAATCTGATTGGTCCTTTCTGTCTGTCCATCAGTCTGGGGGTGAAAACCTATGCTGAACTCTAACATTGTTCCCAATGATTCATGCAGTTATCGCCAAAATTGCGAAGCGAACTGAGTTCCTCTATCAGACACAATACTCTTAGGTACTCCATGTAGACATACAATCATGGTCATATAGATCTTGGCGAACTTAGCACTTGTATAGGTAGTATTCACAGGTATGAAATGAGCCACTTTAGTTAGGCGATCTATAACACCCAAATAGAATCATATCCGGATCTAGTCCTTGGAAGTCCGGTGATAAAATCCATACCAATCTTATCCCACTTCCAACCAGGAATAGGTAGTGGTTGCAATAACCCTGCTGGTTTCTGATGTTCCGCTTTAACTCGACTACACACATCACGCAAGGCAATATGTTCCGCAATATCCTTCTTGAGGTTGTTCCACCAAAATCTTTCCTTCACATCCATGTACATTTTGGTGTTACCTGGATGAATAGAATATGGTGAATTGTGTGCTTCTTGCAGAATCAATTTCCGAAGTTCCAGATCTTGTGGAATGCAGATACGCTTTCCATACCACAAAGTACCGTGTTCATCTTCGTGGAATCCTTTAGCCTTCCGTTTACTAATTTTATCTTTAATCTCTTCAATTTCCTTGTCTAACTTTTGGGATTCTTTGATTTTGTCCAACAATGCTGGTTGAACATCCAATGACATGAGATATCCTGCAGGCACTATATCCAATATGAGATATTTGAATTAGGCACACAGATCATCTGGCAATTCTCCCTTAGTAAGGTCATTCACATAAAACTTATGGATTAAAGCATCTGCTACAACATTTGCTTTACTGGGATGGTATTGCAAACTCAACTCATAGTCCTTGATGAGCTCTAGCCACCTTCTTTGTTTCCATATTGAGTTCCTTCTGGGTGAAGATATATTTCAAACTCTTGTGATATGTGAACACTTCACAACGATTTACCAAAAGATAGTGTCTCCATGTTTTCAGTGCATGGACAACAGAGGATAACTCTAAGTCATGAGTAGTATAATTCACTTCATGAGTTTTGAGTTGTCTCAAGGCATAAGGCACAACTTTCCCTTCTTGCATCAAAACTCCACCTAATCCTTGGTGAGATCCATCACAATAGACTTGGAAATCCTTCTCCAAATCTGGGAGACATAAGACTGGTGCTGATACTAGTCTCTTCTTCAATTCTTGGAAACTGCCTTCGCATCCTTCAGTCCAGTCAAATTTATTTTCTTTCTTAAGTAACTCCATCATTGGCTTAGTTACATTTGAGAAATTCTCAATGAAGCTTTTATAGTATCCTGCTAAGCCTAGGAAACTATGAACTTCCTTCATGGACTTGGGAGGTTCCCACTCAGTTACAGCTGACACCTTTGTGGGATCGACAGATATACCATTCCCCGAGACAATATGTCCAAGAAATCTAACTTCATTCAACCAGAATTCACACTTACTAAACTTGGCATACAACTTGTGCTCCCGGAGCTTCTCAAGTATCAAACGCAAATGTTCTTCATGCTCTTCTTGTAGGGTTCGCAGCATAGAAAACAAAATTTTTCCTACGATGGGAACTATGTACCAAGATCTATCTACTAGATACAAACAACACAGATGTATATCCATAAAGAACATACCGTTGAAGAACGGCAAAGCTTAACGAGTTCGACTCGTGGTTGATGTAGACGATCTCTTGCCGATCTCAAGATCGAGAGGAAGTCCTAGCGCCGCAAATCAGCAGCGCATCCGTGCTCACACACACGTCTGAGGCACCGAGCAACCTACGCCTCCTCGCTCCAGCGATGCAGCGAAAGCACAACTCTTTCTTGCCGAATATCCATAGGGAACATGTATCTCGCTAGTCCGAGACCATGGGAGATAAATTCTAGAGGGGGAGAGAGATCCTTCATGAGGAGGTGTGAGTGAGAAGTGAGGAGAGGGGTTCCTTTTATAGGAGGAGGGGGGCACCCAAGGGGGTGCCCGCCGGCCATGGGGGCTACCCCCTCCCCTCCTTCATTCATGTGGGTGGACACTCCACTCACAAAAATCCATTCAAATCCCTCCACTCAAAATCCCACTCAAACTTTCTATTAAATTTCCACCAAATTTAATGCAAACTCTCATTAAACAAAACTATTTTATTTATTCAGAATTTTGTCAATTACTTTAATGATAAACATTCACATATAACCCCTTGCTAGAATTCTATTTCACATGCATAACCTATTTATGCAATTTCACCCGAAAACCTGTTTCGGTATCTAGTGAAATAAATTCCTGCGCTTGTTTATTCTTTCGGCATGAAACTTTTGCTCCAATTGGATGTCGGTGTCTCTTAAGTGTGTCACTTATGGTTCATGAATAATGCAGACATGATCGAGACCCCTCTCGGATCAATAATCAGAAGCGGGATCTGGAGACACATACTGACTCCCACACATTCAACGATGACTTTTTTGTGATCGTCGGAACCTTTTATGCTTGTATCTTAATCCCTTTGTTTTGCGATTACATGTCCGAGATTCGATCATCGGTATCTCCATACCTAGTTTGATCTCGTTACTGACATGCACTGTTTTCTCGTTCCCGTGATATAACATTCTAGTGATCAAATCACTTGCTTGCAAGCTAACCAATGTGATATCACCGAGAGGGCCCATAGTATATCTATCCGTCATCGGGATGAACAAATTCCACTCTCGATCCATGGGCCTCAACATAACGCTTTATTAGTCCTGAACCCATCTTTATAATCACCCTGTTACGGTGTGACGTTTGATGTTATCCACTACAAGGAATCTGGCAATATATGACACTCCATTTTCGTCACAAAATCGTCATAGTAGTCTGTTTATGACGATTTTGAGATCGTCGAAAGTTGGGCGTCGCAAATGAACTATAACGACGTTTTTGATAAAATCGTCATAACCGTCTATGACGATATTTGCTCGTTATAACATCTATGATGATCCAATATCGTCACGGGCCATGTAGCCTGGCCAAGTCAGATCCTACGTGTCCGATCCTACATGGCAAAATTATGACAAAATTAAATCTTATTAAATCAAAATCAGCCTAGTCCATTTATGGGTTTCACATGGGCTCGGCCCAACTATTCTGAATTGATTTTCTCATCAAATCTGGTTAGTTACATGGGCCAAGCCCATCATTCTGGCATTTTTTTGTTTCTTTGTGTTGACCTTTTATTTGGACAGATTTTTACTTTGGGCCTTCTTATTTTGGGTCGGTCACACCAGGTCTTCCACAATTTATAGGGTCCCACTTGACAGTGTACATTTTTTCAGTAATTAAAAGCTAACAATTTAATCAAGACCAACAGAATATATGAAATTATTTTGATTCAAACAGAGCATAGAGCACATTCAGGAATAATATTTCAGATAAAATCGTCACATTACAATCATACATAGTTCTATATAGTTCACATCAGTGGAGCTACCAGAATACAATAAAATGTTTATAGAAAGAATAAGAACTTCTTCACGCTTCCTCTTCCTGGAACTTCTTCACACTTCCTCTTCCTCGAAGTTCTTCAGGCTTGCTCTTCCTAGAACTTATTCAGCATGTACTGTATCTTGTAAAAGATATGATATATTCAATAAGGTAATATGTGCCAACAATTATAAACAGGAGCGAAAATATATTCAAGATGCATCTTTCCTTTAAAGCATGAACGAGAGAATATAACAGTAAATGTATAGTATTACATTCTTTTATAACAGCTCAGGTACCTCAAGATACATGCATTAGAAGGTTAAGCTTACCTGCTCATATATAATACGTATGGCAACAAACTTTACCTGAAAGCACCAACCTACCATGATTTTTTTCACAGTACTCAAGTTTGGGTGCTCTATAAATCATCAGTAGCTTTTAAATCTTTCAGCTTGTCAAGTGCCACTCCCTAACATTAGCAAATGGTATAAGATTTGAGTTTCATGCTTCCTGAAGGGAAACATATATAATACGTATGACAACAGACTTTACCTGAAAGCACCACCAGATGTAGTGAGAATAATGTGACAGCCGACGAAGTGATCCTTCAGTAAGCCTGGCACACACTACAATAGGAGCAAAACATAAATTCACAAAATGACACTAGTATAAATAAACCACAAGAACAAAAATAATACTGGCACATTGTTACAAGTTATACAGATAAATCCACCATTTTATTGGAGTTCGCTTTTAACCAGCTAAGCTTAACTATCCCAACCTAATGTACCCAAAACTTGCATCATGGTGAAAAATATTAACAAGCATCTTGAATATTCTTACTAATAGACTGATTCTAAAGTTTGTTGGCAGATTCTAACTAATAGACTGATTTTAAAGTCTGTTGGGAGAATATGTCAGCATATGAATCCGTCCAGACTATTAACAAGCATCTTCGAAGTAATTAAATTGACAGATTCTAAAGTCGCCAGGAGAGAACACCTTTTGTGGTATTAGTCAGGCACAACGTTGATGTCATTTTTGAGGGAGACAAAAGCAACTGCAAGTGATGTGTGGTGGCACAACTGCTATTGCCCATAGACATGGTTCTGCAAGCTCTAACACAAATAACAGTGGCAAGAAGTCAATAATTGAAATCAGCTTTGATTCTGTAGTCAAGGAAATAAATAAGCCAGCACTATGGAACACACGTATGATTCTAAAATACAGATATAGAAAAACAAGAAGTCCTCCAACTATCCTACATCAAAAGGAATTGTATTTAGCCATTTCAGCAAATAGGTGGTGTGCAAAGGCCAATTACAAATGAAGACAGAACTTAATAGATAAATTTCTATCTCGTATGATCATATGTAACACATATAAGATGCCTGTGTAAGGCAGCACACCAGGCCTCATCCCTTGTGTCTTCAAGAGAGAACATACTACTATATTTAGTGGTTCAATATCATTCAATGTGTGTTATTAAGCAACAAAAAATCATTTTAAAGGATCACGTCTAGATATATAGTGACTTTTTGTTAGTGGAGCCTACTAATACATTTCAGAGTACAAAATGCTTGATAGCGGTATTGAATTAGTAGGAAAAACTGGCAAGTGGAAAATTTACATACAAATACATAATTGCTATCAACCGGTCGTGATGCCATCACTACCTTTGTACTGCTACTGTATTGTGATGCTAAATTCAACACATGGTATTATGAATATTAGGATGGAAGACTGGCGTAAAAAATACAGACACAAAGAATTCAAGAATTCAACGAGGGAGGGGACTGGTTCATAAAGCTACCATACAGACCATGCTACAAAAGAAAGTGATTGCAAGAAATTAATCCAAGGGAGAGGAGGGTACCTCACGTGCCTCTGTTGGTCAAAATCTGGTGTCGGTTGGGAGAAGGGGAACGGGTTCTGCTCTTGGGGAAGAGGTCCTGCCGGTGGCAGTGCTAACACGCCGGAGTGGAGTTGAGGAGGATCGGTAGCGGTGCAGATCGAGACGGAGGTAGCCTGCCGGCGCTGCTGCTAGGAAGGGGCCGCCGTCGCTGGAGATCAAGCCAGAGAGGCGCTGCTACTTCCGAGCTCCATGAAGACGAGCTGGTCCGCGGACTGCTTCTAGGGGCCCGATGAGAAAGGGTGCTAGCGGCCAGATGTAGCTGCTTCCGGTCGCCATGGATCCGCGAGTGGAGGCCGACCTCCTTGCGTGTGCCATCTCTGTGTAATCACCGTTGGCTTCTTACTGTTTAGAGAAGGAGGAGGTGAGACAGAGAAAGAGCAGAGATGGGGGAGGGAGAGACCCAGACACGCACCTGCGGGCGAGCGTCGCCGCTGCCGCCCACCATAGGGCAGGATACGTGCCAACGAAGGTCTAGCTACTTGAGCCCCACAGGATCAGCTCCTCCTCGAGGAGAACAACGACGACGACCCAGCGGCGTCTAGGGTTTTCAGGAGGGGAATGAGAGCGTGATAGGGCAAGGGGAAAAGGGAGGCACAATCAGGGAAGACCCTCTCTCTCCATGGCCAACGAGGGGAAAAGTGACATAGGCCCACACCTCAGTGAGAGTAGCTAGAGGCAAGAAGAGTACGAAAAGTAAGCGATAGAAACGAACGGCGCGGATGAGGCCACGTCGCGCGATCAGACGACGCGGACCACCTGTGCCGGCAGAGGCCCTGAGAAGCCTCCCTTTCCCGCTGGTATGTTTCTTTTAGATGTCTATTTAAGAAGTTCGAAATCCAAACCAGAAGGCATCCTTAAACTATCAACTCGAGTCTCATGTAAGATAAATGTCGAGATACTACAAAAAAATGCAATCATCCAAATGAAAGGTAACTAAGAACTTGCTAGATTAGTTCATGGATAATTATAGTCCATTAGTCAAGAGTTCTCAAAAGGGTAATCAACCAATCATGATTGTGAAGTTCTATTTAAAATACTTCAGAAGTTTTGTTTAAGATAAGTTCAAGGATAATTATAGTCCATTAGTCAAGAGTTCTCAAAAGGGTAATTAACCAATCATGATTGTAAAGTTCTATTTAAAATACTTCAGAAGTTCTGTTTAAGATACTTCAATGATGTAGCATCTAAGTAAAATCTCTTTGCAACATCATAGGCTCAGCTGTAAATGATTTCACATGTAACCACCATTTAACTAGAGATCATACAACACAAAAAACTACCCCAAGCATCTCTAAAAATAAAAGAGCAGAACAATACAGGGATGACATGCTTAGCATCAGTTTTAAAAGCTCAATGTAATAGACATCAAAGAACAAATAGTTCTCTATGGTCTAATTGTTTCATATCATTCTGTATAAGAGTTCTCATAACCACAAAGATGAATAGTGGACAATAGCACATTCAAATAGCTTAAACTGTTTTCACCGGTTATTAGCCTGTAAGGTGCAACCATCATAGAGAACAAATGTCAAATTTCTAAATTGTGATTATGAACCTGTGTTGATCTCACACCATGACCGGTCCTTTGACACCGATGCTAAGGTTCAGACTCGAGGTAGCTACAGATTCCAATGAATGAAGTTTGACACCAAAATTCAGATAACAATCGGAACACAGATAACAGTCCAAGCTAAAGCCTGCAAGATTCAAAGTTTGAAAACAAGCGTACCACAGAACACCCGTGATTAATATGCATAATATGCATAGAACAAACATACAGGCAATTTACTGACTGTCACTAATTCTGTCGCTGCAACACCTAAGTAGTTGTCACTAATTCTGAGCCTGTAACTATCACAGAGAAGCACACACATAAATATTTGCACTATGGCCCATCATTATACACTGTAAATTGCACTTACTGACAAAATTGGTTTATTATGCAATACAAATCGAGCAATTTCACATTTTCCATTGGGCTCCTTTGATTCATAGGATAGAAAAAATATAGGAATAAAAAAGACATATAATTGAGATGTCATGTCTAACTGAATCCTATAACATGAATTCTCTTTGACTGTTGCAAAGGGAATTTTCCATGAGGGTATGACCTGATGCTTTTTTTGGCCATTGCTACTCTGGTCAGATACAATCAAAGGAAGCTTGTGAAAAATCGAGAGGCTCTGTACCTGGAAGAGGATGGTGAGGCGGGCGAGCAGCGCAGTGCAGGTCTTGCTGATGACGCCCGCAAGCCCGTCGGCGGCCAGGTGCGTCGTGCCGCTACTGCTGCTCCGTGTGGCACAGAGCCACGGAGGCCCGGCCACCGTTCACAACCATGCCGCACACCCACGCCTCTGTCTACATCGCAGGCCACCCACGTCCACCCATGTCTCCATCGTCCAGCGCCGGCCGCTTCTACTAGTTCCATCCCACGTGGCTAGTCCGTCGAGGTAGGGAGGGAGGTAGGGGGAGGGGAGGCGGCAGGTTGGGGCGGTGGCTGCGCATCTGGAAGGTACAGGTTCCCTTGATGGACGGCGCTCCCTGGAAAGTGGCGGGAAACAGAGGAGGGGCATGAGGGCGAAACAGAGGAGGGGCATGAGGGCGAAGGGAGAATGGTGTTGCAGAGGATCCAGGGGCCCAGCCACCGGTTGGAGTCCCTAAAGGCGAGTCGTAGGTCCTCCTCGATGGAGGCGGCGTCACCGTCGACGGTAGCATCGAGCGCCGCGAACCTCCTTCTCCTATCTGCAGATCTGGGGCCTGGGCTAGGGTTTCAGTCGAACTAGGGGTTTGGTGGTTCCACGCAGTGGAATGGAGGGAGGTGGAGGAGGGGATTCGGGGGAGGTGGTCGGGCGTTGAGGCGTAATCGCCGTGATCTAGGCCGAGGTTGGGAGGCGGGGGAGGAGAGAATGTGGTGATGGGTGTCCAGGAGGGTGGGGTTCGCTGGATTTGGGTTATTGTCACGCATGTTGCCAGGTCATTCGATCGGTGGTGTGCCAGGTCATCGATCCACTGCTTGTGTTCCACATATCACAATCTCAACCGTCTATCATGTTTACATCCAACGGCTGGTATTGCCTTCCTCTTATATCTTATCTTTGTTAACACTATGACGATTTTATCTTATGAAATTATGACGTTTTGGATAAATATCGTCATAATTTTGCTAAGTTTTGACCCTTCCAAACAGCTCATGACCATCTGGTCCGGAATCGTCATAAATTTATGACGATTTTCGACACAGTCACTACAAAGGTCATAGTTTGACACATTTCTTATAGTGATCAAGAAACTCTTGCGGTGTTAGTGATTGACATGATCTCATGGTCTAAGGATTAGGATCACTTCGTAAGTTGTTATAGCAATATAAACTCAATGACTTTGATCGTAATGCTATACTTCGGATGAATGTTCATCACACCATTACACTAATGTTGTGATCCCGTTATTAACAACATCCAATGTCTATGATCAGGAAACCTTGATCATCTTGTTAATCAACGAGCTAGTTTATGAAAGAGGCATAACTAGGAACTTTCTGTTTGTTTATTAAACACACATGTATTAACGTTTCCGTATTAATACAATTGTAACATGTAAAATAAACATCTATCGTATACTTGGAATACACATAATAAACACTTTATTATTGCCTCTCAGGGCATATTCCCTTCAGTCTCCCACTTGCACTAGAGACAATAATCTAGTTACATAGTGATGAATCTAACACCCATTGAGTTCTGGTGTTGATCATGTTTTGCTCTTGGGAGAGTTTTAGTCAACGGATCTGCTACATTGAGATCCGTGTCTACTTTACAAATCTTTATATCTCCATCCTTGACATGCTCGCGGATGGAGTGAAACCGGCGTTTAATATGCTTGGAATGATTGTGAGACCTTGGCTCTTTAGCATTGGCAATGGCACCATTGTTGTCACAATATATCACCATTGGGTCCAACGCGTTTGCAACCACTCCTAGTTCAGATATGAACTCCTTCATCCAAACCGCTTTCTGAGCCGCTTCCAAAGCAGCAACATATTCGGCCTCCGTTGTTGATCCCGCCAGCACAGGTTGTTTGGAGCTCCTCCAACTATCCGCTCCGTCATTCATGACAAATACGTATCTGGATTGAGACTTAGATTCATCCGGATCGGTGTCAAAGCTTGCGTCAACATAACACTTAGCGACGAGCGCTTCTTCACCTCCGTATACAAGAAACATATCCCTGGTTCTTCGTAAGTACTTAAGGATATTCTTGACCGCTATCCAGTGTTCTGAACCTGGATCCGATTGGTAGCTACCAGTCAAACTAATAGCATGTTCCACATCCGGTCTTGTAAATAGCATGGCGTACATTATAGAGCCTATGGCTGAAGCATAGGGGACTTTGTCCATTATCTCTCGTTGTTTCGCCGTAGCCGGACTTTGAGTCTTACTCAATGTATTGCCTTGCAACATAGGTAAGAACCCCTTCTTACTTTCGTCCATTTTAAACTTCTTTAAAATCTTATCAAGGTATGTACTTTGCGATAGCCCTATTAGGCGTCTAGATCTATCTCTATAGATCTCTATGCCTAATATGTATGACGCTTCACCTAGGTCCTTCATTGAAAATTTGCTATTTATATAACTTTTAACATTGTTTAAAAGATCTATATCATTTCCGATCAGTAACTATGTCATCCACATATAATATCAGAAATGCCACATTGCTCCCACTCACTTTCTTGTAAACACAAGCTTCTCCATAAGTTTGGACAAATCCAAACTCTTTGATCACCTCATCAAAGCGGGGATTCCAACTTCGTGATGCTTGCTTCAATCCATAGATGGATCGTTCAAGCTTGCACACCTTGTTAGCATCTTTAGGATCGACAAAACCCTTTGGTTATATCATATACAACTCTTCTTCAATATTACCATTGAGAAACGCGGTTTTGACATCCATCTGCCATAACTCATAATCGAAATATGCAGCAATTGCTAACATAATCCTAACTGACTTTAGCATCGCTACGGGAGAGAATGTCTCATCGTAGTCAACTCCTTGAATTTGTCGAAAAGCCATTGCTACAAATCGAGCTTTATAGACGGTCACATTACCATCAGCCTCAGTTTTCCTTTTGAAAATCCATTTGTTCTCTACGACCTTTCGGTCATGAGGTAAGTCTACCAAGTTCCAAACTTGATTTTCATACATCGATTCCATCTCTCGGATTTCATGGATTCTAACCATTTGTTGGAATCCGGGCTTATCATCGCTTCTTCATACGTCGCAGGGTCATCATTTTCATCAACCATGAAATTCATGACAGGATTTCCGTACAGCTCGGGAGCTGCACGTGTCCTGCTAGACCTGTGAGGTTCGGTAGTATTATCTTTCGGAGTTTCATGATCATTATCATTAGTTCCCTCTTCAACTGGTGAAGTCAACTCTGGAACTACTTCCGGCGCTGCGCTACTCGCCATACTTTGAAGAGAAGGTTCAATAACCTCTTCGAGTTCTACCTTCTGACTACTCACACCTTTCGCGAGAAACTCTTTCTCTAGAAAGGATCCATTCTTGGCAACAAAAACTTTGCCCTTGGATCTGTGATAGAAGGAATACCCAATAGTTTCCTTAGGGTATCCTATGAAGACACATTTTTCCGCATTGGGTTCGAGTTTATCCGGATGAAGTTTCTTCACATAAACATCGCATCCCCAAATTTTAAGAAATGACAGCTTAGGTTTGTTTCTAAACCACAGTTCATACGGTGTCTTTTCAACGGATTTAGATGGTGCCCGATTTAAAGTGAATGCAGTAGTTTCTAGTGCATAACCCCAAAATGACAACGACAATTCTGTCAGAGACATCATAGATCAAACCATATCCAACAAAGTACGATTATGACGTTTTGACACACCAGTTCTCTGTGGTGTTTCGGCAGGTGTGAGTTGTGAAACAATTCAACACTCTTTCATGTGAGTGCTAAACTCGTAACTTAGATACTCACCTCCACGGTCGGACCGTAGAAATTTGATCCTTCTATTACGATGATTTTCCACTTCCTTCTGAAATTCCTTGAACTTTTCAAAGGTTTCAGACTTATGTTTCATCAAGTAGATATAAACGTATCTACTCAAATCATCCGTGAAAGTAACAAAATAACGATATCCACCTCGCGCCGACACACTCATTGGACCACATACATCAGAATGTATGATTTCCAATAAATCTGTCGCCCGTTCCATTGAACCGGAAAACGGCGTTCTAGTCATCTTGCCCATAAGGCATGGCTCACATGTATCAAATGATTCAAAATCAAGTGATTCTAAAAGTCCATCTGAATGGAGCTTCTTCATGCGTTTAACGCCAATATGACCTAGACGGCAGTGCCACATATATGCTGTCACATCCCAAGATTTTTCAAATCTTGTAATGTGAAAATAAATTAATAAAATAAAACTTTGATAGATTTTCAGAGCAAGAAGAAATTTTTTTTCGGAATTCAATTAGAACTTCAAACCCATTGGAATTAAATAAAACCCTAAAAGGGATTCATAAAGTTAAACGTTTAATAAAATAAATTAAAAAATTTTTGGAAATACTATTTTGAAACAATTAAATGAAAAGAATGGTTTTTAAATGAAATAGAAGTTTTGCAAATAAGGATCATTTTATAAAGCCAATTAAAACCTTGGCCAAGCTTTTGAATTAAAACATTTTATTTTAAAATAAAATAATAAAGGTTTATTTAAAAATAATAAAGGATTGTTCAAATAAAATAATAAGGATTTAACATCCAACCTTATTTGAAGATAAGAGGTTTTACCAATTTAAATTGAAACATCAAAACTTATTAAATTATTAAAATAAGTTTTCTAAATTATTTGAAATTCACAAATAAAATCTACTAAAATGTTTTGGCTTTATTTTAGATTCAAAATAAATATCTCAATAAAATAAAACCTATTGAAATAATAATGAAAGTCTATTATATTTAATTATTAATGGACCCTAAAATAAAATGTTATTTTATTTTAACAAATATTTCAAGTATCTTATATTCTCAAATAAAACCTACTGATTTGGTTTTGAAAATTGTTTGGATTTCAAATGGGGGTTTTATTAATTAAACCAAACCCTATTTTATTAATAAACCATAGCCCATTTTATTTAATTAATAAATGGAACCTAAAAAGATCAAAGTGTTATTTATTTTATTTAGGACTTTTTGTTCAAAACACTAAACAGAACCAGATTTTTAGTTGCAATGTTTGGTGAAGATTTGAAATGTTTTGAATGCTTGAGAATTGTTTGAAATAACAAATCAGAATATAGAAATAGAAAAAAGAAAAAGAATTAGACAGAAAAAAAAAATGGAACAGCCCACCAATCTGGCCCAACTAACCCAAAGAATGCCCATCCATCAAATTTCTTTTCTCCCCCGAACCGTTTTTCTCACTCAGTATCGCACCCGCTAAGCAGCTGACTGGTGGACCCAAACTCCTTTCCTTCTCTATGGCTGACAAGACGACCCCACTCCCCTGTTCTCCTTCCCCACCCGCGCGACCAGTTCTTCCCCTCCTCGTCGTCGTTTCCTGCTGTAACTTCGCAACATCAATTCGCCTTAACGCCGCGTTAATTCCTCGTCGCGGCCACGCCCATTTAACCGCCTGCTCCTCCTCCTCCTCTTTCCCCAGACACCGCCTCCATTCCGCCCCTAGGCTGCCTCCAATTTTCTCTGTACCGCCGCCGCTCCGACAATGTTCCAGTGATGATTCCGACGAAACCCCACCACCCCTTGCATCCCTAAGCACTCTAGCAGCTTCTCCACTCTCAGGCGCATCTGTTAGTGCATCCAACTCGACCACGGGTACCCTGTAACCTCACCTTCGACAACGACCACCGTCGCCACCGTCTGCTTCATCTCCGGCGAAGCCCGCAGGTAGTAACTGACCACCCCGACCCCTCTCGTTCATGCACACGTCATCTCCGTGGCCCCTGCATCTGATCACGACCTTTTCTTGCCTCCTGGTGAACCACAGAGCCGTCTTCGACCTCGAAGGCGTCGCCGTAACCAACTCCGCGAGGAATTTCGCCCGACCCTGGCGCCTCGACGACGGCCCCACGAGCATCAGCGCCTCTCCACTAACCCGGTGAGAACACTCCCCCTCTTCTTCGCTTCCTGTATCGCCGGCGCCGCCGTGAAACAGAGTCGCCGCCGCCAGCAGCCGTCGCAGCGCCGCCCGACTATGGTCGAGCACGCTAGCACCGTCCGATCTAGATCACAGCGTCACAATAGATTCACTTAACCGAAGAGGTATCGAGCAATCTGTGCCACACGACCCAACTTAAATCCAACGGTTCGCAACGTGATCCTCACTGAACCGGTATCAGCCAGTGAGATAGCGACGCGTGGCAGGATTTGTGTTAAAACAGATTTTTGAAATCAGATTGAAATGCCATTTTGAAAACCCTATAACTTTCAAACCACACGTCCAAATTTGATAAATTTTATATCAATGAATTCAGGAGAACAAGCCCTAGCCAACCATGGCCTTAGTTTTGAAAATAGTATCTGTTATCTTGTTTGAAATTACAGAAACATTTGTGTACTTGTTTAGAGTATAAAAATTGTTTAAAATTGATTTTAGGATTAAATCTTTTGCAAAATGGATTTGTGTGACCTTACTGACCCTAGGAACCAACCCATAGTGTTAAAAATAATTTTTGTGAAATTTAAGTTGAATTAATTAACTTAGTCATTTTCTAGCCAAATAAACTCATTAAATTTTATTATGGAAAAGTTTTTGCAAGGAAAACTTTGGGAAAATGTTATGGACCAAACTTACTGACCCAAAAACACCAAGCCTTGCCAAAGGCAACCTACTTGGTGAAAAACTTAAAGTTTTGCTTTGAAAAGAATAATTTTCACCACATAAAATGTTGAATGGATTTTAAAATGGACTTTGAACAAAACCCTCTAACTAATAACTTTGCCATTTTGGTAAATGACCAATGTGGACCTTAAAAAGTCTATAAACCTCGTAGAGACCAACCTTGCAATAGAACCCTCTTCTTGCAAGACTTAGGATCCATTGCTTTGTGTATGTGAAATATTGATTGAATGTTGGTTTGGAATGCTACTTGATACTATGCTTGTTTGATTATAGTGAAATTAGCAGAGTGTGAGACTAGCAAGATCAAGGAGTGACTATCATTCCCTAACAAAAAGGCAAGTTACACTATCATACAAAAGACCTACTATTTTCATTATACTTAGTGGATTTTGTAAACATGCATGAAAGTGTTTTATACTTATGCTATGCTAATCCTAACAGGATTTCCTATACACTCCTTAGTAAAAATATTGAAGTTGTACATGCTTAGCCATGCTATGTTTTGAAAAGAGATACATGTTGAGATTTTACAAAGGTTGAGAAAAGACTTGTGTTTTACATAATAAAACAAGGACTCAATGAACCACCTAGGTGGTGGACACTTTATGTTTTGGAGAAGGTGGCAACAGAAGGGAAACATGTCTATGGCAATCACTTTGTGTTGTGCTCCAAATGAAAACCACCTAGGAAACTTAGAGATTGAACATGTTTCTCCAATTGTGGCTTTCGTGTACAACCACATGCTATTATGGCTCTGGCTTAGTCAACTACATTAGGAAGACCCATACATTGTCTTTAGTTACCGGACATGGGGATCTGGAATGCTTCATGGGGGCTGAAGACAAGCTAGCAATGATGTATGGGAGGACCTCTTGAAAAGACTTCGTCACATTCTCAGTCTGCCAGTACTCCATCTTGGTGAGCACTAATCCAGTAGGCCACTGGTGGCAACAAGATGGGATTGTGTCATGTGGGTAAAGTGTACTCCTTCTGCAGAAGTTAATAAAATCTAAGTACTTAGTCGTGTCCCCAGTTATGGACAATACTGAGCAACTAAAGTTTGAACTATGGGAGATCTCGACATTCCAACTTCTAATATAAAAACTTGATGCACTTGGGGGTACCAAGGAATTCAAAGAGATTTAATAAAGCTTGTTGCACTTGGGGTTACCAAGGTGCACAAGAGTATGATGTACTTGGGGTTACCAAGGAATTCATGATGTTTGATAAAACTTGTTGCACTTGGGGTTACCAAGTAGCTCAAGGGATTTTTGACAAGAAATTGAACACTTGAGTGTCTACCAAGGAGTTCAAGGAACTTGGAAAAAGAGATTTAACAAAGGACTTAAAACCATTTTTTTTAAAGATAGGATAAAATATTGCTTTATGCAAATAAGCCTCAAACCCTACTTAGCCAAATATGCATGTATTGATAGGATCCACTCATAATATATAAAGTAGTGAAACTTGCCAATACTATTCAGATGTATTGACCCTTGTCGCTGTAACTTGTAATGTTGCAGGTTGATTGTTTTTAAATGAAGATTGTTTGATTGACTAGGACTACAAAGCCTACAACCAACATCTGCCTGTGGCACTATGAAGATGAAGGACCCATGACTATAGTTATTCCGCTGCAATGTAATGTATTAGCCAAATGAGCTATGTATGATGTAATAAAATTTATGTTATTCCTGGTTATAAAGTTATGTAATGACCTTTGTATCTTGATATTACATCTTAACTGTGGATGCTAGCTATTGATCCAGGGACTGGCATTGTAAACACATGAGGACTCTACCTTATCAGGTTGGGAATCCTTTCAGATGGTATCAGAGCAATGTGTTGCCTGTAGGATTGTAAACCCTAGGATTGGACAAAACCCTTAGAAAATAGGAGTTATATTTTGATCCAAAACTTATTTACAAAAACACTTGTAACTCTTTCCTCAACCATTTTGGTTTCCACTATACTTCTCTTCTACTTCAACTTGATGGAAAAACCTAACCATGACCAAAGACTACACCATGTGCAAAGGACTTCTTCAACAACTTCAACTCTAATGACTTCAACATCTTCAGCATGTTCACCAAAGGCTTCCAACATGGAAACTACTAAGAACCACAAGTGAGACAAGAAAATCTTACTTAGGAATTAGAGACTGAGGGAATGCAACATAAGAAGAAACCATCAACAACTTTGAAGTATTGTGACCAAGAGTTTTCTCAAGGAAACCATGATCTCAAGTAAGAAGAATCATGAAAGAAGGAAAGATCACAAGTGAACCATATAGATGGACCACCATAATTTAGTAAAGACAAAACACACCAACTTGTGTGGTGTAACAAAGATATTTTGTTGCCTAAGTATGTACTTGAACCTTGTTTGAGTGAATGTTGGTTTGAGATTGCATGCACATTGCTTGTGTGAATTGTGATGTGTGTGATTAGAAATATTTCCTTAGAAATGTCTTGCCCATTCTAATCTTCCTTCAACCCAAACAGATGACTACTCCAAAGGACTCCAAGGTTGATGACACCAACACCAACCAAGCTGACAGCCTGGGAGAGCTCATAGCAACCCAACATCAGTTGAACCAACTGACAGCTCAGTTCCTAGCCAACAATAGTGATAAAGATCCAGCACTGCAAAAGTTTTTGGAGGAACAATCTCAACTAATGCTTAAGGTGACTAATCAAATGATTAGCATGGAAGAAAGCTATCCTAGAAGAGTGTATGATAGCAAGGATGACAAAAATGTTGTTCTAGATGGAGCCCCAGCTTGCATTATTTGTGGAGACAAGGATCATACTTCCACAGAGAATGAAGGACAATGCCCCAATTGTGATGAAGACCATCCTGTTGGACAATGCCCCACCTCTCAAGCTACTTTCTACCTTTGTGAAGGAAGTGATCATACTCCTGGCCTATGTCCCATCTATGCCATGGTAGAACAAAGGAAACAAGAAGGATCCAAGTCTACCAAAGGAAAAGGACCACTCATACCTCCAAACAAGACAACCCAATTCAAAGGATCAAGGAAAATCAAGAAGCCCAAGCAAGACATGAGCCTTGCACAATGTCGTAAATGTAAGGAAATGGGACACTACTCCAGTGGATGCCCAGAGAACAAGAAGAATAAAGGAATTGACCAAGTGTGGTGCAACAACTGTAATGAACCAGGTCATTATGTAGCAACTTGCCCGCAAGAGCCACGTAAAGAACTCAATGACATTCATTGCTTCAACTGCAAGAATCCAGGACACTATGCAAGAAACTGTCCAGAAAGGATGAAGAACAAGTTGAACAAGCCTATGGAGAAGCTCAATCTTGGCCCATGAGTCAAGTATGGAAACCAAGGAAACCATGCAAATGTTTGCAATGAGGAATTTTTTTTTCCAGGATCCCAAGAAGGCCAATATGTAATTTTTGTTTGAAAATATTTTAAGGGTGGTAGTACCCTAGTTGTTTTGAACTTGCTTGTAACCCAGCCTTCCCAAATCTCGGGACGAGATTTATTTTAAGGGTGGTAGCCTGTCACATCCCAAGATTTTTCAAATCTTGTAATGTGAAAATAAATTAATAAAATAAAACTTTGATTGATTTTCAGAGAAAGAAGAAATTTTTTTTTGGAATTCAATTATAACTTCAAACCCATTGGAATTAAATAAAACCCTAAAAGGGATTCATAAAGTTAAACGTTTAATAAAATAAATTAAAAATGTTTTGGAAATACTATTTTGAAACAATTAAATGAAAAGAATGGTTTTTAAATGAAATAGAAGTTTTGCAAATAAGGATCATTTTATAAAGCCAATTAAAACCTTGGCCAAGCTTTTGAATTAAAACATTTTATTTTAAAATAAAATAATAAAGGTTTATTTAAAAATAATAAAGGATTGTTCAAATAAAATAATAAGGATTTAACATCCAACCTTATTTGAAGATAAGAGGTTTTACCAATTTAAATTAAACATCAAAACTTATTAAATTATTAAAATAAGTTTTCTCAATTATTTGAAATTCACAAATAAAATCTACTAAAATGTTTTGGCTTTATTTTAGATTCAAAATAAATATCTCAATAAAATAAAACCTATTGAAATAATAATGAAAGTCTATTATATTTAATTATTAATGGACCCTACAATAAAATGTTATTTTATTTTAACAAATATTTCAAGTATCTTATATTCTCAAATAAAACCTACTGATTTGGTTTTGAAAATTGTTTGGATTTCAAATGGGGGTTTTATTAATTAAACCAAACCCTATTTTATTAATAAACCATAGTCCATTTTATTTAATTAATAAATGGAACCTAAAAAGATCAAAGTGTTATTTATTTTATTTAGGACTTTTTGTTCAAAACACTAAACAGAACCAGATTTTTAGTTACAATGTTTGGTGAAGATTTGAAATGTTTTGAATGCTTGAGAATTGTTTGAAATAACAAATCAGAATATAGCAATAGAAAAAAGAAAAAGAATTAGACAGAAAAAAAAAATGGAACAGCCCACCAATCTGGCCCAACTAACCCAGCAACAGCCCAGTCCAGCCCAGCTTCTTTTCTCCCCCGAACCGTTTTTCTCACTCAGTATCGCACCCGCTAAGCAGCTGACTGGTGGACCCAAACTCCTTTCCTTCTCTATGGCTGACAAGACGACCCACCCCATTCTCCTTCCCCACCAGCGACCAGTTCTTCCTCCTCGTCGCTGTTTCTCGCAGAATTTGCGGCATCAATTCGCCTTAACGCGTTAATTCTCGTCATGCCACGCCCATTTAACCGCCGCTCCTCCTCCTCTTTCCCTGCACACCGCCCATTCCGCCTAGGCTGCCTCCAATTTTCTCTGTACCGCCGCCGCTCCGACGATGTTCCAGTGATGATTCCGACGAAACCCCACCACCCCTTGCATCCCTAAGCACTCTAGCAGCTTCTCCACTCTCAGGCGCATCTGTTAGTGCATCCAACTCGACCTGGTACCTGTAACCTCACCTTCGACAACGACCACCGCCACCGTCTGCTTCATCTCCGTGCCCGCAGTAGTAATCGACCACCCGACCTCTCGTTCATGCACACGTCATCTCCGTGGCCCCCTGCATCTGATCACGACCTTTTCTTGCCTCCTGGTGAACCACAGAGCCGTCTTCGACCTCGACCGAGCGCGTCCGTCGCCAGAACCAACTCCGCGAGAATTTGCCCGACCGTGCGGCGCCTCGACGGACCAGGTCCACGAGCATCGCCTCTCCACTAACCCGGTGAGCACTCCCTCTGCTTCGCTTCAGACGCCGGCCATTGTGAAATGCAGTCGCCGCCAAAATTGCCGCAGCGCCGACTATGGTCGAGCACGCTTAGCACCGTCGATCTAGATCGCAGCGTCACGATAGATTCACTTAACCGAAGAGTATCGAGCAATCTGTGCCGCACCAACTTAAATCCAACGGTTCGAACGTGATCCTCACGAACCGGTATCACCATGAGATAGCGACGTGGTGATTTGTGTTAAAACAGATTTTGAAATCAGATTGAAATGCCATTTTGAAAACCCTATCACTTTCAAACCACACGTCCAAATTTGATAAATTTTATATCAATGAATTCAGGAGAACAAGCCCTAGCCAACCATGGCCTTATTTTTGAAAATAGTATCTGTTAGCTTGTTTGAAATTACAGAAACATTTGTGTACTTGTTTAGAGTATAAAAATTGTTTAAAATTGATTTTAGGATTAAATCTTTTGCAAAATGGATTTGTGTGACCTTACTGACCCTAGGAACCAACCCATAGTGTTAAAAATAATTTTTGTGAAATTTAAGTTGAATTAATTAACTTAGTCATTTTCTAGCCAAATAAACTCATTAAATTTTATTATGGAAAAGTTTTTGCAAGGAAAACTTTGGGAAAATGTTATGGACCAAACTTACTGACCCAAAAACACCAAGCCTTGCCAAAGGCAACCTACTTGGTGAAAAACTTAAAGTTTTGCTTTGAAAAGAATAATTTTCACCACATAAAATGTTGAATGGATTTTAAAATGGACTTTGAACAAAACCCTCTAACTAATAACTTTCCATTTTGGTAAATGACCAATGTGGACCTTACAAAGTCTATAAACCTCGTAGAGACCAACCTTGCAATAGAACCCTCTTCTTGCAAGACTTAGGATCCATTGCTTTGTGTATGTGAAATATTGATTGAATGTTGGTTTGGAATGCTACTTGATACTATGCTTGTTTGATTGTAGTAAAATTAGCAAAGTGTGAGACTAGCAAGATCAAGGAGTGACTATCATTCCCTAACAAAAAGGCAAGTTACACTATCATACAAAAGACCTACTATTTTCATTATACTTAGTGGATTTTGTAAACATGCATGAAAGTGTTTTATACTTATGCTATGCTAATCCTAACAGGATTTCCTATACACTCCTTAGTAAAAATATTGAAGTTGTACATGCTTAGCCATGCTATGTTTTGAAAAGAGATACATGTTGAGATTTTACAAAGGTTGAGAAAAGACTTGTGTTTTACATAATAAAACAAGGACTCAATGAACCACCTAGGTGGTGGACACTTTATGTTTTGGAGAAGGTGGCAACAGAAGGGAACCATGTCTATGGCAATCACTTTGTGTTGTGCTCCAAATGAAAACCACCTAGGAAACTTAGAGATTGAACATGTTTCTCCAATTGTGGCTTTCGTGTACAACCACATGCTATTATGGCTCTGGCTTAGTCAACTACATTAGGAAGATCCATACATTGTCTTTAGTTACCGGACATGGGGATCTGGAATGCTTCATGGGGGCTGAAGACAAGCTAGCAATGATGTATGGGAGGACCTCTTGAAAAGACTTCGTCACATTCTCGGCCCACAAGATTCCATCTTGGTGAGCACTAATCCAGTAGGCCACTGGTGGCAACAAGATGGGATTGTGTCATGTGGGTAAAGTGTACTCCTTCTGCAGAAGTTAATAAAATCTAAGTACTTAGCCGTGTCCCCGGTTATGGACAATACTGAGCAACTAAAGTTTGAACTATGGGAGATCTCGACATTCCAACTTCTAATATAAAAACTTGATGCACTTGGGGGTACCAAGGAATTCAAAGAGATTTAATAAAGCTTGTTGCACTTGGGGTTACCAAGGTGCACAAGAGTATGATGTACTTGGGGTTACCAAGGAACTCATGATGTTTGATAAAACTTGTTGCACTTGGGGTTACCAAGTAGCTCAAGGGATTTTTGACAAGAAATTGAACACTTGAGTGTCTACCAAGGAGTTCAAGGAACTTGGAAAAAGAGATTTAACAAAGGACTTAAAACCATTTTTTTTAAAGATAGGATAAAATATTGCTTTATGCAAATAAGCCTCAAGCCCTACTTAGCCAAATATGCATGTATTGATAGGATCCACTCATAATATATAAAGTAGTGAAACTTGCCAATACTATTCAGATGTATTGACCCTTGTGGCTGTAACTTGTAATGTTGCAGGTTGATTGTTTTTAAATGAAGATTGTTTGATTGACTAGGACTACAAAACCTACAACCAACATCTGCCTGTGGCACTATGAAGATGAAGGACCCATGACTATAGTTATTCCGCTGCAATGTAATGTATTAGCTAAATGAGCTATGTATGATGTAATAAAATTTATGTTATTCCTGGTTATAAAGTTATGTAATGACCTTTGTATCTTGATATTACATCTTAACTGTGGATGCTAGCTATTGATCCAGGGACTGGCATTGTAAACACAGGAGGACTCTACCTTATCAGGTTGGGAATCCTTTCATATGCGGATATATCATCATTAATTTTAATTCTTTTAGCATCAACATTATGAATATGTGTAACATTATTATCAAGATCTAAAATAAATAAAACATTCATCATCGGTGAATGACCATAAAAGATTTCATTCATATAAATGGAACAACCATTGTTCTCGGATTAAAATGAATAACCACTTCACATCAAACACGATCTAGATACAATGTTCATGCTTAGTGCTGGCACCAGATAACAATTCTTCAAGTTTATTACTAATCTCGATGGAAAATGGAGAGGCAGCGTTCCGACGGCGATCACATCAACGCTTGATCCATTGCCGACACACATCTTTATATCACCCCTTGCTAGCAGTCGCTTGTTCCGCAGCCCCTGATTTGAGTTACAAATATTAGCAACTGAACTTGTATCAAATACCCATGTGCTAATGCGAGCACTAGTCAAGTACACATCAATAACATGTATATAATATATACCTTTGTTAGCCTTGCCGGCCTTCTTGTCTGCCAAATACTTGGGGCAGTTGCGCTTCCAGTGGCCAGTCCCCTTACAATAGTAGCACTCGGTATCAGACTTAGGTCCAACTCGGGGTTTCTTTTCAGGCACGGCAACTGGCTTGCCGCCCTTACTTACCTTCCGTTTTCCCTTCTTGTCTTTCTTGAAACCAGTGTTCTTATTGATCATCAACACTTGATGTTCCTTTTTGATCTCCACTTCTACAGTTTTAAGCATTGACAGAAGCTCGGGGAGAGACTTCTTCATGGCTTGCATATTATAGTTCATCACGAAGCTCTTATAGCTAGGTGGTAGAGACTGCAGAACACGATGGATGCCTAAGTCAATGGGAATTGATATTCCCAAGGACACAAGCTTATCGGCGTAACCCGACATCTTGAGTACATGCTCACTAACGGAGATGTGCTCTTCCATCATGCAGCTAAAGAACTTTTCTGAAGCATTGTAGCTCTCTACATCAGCATGTGTGTCGAAAATCATTTTCAACTCACCCATTGTATCAAATGCATTGCCGTTTTTGAAATGCTTTCGAAGTTCTGGCTCTAGCTCATACAATATTCCGCAATGAACTAAGTTGTGGTCCTCTTGACGAGTCTGATAGACATTCTTCTCCTCGTCAGGGGCATCCTCAAAAGGTGGGGGGCCTAGCGGCGCTTCTAGCACATATTGCTTTTGTGCAACAGAGAGTATAATCCTCAAATTCATGGCCTATTCGGTAAAGTTGCTACCGTTTGTTGCAAGTTTCTCTTTCTCCATGAACACATTGAAATTAAAAGCAGGTGGTGCCATCTACAACAGAATTTGTAAAGTTTATACTAAGTTTATGATAGATTGAGTTCAACTAATCCATATTACGAATGAACTCCCACTCAAAAATGACATCCCTCATGTCCTTTTGGTGATTGCATGAACCAAATCCACTATACCAAGTCTGATCATCACGTGAGTCGGTATAGCTTCAAAGGCGAGCCTCAAATGGGCATCATATCTACTATATGACTCATGCTTAACATTTCGGTCCGTGTTCCGAGGCCATGTCTGTACATGCTAGGCTCGCTAAGTAAGAACCTTAGTATTCGCGTGTGTAACTGTCTTAGACCCGAAATATGGTCGTGGATCGAAGAACACCCGATCATCACGTGATGTCTTGGAGCGACAAAAACATAATCGGTTCATACTAAAGGTAGAACACATTCTTATCTTGATATTTAAATGAGGGATAATCGTATTATGCTAATACAACGCCAAACAAGCAATATAATATGCTATCAAACATCACATGTTTATTAGTAAAATGATATGGTTCCCGCATATGATCTCTATCATGTGCACCGTGGTATGATCACTATCATACCTTTATGTGTAAGGCCAAGGTCTATGGAACTTACACGTTATGTGTTTGTAAGAGTATCATCTCATACTTCTACCTACAACATCACCATATCATAACACTAGCCCAGCAACAATCTAAACTAGACGCCTCTAATTTATCCATTGCAAGTTTTTACGTGGCTTAGGGCTTTCGAGATAGAACCGTTCATACCTACGAACATGAACCACAACGAGGATAACCAAATTGTTGAAAACTCGTTGCAAAATAGATATTTACTAAAGTAGGAGAGACAGACACCCGCTAGCCACTTATGCAAACTAGTTGCATGTCAAGCGTGGAACAGGTCTCATGTGCGAGGAAATGTAAAGTTTGTCCGGGCCGCTTCATCCCACTATGCCACCAATATCCAAAATTATGACCAAGGAGCAACAACATGATCATCATCGCCCACATACTCATATGTGTACTACGCGTTTAAAGTATCTACGCATCGATCCGGATCTGATACCATTGTAGGGTTCGTAGCATAGAAAACAAAAAATTTCCTACGATGGGAACTATGTACCAAGATCTATCTACTAGATACAAACAATGGGCGGATGTATATCCGTAGAGAACATACCCTTGAAGACCGACAAAGCTTAACAAGTTCGACTCGTGGTTGATGTAGACGATCTCTTGCTGATCTCAAGATCGAGAGGAAGTCCTAGCGCCGCAAATCAGCAGCGCATCCGTGCTCGCACACACGTCCGAGGCTCCGAGCAACCTTGCAATTTCATCCGAAAACCTGTTTCGGTATCTAGTGAAATAAATTCCAGCGCTTGTTTATTCTTTCGGCATGAAACTTTTGCTCCAATTGGATGTCGGTGTCTCTTAAGTGTGTCACCCTATGGTTCATGAATAATGCGGAAATGATCGAGACCCCTCTCGGATCAATAATCAGAAGCGGGATCTGGAGAACCATACTGACTCCCACACATTCAACGATGACTTTCTTGTGATCGTCGGAACCTTTTACGCTTGTATCTTAATCCCTTTGTTTCGCGATATATTACATGTCCGAGATTCGATCATCGGTATCTCCGTACCTAGTTTGATCTCGTTACTGACATGCACTCTTTTCTGGTTCCCGTGATATAACATTCTAGTGATCAAATCACTTGCTTGCAAGCTAACCAATGTGATATCACCGAGAGGGCCTAGAGTATACATATCTATCATCGGGATGAAAAAATTCCACTCTCGATCCATGGGCCTCAACATAACACTTTATTAGTCCTGAACCCATCTTTATAATCACCCTGTTACGGTGTGACGTTTGATGTTATCAAGAAACTCTTGCGGTGTTAGTGACTGACATGATCTCATGGTCTAAGGATTAGGATCACTTTGTAAGTTGTTATAGCAATATAAACTCAATGACCTTGATCGTAATGCTATACTTTGGATGAATGTTCATCACACCATTACACTAATGTTGTGATCTCGTTATTAACAACATCCAATGTCTATGATCAGGAAACCTTGATCATCTTGTTAATCAACGAGCTAGTTTATGAGAGAGGCATAACTAGGAACTTTATGTTTGTTTATTAAACACACATGTATTAACGTTTCCGTATTAATACAATTATATCATGTAAAATATTCATCTATCATATACTTGGAATACACATAATAAACACTTTATTATTGCCTCTTAGTGCATAACAAACTTGTCAAGGAATTCCATGAACACCTTGTTCATCATGTTCATGAAATAAGCTGGTGCATTTGTCAGTCCAAATGGCATCACGGTATACTCATACAAACCATACCTAGTGGTAAAATAAGTCTTAGGTATATCTTGCTCTCTAATCTTTAGCTAAAAGTAGCCTGATCGGAGATTAATCTTTGAGAACACACGGGCTCCTTCTAGCTGATCAAATAGATCATTGATTCTAGGCAAAGGGTACTTGTTCTTTATAGTTACCTCATTGAGGGAACAGTAATCTATGCATCACCTTTGACTTTTATCCTTCTTCTCAACAAACATAACTGGTGCACCCCAAGACAAAGAACTTGGTTGAATAAATCCTTTCTGCAACTGTTCTCCAAGTTGTTTCTTGAGTTCTTTCAACTCATCAACTGACATCTTATAGGGTCTCTTTGCTATTGGTCTAGAGCCTGGCAGTAAGTCAATCAGAAACTCCACATCTCTATCTGGTGGCATTCCTGGTAATTCCTCCAGAAATACATCCGGATATTCCTTCACAACTGGTACACCGCCTATGCTAACCCCCTTAAGAGAATTTAACTTACTCCCTTTAGATTCAAAGTCAGACTTGAATCTAATCCGTTTCTTATCCGGGGTTGTGAGTGTAATAGTCCGATTGGCACAATCTATTACTCCTTCATACTTAGTCATCCAATCCATGCCCAAAATAACATCCAATCCTTGGGAATCTAGGATTATCAGACTAACTGGAAACTTATACTTCCCAAATTCTATCACTAGATCATGACATCCAAAATTCACTATCATCTCTCCACCGAGAGAACTTACTTTAATAGGACACCCAATAGTTTCAGTTGGTATTCCATTTTTATCAACAAATGCTCTTGATATGAATGAATGCGATGCACCAGTATAAAAAAGAACAAGTGCTGGAAAAGAATTAATCTTGAACTTACCAGCCACAGCATCAGATTCCTCATAGATTTCCTCCACATTGATGTGGTTCACTTGTCCCTTCTGGAAAAGGTTGGGCTTGTTGGCTCCATCATCCTTCTTCTCTGGGCATTCATTTGCATAGTGCCCAGTTTTCTTACACTTAAAGCACACAACCTGACTGATGTCCCTTTTAGCAGGCTGACTTCCATTGCCATTTCCATTGTGATGGCTCTTGTGTCCAGTCTTGTGGTTCTTATATCTATCATTGTCATGACTGTGGTGGTGCTTGTTGTCATGGTGATGGTTACTGTTGTGGTGGCTGTTATACTTCCCATGCTTGTGGGATCCAGAACCTCCACTATCATCACCATGGGAATGCTTGTGAGACGATCCCGAGCTATGTTTGTCAAAGTGATGCTTCCTCTTCCTGTTCTCAACCTGCTTCATCTTGCTTTGCAAGATGGTGGCCTTGTCACATAGTGATTGATATGTTGGGACATAGGCAACAGATAGTTGCAGGTTCATCTCATCATTCAGTCCCTCGAGGAATTTCTCCTTCCTCTTGGCATCAGTATCAACCTCATCCGGTGCATAGCGTGCCAGATTGTTGAACTCCTTAACGTATTCTGCCACACTACGGTGACGCTGCTTCAGATTGTGGAACTCATTCTTCTTCTTCTTCTTCTTCTTCAAGTTCATCACTCCTGATGAGATATGGGCAGTGCGGAAACCATCCTCAAATATTGCCCAAGTCACATCCTCAACAGGAGTGATGATCTGGAAGTTATCCCACCATGTTTATGTTGGTCCTTCAAGCAGATGTGCTGCGAATCTGACCCTTTCCTCATTGGTGCAGCCAATAGTGACCAAGTCCTTATTCACAGAGCGTAACCAGTCATTGGCTACCATTGGATCAGTGGTTCCCGAGAACTTGGATGGCCTCAACCTCAAAAACCTTGTAAGCATGTCAAAGGTTGGTGGGTTGTTTTGATTATTGTTGTTGTTGTTTTGGTTGTTGTTGTTGTTTTGATTCTGATTTTCCATGAACTGGGTCATCATCTCCATCAACTGAGTTTGAGCTGTCATCAGCTGCTGCATCTCGGGATTGTTGTTATTGTTGTTTTGGTTGGCATTGGCACGATGGGGAGACATATGTGGTTTCAATAAGGATAAGTAATGAGATATAGCCCATAGATGCTAACATGCACAAAACATCACATAGAACAATCATAAAGTAATCAAACACAAAATAAACTTAGAGTTTGAACAACGTAAACAATAAGTTTTGGAAAAGTAAACACACTAGCAAGCCATCCACATGTTGGATGATCATTGCGACTCAATAAATAACAAGGATGATAGATAAATAGATAGCCGCGTAGTCAACACTACTCCTCCATGTCGACCTCCTCGTACACTAGAATAAGTCCATCTGTCTCCATGGTTGTCTTGTACTCCTCTACATTGGTGGCCAAGGCCTCAATCTTCGCACAGAGGGGTCTCTTATGTGAGCGCATACTCTCTATCACTCCATGCTGGGTCTCTAGCTCAAGGTCATTGATCTCTATCTCGGTCCTCATGTCCTTGATATTCTTGTTTCTATCCTGCACTCTCTTCTCTTGATTCTTGAACCTCTTGTCCTGGCTCTCGAATCTGGCTCCATCTCCTTGACGATCTCGTCATGATCCGCAAAGAGCTCGTCATTAATAAGCATGACGTTGGTCCTATCTGTGTCGAGGTGTCTAACAAGGCTCTCTAGGTCCTGGAGATAGAGACGTACAAGCTCAATCGTCTCTCTAGTAGCATCATCATACACTACAACCTCTCCCTGCTCGTCACGTCTCTCGAACGGTTGGAAGTAGAGGCCCCTGAGCTGGGTGGAGTGTCGTCCGCAGAGGCGTCCAAGTAGCTCCTACATGACTACGTCTAGTCCCTTCTCCTTGTCATCATGCATCAGCTTGAAGGTAATCTCCTCCATGGGTGGCTCTGTCTGGCATCCTAGCTGCGAGAGTCTAAAGCCCCAAAGATCCTTCCTCTCGAACTTGCTGAGCTCAAGTGCCTTAATACTAGGGAGTGGGAGGTTGAGCACACTAGTGAGCTCCACAAGACGACAACCGAAACGAGTTCCCTTGAAATCCTCGGCAGTGCTGACAACAAAGCTAGGCATCTATTGCATAAGATAGAGAAAAATTAGAAACAATACAAGTAGAGAGGAAAACACAAGATAGTGTAACAAAAGCCAAAAGCATACATTCAACAATGAAAAGATACAAGTCACGACATACAAAATCTACCATAAGAACTAAGGTTCAAACATAACTTAGACAAATTTTTGCGAGGAAACGACAAGTGTGGTGGTCCAACTATTGGAATGCGTCACAATTCTCACTCATATGCTAAGTCTATGATATCTTCCCTTAGACGATTTATGGCGGTCTCTAAGTCTTGGGTATACTTCTTCTCCTCTTTAAGTTCATTTTTACTGTTGCGCATTCTACACTTGAGTCTTTCACCAAGCTCCTTGATAGCATTCCAACCTGCATTTCTTGCAGAGTCAAAGAATGGCATATACATTTCTGAGTTAGTGACCATGGAGAATCCCGACTCTTTGTGGTTGTCTCCCTTGTTTTTTTACAAGTGGAGTTGCACCCACCAATATTCTTCTCCTTCATCCATCACTGGAAATCCCTTGTACACGGCCTCACCATGTATTCCCAAGCTAACCATGAGGTTTTTGAGTGCCTTTGGAAAACTCCGTCTCACATTATAAAGTCATGGTCATGAGTGGTCCCTTCTTGACGACTTCGTTAATGGTGGCCATCTACAAATAGAGATGAGAAAGAAGATTAGAAGAGGTTTACGAGAAGAAAAGACAAGTGTGGAATTTGCAAAGGGTTGTATTTTTCTTAGTGGTTTCCTTAGTATAATCCAACTTAGGGTCATAATCCTACAGGCAACATAGTCCTCTGATACCATCTGTAAGACCCCACCTTCTAAAGGTAAAGGCCCCTGTTATTGCAATGCTAGTCCCTGGATCAAATGCTAGCATCCACAGTTTAAGATGAATTACACTGATACAAAGGTCATTATTACATCATCTTTCCAAAGATAACATAGTCTTTACAACTCAATATCCCAAGGCTAGTACATAGAGTTCATATCATAAAGGAAATAACTATAAGTCTTCATCTTCATGTGCCACAGGCAAGCATGTTGAGTGTAGACTCACAACCCTAATATACATTAGAGTAACCTGCAACATCATAAGTTACAACCATAGTGGGTCAATACATTTGGAATTGTATTGGCAAGTGATACCATAGTAGAATAGTAGTATCTAACATCTATATGAATTTGGCTAAGTGTAGCTTAGGCTTGCTTTGCTCAAAATAAGGTTTTCCTTATTAGTTGAAAATACTAAGTTTTTGTTTGATAAAATCACCCAAGGAACCACCAATAGACATTAGTGAACCTTTACCCTTGTTCAACCACAAGTTTTTAACTTAGAAATTGGGATGAGGAGATCCTTGATGGCTTCAATGTCTCTAATGCTCAAATTGCCCGTTGCCGGGGACACGGCTAAGTACTTAGGTTTTACCCTCTCGAGAGGTGGTGCAATTTCCCCACAAGACTCGACGTGCATTGAGACGTGACCTTTCAGAAGCATTCCCTTAGACCACGATAGACGCGTTCCATCCTATCACCCTACCACCAACTGTCCATCTGGCTAAGTTCTTGTAACCTATGTGGTCAAGGCAGATCCCATATGCCATGTGTTTGCACTAGAAGCTTATCAACACTAAACATCTCAAATCCCTTTGTTCCTGGGTGGCTTTACACAGTGTGATACACAAGGTAAACCATAGACATGGGGCTTGTGTAACCACTCAACATAAACCAACATACCATTCTACCCAGGTGAGTCATTCATATAGTTGTTTTATTAATCAAAACACAAGCCATAGACTTAGCAAAATTCCATAGCATGAATATTCCACCCTTGTTTGCTACTATCTAGGCTAAGCATGATAACATAAAAAGTTTCTTAACTTAGAGAAAATTCTACTAAGACTACAATTACTAGGATTTCCCAAGGCATAGCATAGTATTTATACTTAGAAAAATTCCATGCAAGCCTACTCAAAACATCACTAGTGCATAGTCAAAATAATAGGACAAAATACATGAAGCACCACTTAACTTGATAGTTGGGGGAGTAGAAACAGTCCTCACAATCACAATCACCACTATCACCAAAATCTACAAATAAAATAATAACACCAAATTCACATTCAAATATTCAAACAAAAATATATATGAACGCATGAAAATGCAATGGGATGATTTTATACACTAAACAAATCAAACCAAACAGTACTAAACACAAAGTAAACTTTCCAAGGTTCAAATAAAACAAGTTTCACTTTAAAACAATTTTTAAAACATTTTATATAGTCAAAATAAGCCTATAATTGGTTCTGCAAATAATCCTATTTTTCCAGAAGCAAAATACAAAAAAAGGCCACAGAAGTGTAGGGCTTAATTTTCTGAATCCAATGATATATTATTTCCAAAATTTGGACAAACAGAACTAAAGTTATGAATTTTACAAATTTAAACATTTAATAGATTCAAAACAGATTTTAAATCTTAACTACAGACGCGTGGCAGCGCCTGATTGGTCGATACCGTTTCACGCGGATCACGCTTCTATGCCGTTGGATAAAATCAGATCCAACGCGCCAGATCTAAACAAAACGGTTCGCTCCAGATCTAATCTACAACGTCGGATCTAAATCCTACGGCCCTAGATCAAACGACCATACTCGGGCGGCGCTGATGGCTACTGGCAGCGGTGGTGCTTCTGCCGGCGATGCTCCGGCGAATCCAGAGGGGGCTAGGGGTACTGCGGTGGCTTAACAGCGTCGCACAGATGCGAGGAAGCTCAAGGCGGAGTTGGCTTGGACAAGGGCGAGCTGCTGCGGCCGTGGGAGCTCGTCGGAGTAGTTGCTGGCGTCGGGCTTTTGCAAACGGCGACAGAGGCGACGACCTAGGTCACCATAGCACAAACAAATGGCATTAGTGCCTGCGCAAGGACACGGCGTACCTACGGGGTTAAACTAGAAGGCAAGGGGCGTGCTGACCTGAACGGAATTACTCACCGGAGTTGCTCAGAGCTTCGGGTCTTCACGGTACTTGACGGGGGCGACGTTCTGGGGGAAATTTGTACAAGCAAATGGTATGAGAATATGCAAAAGAAGAAAGGATCAAGCTTGCATGAACGAGGTACAAAGGCGAGCACAGTACTCACCAGAATAGCTCGCCAGAGGCGCTCGGGTCCGTGGCGGTGGAAGTTCGATTGAGGGCAACCTGGGGGCGCTTAGGTGGTGGAGAGTGAGGGGAAATGCTGCGGAGGGGGAGGGGAATATGTAGCCAGAGAGGGGGAGGAAATCTCGCGCTGTATCAGTGGCAATTAACAGATTTCAATTCCGGCAATGAAGAGGGGGAAACAACAGCGGCGACATCGTCTGCGCGTGGGGTTTGGGGAAGAAGAGGTGGCTTGGGCCTAGTGGCAGTGAGTGTAGGGTAGGGTTCGCGCAGGTGAGAGAGAGGGAGGGGGTGGCTCGGGTGGGCTTGCTGGGCCGGTTCTGGCGTTGGGCCCATAAGGTAGAGCTGGCTTTTATTTTTTCTTTTACCTTTTTATTTTCTAATTTGATTTTTATGTTTAGTTTTTAAACCCTAATTAAAACTTGTTTGATTTCAAATATTTTCTAGATTTTTGTACTATGAACCTTGCACTCAAAAGTGTGAAAAATACATCTGTTCACTCAAAAACATCTTGGTCCTTTGAAAATAAAAATAAAACCATGCCTCATATGAATAATAAAATGGGCATAAATATTGTTTTATTTGGTTTCAAACTTTGAAAGTTTTTGTGCAAGTTCTAGATGCTATGATGATATGAATCCAATGCATTCTTTTACAATTCATGAATTTTTGGGATGTTACAGATTCAGATCCGGCGAAGATTGGAGGGGAAACTCCACCGGAGCCACCTCCGGGGAGATCTCCACCCTCTCCTACATCTCCAGCATCATCAACATGATGAAGAGGGAGTAGTCCACCTCCAGGCTATGGATTTGTGGTAGTATCTTGATCTATATCTCTCTCGTTCTTCATAGATTTAGTACCATATGAGCTTCTCTACATGATTATGGTCATGTTTGTACTTCCTATGTGGTGGATCCTTGTTCTATGATTTGATATTTGAGATTGGAATCTATTTTGTGTATGATGTTTTGATATATGCATATCATGCATCTCGTTCTTAATTCTTGTTTTGATCCAACTTGTATGCAATAACTTGTATGGGGAGAAGTGTGTGTTAGATGGAGTAGCATGGGGGTGGAGATTCAATTGTGACAAATAATATTCAAGATCTACTTAGGTTTTTACCTTTCTTTTGCTGCCTCGCTAGGGATAAAGTGGAATCATGTGCTATAGTTATCATGTGATAGTTGATAACCTTGTTAGATCAAGGTAGAATATTTGTATTTCAAACATCATATAATATTGCTTGAAGCTATATCTGATTTGTTCTTAATTCAAGATTGCATGGAGATTTCCCTTTCTTGAGGAGTATAAGAGAGATATGTATTCCATATCAATATTAGAATGTGATGCTCATATTAATTCTTTTATCAAGCACATATAGAAAATTCCATGTTTCTTTATCATTGATGAATTGTTTTGTGATCACCACAGCCTAAAAAGAGAGTATACAAGTGTGTTTTTGATATGCCCAAGAGGCAATAATAAAATGGTTATTATTATATTTTTGTGTTTATGATAAATGTCTACATCCCATTCTATAATTGTATTAACCGGAAACATTAATACTTGTGTGTTTTGTAAACATAAAAGATTACCTAGTAAGCCTCTTGTTGAACTAGCTTGTTCATTAATAGATGATCATGATTTCCTGATCATGAACATTAGATGTTATTAATAACAAGATCATGTCATTAGGAGAATGATATGATGGACACACTCCTATAGTTAGCATAGCGTAAGATCAAGTCATTTAGAGTTCGTTTGCTACAAGATTTCAAATACATAGTATCCTAATCCTTCGACCATGGGATCATGTTAATCACCATCACTGGATGGATGCTTTGATGACATCAAACACCACTTCGTAATTGTGTGGTTATAAAGGTGGCATTAGGTATTCTGAAAGTATGTGTTGAGGCACATGGATCAAGAGTGGGATTTGTCCATCCATATGACGGATAGATATACTCTAGGCCCTCTTGGTGGAATGTCATCCAATTGTCTTGCATGCATGTGACTAGCTCACAAGGGATGCCATATCACGAAACGAGTAAAGAGTACTTATCGGTAACAAGGTTGAACTAGGTATAGAGATACCGACAATCAAACCTCAAATAAGTAAAGTATCATGAGACAAAGGGAAACGGTATCGTATGTAAATGGTTCACTTGATCATGAAGTCATCGTAGAAATGTGTCGGATCCATTATGGATTTCCATATCCCACTAATGGTTATTGATCGGAGAGGTGTCTTGATTATGTCTACATAGTTCATGAACCATAGGGAGACACACTTAAGGATTCAATGTTATTTAGTAGATATGGAATATGAGTTGGACACCGAATGTTGTTTGGAGTCTCGGATTGGATCTAGGACATCACAAGGATATCCGGAATGGTCCGTAGAATAATATTCGTTCAAGGAAAGTCAAATTCGGGGTTCGGAAATGTTTTCGCTGGTTTGACCGGAAGCTTCTAGAAGGTTCTGCATGGTCCACCACCCCGAAGGGGGGCACTTGGGATGCACCATGCCCTAGTGAGACTAGCAAAATCAAGCCCTAGGTCATGTCGGCCAAGACTAGGAATAGAGATACAAACTCTAGTTTGACTAGTCAAATCCTAGTGGAGGAAGGAAAGGAAACCTTGATTGAAAAGGTTTCCCTTTCCCTATCCTTTCCATCGGCCATGAGGAGTTGGGGGTGGACTCGATTAGGGATGGGAACCCAGGCCGCCTCCACTCCAACCATATAAGGAGGGGTGGGGGCGCCCCCTACTACCTCACACAAAAACCCTAGCCGTCGATGCCTCCCTCTCTCCTCCATACACTGCTCCGGCTTAGGCAAAGCCCTTCAGTAATCCCTTCTCCTCCAACACCACCACCACACCTTCGTGTTGTTTGGATTCCGAGGAGATCTACAACCTCCACTGCCCTGATGGAATAAGGGAGAGGAAGGTCTTCATCGACTACCGTACGTGTGACCGATTGTGGAAGCGCTGCTAGAACATGGGGCCAAAAGGATCATCTACGTGATCTGGAGATCGGCAAGTGATCAACTATATCAACCATGAGATCCGAATCTCGTTAAATGCTTTGGATCTTTGAGGGTTAGTTCTCTGCAATCTCGTTGCACCAATCTCATAGAATAGATCTTGGTTTTGTGTATTCTCGTGATAGAATTTTTTTGTTTTCCATGCTGCAAACCCTACAGCGGTATCAGAGCCGACTCTATGCGTAGATCTGTTGCACGAGTAGAACACAATGGTTTTGTGGGCGTTGATGCTTTTGTTGTTTCTTGTTTTTTGTGTACTTTGTGATATGTCGGAAACGTATCTATAATTTTTGATGTTCCATGCTTGTTTAGTATCTACTTTTCTTTGCTTTGTCCAAACTTTGAGGTGCTTTTTACATGTTTTCTGGTACTAACCTATTAACAAGTTGCCACAATGCCAGTTGCATGGTTTCTGCTGTTTTTGGTTCCAGAAAAGTTAGTAAGGAAATATTCTCGGAATTGGATGGGACAAAAGCCAAAGTCAATATTTCATCGAGGAGAACACGGATTCCAGAGGAGAGACGGAGGGGCGCCACAGGGTGGCTACACCCCCCAGGCGCGGCCTAGGGTGGGCCCGCGCCTGGGAAGGGTGTGGGCCACCTCCCAGCCTTGCCTCTTCGCCTATAAGAAACCCCCAATGCCATAACCATAAACACCCGTTCAAAATTCCACGAAACCGTCTGTAGCCACCGCCACCATCGTCCCTAGATCGGGGGATCTGAAGATCTTCCCGGCACCCTGCCGGAGGGGAGATCATCCCGGAGGCTTTCTTCTTCATCATGCCAGCCTCCGGTATGAAGCGTGAGTAGTTCCACCTTGGACTACGGGTCCATGTAGTACCTAGATGGTTATGTCTCCTCCTTGTGCTTTCATGTATAGATCTTGTGAGCTCCGTTCATGATCAAGATCTAATCTATTTGTAATCATGCATGTTGTGTTTGCGGGGATCCGATGTAAATTGAGATTACGATGTCAGATTGATTAATGTTTTTGTCTTATTGATTGTATCATGTCTATGTTGTTTGGGATCTTGCATGCTCTCCGTTGTTAGTAGCTATCTTGGCCAAATAGTTGCTAGTGACTCCAAGAGGGGGTATTTATGATCGATAATGGGTTCATGTCACATCCCAAGATTTTTCAAATCTTGTAATGTGAAAAATTATTAAATAAAATAAAACTTTGTTTGATTTTCAGGGTGAGAAGAAACTTTTTGAATCCAATTGGAACTTCAAACCAATTTGGATCAAATAAAATCCTAAAGTGATTTAAAAAGGTAAACATTTGATAAAGGAAAATAAAATATTTTGGAATTAATATTTTCGATCTTTAAATAAAAAGATTTGGTTTTCAAATGAAATAAAAGATTTACAAATAAAGGTTATTTTATAAGCCAAATTAAAACTTGGCTAAGCTTTTGAAATAAAACATTTTGTTTTGATAAAAATTGGTAAAGGTTTATTAAATAAAATAATAGGGATTTAATATCCATGTTTTATTAATAAAGGTTTTACTATTTCCAAAACATCAAAGCTTATTTAATTATTTAAAATAAGTTTTCCAAGTATTCTATATCCTCAAAGAAAACCTACTGATTTGGTTTTGAAAAATATTTAGATTTCAAATAGAGATTTTATTAAATAAAACAAACCCTATTTTGATTTTAGTAACAATGGTTTATTTATTTAATTAATAATGGAACCTAAAATAAAATTATTATTTTGGTTTTGGAATTTGGTTTATGTTACTGAACAGAACCAAATTGAAAGTTTCAAAGTTTGGTGATTGTTTGAATTAATTTGAGTATGGTTTGTTTGATTGAATTTCAAAACAGAAATTAGATTTAGAAAAAGAAAAGGTTCAGGAAAGAAAAAAATAGGTTTTGGACTCAACCCAACCAGCAGCCCAGCAAGGCCCAATACCAGCCCACTTTCATCCTCCCTCGGCGAATCGTTTTTCACCTGGTAAACTGACCCGCAGAACCAATGACTGGTGGCCCCTCTTCTCCCTCTCACTCCCTCACTACCAGATAGACCCCACAGCCACGTGGTCATCTTCTTCGCCGCGACCCCCTCCCCCCAAACCTCGCTGCCGTTGCTGCCATTGAAAGCCGCGTTCAATTCACCTTAATGCCGTGCTTTAAACCACGCTGTGACCACGCACAATAAAACTCTTGCGTCTCCTCCTCCTTTCCCCTCACACGCCACTCCCTCTCTGCCCCAAGGTTGCCTCAATTTGAGCTCGCCCTCCCACTGCTCCGACGAGCTTTCTTCTCCAATTCCAGCCAGCACTCGCCACCTCCTGCCTCCCCGAGCACACGAGCACACTCACCACTCCCTGGCGCATCTTCCTGTACCCGTCGTTCAACCGTGGGCGCCCCAGAACACCGTCCTCGACAAGCTCCAAGCGCCGCCGCATCTGTCTTCTGCTCCGACGAGTTCCCCAGGTGAAATCCGACCGCCCCTCTTCTTATCCTTCACGCACACAGCATCTCCTTGATCGTACGCGTCTAACCATGCTTCTGGTTTGCCTTCTCGTGACCCGTAGCATCGTCCTCGACCTCGACCGCGTGCATCCGTCGCCAAGACTCAACTCCGGCGAGCAATCCACCGCAACCCTGAGCGCCCCCTGCCACGTCGACCACACGTTGAGCATCACCACTTCCTCGCGATTCTGGTGAGCATCTTCCCTCCCCTCTTCGCTTCCTGTAATCGCCGTAGCGCCACCGCCTGGCCGTGCGCCGCCGCTAGCCACCGTCGGCTCCGCTCGCATATGGTCAAGCAGACCAGCACCGTAGGATCGAGATCTGACGCTCACAAATAGATCCACTTAGCACCGAAGGGGTACGCGATCAGGACCGTGCGATCTAATTGGATCCAACGTGCCGCAGAGCCGATCCGGCCGAACCGGTACCAGCCAATGGCTTGGTGACGCGTGGCCAAATTTTAGTTAGAACTGGATTTGAAATCAGATTAGAGTGTGATTTTCAAACCTTTGTAACTTTTGATCCACACGTCCAAAAATTACAAACTTTATATCGTTGGAATCAGTGGAACAAGCCCTAGCCAACCATGCCTTTGGTTTAGTAAATAGTATCTATTAGTTTGCTTGTTTTTGCAGATACTTTTGTATGCTTGTTTAGATTAGAAAAATTGTTTAAAATGTTTTAGGGTTAAAACCTTTGCAAAATGGTTTGTTGTAAACTCACTGACCCTAGAAACCAACCCATAGTTTGAAAAATGAATTTGGTAATGTCTAGGATGGATTAATTGATTTAGCCCATTTTCTAGCCATTTAAAAATAATGGTTTTTGTTATGAAAATGATTTTGAGTAAAAAACTTTGGGAAAATACTTTGGATCAAACCTACTGACCCAAAACACCAAGTTTTGCAAACTAGCAACTCATTTGATGAAAAACTTAAAAGTTTTGTTTTGATAAAAACATTTTTCACCACATAAAATGATGAATGGATTTTAAAATGGTTTTCGGATAAAACCCTTTTGCAAATGACTTTGCCACTTAGGAAAATGACCACTTTGACCTTGTAAAGTTTAGAAGCCTAGTGGATACCATCTTTGCAAATAGAACCATCTCTTGCATGCTTACATGCATGATTTAGATCCCATTGTTTTATGTGTGTGAATTGTTGATTGATTATTGGTTTGGAATGCTTGTTGATATTGTGTTTGCTTGATTGATTGTAGTGAAGTTAGAAAAGTGTGAGACTAGCAAGATCAAGGAGTGAACCACCATTCCCTACCAAAAAGGCAAGTTACACTATCATTCTAAAGTCCTAATATTTTCATTATACTTAGTGGATTTTGAAACATGCATGAAAAGATACTTTTATACTTATGCTATGCTAAATCCTAATAGGATTACCTATACATTCCTTAGAGAAAACAATGTAGTTGTTACATGCTTAGCCATGCTATATTTATATTTTGAAAAGAGATACATGTTGAGATTTTATGAAGTTGAGAAAAGGACTTGTGTTTTATATAATAAAACAAGGACTCAATGAACCACCTGGGTGGCCAAGGATAATTTGATTTTTGGAGAAGGTGGCAACAAAAGGAACCATGTCTATGGCAATCTCTTTGTGTTGTGCTCCAAAGGAAACCACCCAGGAAACTTAGAGATTGAACATGTTTCTCCAATTGTGGCTTTCGTGTGCAACCACATGCTATTATGGCTCTGGCTTAGTCAACTACATTGGGAAACCCATACATTGTCTTCAGTTTACTGGACATGGGGATCTGGAATGCTTCATGGGTGCTGAAGACAAGCTAGCAATGGTGTATGGGAGGACCCTTTGGAAAGACTTCGTCACATTCTCAATCTGCCAGTACTCCATCTTGGTGAGTGCTAATCCAGTGGCCACTGGTGGCAAAAAGATGGGATTGTGACATGTGGGTAAAGTTTACTCCTTCTACAGAAGATAATAAAATCTAAGTACTTAGCCGTGTCCCCGGTTATGGACAATACTGAGCAACTAAAGTTTGAAGCTATGGGAGATCTCGACATTCTAATTTCTAAAGAAAAACTTTTAAAGAACTTGATGCACTTGGGGTTACCAAGGAGCACAAGAGACTTTGATAAAACTTGATGTACTTGGGGTTACCAAGGAACTCAAGAAATGAAAACATGAACACTTGGGGTTACCAAGGAACTCATGAGATTTTGGTAAAACTTGATGCACTTAGGGTTACCAAGGAGCTCAAGGGATTTTGAAGGACTTGAACACTTGAGTTTCTACCAAGGATTTCAAGGAACTTGAAAAAGGAGATTTAACAAAGGACCAAAACCATTTTTGAAAAGATAGGATAAAAATATTGCTTTATGCAAATGAGCCTAAAACTCTACTTAGCCAAATATGCATGTAAAGATAGGATCCACTCATATTACACAAAGTAGTGGAACTTGCCAATACAATTCAAATGTATTGACCCTTGTGGCTGTAACTTGTAATGTTGCAGGATTGATTGATTTTAGTGAAGATTGATTGATTAGGATTACAAAGTCTACAACCAACATCTGCTTGTGGCACTTTGAAGATGAAGGACCCCATGACTATAGTTATTCCGCTGCAATGTAATGTAATAGCCAAATGAGCTATGTAAGGATGTAATAAAATTATGTTATTCCTGGTTATAAAGTTATATTATGACCTTTGTTTCTTGATATTACATCTTAACTGTGGATGCTAGCTATTGATCCAGGGACTAGCATTGTAAACACAGGGATCTCTACCTTATTAAAGGTTGGGACTCTTATAGTTCATGCCTCTATTTATCAAGGGAAGTGACAGAAATCTCTTCGATTGTAGATGTGTTGTTGCCACTAGGGAGAAAACAATGGTCTCTTGTTCATGGAACAAGTGGATTGTTTACCTTACACACTTTGCTTATAGCAGTTGTTTGTTGCTTGTAACTTAATACTATAGGGGGTTTAGATGATAACCTAAAGGTGGACTTCTAGTCATAGATGCAGTTGTATGTCGGTCTATTTATATTGTTATATTTTCTAATCGAATCTCATAGGATCTTTTTGTCTATTATTGCATTGTTATGCCTTGCTCAGTCCTGTCAATTGCCCTATTGTAATTTGTTTACCCTGCATGCCATGTTTGTTTATCGAAGGAGAGAACCTCTAGTGAACTATGGACGCCGGTCCAATCTTTACCATTGATACATCTTCCACTATTACTGTTTACTTGCTGCAAATCATCATCACCTTCCACACTATAAATTTAATTCTTTGTTATAGCAAATCGGTGAGCTTGACAACCTCACTATTCGTTGGGGCAAATTCTTGAGTCTGTGTTGTGCAAGTTTCCACGTTGCTTGCAACACCTTTGAGATGTTTCCTTCCTCCTATTGGTTCGATAACCTCGGTTTCTTACTGAGGGAAGACTTGCTGCTGTGATCTTCACACCTTTCTCTTGGGGTTTCCAACGAAGCGCTCCCACATCAACACCGGGCGCCATCACTTTGCATCTTGCGGGATGGTGGGATGAAGCGGCACGGGCTAACCTTACATGTCATCGTACATGAGACTTCTCCATGCTCAACGTGCAACTTTCATTGCACAAGTGGCTTTGCGGGTGTTTGTCTCTCCCACCATAGTGAAGATTAAATTTTCAATAGGCACTAGAGAATACTTGTATCAACGTTGTGGTTCATGTTCTTAAGTTAGAATGGTTCTTATTCGAAATCCCCAGCCACGTAAAACATATAAAGAAAATTAGAGGCGTCTAACTTATT